>JAENPR010000002.1:2722500-3922500 GCA_018135685.1 Themeda triandra | reverse complement strand
TGCTTGCAGTTTGACGGTTGTGGATTCCCTGTTGAAAAAATACAAGATTGATCCCAAGTTAATCGGTCGCTTGGAGGTCGGAAGTGAAACGGTTATAGACAAAAGTAAATCCATCAAAACTTGGCTGATGCGGATTTTTGAGGTTTGTTCGTCTAACTTTGTAAAATTTCCCAAATAGCATCAACACACATGTTATGGTGACTACACCTTTTTAATAAAACGTCTTGATTTGCTTTTACTCATTTATTTAGTTTCCCGAAAAGTTAATTTTTGTTAGCATCTGTTCGCAAAATGCAGGAAAGTGGTAATACTGACATTGAAGGGGTTGACTCCAGCAATGCATGTTATGGTGGGACAGCAGCCCTACTGAATTGTGTGAATTGGGTCGAAAGTAACTCCTGGGATGGTCGTTATGGTCTTGTCGTTTGCACGGATAGCGCGGTTTGTCATCCAGCCTTCCCTTTAAGCATCAGTTTTGTTATTGATTTCTCCTTTTAGAACACACAATCACTTTTCGCCATCTTTATTGACTATTTTGATGTTCAGGTTTATGCGGAAGGGCCAGCCCGACCAACAGGAGGTGCTGCTGCTATAGCAATGCTCATTGGTCCTAATGCTCCAATTTCCTTTGAGAGCAAATATAGAGCTTCTCACATGGCTCATGTTTACGATTTCTACAAGCCTGATCTTGCAAGTGAATATCCGGTTAGTTTTCGATTCATAAAACCATTTATACTGTTTTATATGCATTCCCCTGACCTTCAGAGACCAGACCCTAGTGAATGTTTCTGGTTATCTACCTTAGAGCTCAACATTTTTATAACGACACATGCATCATAGGTTGTTGATGGTAAACTATCCCAAACATGCTACCTGATGGCTCTAGACTCATGCTACAGACAGTTCTGCAACAAGTGAGCTGCTGCCTCTTTTCCCCTTTCCTTTTAATAATAATTAGACTATATTTGCTTAAAATTTCCCTATGTCCCATGGCAATTTCTGAAACTAGGTATGAGAAGATCGCGGGTAAACAATTCTCAATTTCTGATGCAGAATATTTTGTGTTCCATTCTCCATACAACAAGGTAAAATCCAAATAACCAAGGGGCTTTAAATGAAGATCAATGACTGCTCTGGAAGTTTTCCCTTTTTGTTGTTTATAGTCTCCTTAATTCTCTTCTTCTGTTGTTACAGCTAGTGCAGAAGAGTTTTGCTCGACTTTACTACAATGACTTCATGCGCAACTGCAGGTTTGTACTCTTTTTTTGAGCTTCCTCCTTTTCTGAGAATCTTAGTTCAAACAGTATATAGCAATCAGTTCTGGAGAATCTTACAATGTCAGATGGAGGGTCTTTTTTTTTTTGACACATCAAGTCCAAATTGATCTTTTTACTGAACTTCTATACTTTTGCCAGCTCTGTTGATGATGATGCTAAAGAGAAGCTCCAGTCTTTTTCAAATTTGACTGGTGAAGAGAGCTACCAGAGTCGCGACTTGGAAAAGGCATTTTGTTATTTTGTGAGGAAATTATATCAGGAAATTTGTGGTCTGATGAAGTCTGATGAATTTTTTCTGCCAACTTTCCAGGCCTCACAACAAGTCGCGAAGCACCTCTATGACATCAAAGTTCAGCCATCGACCCTGCTTCCGAAACAAATTGGTAACATGTATACTGCATCCCTTTATGCTGCATTGGCATCTGTGCTATATAACAAGCATGATAGTCTGGTGAGCCCTGAACTTTAAACTATTTATTGGGTCGTTCTGTAACCATCGTTCTTGAATGATGATACTTAGCTGTGTATTTCCTTACAGAACGGACAAAGAATTGTGATGTTCTCTTACGGCAGTGGCTTGACATCGACTATGTTTTCATTGAGGCTAAACAATGGCCAGCATCCCTTCAGTCTATCAAACATTGCTTCAGTTCTTGATGTCACCGAGAAGCTTCAGTCAAGACATGAGGTAAGCCCTTCCGATTTATGCTTATCGTCCACAGTTTCTAATTGACCCACGCCCTTCAGTATCTATCCTTGCACTGTGCTTGACATGCTACCTCCTATTGCAACCAGACCTTGCCTGAGAAATTCGTTGAGACACTCAAGCTGATGGAACACCGATACGGTGCAAAGGACTTCGAGACGAGCAGAGACACGAGCCTGCTGCAGCCAGGCACATTCTACCTCACCAAGGTCGACTCCATGTACCGGAGGTTCTATTCCCAGAAGCTGGCTGAGGAAACAGTAAGCAGCAAAACCAAGTGCTGCAACGGCTTCGCAAATGGCCACTAGTGGCGCCTGTGCCGCGAATTGCTAGGTCGCCCTGCACTATTGCTCATCATTCTACGTATTTTGATAACCTTGTGGTTAGCGTTTAGTCTAGTGTGTTTCTGGAATAATGTAATTGTTCTTTGAAGCTGTTCCCCCTTGATCAGCTAGTTTTTGTATTTTATTTATGACCAATGACATTCATCACTCTCAACATTTTCTCTTTGATTCTTCTTTCACTAGCAATGGTTCTTAGAAATTAGTAATCCCTCCATTTCAAGTTTGGAATTATAAGACATCTTTAGCTTTTTATAGATACATAGTGTTTGCTATGTATTTAGATATATAGTAGTATGTTTAATAGTAAAAACAATATATTTAAGAAAGTCAAAACATCTTATAGTTTGGAACGACATGGGTACAAATAATAAGGCCATAGGCTTTTTGACAAAGTGAAGCTGGTGTGGCTAGGGGAGCCTTTGAGTGAGCCCCTAGTAGCCCTGTTCGTTTGGTCGTTTCTGGCTGGCTGATTCTCGTTGTTGCTTATTTTTTGTGAGAGTGAATCGCTGGAAGCGCTGGTAAGAACAAAACGAACAGGGCCTAGTATATGATTAAATTCACTCACAATCTTGATTTTTTTTTTTTTTTTTTTTTTTTTTTTGCCGGGGGGTGGGGGCAAGATTGGTAAGAACCACTATCCAACAACTACTTAAAACTCATGATCTTTCCGCACCGGACGTTGGAAATAATAGGGAGTAAGGACAGATTTTCTAATGCAAATGAGGTTCCCAATGAAAATGAATATTTCTGCATACGACGTAGGAAAAAAAAAAAGCAAGGGCAGAACGTTGGTATTCAAATGCAAATGAGTGAGGACAAGGTTTCCAATGTAAATGTACAACTGAGAAAGAGAGTGGAGTAAGGACATGATTTTAAACGCAAATATATCCATAACAGAAAAAAAAAAAGTAAAATGTGGTGGTGATTTGAAAATAGTATTGAGATTTTGAGTGAAATTTTGAAAACGGTTGTAAGAAGTATACAAATGTGCTGTCATTTAGGCACTTGAAAAACTCATTACTTTTTTTTTTTGAGGGCCAGTTATCCTTTTTTAAACTATTAGGAGTGCTCTGGTCTTCTAGCCAAATTCCTTTGCCCACATGTCCACAATCCGCGACATGCAAACTGTCCAACAAGGTACTTACTAAAACCAGAGCTGGGGGCAACGCCACTTCCAGACTGTAGTATTTATCCGAAACTCAAAAGGCAAACTTTGTTCTTCCAAAATTCAAAAGGAAGTCGATACCATGTCTGGATTAAAACTTACTAGGTGAATTTCCCGCGCGATGCCGCGGGAATTTGTTGAAATGGTCTCTTATGAACTTTTAGATTCTACGATACCATGGCTATGGAGATCAGTGGAAGCTTCCTTGCTATTGCTATTGCCGGTCGGAGGCAGTACTGTTCTGGACTAAGCTATGAGCCATCAAGAAAATGAAGAGACACAATCTCTTCTATTCTTGGTTAGAACAATAGACGGTGTGGAAGAGGAAGAGATAAGCTAGTTCATTAGGCCTTAATCTTTTTTGTGCAGCCTTAAGTGGGTGGAAAATTAGTGGTGATTGCATAAAGGAAGTGGACGATGACATATGTTAAAGAGAGGCTAGAGAAATAAGCTAGTGGGTAGTATCTTTATAGGAGTTTAAGATCACCAACATTACATGTGCTAATTGCTAAAAATTAACTCTAGCCCATCCAAACAGCAGGCTAATATATGGGTTAATTTTTAGCCAAACCTTCAACTAGCTATTAACAAACTAGCTAGCCAACCTTAGCTAATTTAGACAGTAACTAGTCCTAGACTCATAATTCATCCAACCATGCCCCGAATCCAAAGTTTCTCCAAAAAAAAAAATCCATCCCTTGACCATTCGCATCAATCTAACATGGCCTACCAGGGGAATGGATTCTAGAACTGATCTCCACTTCTTCAGAGTCAAGACACCCGAATATCCGGCAAAAAGAATGGATCTATATATCTTGCGTGAATCAAACACTTCTATGCCGATAGCTATTACAAGTCTAAACATTTCGATGAGGAAACATGATAGTGAAATCAACAAGAGTGTAATGACAGGAAAATTTTGAGCGTCTCTCTCTAACTCTGTTTTCTTCATAGCTTCTGTCAGGTTTTACACACCTTGACCTTTGAAAAAAAAGGATCATGCTGACTGCTTGCCTTTCCTAACCCTATCTAATTCTGCCTCAGCTTCTTGCAGTGCAGATTTTAATAAAGTTATTCTCTGTTCGAGCTCCTCGACGGTGCCCCTTTTAAGAGCAGACTTGTATGGTGTAAGGAAGTGGTGAGAAAAGTTTTGTAGAGCTTGAACACCACAAACCTGGAAAATGATACACAAGCACTTACAAACAATGTAAGCTTGAAGAAAAAATGCGGGGGATAG
Source organism: Themeda triandra (assembly GCA_018135685.1). Lineage (NCBI taxonomy): Eukaryota > Viridiplantae > Streptophyta > Magnoliopsida > Poales > Poaceae > Themeda > Themeda triandra. Next base: position 3,917,771 of record JAENPR010000002.1, on the reverse strand, counting down.
CAAATTACATACCTCTTCTGAAAGCAAGGGAAGCTTGGTGATGTTGAAGTCATCGTATAACATATGGAACTGATCAATGTATTTCTGTTGCATTTTTATACGTGCTTGTAGCAGTCTTGACTCGACAGCTGCAAGAATGAAAAAGATGAGTAGATTAAAACAACTGGACAACTTGAGATATTGACATCTAAAGGAAAGGTCCCTAAAATACACTCCTTTTCTGCTCCTATCATTGACAAATAGATTATTCGAAAGATGTTTTGTGCTGCCTTTTAGAATTTCCCTTTTACTTTTTTCTCGTTTAAAATAAAGAACCGCTAGGTTTTTCAGCTATACTACCAGAGCTCATGAGAACAATTTTCACTACTTGAAGAATAGGTCCTAACGAAATTTTAACTGAATGTGCTGGATTTAATTTTCCAAGAAAGCTTGGGGTCAGTGAAATTTACAAAACTGGTTTTTGTACTTACCTTCCTCATCAAATATAACTTGATTAATAATAATATTGTGTGAATCAATCTCAAACTTTGCTAACTCTTGCACCAATCTCTCTGTTTCATACAATGAAAGAAATTCCGGGATACAAACACATACAAAAGTTGTCAAGTCCTGGGAAGAAAACAAAAATGGAAGTCAGAAACAGTAGGTGCCTAAAGAATGTAGAGCCTGCTTGGTCAGTTCATGTTCACCCAGCTTTGCTCTTGTGTGCTTAAACTAATTCATGTTCACCGAGCAGTTCATGTTCACCAAAGCTATCCTATGTGCTTTTAAGAGTTGATCTGTACTATACAAACTGTAAGTTTCGAGCATGAAGTGTGAGTCAAGATTACAATCTAAACTTTTGGTTTTAAACAAGGAGCAATCAACTCAAAGCACTACTGCTTCACTTAGTTCCAAGTTTCACTATCATGAGTTTCCCATGTGTGTTCTCACCATATCTTTTAACTAGTGACAATTTTTTGACACCAGGCAGTCAGGTACTGTATAGCATAATCTGTTACTAGTTGAATAAGGAGCATATCTGCTTCCATACAAGGTAGGGAGTCTTACTGGATCTTTAAATTGCCTGTTCACTTGTTCGATCACGTCCTTCATACCCTCAAGTTTCCCAAGCATTGCATCCTCGTTCAGCTCATCTCCAAGACCAAACAATCGACTGGCCTGCCAAATGCATCCATTATTATATTAGCTATACATGTGTGTTCCCATCTGGGTAGGTCCAATGAAGAATCTGCACATGCAAAAGTTCGCCACATACATATTACCTACCATTTAACCTCAGTATGAACAAATGTATGTCATGAAGTCAATATTTCGTTCTTTTCTTTGCTTTTTCCCAAGGAGAACTCATAATATCATAGTATTTGCAATACTGAAACATCAGAAATTTTCTTTGGGATAAGCTTGGTGGTTCAGGCTCTGCTAAGTGCATCACAAGATATCTATCATTTATTTGGTTATAATTGAAAGGTGCAACCTAGTCCCCTTAATTAACTGATATGAATCGCATGTTATTTAGAGAAGCAATTAACAAATCAAACACATGGCCTAGCAAATAAAAAAAGGTTTTCCAGTATATTGAAACGTATATAAAATACCTGATTCAACAGACCGCCAAATCTATTTTTCAATTCCATCATTTTCTCAAGACCCTTCTCCAGGGTTGCTGGGAACTGAAGCAACCGTAATGTATGCCCTGTAGGAGCGGTATCAAAAACTACAACGGAGTAATCCATTGTTTGGACTAATCTGCAGTGAGGAAAATATCATATTCAGAAAGTTGCTGGAAGCCAAGAAGTACAATTTCCAGGAATAACAATGATAGTCAAAATATAACTGCCTTGACATATTGAATGCGAACAGGTGGAATTAGAAAGGGTACCAAATGAAATATAAAATGGATGGCAATGAAAGTAACTGGTCATATTGGGAAGAATGGCAAACAACTTACTTTAGCATTTCAGCAAAACTCATAGCTTCGTCTACTCCTGGAATAGCATTTGTCAGTTCTGAAAGGAATCCCTCCATTCCTTCATTGGATAAATCATCATTTTCTACCTTTGGGTCAATTTCCTGCAAATAAGTTATCAAATGAGACTATTCAGCCAAATACCAACTCTAATAACATGAACTATGATCAAGCTACCTTTTGAAAAAAGAATAAAATTAAGATTACTCTTAAAAAAAATAGAACTCATAGGACAACAGATGAAACCTGTTTTGCTTTGTATATCATTTGAAAGAATACAAAGAAATGACTAAATGGATTTGTATCAGTACCATGCTTGGCGTGGATGAAAATACAAAGAAAAGGAGGCAAATGCTAAAATCTGGTCCTTAGTCAACAAGTGGAACATGTTCTAAATGAAACTGAAATAGAATGGGTATTCTGTAAGCCAACCACCTAAGTTGTTATTAACCTCTTCTTATAGCATAATAAAGAAACAAATATTACTAAAGATTAGGTACTTCTTTTGTACAAGTCTGCTACCTATTCTTCAACTTCCATAATCAACTCAAGAAATAATGTGGAAATCGCCACCATATTATTCAAGTAGCCTAATCACCACTTGGGATGGTTCATGAACATGCAGGCCCCATGACTGAGCAACAATCCTGTGACTGTGACCCACATGCCACACAGTACAAGCACAAACCCAAACCAACCCCGAATTGGTAACTTTGCATCATGTATAGCCTGGCCCATGTAAATGCTTATGACTTCCATTCATGGAAAATTAAGGGCAACACGCGACTTTTCTATCTGCAAACTGCCTCTCTCATCAGCCAACCCTGCTGACATCACCTCCCAAAAATTCGGTGAGGTCCAATTTAATCAGGCAATCACCGTTCGCCAGGACACGCAGCCTGCCCATCCAATCCTCACAAGCGCACCACCGAATTGGTCGGGGTCCAGTGAAGACGACCCCGCGGGAAGAGTGAATTGGAGCCGTACGACGGAGAAAACAAAATGGAGGAATTTGGCTATCATTACCATGGCGTAGAGGTTGGTGAATCCGCGGACGAGGGTGGGGAACTTGGTGAAGCGCTGCTGGAAGGCGTCGCTGAGGTTGTGCGCGGGGTCGGTGGAGATGACGAGCACGGACTGGCGGACCCCGGCGAGGAGGACGGAGAGGATGGAGCTGCAGGTGGTCTTGCCGACGCCGCCCTTGCCGCCGACGAAGACCCACTTGAGGGAGTCCTGGTCCAGGAGGTTCCGCACCGTGGGCTCCGGCGCGTCGCCGGCGTCCACCACCGCCGCGGACGCCATGCTCGCGGTGATCGGGGCGGGCGAGAAGGAGAAGGGGATGAGATCTGGTGGCGCGCCTGCTGTGCTGTGATGGGGGCAGAAGCGGTACTGGAATTGTCTAGGTGGAAAATACCTTTCCTCTTCTGGACGTTTTCAACTTTTCATCGTTTAATGTTTGTATAAAAAAAACTTTCATCGTTTAATTGTTGCAAAAAATCCATCGTTTATTAATTAACAATTTCACCTTGGTCCCCCGGTGGCTAACAAGGTAAATTTTTGTCCTAATTTGTTTCACAATACTATCACGACAGAGGATCCTTTCACAGTAGCAAGAGTATCACTTTTTCGGCCGAGACGATTTCATAATCCAATTTAATTGTCCTCGTTTTCTGCATTTAATGAAAGCAACTTCGCACATATCATGCTCACTTGAACTTATCAGTCATGGTATAGTATTTTCTCTCTCACAATAAATCAACCAAATAAACAAAACTAAAGTGAGAACATTTTTTATACACATGGTTAGTTACTAATTAGGTTAAAATTATCTAAAGTAGGTATGGTTGGCTACCTAACTAGCTAACAACTAGTTGAAAACTTATAAAAAATTAACTCACTTATTAGATCTCCAATTTAGATGCATTAGAGTTGATATAAGCTATTTTTACTACCTAGTAATTAGCCAGAAGTAAGCTATCTTCTTGATATTCTAGATATAACGTTATTCGGGCGAACTGAATATATCCGTCATTCGAGTTAGGATAGGTATATTGCTACACGTAAAGCGGTTTTATACGCCGTCTAATGGACATTTTTAGCGACGTGGAGGAAAGGGAGAGGTGAGAGAGAATAAGATCATTCCTCCGTGAAACAGTCACCTCATGAGTTAAAATTTAGAACCACCAGACAACTAGTTTACCATTATATGAGTTGTTGTTACACCTCACAATCCTATTTTCACTCTCTCCATAAATTAAGGAAGTGTGAGTTGCTGTGAGACAATTTAAAAGGATAGTCATTGTATATGTAGTCTATTAAATCGTATTAAATTATACGACACTCTATAAGACAGTTATGAGACAAAGCCAATATATCTACCCTTAGTACACACATAACTGTTACAGATTATCCAGTTTTTGCACAAACTGAATATTTTAGCACACCAGCGCAGCTTCCATTATTTTTTTTTCGAACTCGTGCTTTGGCACGTTACTCATTAAGAGAAGTTAGAGAGTTTTTACATTCCGACCGAACCTAAGGCGAGATGCCCAGTTACGGCGGACGACACACTTACACAAGGCGCCGGCTCTAACGGCGGAGCTTCGGATTTTGTGACTTCTAAGGGAAACTAATTTGCTCTAAAGGAAAGATAGAACAGCCTCAGGCAAGGGCGGTGAGGAGTGGCGCCAGGGCCCTATGGCCGGCAGCCACCCAAATGCCCGCCTCCTCTCTGATTAGGTCGACGACGGCGCTCACCGTAGTAGCCGGTCCACCGAAAGTTCGCTTGTTGCGCTCCTTCCACACCATCCAGGAAACTAGCAGGAGGAGAGAGTCGAAGCCCCTTCTATGGTCGGCCTGGAAGGCGATCCGCGCGCAGCTTCCATTATCACCTTGAAAAAAAAAACAATTACGCAGTTCTGCTATTCCCAAATCCCAATTGCAGAAATCAAGAACGGTTATTTCTCCATTCCTCCAACAGTAAAGGCTAAAAGAAAGGGAAAGTGGAGAAAAAAGGGCAGGAGGGAAAAAAACGGCCAGGCCCACCTGCATCTGCACAGTGGGGCCCACGCGCAACGGGAGACCCAGAGAACCCACAACGGCAACAAGGCAGCCCAAGCCCCAGAAGGCGCTCCCGCAAGTCCACACCCAGGCGCGCCGGCGGCCGGAGCGCGAGTCTGAACTCCCCCTCGAATTCAACCTCCGCCACGGCCGCCGAGCCCGACCGACGCCGGCGGGGAGAGGCAGAGGCGCGGAGAGGAAGAGATGGGCGTGGGGGGCAGCTTCTGGGACCTGCTCAAGCCCTACGCGCGGCACGAGGGCGCGGGGTACCTCCGCGGGCGCCGCGTCGCCGTCGACCTCTCCTTCTGGGTCGTCTCCCACAGCACCGCCATCCGGGCGCGCCTCCCGCGGGCAAGGACCCCGCACCTCCGCACCACCTTCTTCCGCACCCTCTCCCTCTTCGCCAAGGTCCGGCTCCACTGGCGTCAGTGTGCCCCCGCTTTCCCATCTTCCGCCTCCTTCCCTCCCTATTGTCTCTGATGATGATTTCCGCCCGTTTCTTGATCTCACCGAGTGTGTGGTGCCCTGCCCTGCGCTTGGGCGACTCTGCATTCCGCAGTCGCTCCCTTTCGCTTTCCAAGATTTAATCTTGCCGGGGCTAATTACTTACTACATTGCTCGATTTTTTTTTTTTTTTTTTTGGTTCCCGGATTCACCCGTTGTCTCTGCAATTCCTGCAGATGGGCGCGTTCCCTGTGTTCGTGGTGGACGGCGAGCCGTCGCCGCTCAAGTCGCAGGCGAGGGCGGCGCGCTTCTTCCGAGGCTCCGGGATGGACCTGGCCGCGCTGCCGAGCACGGAGACGGAGTCCAGTGCGGCCGCGGCACCGGTCAAAAAGAGGAATGCTGCATTCACGCGAAGCGTTGAGGAGTGCGTGGTGAGTTCCCGTGTCTGGTGTCTTGGCAATGTCTGGGATCCTTCGTGCAATCTAGGGTTTCATTAGGGCTCCCAGAACCCTTTGCCTTGTTTAAGTCTGAATTGTTTAACTGTTCCTCACGAGATTGAGTGATTCAGAACCACTGTAGTGTAGATTCTTCATCCAACACCACAACATCTTTACACTAGTATCTTGCTACTAAAATGGTCAGCAGCAATGATATATGCAGATGATACCTGCTCGTGTAAATATATATGCGTTGTTTGAAATGTTGGTTAATATTCTGTCCCGTTAGGAACTGCTTGAATATCTTGGAATGCCTGTGTTGAGGGCGAAAGGGGAAGCTGAAGCCCTTTGCGCTCAGCTGAATAATGAAGGCCATGTAGATGCTTGCATCACTGCAGACAGTGATGCTTTCCTCTTTGGGGCTAAGACTGTCGTAAAGGTCCTCAGATCGAATTGCAAGGTAAGGACTCCTCTGTAGTTCTATGTCCAAAGCAGGTGATTTGTTTTGTTTTCCATGTGCAATAGCACCAAGACAATCAACTTTTATTCAGGAACCTTTCGAGTGCTACCACATAGCAGATATTGAGTCTGGTCTTGGATTAAAGAGGAAGCAAATGGTGGCCATGGCGCTCCTTATTGGCAGTGACCATGATTTGCATGGGGTGCCTGGTTTTGGCCTGGAGACTGCGCTTCGTTTTGTGCGGTTATTTGATGAGGGTGAAGTTTTAGATAAGTATGTGTCGTACTTCCTTGTTTTTTTTCCCTGGCAGAATAATCTCCGACAATGCTTCATTCATGGAGCTAGTCATCTTATTTGTGCTTCTCCAGGTTACATGAAATTGGTAGAGGGGTGTATCCATTTCTAGAAGGATTTGACAATGCACATATTGATGATCTCCCATCATCGTCCACGAAAAGCCCAGTTGTAAAATTGCCGCACTGCTCGCATTGTGGTCACCCGGGCAGCAAGAAAAATCATAGCAAGGATGGGTGCAATTATTGCTTGGTGGATTCATTAGAGAATTGCGTTGAAAAACCAGCTGGATTCAAATGTGAATGTCCTAGTTGTGAGGAGGTTGGATCTGTATTCATTTAATTATCCAAATCCTGTTGATTCTGATGCCTTACATTATGTTGCAACTTCTCTTTTACCCTTAAACGTTTTTTTGAACAATTATCACTATATTAACTGTACCTTTGTTATGACTGTTAGGCACGTGACCTAAAGGAACAAAGACAGCATGAAAATTGGCAAATCAAGGTCTGCAAAAGAATAGCTGCTGAGACAAATTTTCCTAATGAGGAGATCATTAAATTATATCTAAGTGATAACAATCTGGTTGAAGGTAAGACAAAAAGTATGGCCCAACTCATTACAAAACAGCATTATGGTTATTTACGTGCTTATTGAGTTGTAGTTTTTCTTTGATCAAGGTTTCAATTAGCATTTGTTTATAGTAAAAACCCAATTTCTTAACCTGTTTGCAGAAAAGGGTGTTCCCTTGCTTAGTTGGAATAAGCCTGATGTTGAAGCTTTGGTTGACTTATTAAGTTATAAGCAGAATTGGGAGCCATCTTATATTCGCCAAAGGATGCTTCCTATGTTATCAACCATATATTTACGAGAGGTGGCATCATCTCCATCTACACCGTTGCTTCTTTGTGATCAATATGAATTTGATTCAATTCAACGGATTAAAATAAGGCATGGTCACCCTTATTACTTGGTGAAATGGAAGAGAGCTACCCGTGGTATGAATTCTAATATGTCTAGCAAGAAGCCCGTAACGGAGGGAGAGACGAGTAGCGAGGTAATCGTGTTGGATGAAGATGACGATGAGGATGCAGTGGTTTGTGAGTCTCCTGAGTTATTAGATGAACCTGATGTTCCACAAGTGCTTATTGAAGATGGCTGCTCCTTTATATTGACGGATGAAGACATTCAACTTGTTGGTTCTGCCTTTCCTAAGGAAACAGCAAGGTTTCAGGAAGAACAGGTGTGCATTGGTTGCTTTCTTTCTATGATAATTTGAAATATGCATGACTCTTAGTCACTAACAGGACAATTTTAAGACTCTTCGTTCTAGCACTATTTTCTCATGAGGAGGTCTGCATTTAGTTTATGATAAAAAAAAAAAGAACCAAGTTTCAGTTCAATCTTTGTGCATTTAATTTTGCGGATATTTATACTACTTGAAGAAATATCTTATATTAGAATTTAGATCGCTAGGTTCCTCACATCTATGTTATGTGGCACAACATTACTTTCGGTAAAAAGGTAGGTTAGTAGTGACACCAAACAAAATGCAAGCACAACATTTAATATTAATGCATGCTTTTAATTTTGGCCCTGAATTTCCATTGGTGTGTGTAATGTGGTGTTTTAGACAAGGGCTTCAGCGTTTATTTGTGGCTGATTAATTGAAGAAACATCCACTGCAATGGTTTTGTTCACTCCAGCTCACACATCCTCGTAATTGTTGCAGAGGCTGAAAGAAGCAAGATCAAGATCACGAAAATCTAAATCAAGCCTACCAGATAGTGCATTCAAGACGCCTAAAGGCCCGAGACCTAGTGGAGTGCAGCTGAGCATCACAGAGTTCTACCGCTCGAAGAAAGCGCAGAACGCGGAGCTTGGGAAGAAGCCGGCTGGAGAAGCGAGCGCTGCTGCGAAGGAAGGCTCAAGAAAATCCTCTGACAGGGACCTCAACAAAGACCTGCCAAAGTCTGTTCGACGCCGCCTTCTCTTTGATCATTGAGGACTAGCCTGGCCTTTTGGTGACCAGTGTAATCTTGCTGCCACTGTTGTAGATGACGTAGAGAATGCCTTAACCTATTAGCCGATGTAGATTCTGCGGCTCATTTTGTACAGGGAACAGACTCAACAGAACATCTTCTTTGTCATAGACTAGTAGGAAATGAAGCAGGTCTTGGTTCAGAGTGATTATCCGGACCTCATCTTTGTCATAGTTATAGTGGTTTGGGACTCACCTTCAAATTTAGAAATGGGTCGCGTGCCGCTGCTAGAGTACAAATGTAATGTGATGACCTTCTCATCTATTTATATGCCTGCTTTTATTTAGGCCGGACAATAGCTGACAAACTTGATGTCATACTACACTACTTTCTAAAAAATTAGATTGTGTATCCGGAAATTTGATTTCCTGCACGGGAGTCCATAATAAATAAACAAATAAATAAAAACGAAAATAAAAAAAGAATTGCTCTTCCCTGCAGCTGCCGTGGGCGGTGGTGGGCCGAATCATCCCATTCCAACGCCCCCTCTGCAAGTTCGGGCCCATACGGCGGTGACCCGTAACCCTATTTGCGGGACCCATCATCCAGAGAGATCAAACAAAAAACGCCAGGGCGAGTCTCTCTCCCAAAAGACGGCGCCGCCGCCAAATCCAAACCGAAGCAGACCCCACGCCAAGAAGTCAGGGGAGAGCCCAAGCAAAGGCGAATCCGATCTCCCAATGGAGTCCCGGGTGATCGGCAACGGCAGTGCGGCGGGGGCCGTGGCGGTCGACGCGATGGTCTCGATCGAGGCGGGCGGGTCCGGCTCCGGCCTGCCGAAGCCGGAGCCCGTGTCGTCGCTGGAGTTGCTGGGCGGCGGCGGCGGCGGGCTCCAGGCGTCCTCCAACCCGCGCCCCCCGTCGCGCTACCGCGACCGGCACACCACGGTGGAGGGCCGCGCGCGGCGCATACGCATGGCGGCGCCGTGCGCGGAGCGGGTGGCCCGCCTGACGCGCGAGCTGGGGCACAAGTCCGACGGCGAGACCATCCGCTGGCTGCTGCAGCAGTCGGAGCCAGCCATCGTCGCCGCCACGGGCACGGGCACGGTCCCCGCGATCGCCGTCACGGGCGCCGACGGCGTCCTCCGCCTCCCCCCCGAGCCGGCCCCCGCGGACGCCGACGCCGGCGGCGGCGAGCAGCAGGAGGGGGAGGAACCGGCCTCCAAGCGCCGGCGCAAGCTCCAGCCGACGCGCGGCGCGGGGACGGGACCCGCCGTACCTGCCCCCGCGGCGGCGTACTACCCCGTCGTCGCCGACCCCCTCCTCCAGGCCAACGGCGGCGGCGCGATTTCGGTGTCCAGCGGCCTCGCCCCGGTCTCCGCCCCCTCGGTGCCCGCCGGCGCCATTCCTTTCATCGCCATCCCGGCGCCCAGCCCCGGCGCGGCGGGCGAAGGCAACCAGATGATTCCGCCGGCGGCTATGTGGATGGTTCCGCAGCAGGCCGGCGCGGCCAGCCAGCCGACCCACTACTGGGCTTTCCCAACCAATGCTGAATTCCTCAATTTCCAGCAGCAAGCCATCTACGATGGGGAGCAGTTTGTTAGCGATGGAGAAGGCCAGGAGACCGGCGGTTACCTGCAAGTCGGCGAGGGGGAAGACGAAGAGATTGCCGTGACTGATTCCAGTTCGGATGAGTAGCATTCTCAAGTCAACCAGCTCGGAATAGTGGTCTAGTGGCACAAATCTGAAGTCAACTGTCTAGTCCCATATTTCCAATCCAAAGAGTAGGTAAAACTATCGGTCTAACTTTCTTCTCTTTGATCCAAAGTCGCTACGACTTTTTGGTACATCAAATTTGTTAAACATACAAGTCAAAGCGAAGCGACTTCTAATTTAGAATGGAGGAAGTAAAGACTAGAACTGTAGGGTTATGTGTTGCTATATGTGAACTCGCTAGTCTCGCATTCGAACTGAATTGGAAGAATGCCGTTGGATCTACTCGTTTCAGCCGGCTTATCCGCCTTATTATGGTTGCATGTCCTCAAATATAGGGCGGTCAATTCTTCGGTCAACGTGCGTAGACTAGCATTATGTGGAGTATTATTGAGGCCATGTCTTGATAGCATTGGTGACGATTGAGCGCGAAAAGTGAAATAATTTTGTCGATCGAACCACGATAAACATGTTGTCTTGCCGGTCTCCTCAGACTATTGACTTTCCGTTAATGTAAGATGTTAGATGTAAATGCATGTTTGATTGTCGTTGTGGACTAGGGCACGATCAAACGAGAAAAGTGAAATAGTTTTGTCGATCGCATGTGACAAACACGTGTATGCTTAATCACATGTGTCTGCTTAATCGCAACACCGTGAAAACAAGCTCCACGAGTGCTACCTAGCTCCACGTGGAGCATTTAGTGCAGCCTTGCCAGACTCCTCGGACTATTGGCTTTCCGTTAATGTTAGATGTAAGTGTGTGTTTATTGTCGTCCTAGACTAGGAGCTATTGTCTTGTTTGCTTTAACTTATCAGCATAGTATCTTTCACAATAAAACAACATTGGCTAGCTTATTAACCACTGAAAGCACCCACGAGTTAAAACAATATGTTTGCGTAAGGGTTCTCGGAGGGGGAGGTAAGACACGTCGTTAAGAAAACGTGAGCCGTTGGATCTTCGATCGTGTGGTCTGGATTGAGAAGCTGTTTCAGAGGTAAAAATTGGAAGCGGCTTCTACCAGCTTCTCGTCGCTTTTACACGGCTTCTACCTCCTGGCTCCGGCTTCTCTTAGAATTTATCTGAACACATAAATACAGGGCGACTGGGGTTCAGCTTCCGGTTAGGGTTTTCCTTCAATTCTCTTCTCCCGTTCCCATAAAAAAGGAAAAAAGCGAAGCAGCAGGGCGGTGCGGGCGGCCGCGTGCGGGCGCGCCGCCCGGCCGGCGCGGCAGCCCGGCTCGCTTCAGCGCGGCTGCGCGGCCGGCCGCGCGGGGCGGCGGGCGGCGCGCGAGCACGGCTCGCCGGGCGGCCGGCCCGGCTGCGCGCGCGGCGGGCGGCGCGAAGCGCGAGGGCGGCGCGGCGGCCGGCCGTAGGCGGGGCGGCCCAGCGAGCGCGGGGCGGAGCTGCTGGTACGGCGCGGCCGGCCAAGCTCGGGGCGGCGGCGGTGCGAGCGGGCGGCACGGCCGGCCGGCCTCCTCCTCCTCAGGCAGCCATGGTGGCGGCGGCCATCCTCCTCTTCTCGTCGTGTCGTCATCGCCATCCGCCCTCCTCTTCTCTTCTCTTCCTCATGTGTGAAACCAGTACCAAACCCTAGCTTAATCCATTTTCCTCTTCTACATGATTTTAGGCACGCGGTTGCGGCGGGGGATGAGCACCTCTCCCCCGATGCGACGGCGGGCGAGAGGCGGTGGCGGCTGCTGTTCAGCTCGGTTTGATTGAGTTTCTCCCCTCTCTTCTTACATCTCTCTGTCCAATCTCCCCCGGCGATTACTAATTGCTTTTCTTTCCCAATTTCGAGGCGGAGTGCTCTTTGCGAAGGTTCCATGTAAGACCTAATTTGCTGAAGCTGATTCTGAAAAAGAGGTTTGATCCATGTTTGTGAACCCCTTTCATCGATTGCCACTGTGTCTCTGTCTTTGTGCGTGCCTGCTCTTACTCATATTACAAAAGTGTGTCTTTGTGTGTGCCTGCTCATATTAAAAGAAAGCAATTGATGTGTTGCTTCCGATTATTTATGGACCAGATGTTTATATAACATACTGTTGTAGGTTCTCTGATAGTTATGGCCATGGTGCATAGCTTCTTAATTGTCGCTTTGTTTTCAGATGTGTCTTTTACAACTTCTGTTTCTATATATGGGAGTTTCCATACATACAACTTTTTCTGAAATAATTGGATACATTAAGCAACTGCTAAAAACAAACAAGGATTACAACCAGTTTCAGTTAAGGGTTAGACTTCCTTTGATTCTAGATAGATTAGGCAATTACTAATGTCACGTGTTTGATTTTGGAAGGTAGAGGCTAAAACAAGGAACTTTCTAGCAAGGGTGATTCCTCTTAAATTTAAAGATCAGGTGATTACTATGCCATCTTGAACTTGACATAGGATTGATAATTCTAGGTGTTTGTATGAACAATGACATTTGAATGCTTTTTGTTCCCTTGCAATGCCCTTTGATATGATCTTGTCGGTTCAGGATTTCGAAAATTTCAGGTTCATTTTGTCACCATGGAGTGATGTTAGTAGCTACCAATATTATTCAATCATATAGGGATAACTGACTTTTTGTCTACCAATGCAGTGTCATGAACATTCATTGCCTCACCAAGAGACAGGACCTGATGCCTTCTAAAGGTGTGCTGCAGCAGCCTACCTACCTAAGCATGCTTGCAGGTATATTAGCAATTTTCACTAATTAGTAAGTATAGTTTTAATATATTGGTGACAACTATTGCCCTTCTTGCACTCACAGTTGCCAGCATACTTACAGTCTAATTAAACAAGGAACTTCCATCATATGAGTTTTAGTTGAACTGTCATAGGTGCAGCAGCTGCACATTATTTGGTTCTAGAATCATAGATGATATTTTCCACTTAGGATCTGTGATAACTATAGTTGGCATCACAGCATTTTCTTAGTAGGAACTGTCCACTTCAAACAAAACCTAAACCTCCTATCCTTTCATGTTGAATTCATATCTATAGCTGCTTACTTGGCTTTAACCTTTTTTTTAAAAATAGATAGGTAATAGACAGGTGTTGTTGGCACAAATTTATCTTCCCTACAAAAAGATTGATTACATCTCTTGAGCCTATGCCTTACAGAAACTACATACTTTTCTCATTACCAAAGCACAGTTTCTGCTTTCTGTTTCATGGAACCAGAACCACTTTGGTAAGTCCAAACCTCGAGCATGCAAAAATATTAGTTTTTAGCCGTTTATTGGAATGGAGATGTTCAAAGCTTTCTATGCCCATGCTTACTGCTTTTTCTGAGACCTAGAAGTTTAATTTGCACTAATGGAACTCCATGAATTTTTTTGACTTTTTTCTGAGAAAATTACATATTTCCATTGTACATCTCTGAAGAAGTTAACTGGTTTCATAATCCATCCAAACAGGGATGCCATTGCTCATTGTTCAGGTCATAACATCAGGATGACAGTCAAGATATCCAACATTGCTTGCTGAATGTGAATGCTGCACCTCAGAGTATGCAGGCTACTGCAAGGTTGACTGGCGAGGCAGTGGATCTGGTTTGGAAGCATGTACTTGAAGCCCTCCAACTTCGTCTCTGCCTCTGTGAACAAACCGACCTCCTTGGGTATCTTAGCAGGTACAGTATCATGAATCGAGCTTGTTTTGCTTGCCTGGTTTTTACATTGGTTCTTCTGTGCCCACATGATTGATATAGCCCCTCTCTTTTTGATATTGCCTACACAAAGATTAAGATACCTCCCAAATGACTTCTGTTCCTGCTACTCAGTTAAGCTGTGCATTGTTAACCATGGTGTATGCTGTGGTCTGAATTGTTTGTTGTCCCAATTTAGTCCTTGGGCTACCATTTTATTCCATTTTTTAGGTGCCGCCTCTGCTTGCTTCTATAGTATTTTCAGGCTTTTCCTACGCCATCAGATTGGAAACCAATTGGATGGATTCTTTTGTCCTTTATTTGATGGATTCTCTTATCTCATGACGCAGGATGAATCATATTTACTCCACGATTTTTCCATGCCCAGCGGTGGTCCTACTCAATCTGTCTCTTGCAGTCATGAAAGGTGCAACGCTCCCTCAGAATGGTAAAAACCCATGCTTTAGCACTAATAGGTTATGAAGTTTATTAGTTGATTGATCAGTGTGTGTATCATTTCCTTATACAGTAGTCTGTACTTCCATTTAGTTGATTAGAATAGCTCCAGTGAGAGGTGCACCCACTTTAGATTTATGCAAACAATTTATCTGTTTTATTTTCTGATCTGGGTTCCTTAAATCAACCAAACAATTCTCTAAGAATGACGAACCTGTTTCTGTCTAATTTACAGAATTTTAAGATGCTTTACTAATCTTTAGTTTTTTTTCTATTTAGCTTGGGTGACTATTTTTTACCATGCATCTCATTTAACACTAGAATGTTAGAAGCAAACAAAACTAAATGCTTCACCTCTTTTTCTCATAGGGAGTAGGGGCAACCAGTCATCATATTTGCACTAACCATACTTCAGGTGGAAACACTCACCTTTAGCAATTTCTTTTGAAATGTTTCAGGTGAAAATTATGATTCTTTATATTTTGTGCAGACATTCAGACTGAGTATATTTCGAACACCCATCATATTTCTCTATGGTCGTGAACTTGGACCATTAACACTATTATCTCGCATTCTCGCCCACTAATTATTGCTTGGTGAAGGATTACAAAATTATCAGTGCTTTCTTTGCCCCGTGAGGACATGATGCATCTTCTTTTTCCCTCATGGAAAATGCAGGTGATGCAACATGTATGATGCTATATTGAGGTTTGGTAGAGTGTATAATCATATAGTGAGGTTTAATAGGATTGGACCAGCAATAGAGTGCATGCTGATTTTTACTACCATATTTTATTCCCTCATAAAATTTGCATGTCTTGATGGTTGCCTTACGTAGGTGTAGGTTGCAATTGCCAACAATCATGTGTGCATGCTTATGCTGTTCATTTTCCGACCAATGAACTAGGATGCAAAATATTACAGGAACTACGCCCATTGCCCAAGATGGTGGAGATCAGTAGATTGCCTCTTTTGTTTCCACCCAAAAAGATGGAAATTGGTATGCCTTTCCAGTTCCCTATTATTTACATGCCAAAGCAACATGCCTTTTCTGGCCTTCTGCATATATATTTAGCAAAGTAAAATATGATGGAATGATCATTTCAAAAGTCAAAGAATTCATACTTACAGTGAAATGATCTATATTGTTTGATTGTAGATGGAAACAACGCATATCAGTTTGTAGTCCCACATTGTTTGAACTTCCTCAGGTAAAAAAAGGATGGGCTGATGAAAATAAAGAGTAGAAGGAATCATACCTGATACGTCGAACAAGATCTGCAGCGCTTTATTGGTAAGTGAAGGACCGGTGCTCGATCATTCTATTTTAACCTTACACGAATTAGTTCATGTGCTTATTATCATGCTGATTATTCCATATGTGCATGGTGCTGAATAGCTTTTACAACTCCTCTTTATGTTTTACACAGTAATTTAAGCCACCAACCGATCATATTGGTTGTTTGTCTTTCTGCGATACCTAAAATGAGATATGTGTGTGTATATATATTCTCATGCCTATTTTCTTGTCTCAGACTGTAAATTGACGCATCAACTTCGCTGGATCTACCAGTACAAGCAGAACTTTGTGAACCATGGATGGTTGATTACAAAGTTCTAACAGCCAAGTTTTGTGAAAGCTCTCATTGAGGCTTACATGAAACTCAAAATTTGGCATAGCTACCTTTCATGGTTTTATGTTCCAAAGAATAGATATCCTCACAAAAGCCAAGCATCTGTTCATTACTATGCTGCCAAGGCAACTGAATCTGTAGCCTTCAATTCTGCCACCTGGATGACTAACTGAAGCTGTGCTCTTTTTGTGTGCAGACTGGAGTGCTCCAGCCTATAGAGATTGACATTTATCGACCGTTCAAAGTCAGGCAAAGCAAAAACATGGATAAATTAGCCGTTATTGTTCTCTTTAGTCCATTTGATTTATAATACCACTTCGGTATATTGCTGTGTTTAAAAGAAAAAAAAAATCAAAACCACAATGGCTGTAATTGGTTCAAGTTTGACAGGAGGTACAACCGTGCCTGTATGATGCATATTTATTTACTTGCAGATTTCGTCTGCCTATTCTAATGAGTAAAGGATTCAATACATTTTCCAAAGCCTTCAATTCTTGATATACAAAATTCAGTATGTGGAAGAATGTTTTCAGTTGATTGTGCCTATGTACAATAGGTCACGACAGCTGATATGGTGGTGCCTACTCTCTTTGCAACCTACATGTGACAGCTGATATGGTGGTGCCTACGCTCTTTGCAACCTACATGTGACTCTACTTCACTACGACAACGCATCCCGCGCGCCTCGCTACTCAGCTTCTGCAACATTGCTCTTAACTATAGTGGATAAAAACCGTAGCCCTGGTTTTGTGTACTTAAGATGTTCTAGAACCCGTTCAGTCTGCTACTCAGCAACTTTTATTCCTAAAGTCACAAAGTTGTGACCAACTATGTACATATTTAACCGCTGCTGTAAACTATGAACTATGCCTCTGCATGTCAGCCACCGAACTGGAGGATTAAAACATTCAACCAGACTTTCAGGAACGAAGTTGATCAGCGCCAGGCAATCATCCGCAAGATTGACAGAAGTCAAAACACCACGGCTCACATCTTAGCTCGCCAAGCCTTCTTGGTGTGGTCATCTGTAGCACATAACCATCAGTGTCCACTCCTTTTGGTGTGGTCAGATGTAAACATTCAATCTACCAGGCTGACAACAGCGATTTGATGCTAATATAAATATATGTGTTTCTTGTAAAAAAAACATGTGTGCAGCAGCTTGACCTCAAGCCGTTGGCTGCCTGTATCGAGCCAAGGAGTGAGACCTTTAGCTATATTTTACTTTATATAAATTTTTATAATAGTGTATATGTCGTAGTAGAATAAAATGGTATGTCAAGATTTCCTTAGAGAAAATGTGTGATAAGATGTTCCTAGATAGATATAGCAAAGTTTGGAACCAAACTTATTTTTAAAGTAAGTTATATACCGGTAAACTATAACTTTAACTGTTTCTTTTTTGCTATCAGAATTATAACTTCAATCAGGGTGTGCTGCAACACCGTTGTATATTAAATAACGAGCCATGCTGATCAGAAATAAAATAGTTGGGAAATGCTAAACAACACATGTGTATTTTTTTTGGAAACTTGGAAACTAACACATGGATTTTTTTGTCTCTCTTACATGCGGGACCCACACCCTCCCCCCCCACATAGAAATTTTTCTCTCTCTATCCTGTAATTTTGCTAGATTAAAAAATTGTCAATTGTCTTCTATAGAAAAAAATTATCTCTATAATTTTTTCTAAGATCTATCATCTATTCTATGTGTGTGATTTGTTCTACAATTGTGCTAGAGGTAGGAGAAGATGTTGCGGTTGTTGGATCTAAATCCAATGGCTAAAAAAATGTGTGTTGGTTTCTAAAAGCCACACACGTGTTTAGTAGACAGGCCCAAATAGTTACTTTCATAGCATTTTTTCAAAATTGTCACGTGAAATAAAATAAGACAAAACATGAATGAAACACTTATTTTTAATGAAGGGTTTCGTTCTATGATTGATGGACATTAATTTCATCTCATGGAGAGTTGGTAACCATGCTAGGAGAGTTTGGTCTCCATGGAACTTCTTTTTCTCTATTTTTGCAAAAGTGTTTATGTGACAACTTATTAAATGCAAATAAAACTATTAAAAACTCCCACTAGCCTTAACATACCTCAATCATGTCATTACTCTCTCCATCCACAAAAGAATACAACTATAACATCCTTGTTCATAACAGTCGTTTAAGCTTATAAACCAAATTTTACATCCATTCACAAAAGTATTTATATTTATGTCTTTAAATCAGTTTATTAAGAATATAATTTTAATAGTTAATCTAATATAATGCTTATTTTATATCATAAATGTTAGTTGTATAGTTTAATCAAAGGTACACCATTCCGCATCCGGCTATGATGCAAGGCCCCAGCCTCCAGGCGCTACCTGGGTGCGTCCTCCATCCTCGATAATCCTCGATAATCAAAAGTACACAAGACTGGCTGGCCTGTGTGTTTTCATTCTAAACTTCCACTCTCTCCCAACTCAAACCATCTATATCAAGCCAAGATTATCTGGTTGCCACTATGTTATCATGGCTGAGGTAGCAAGCCTAGCTCTTGCTGCATTGCTCATCCAGTGATTGGATATTCCCAATTGCTCTTTCCCGTCGGATTCAACAATGATTCTAGACTGGAGGATCGATCAAGCCTGCACTCAGCACGAGCATCAAGACTCTACACGATTACAAGGAATCAAAATACAACCGCAGATCTAACAAGATAGGCTCTTAGTAGTCAGCTTACACATACAGAGACAAGTTGTTGAAATCCATCTTGTGTTCAGCAATGTAATGCTCTACAAGCTCTACCGTTAGTAGGCTTGACTGATGTAACTATACTCATAGCAGTTTGCTGGTAATTCAATAAACATGTTTGTTATCAAAAATAGTATTTTTTTATGCAAACACTTCAAAATATTTAGTTTCTCATAAAGCAAGATGAATCGCATTCTTCGTAAACGGAGGTTGCTACAACGACAATTTACTGCGTCTGGTTGTCGGACTGATGCCTCAGTGACTCAGTCATAACTCTTGACAACATGCATTGTCTTCCTTCAACCCCGTTGTCTGGACAACGAAAAACGAACGTTAGGCAAGCGTACCTGCCGCACATTTACTAGCTACTGCTATTCCTACTGCTGCAGGACGCCAGGAGGCAAGGAGCCATCGCATGGTTCCATCGACACAACAGTTCTTGACTTCATGTTCTCGCCACGTACTGTACTACTGTAGTAACAGTCCTACAGTAGCTAGTAACAGTGGTACAAAATGTGAAGCCAAGCTGTGAAGCACACAAATGCTGGCACGCAGCTATGCAAATGCAGCACGCAGCTAAGGCTGTCTCCAACGGTGCACCCAAATAGCAAAATCGGTCTCACAAAGTACCTTTGCCTCCCGAATCCAGCCTCCAACAGAGTAGCCATACGAGCGCCGATTTTGGGGGGAGGAGGAGAGAGGGAACCGATATATCGGTCGTCTCTCTCCTCGACCCAATCTCTGGCGCACGCCAGGGTCGGCCCCACGGCGGCGTGAAGCAGGCCAACGCCGGCGTACGGCGCGACCGCAGGGGAAGGGGGAAGGGTGGCGCTGTGGAGAGATCCTCACCTCCAGCGACCGGAGGTACCTATCGATGTCCCCGACGTACGGCGCGACCGCCACCTTCGCTGCTTCGGCGCCAGCGGCCTCGGGTCCAGCGGCCGGCCCGCGTCGGCTTCCTTGCCTCCTCCGTCTCGGCCTCCGCCCGCCGCCGCCAAGGATTCGGGAAGGGAATCCGCGCTGGATGGATTTGGGAGGGAGGGCGGCGTGCTGGAGGGGCGCGCTGCTGGAGGGGCCTGCCGCCGCGCGCGGTTTTGGGAGCCGCCGCCGCCGGGATCCGAGCGTCGCGCGAAGGTGGATGTGCGGGGGCGTGCCAGCCGCGGCAGGGAGCCACAGGCGCGGACAGAGCCACCCCGGCACTCACGCTCAAGGTCCGCCGCGGGGACGGCGATGGCGAGGACCCGCCGATGCGGATAGCGCCACCCCAGCGCTCGAGCTCGAGGTCTGCCCCGCGGATGGCGACGGTGTGGCAGCCGCGGAGAGGAGTCGGAGAAAGAGAAGATGGAGGGAGACAGAGAGAGAGAGAGAGCAGGGCGACGGCAGTCATGGTGGCGCTCGATTCGCAGCGATGCGGCTCCGGCGACGCAAGGAGGTGGCGCGGCGGGTCACCCGCCGAGCTGCGGCGGCGCTCTGCCTCGGCACTGGTGGAGAGGGAGGGGCGGCTCCGGTTTTTTTTTATTTTTTATTTACTAGATAGATGCGTCGTCTGTTGGAGAGGGGAGGTTATGGCTCTCGCAGCCTTTTACTGTGTCCGATCCCAATTCGTGAATGGCTACCCTCCTCTGTTGGAGACAGCCTAAGCAAATGCAGGTGAACCAGCCAGCTACACATTGTCGCCCCTCGTGTTGATTCCTTCGTACTTGCACACATTGTAGTTTTCATGGGAAAAAATATACATCACAACTTGATCGATCACAAACCACACAAACCCATTGCAATTTGCAAGGCATATATGCGAATGGTTTATACTAGTAGTCATAGTATTATTGACTAAACACGAGTTCACTTCACATAGCTAGGAAACTCGATTGTACGGTGCAGACATGAAGTGCTAGCTTTCTTCTTCAAGAACATCGATCACTTGATCCGGTTGGAAATGGAACGTCGTTGATTGACTGACGGTCACTCAGCCGCATTGCACTTACGTTTCCTTGACAGGGTACTTGTGGATGCAATCCTTCCACGGCCCGAGCTCGCGCTCCCCTCCTTCGTCTTCGTGGCCGCCGGCGACGCGCTCCCACACCAGGCTGTTGGCCTTGAGTCCGCTGCCGATGCCGAGCTGCCACACCGTGTCGCCCGCGCGGACTCGCCCCTTGGCCTCGAGGTACGCGAGCTGGTACCACAGCGACGCCGCCGACTGGTTGCCGAACCGGTGGAACGTCATCAGCGCCGCCTCCATCTCCCGCTCGCCGAGCCCGAGCCCCTGGCCCAGGCGCCAGATCATCGGCCTGCCCGACGACGGCAGGCAGAAGTGGTCCGCGGCCTCGCGGAAGTCGGGCAGCGGCGGCACGGCGGCGTGGCGGGCGAGCTTGGTGCTGTCGCCGCGGCGCCGGCGGGACGACAGGAGCAGCGCCAGCACGTAGCGCAGCTTCTCGCGCCACGGGAGGATGGACAGGCTGAGCGTCACGAGGTGGGCGCGCAGCAGCTCGCTCACCATGCGCCCCACGCCCTGGCCCAGGGTGAAGCCGGTGATGCCCTCGTCGTCCTCCTCGCGGTACCCCGAGCGGTAGCTCCGGTCGTTGGCGATCTGGTTCGTGCGCGTCAGGCTCGCGAGCCGGTACTTGACCGGCACCGCCGCCGTCGCGGCGCCGCGGGTGGTGCAGGTGAGGAGCGCGGCGGAGCAGCCCGTGCGGAAGTAGCAGTTGAGGAGCAGCTTGCTCTGGTCCTTGCCGCTGTACCAGCCGACGGTGACGATCTCGGCGCTGACGACGACGGCGTAGGAGATGTCGTGCGTGAGCAGGAGCCTGCGCGCGACGTCCACGCCGACGACGCCCGCGGCGCAGCCCATGCCGGAGAGGTTGAATGTCCTGACGTCGGCGCGCATGCGGTAGCGCGCCGCGATGATGGCGGCGAGCGACGGCGCCGGGCAGAACCCGCTGCAGTTGACGACGAGCGCGCCGACGCGCGACGGCGGGACGCCCGTCCGGGCGAAGAGGTCGTCGAGCGTGGGGAAGAAGAGCGCGCGCGCCTCCTCCACCGCGTCGGCGTGCGTCGCCGCCGGAGGGAGGTAGTGCAGCGAGCGCGGGAAGTAGGTCTCGTCGCCCATGCCGCTGGCCTCGACGACCTTGGCCATGAACTCCACGCTCGCGTCGTCGAAGCAGCCGATGAGCCGCAGGTGCTCCAGCAGCCCCGCCACCGGGAGGCGCAGCCGGCGCGGCGGCTTCAGGCACGCGAAGTCCACCAGCCCGATGTCCGTGGCCGCGGCGCGGCGCCGGAGGCGGCTGAAGAGGAGCAGTGCCGCCACGGGGACGAGGTACAGCGCCGCGCCGCACCGGAACGCGAAGATGGAGAGCTCGGCGAGGACGCAGAGCAGGAGGGTGGCGACGCCGAGGATGGTGTGGAGCCTGGCTAGGAGGTAATCTCGGTGGGCTATGTCCATGGCCATGGCACCACAACGTTGCTGGCTCTGTGACTCTGTGCAGGGTGACAGCGTGCACGCCGGGGACGCTGTGGACGTGAGGTTTTATAGAGGGTTTGGACGATCAGAAAGCAGAAATGCAGGTAGCACCAAATGCAAATGCTTGGGGGTCAGTGGTACATTATGACTCACGCAGAGACAGTGCACAGTGATACAGTGAATTTCGTGAGGTTGGCAGGTGGAGCGCAGTAGCGTTTGCGACTTGGCTTTACAGTGGGCGTACGTATATCAGATCTAGCCAGGGTATGGTTCCAGGATGTGCCAAGCAACGTCCAGTAACCAAGAACAACAACAAAACCAGAGATGGAAGATTCAATACAAACCAACCACTACCTTGGTGCTAAGGTGGTAAATCAACCAGGTCGAGGCCATGTCCCAGCTTCGGCAAAGATCTTGCGTCGAACGGAGCTGTCCATTGCGTACGCGCGTCAGCCCGGTTTAATTATCAGCCAAGAGAAAAACATTATACTGTGGCTGATAAACCGAGCTGATAAGCTCAAGTGACGGCAGTGGCGACCGTGGTTTTGCCGTGCGAGTGTTGTACACCATCGCATCAGGGTCTGGTAACCTCTGCCCATCGCTGGGTCAGCAGTAGCGCGAAATTAGTGGGGAGACAGAACGACGGACAAATATACTCCTCCAAATGTGCGATACCGATTTTCAGGCTTTCAACATAGCTGTCGTCAATCGTACAGAAATTACAGCAAATTAACGTCGCCAGCACTAATGAGCTGCTTCAGTTAAAAAATACATGAAAGGGCCATGGTATCCGTGATACCATGAATCAAGCATGGACCAGCGCTGTAAACTGGAGAGTCCTCAAGAGTCAAGAATACAGTACACCTCACCCACGGGCACGGGCCACGGCCGTACCACCACCGTCCGAGTAAGTTACGCGACACATTCATCATCGCGGTTGTATATAGTATAGTGATGATGACCTCTTAATGCAGAAAATGAGCATACTGAATAGGCACTCCTTGAATCAAAAAAATTGGCACAGAGCAATTCAACTACAAACCTAAACATTTGACAAAACCAGTATGATACCAAACAATTTCACCACTCAGGAGTAATAACAAAATAGAAGCCAAGGAAAACTTTCCTTGTTCTCAATTTTCACAATCGCATGTGAGTTGCTCTCGCAAAACCACAAAGGTTCTAACAAGACTTTGCAGTATGCAACTCTGCTATGTTCTACAGCCACCAGTCAACATATATATGATATATCACAGCAAAAGTAGCAGGAACCAAAAATCATGTGCCAGGTCGCAAGTAAAGCTGTAAGATAATGTGTATGGCAGAAGTGAATTTGACATCTTAGAAGCCCACGAGGCACTCATTGTAGGCGGTAAGTGAAATTCCAGTCGAACATCATATTATTACATTGAACATACTCCTTTTCGTCATCGTCACAATAATACTGCAACAACCATCTTGGTCATGACTTCAGTTGAATTGACTCATCAGAGTTTTGCATCAGCACAAACCACTCGTTGATCATCCTCTGCCGGAGCAAAAAAAAAGTATATACAGTCTTAAGGAAAGGTAGATACACGGTAAAACTGTAACAGGGATGCATACTTTCTATTAGTAATAATGTAGCAAAACGTGCAGCTCCAAATATCAATAGAAGGTACCCTCCTTTCAATTCAGCAGTAAAGAGATACAGTAGATTGTTTCATTATTATTTTGTACTTATGTTTATGTTAACAAAATGTCATGGGCATAAAGAGGGGCGCCGTAGGGCGCAAGTGTCCTAGTTGGGCCTTAAGCCCATTAGTGTTAATTAGTGTCTCTCTTAGTTATTTATCTATAGGAATAGTACCATATTGTCTAGGCACAAGAGGTGTTAGTCCTATGTACCCTTTATATTCAGCCCATGGGGCACAATGGAAATCAAGCAATACAACAGTAATCTAATATCTTTCTCTTCCTCCAATGTCTCTCAAGCGTCTAGGGCTGCTACCCTAGAACCAAGCCTACGGCAGAGGGGTATAACCTTGCCGGAGATGACAGTTATCCCCATGGACCCAAGGTCCATGACACAAAATAACATTAATTTATCACTAGGTCTTGCATCATTCATCTGTTCCTTAAAATACAGCTGCAATCTTCGATATCAAAGAGCACTGAAAAAGCAATGCAACCATATGCAGTAATGGAGAGATGAATATGTTTCTCTTCCTGGTGTAACCTTGGTCCTTGGGTGAAAAGTGAAAGCCTAATCCAGTACTAATCCTCAGGCTAGAATATGACTAAATTTCCTCCTTCCCACTGGAATTTATTCCCTCAATGCCATCAAGATTTCCAACTTCGCTGAACTGCCACTATTCTAATTTTGCATTTCTTTGGATGCAGAACAGCAGCTGCCAGGGCTGGAGCCTGTGCTGCGTGGCACGGTGCCTCAAAGTGGGGGACAGACCCAACTTAACAGAAAGTAAACATATTTTAACAGAAATGGCAACCAAGGGAATGCATATCTATTCCATTGGCAATGAGGGAATTTCTTTGAACATTTTAAGAGTAAATATGGCAAATTTCTTGTGCTCTCCTCACAGTGGCAATGAGGAACTCCATTGTCTTTGAAGGTGCTAGACCAAACATTCAGACTCTCCTCACAGTGGCTAATGAAAGCAGCATGTGGTGTTTGGCTGGCGCCTCAGCCCTCCATGAACTCATTGGGTCGCTAGGCTCCTTAGCTTGGCACATCTTTTTTTTAGTCTCGTGTGTATCATGACAAAAGGGTGCCCCAGAAGCTAAAAGGTAAGTTCTATAGGACGGCGATTCGCCCGGCGATGTTATACGGTGCGGAATGTTGGCCCACAAAAAGGCGACATGTCCAGCAACTGAGTGTAGCGGAAATGCGTATGTTGCGTTGGGTTTGTGGGCACACTAGGAGGAATAGAGTCCGAAACGACGATATTCGGGATAGGGTTGGGGTTGCACCAATTGAGGAGAAACTGATCCAACATCGGTTGAGATGGTTTGGACATGTCCAACGGAGACCTCCTGAGGCGCCAGTGCGTAGTGGGGTTCTAAAACGGGTCGATAATGTAAGGAGCGGTAGAGGTCGACCTAAACTGACTTGGGGCGAGTCGGTTAAGAGAGACCTTAAGGAGTGGAATATCTCCAAGGATTTAGCTATGGATAGGAGCGCTTGGAGACTAGCTATCAACGTGCCTGAACCATGACTTTTGGGTTGCCCTGTAACGTGTCTCTTCTGGGTTTCATCTCTAGCCTACCCCAATTTGCTTGGGATAAAAAGGCTTTGTTGTTGTTGGTGGTGGTGGTGTATCAGTGTGTCTGGGAGGGGCTTCTTTTAGCATCTCCCTTTTCTGTATGAAGTTTGTATCTTTTTCTTTAATGAAATGACACACAGCTCTCCTGCGTTGTTCAAGGTAAAGAAAAAAGATAACTGGTGCAACCACTCCATAGATTACCCAGAACTTCACTAGAGTCTAGAAGGCCCTTGGTAAGTAACCCTCTCAGTAAGTTCCAGGTATATCAATAGTCAGCACAGAGGGCAAGTCTAGTCGTAGTGGTGAATGCATGTAGCTAGGCCATGCAGATGTGTGTGTGGTAGTTGCAACTTTCGAGTGGCAAAATTGTGTGCAGGTTTAAACTTTAGTGCTAGCAGCATTCTAGCAGGCAGTAAAGGATAATAATAGGCTGATTGAGTAAATAATTGTCTGCAATAACTAGGAGGATATCTCAGACACAATTGTACCTCTCGGCTGTGTATAAAGAGAGGAAAACCAGAAAAGCTGCAAGCCTTTGAGCAGAACTATACTACTGTTTTCGTGAGTGTTTTGGTGAGAGTTCATTCTGGGTGACCTGTTGGGGGCTTTAGGCTTACAAACTTTAAGGGGGTAAATGAACAAAAATTAGCCAGCCGAAATACCATTGGGTACACCACTTGCATCCCTATCAGTGGGAGCAGCAGTTCCATTTGTATAGCACAAAGAAGCGAAGTCCTCAAACAGCTGAAGCTATACTCAACAACAAGCAAGCAAGCATTTATTCCTAACAAAATTGGGGCAGGCTAGAAATGAAACCCAACATGAGCCACACATAAAGTAGTTGTTAAATAAAGCTGAACAGGGAAAATGCAAAAGGTGGTGGAGCTACAGCAGGGAAAATGCTTCAAGAATTTAGCATTGTGGACTCAGCACTACAGGAAAAGAAAAACTCAGTTTACTAATAGCATTACTACAACTACAAGATTATGCAATTGTCACCCACGAATAAAGAATAAAAAGTTACAGAAATTAGTTCAAACATGGCTGAAACCATGTACCTCTATGAAGCAGCAGCTGCTCGATTATTAGCTACTCCATCTGTCCCGATTTAACTGTCGTCGGGAGCCATGCACACAGACCAAAGTAAGCTATGAATCAGTACACATGACAGCTATATGTCGCCACTACAGCATTGTTTCACGAGCAAAAGAACAAACAACGCAAGCTTGGCCAGAGAACGAACGGCTAGCATCAACTTGGCCAGAGAACGAACGGCTAGCATTCAGTAGTAGTATGGCGATGGATGTTGACCGGATGACAGGATGCATGCAGGCTTGGACAGAGGATGCATGCAGGCTTGGTCTACAGTGGCCTAGACGACAGATAAATCGGGACATGCTACTGGCGCTTCAGCGACACTTAAATCGGGACAGAGGGAGTAGTACTTACTGATTAGTGATGGACGCATTGTAAGCATCAACATATGAGAAAGGGCAGGATCATATTTCGGTAAATGACACAAAATATTTGCCAAGTAGAACAGATATCAGTAAAACCACATGTTTCAATAAAAAAAACAATGTTTCAACTTCTAAACCATTGAGTAACCTTACACTGAAATCCTTGTCATGATCACTTTATCAGGCATTTTAAGGCAAATAAAACTGATTTGTAACATATGTGGAATGAAGTCAACATGATAGTTCATTGCTACAGATCCAAGTTGAAGGATTAGCAAAATGATGACATGCAAAAAAAGAGTTTCAAAAAAGCTTTCCAAATTCTGGGATGGTACTAGGAAGAAAAATCTGGAGACTGCATTACAAAGTGGATTCACAATTGAAAGAAAAAAACACAACCACGATAGCAACCATGTAAATAAATTCACAAAAACATGCCAATCAAGAACATTCTAATTTCTAAAACATAAATAATCCAACGCACTTTTCAGAGTAGCTATTCACATAATAAAATAGGCGAGAATGATGCAAAGTTCACATAACATGAAACTGACTAGAATAGCACTAGTCTGATGATATGCGAACAAAGTTTTGATGCTTGTTCTCCCTCCAACAACCAGAAACGGAAGTTAAAAGAATCTTTATTTACGCAGGATGCAGAGATATAGAATACATAAACATAAATGGTTGTATCCAAGCTATGTGCCAAATATAACAAGAGTACAAGACTTTGATATCAAATGTAGTTTTCAAACAGGCAATGATTTTGAACTCTATCCAAGTAGCATCTAAGAGTTTGAGTTCAATATCAGAACCTAAACCGAGTACTCACTCCGTTTACAGATTGTAGTTCACTTTTGTTTTATCCTAAGTCAAACTTCTTTTAACTTTGACCAGGTTAGTAGAAAAAACCACCAACACCTACTCACCTAGACATCAAATTTGTTTCATCAGATTCCTCATGCAAATACATTTTGTTATAGAATTTATTTGATCTTGTAGATATCAATATGTTTTTTCTAAAAAAAATGTGGTCAGAGGTTTGATTTAGGACAAAGCCAAAGTGAACTGCAATTTTAAAACTGGGGGAGTAACATATGAAAATATCCTAGGTTCTAGCACAAATACAGATTGAAAAATAATGAAGAAAACTGCACCATGTCTAATTAGGAAATTTGATTGGTGCATCCTTTGCACTATCATTTATCTACAAAAATAGATGCAATCACATGTAGAAGTTAACCCACAAAAATTCAACAACAACAAAAAAACTGTAGTAGGTGCAAGATGTCCTTTTGTTCATGTTGACTACAAACTTTTGCAAAGACCCAATTGCTTTGCTCATGGAGTCATAGGTCATGAAAATAGGTGATCTCGGAGATAAAAATAAAATTACTTAGTTAATAGACTGCTTTAATATGAGTATGTGATAATGTGTCTTCACTTAGCAGTGTCTAAGACATCAGATTAATACAAGGGATAATTCAATTTGAATTCAGAAAAGAACCCCGAACTAGATAAGTCTACTCCTTAGTTATTAGCCCATATACATCGGATGAATGAATCTGATCCAAATCTTCTTTAGGAAATGGATGCAATTTGATATAACTGCTATCCAATCAGATTGAATTCCAATTTCCAAAATCACACCCATAAAATGAGCATGACTAATGACCATTTAAATGCAGACAAAGCATCCAACCATCAGTTTAAGATATATTGCCACCTTACTAATTACTACTACACTGGGAAACTAAGAGGATGAGACAGGTAATATCAGCCAGAACGCAAAATGAATTTGACTATTAACAAGGGAAATATACTATGCACTATGCAGATAATCTAGGCCAAACTGCAGACGCCTACATGAGGAACCACATACGCTTGTGCACACACATTGAGCCAATAAAGTGCAAAACACTATAAAAAGGCGAATAAGTTGACTAAATACTAGAGACCTATGAAATAATGTGTACAATTGTAGGAAACAAGAGGTTAACATACCTCACTGCCTTTCCAGAGCGCCATTTAAGCTGGTTAAGGTGCAATTTATCTTTGTGCCAACGTCCCAAAATCACAATACCAACTAGTGCAGCTGCAACCACCACAGACCAGATAGCATTTGTTTCTTTTGCTTGGTTATACAGGCATGTCATATGCTTCTTCAACCAACACTTGCATGAGGCACCAGTATCACAGCTCTTGCTGTCTGCGGGCTCAGAAGGGTGGCCTGAATTGTCATCAAAATCTTCACCAGACTCCTTGCCATCATCCTGGGCAGCAAAACCATGTGCAGCATCTTCAGCGTGAGATGAACCGTACCCAGGCGTGTCATCTCCCGTCTCCACATCATCATCTGAGAGGTGTTTCCCTTCATCATCAAACTCAACTCTCTCAGACCCAGCATCATTCTTGACACTATCATCCTCCACACTGGTACTAGGCTTCTGCACATCCTTCTCAGGCTGTATCTCATCAAAGCTGGTTTGTATCGGCAGGTTCTCGTGCTCACTCGGCGGAAACACAAAGTGGTCAGACTTGACCATTGGATCGGATGAACTACGCTCTTGACCTTCATTAACAGGCTTTACTTCTGTCCTGACAGGCCCTGGTGCCGCTTCATACGCAGATGCTGTGAGAGTCACAACTTCCCAGTCCGCCCCACGGGGGGTGGTTCCCTCCCCCACCTCCTTCTCATTATCAGCCATATCAACGAACCTGATCTGCCATTTTCCAAGAAACAATTTCAGCAACCAAGGTAACCGCAAAATGACGCTATCTCATACACAGCAGACAAACAAAACAATTTCAGCAACCAAGGTAACTGCCGAATGATGCTATCACATAAACATCAGATAAACAACACTCGATTACATAGCACTGAAGACACCACAACTTCTGAAACAAAAAACTTAGATGATTAAATTACCAGTACACCACAACTACCAGATAAGCGTACACCAATGACCCATCAACTCGCTGTCAACGATCTAATTCTAGCCAGAAAATGTCTCGAAAGCGGGGACAATCTAATCTAAGCAACACGATTGGAGACACTCTAAATAGAGGGCGGACCCAGTAAAGAACATGTACACACCCAATTTTTTTTCTAAAAAAAACGAAAAAAAGTTTTTGTGCATAATACATACACTTGTAACTCCTCGCAAAACAAAACAAAAAAATACTACAGTGGTAACTGGATCAGATCAGATCCGAACGCATATAGCTTGGGCCTGGGCGCTCCGTTTCGCACAGCAGGGACGGAAGAGAAGGGGCGGGGGCGCACCTGGTTGGTGCTCGTCTCCGGCGAAAGTTGGTACCTGGCGCAGGGCAGCGGAGGGGCGGCGCCACCAGAGAGAGCGCCCTACACGCGAGGGACACGGGAGAACCGAGGGAGATAAGAGAGAGGGAGAGAGAAGGAAGGAAAGAGTATGCCGCGGGGAACCGCGGAGGAGGGGCGCAGGGTGAAGATTGCGGTTGGTTACGCGGCCCACTTGCCCCACTAATCTAATCTACTCTAGTATCTATCTGAACTTCCTCCACTGCTAAGAAAAGTTGGTTTGCTTCTTTTTAATTGGAGAAGAAACGAAAATTTTGGCATTTTCAAAAATTATCGTGTAATCAATCTTTGTGAGCAGTTTTCATCGCGTTTCTGGCTAACGCGAACTTTCTTTTAATATAAGTATTATATTCTACTATGTCGGATTTTTGGTGGCGCAAGAGAAGTACCACATTTTGAGTGGTTTTAAAAGCGTTTTGGCGACAGCCGACACTGTAGTGATCCTACGTGAGATCATGTTAACCACGATAGATTTAAATCATACTTTTATAGTCTTAGAGGCTCGATAAGACTCCATATAAATAAATCATAGAGCTTTTAAAAAAAACTAAGTGATTTTTTTTTCGAAAATGTACAATTAAAATAACAATTCTGATTTAATTCTAGATGAAATTTTCAACTCCAAAAATATAGAACTAATTTATATGTTTTCAAAATAACAATGCTCTAAATTTTTCTCCTTGCTTAGAATTGGAATTATTTGAGTCTTATATAGTGACACAAACACGGTACTAGACCAAATAAAATAGAAGATGCAGGTTAAGATAAACCCTTGCAGACCGTTAGCATGAATATCACGCAAACCATCGTGCAACGTCTCGTTTAACCATCAAGACATCGACCAAGGAATCCAAATAAAAATATAATTCAAATTATGATTGCATATTAACAACATGTAACATGTACTTGAAGTGTAGAGAAGCATTGACTTCTCAAGAGTGGTACAAATATAATTAAAATTTTGATTGCATATATAAGGCCAGTCTCAATGGGAGGTTTCACCTCACAGTTACCAAGACGTGAAACTTTAGAATGAAATTGAACTCTCTCGCAATGCATAGTTTTATGGCACGATTTCACAAAAAAAAATTCAATGCCTAGGGGATGGCGCGCGGTGGCCTCGACTCGCGATTGGATATTTCATGGGATGAAACGCCTCAGTGGGGATTTCATCCGGTTTCACGGCCTAGGAAACAACGTCCGCAACGTTTCACCATGGGGAAACTCATTCCTTCTCTCTCCTCATCGTTTCATGTAAAAAAGGTATTTCTGCTGATGTGGCAACCTAATAAATGTGCATGACACCCTGGTGAAACTTGCACTGAGACTGACCTAACATGTATTGACCTCGGCTATGAGTGTGGCTACATTAACCTCGACTACTACAACATCGATTACCTCAACATCCACAACTATGCAACGACTCTAGTTAGAGCATCTATGTTTTTACTATCGGTTGTCGTTGTGATTATGACGACACTACCAAAGGTGCATGAACTTGACTCCATTGGCCTTCGTGACTATAATGGTGCGAGAACCAAGGATATGAAGTACCGTTGTTTATATCCCACCTAATGATTTTCTTCTTTCGTTCATCCTGAAACTAACTGCATCTTTTGAGAAGTCATTGTTTTTAATTTTTTTACTGAGTATACAACAAAAACACCAATATTTAAATGCTTGATTTAAATATTCCGTCGAAATTAATCAGGTTTTATAATAAACTTATTTAAAGTCATAGTATTTAATGTTATTTACTCAAAAGCAAGATGTGCAGTTTTTTTTGGGAACAAATGGAGGAGTTTTATGTGAGTTTTGTCTATGGCAGTGTAAATACGGCGCTCACATGGAATTTCTGCTCCCTTCATCTGCTTCTAGAGTGAGAATGTGGTTCCTACAATCGTCTTCGATGAAGCAGTAGTGAGGCATGATTTGCTTTCTCTAATCATCATCGAGATGGTAGTCTAGCAATGCGGTATATCTAAAGTGGCGTCGATGGATTTTGCAGAATCTTTTATCTGGATGGGCATTGATGTACACATTCGGCTTTATACATCACTGTATTGTCTATTTTATACTCTAGAGAATAAGCTTGTAATCCTACGGTACTCTCTCAGAAGTATGTTCCGCTAAATTTCTCCTATCACTGGTGTCTAGGCATTGTACTGAGTAGTAGCAAAACTTTTCGAACCCAATAAAAAGATTGGGAACTGCTCCAGTACTCCTCTTTCTAAAAAGTGTGCACATCTCAAAGCATTCATTTTAATAAATTATTAATTGTTGTTATTTTCACAACTTGTCCCGCATGGGCCTAGCCACATGTCCAAGTCCAGCCTGAGCCCAACCCTGATTGACGGAAAGAGACATGAGTACAGTTTTCAATCCGGGCCTTGTTTAGTCCCTCAAATTTGAGCCTAATTAGTCAATATTTGGACAATATTTCACAAATACAAACGAAATGCTACAGCGCGCTACAGTGTCAGATGCCAAATTGACAAGTCTCAATTTGGTGGAACTAAACAAGGCCCCGTTCTCAGGCCGCCGCTGGACGACGCATCTGCTCCCAGCTCGGATCCCTGCAGAAGCGGCGCTCCCTTCTCCAGACTGCAGTCCCTTGCGGCACCTCCTTCCCCGATCCTAGTTGCTGGCAGCCGGCAAGGAGTTCGGTGGCGCCGTCGTCGCCGGTGAGGAAGATGTAGCCCTCGCGAGCAGTCTATATGTTCGGACCACGAGAAGGGCTGAACATTTGATGCTGTATCAAAGAATCATGAACGATTCTGTGGTGTTCTAAGGGCTGAACATTTGGTGTTACATCAAAGAAATCATGAATGATTGTCTGTAATATGAAGAGAAAAGTAGCCTGCATACGCATCAATGACCTGCAATATTTTTGGGCAAAAACACTATTGCATTATTTAGTAATAAGTTCATCTTGAACTGCTGACTGTATTTGGTTGAATTGGCTGATGCTTTCAGCCCCTAGTGCGGTGAGTTCATTGAACATTGATCCCTTCGTGGTACAAACATTTGCTCGCGAAGGCAATGGCGCCACGGAAAACTGCTTGCCGCTTGCCAGCAAACCTGCGGCAGTTGCATGGCTTGGTCCGCCGGCCGCAAGGGGACTGGAGGAGGCAGCGCCGCCGCCGCTTCTGTAGGGATCGGAACATGGAGCAGACGCGTCGTCCGCAAGACAAACGCCGGCGGCGTGAGAAGAACAGACGGAGAATTGCATTCACGTGTCTTTCACTCAATTAGGGCTGGGCTCGGGCTGGACTTGGACGGGCTGGGCCCATGCGGGACCCAGTTGCGAAAATAATAAAACAAAATAATTTATTAAATTGTCCGCTTTAAGATTTGTGCAGTTTTTAGAAAGAGTGGTACTCGAGCAGTTCCCACATAATTTTTAGTTTGATTTTCATACAATCTCCAAGATTCAAGTCCTCTCCACATGGGGGCAAGGGGTTTGGGCGGTAGCATATACCAAACAGAAGCGGAGTAGTCAGATTACGGAATAAAAGCATTCCGGCCCTCACATTCACGAGTGAATGCTTATGGCCAAATGATACAAGAGAGGTACTTAGACCAAAGTTCCGCTACACGGATAAAAGATAATCTCAAGACTCGAAAGCAGCATTTCAGAGTGCTCACAGCTCCAAACACCAAAACAATGTCGAGTGACAAAACAAAACCATAAAAAAAAGTGTAACGCCACTCCTGCAAGATGGGCATCCTTCATTCAAAGTCCTCTCTCTTCCATTTTAGATAGTAGGGACCATCCAATATGCGGCCCAACACATTGCCGCTATCCCCACAACTATTTGATTTCTTGGCCCTTGAGCAAAGGTCCTTGTCCAAGATCAAAACATATGAGTCGTGCTTCTTGGTGATTGAATGTTAAAAGAGATGGACAACAAATTCCAAACAAACCGACCCACCCGGCAATCAAAAAAGGTGTTGAATGGTTTCTTCTAAACCACAAAAATTACACTTACAATCACCTCTCCACCCTCTCTTCGGTAAATTATCCTTTGTTAAGATTAAGACCAAGTAGCATAGGAAAGAATGGACGAATGATCCGGCATTTAAATTTCTTCACATCTCAGAAGATTCAAGTCTGTCCGAGTGAACATGGCCAAAATAACTTGGTCTGGTGCTTGCGCACTGCTTCTGGAACCAAACCTCCGTAGAACTCAGAAAACCCTGAACCAAATTTCGATGAGTTGTGTCCTGCAACCAAAGCGAGGAACTAGATCTGCTCAACTGATTGTTCGTGTGATATGATGGGGCCCTTTGTCGCGATCTAGCGCTGTGGTGTAGTGTTAAAGATGCATCAATCCGTTTGCGCAAAAACTCTGCGATTCGTTTCTTAATCTCCTCCTTCCTTATATTGCTAATGCTGTGCGAGTGGCGACTGGTGAGAGGCTGAGAGCAACTCATGATCCTGCATGTTTCCGTGCATGAACACCGTCAAAGCATCTAGATTTCAGTTTGCTGGATGTAGGGACACGAAAAGATAAGATGCAGTGCAGTCACTACACTATGACTCGGTAAATCTGGGATGCATACCCAAAAGCATTGAAGCAACTCATGCACGGGTGCAGAGGTTAAAATGCAGTAGTCTATGTTAAGAGCATCGATGTCAAATTGTCAATCTCACGCGGCCGCACATATCCGTCAGTTTTAGACACTGAAGGCTGAACAATGGCAAATGCGCAATGCTACTAGGATTCTCCGACGGTGAAGCGGTCGATGCAGTCGGCCCAGGGGCCAATGTCCGCGGCCACCGCGGGCGTGTCTCCGGTGACGCGCTCCCACACCACGCTGTTGGCCTTCGGCCCGCTCCCCATGCCGAGCTGCCACACCCGGTCGCCGCGACGGACCCGCCCCGCCGCCTCGTGGTACGCGAGCTGGTACCACAGCGACGCTGCCGACTGGTTGCCGAACCGGTGGAACGTCGTCAGGGCCGCCTCCGCCTCCCGCTCACCGAGCCCGAGCCCCTCCGCCAGCCTCCGGATCATCGGCTTCCCCGACGACGGCAGGCAGAAGTGGCTCGCCGCGGTCAAGAAGTTCGGTCTCGGGCCGTCGGTGTTCCCGTTGCCGTCGTCGCCCTGGAGCTTCTTGAACCTGCGCTGCGCACGTCGGAACAGCAACAGCGCCGCCGCGTACCTTAGCTTCTCGTGCCACGGGAGGATGGCGGGGCCAAGCGCGAGGAGGTGGGCGCGCAGGAGGTCGCGCGCCACGCCGCCGAGCCCTCGGCCGATGGAGAACCCCGTGATGCCCTCGGCGTCCTCCTCCCGCACCGCGGACGCGTAGCTGCGGTCGTCGGCCGTCCGGTTCGTGCGCGCCAGCGTGACGAGCCGGTACTTGCAGTTGGCCGGCGCCGCCACCGAGGCGCCTCCGCCGGTGCTCGTCATCGTCAGCAGCGCGGCGGCGCACCCGGTGCGGAAGAAGCAGTTGAGGAGGAGCTTGCAGCGGTCCCTACCGCTGTACCACCCGACGGTGACGATCTCCGCGCTGACGACGAGGGCGTACCTGACGCCGGCGGCGTGCGCGCGCAGCACGCCCCGCGCGACGTCCACGCCGACGACGCCGGCCGCGCAGCCCATGCCGGAGAGGCTGAACGTCCGGACGTCGGCGCGCATGCGGTAGTGCGCCGCGATCAGCGCGGCGAGCGACGGGGCCGGGCAGAACCCGCTGCAGCTGACGACGAGCGCGCCCACGTCCGACGGCGCCACGCCCGTCCTCGCGAAGAGCGCGTCGAGCGTGGGGAGGTACATGCCGCGGGCCTCGGCCACGGCGTCGGCGTGCGTGGCCGACGGCGGGATGTAGTGCAGCGACGGCGGGAAGTAGGTCTCCTCGCCCATCCCGCACGCCTCGATGACCCGGGACATGAACTCCACGCTGCCGTCGTCGAAGCAGCCGATGAGGCGGAGGTGCTCCAGGAGCCCCGGGATCGGGATCCGCAGACGACGGGGCGGCCTCAGGCACGAGAAGTCGACGAGGCCGACGTCCACCGCGGCGCCGCGCCTGTTGGAGCGCCAGAGGAGCAGCATCGCGCAGGCCGGGACGAGGTACAGCGCCGCGTGGAGCCTGAACGCGAAGACGAGGAGCTCGGCGAGGAGGCAGAGGAGGAGCACCGCGACGCCGAGGACGCGGCGCGCCGCGGCGAGGAGGTGGTCCTTGTGCTCCACGTCCATGCTTGCTCGCTCGAGCTAGTCTCCCTTCGCTAGCTAGCTATGGGAAGTGTGCTTTATAAGGGGGTTTAGTACTTGCTCGTAGGGAGGAGGCTCGAAGGAAATAGAAGACGATCGCCGCCCGCGGTGACCATTGCGTTGTTGACGCCGGCAGGTTGGCAAGGACGGGAACCACGTGTCCGCCGGCTGGTAGGACGCATCCTATGACACGACGCCACAGACATTGGTGCACGGAGGCCAAGTGCAGTACTACATAGTAACGCTGCACGTACTTTGCACGTACTTTGCTAGGACTTGAGTAAAGAAGCATTTGCGAGTTGGTGAAGGAGTTAAAAGCTTGGCCACATTTGGGGGCACTGAGAGTGATGTGTCGATCGACCGATATAGTCCGATGCAGAGTGGTCAGCCGGAGACGACGTCCAAGTCCAGCTGCTTGACCGGCCGGGCGACTGGGCTACGAAGTACGAACGGGACGAAGCGGTGCAGGGCCGGGCTCATCACACACTGCACAGTAGACCGCTCTCACATTTCTGTGCTCTTGTGCAGAAGTGAGCGAACCGGGGTGTATGCTGTACCGCCCTGCAGCCGCATCAATTATTTGCTTGCTCAAATTCTACTTTCTAACAGCTATGGCATTTGTAGCCTGCACAGTGTAGTTGAAGAAATTACTAGGGGCCGAGGGGGGCCAACTGGCTATCAAACTCACTACAGGTTAAGCTCATCAACTCTGCTCACCAACCTTTTCTAAAAAAATCTCTGCTCATAAAAAAAACATATTTCCTTATGCTTCATTTAGACTGTTGTTTTATACATGCCAGAATACACATCCTGCTCTTCTATTTTAGGGTTATGCTCCGGTGGTCCTATTTTCTCCACTTGCACGAATCTAAAAGCACCTAGATAATTAATTAAATATTAATTACGTTTGGATCTGGACTCATCCGTGTCCAAGCCCAAAGCCTGGCCCAGTCCACTCAATTATAGCATTAGTTAGGGAGTCCAATGTAAAAAGAAAAAAAAAGTTAAAGCACCGGTTGTTCTTCTATCTGGTTCTTGGATCCTAAATACACGGACACAGGGTCCTCAACGAGGCCGGCGGCGGCAGGCTCTGCTTCGTCCCTTAGCAATGGATCATCCGGTGTCATGCGATCCCTGTCTGCGACTCGACAATTGCCAACAACAACGATTCATTCACTCACTGTATAGAAACTGAACTAAAACCGGAAATCGAAGCTTTCTTGTGTTGTACGTAATTAGACATGGATCGGACAACTAATTAATTGCCACGTTCAGATCACATCGTAGACATGGATCCATGAACAGTCGGTCCTTCAACTCTCTTCTTCCCTTTCTTACGTTGAGTCCTCTAACTGATGCTATAATTGAGTGGGCTGGGCCAGAGCTTGGGCTTGGACATGGATAGGGTATACCTAAATCCAAATCTAAATGTAATTAATATTTAATTAATTATCCAAGTGCTTTGAGATTCGTGCAAGTACAGAAAAGAGGACAACTGGAGCATATCTCTCTATTTTAAGTATGATAAAATGCACCAGAAGCTTATTAACTTTTAAGGCATCTAAGTCCATCAACTAAAAGAGTATTTTTATTGACCGGAACGGCCGGGGAAGCCCCGACCTATTTTTTTTTGCTTTTCAATTAAATAAAAGAATGATATTTACAAATGTTTTACAAGGCATCTAGGCCCAAAAAATATTTTTAGGTTGCTAAACTTTTGAAGTGACTCACCACATGTCCATACCCCTTCGTTTATATCTGTATTTTGCAAAAACCGCCATGATTCTTTTTTCTTCACACATGCTTACCCTTCGTCTTCTAGCCAAAGTCTTCGAGCCACCACGCAAGCTCTGTTGAGCTGATGGTTTCTGCTGATAAGCCACCTCATCCGGATTATGTGAGAGAAAAATACTAGTATAACATGACCGATAAGACCAAGCGAACAGGCCCAGGATTAGCATTCTTCGGTTGGTTGCTCATTAATCTCCATTGATCACCTGATTCACCTGCCATGCAAGATAGCATCCCATCGTCGATCACATCCCTTTTTGCAACTAGTAATCCCATTCAATAATCCGCCGGCAAGCAAGGAAGCAGCAGCCAGCCGCTTGCCACTACAGCAGTAGATCAGGACGGTCGATGCAGGCATCAGGTTCGGCAACCGCGGGCCCTCGGGTGTTGCAGATACGATTCTCCGTGTCCTCATGGGCTGTCGTCGTGGCTTGGGCTCGGGCCGGACCCAAACGTGGCGGACTCGAACTGGGCCGGCCTCAATTTTACTCGGTTCCGTTGCACGAGACGCTTTCACCTTTTCTCTCCCTCCCGTTCCGTCGCGGCGGTCAGGCACCGCCCCCGCCACATCGCTCTCCCTCTCGTCGGCCAGCAGCAGGGCTCCTGGGCGGAGCGTGGGTGGCGAGCGCGCGGGTGGCTGTATGCTGCAACATTGCCTTGTCTAATTCCGTCAATGCCCAGCGTGAGCGCAACCCCACAACCACAGACGACTGGACCGGCCGTCACTGATACTTCGGCCCCTTCGCCGGCGACGAGCAACTCCAGGTACGCCCACCCCTTGGCCTTCCCTTTCCTGCTGTGCCGAATTATGCGCCCAAACCCTAACTTACTATTCGTATTCGCATCTGAATCCGTTTCAAATTGTAGTTCGTTTGACTTTTTGGACCCCCAACTTTGACCACTCGTCTTATTCAAAAAATTAGTGTAAATATGGTTAAATTTAAGTCATTTTTGAAGGTCTTATATTAGTAAAGCAAGCCACAGCAAAAGAAATGATATTTGACATAATTTTTTGAATAAGACGAGTGGTCAAAATTGTGGTCAAAAAAGTCAAACAAACTACAATTTGGAACGGATTAGTACATGTGTACTTATGTGTATTTAGAGCTCACAAACAAACCCTTGAGGGTCGTAGCATTGGGGGTTTGGAAGATTTTTTTATAAAAAAAATTGAATTCTTAGTAACATTAAGCACTAGACTCAGGCAAATCACCATACAAGAGTTCAGTTACAAACCCAGGCACTTGACTCATCAACACAGTAGAATCAGAGCCAAGAGCACATGCTCCATGAGTGGACAAACAATGTGCCACACTGCCACCAAGTTACATTTTCTGTCAGATCGCATGAAGTCTTTAATCTGTCTAATTAAGCAGCCAACTAGACTTCGATTTATCTGCACAGATTTCAGGGCTGATGAACAGTTGCATCTGTTTCTAAAACAATATTCATCATGCCAAGTTGTGCTGCATGTTGAATTCCCTTTTAGGCAGCAAGTGCTTCGGTCTGCAATGCCGACGCTGCATAGACAACACAATATTCCAGCACCTGCTGCTAACATTTCACCATGTCGGATACCTAGATTAGGGGGTCCTAAATTGGGTGAATTAGAGACGAGCAAATCAGCCTCATCCCTCTCCAAGAATCCCAAAAACTAACTGACCAGAGAAACCCCCAATCCCTCTCGAGCTGGGCCGGCCCACTATCAGGCCCACAAAGCCTCAGAACCTCCTAAACTCGAGCGCGGCCGCTCACCCGCTCGAGAGAGAAATACGGAAACCGCTCGAGCGTGCGACCGCTCGAGACGATGACGCAAAACCGCTCGAGCGAGCAACCGCTCGAGCGAGACGGAGAACGCTCGAGCGAGCGCCGCTCGAGTCCGCTCTCAATCATTGCTCATCCCGGCACGCACATGGCTACGGGGCTCGAACAGCGCCGACGTACGCCGACACCACCTAACCCCATGGCTACGAACCCGCAATAGTGGAGCGTACGCCGGTCGCTTCACCATTACGCCGCCCATCTCCCGGATTCGAGGATGGCGGCGCCACTATTACACCACGCCGAACACTATGCCGTGTACGGCACCCCCTCGAACGCCATTGTCAACTCTCCGTACCACCAAACCCGCCGCTCGCCCCGTCGCTCGGGCCATCTACCCTCGAAGCGGTCATTAACCGCTCGAGGAATGATGGCGGACGCGACCCGAGCATGGGGGCGCGCAGCGTGCCCGTCTTTCCCACCTCGACGGCCATACGGCGGGGTTCCCGGCACACGTGCTCGTCTACGCCGCCGCCATACCTCGACTACGTCGGCCCACGACCGAGAAGGACGAGCGAGGCCATCATTGCCCACGCCGCTACGAGGCTCGGACCGGACCCGGAGGGAGCGTCTACGATCTCGACGACTCGACATGGCGCCCGTACCTCGACGTCACGCCCACGACATGCGGCCCTAACCACCGTGTAACCCTGAGCCTCCCCTTGGCCTATAAAAGGGGACGCCAGGGCCTTGTATAGGGCAGGCTTTTACGCACACACGTTCCCACATTTTCACTCAATCATTCACGGCTAAGTCCCGCTTGTAGTCACCCCTGTACAAGCACCCCGGTGCAAGATAATACAAATCTCTCCCCACTGCTGGACGTAGGGCATTCTTTGCCTGAACCAGGATAAACACTTGTGTCCATCTTGCATCACCATCCGGATTAGGGAGCACGCATAGAAATTTACTCGTTGGTGTTATACCCCCCGGGTACGAAACACCGACAGTTGGCGCGCCAGGTAGGGGTACTTGCGTGTTTTTCGCTCGATTCCCGCCATTTTCCGGATGGCATCACCCGCTTCCTTCGTTTCCGTTCGCCACGGTGATCCGGTTTGGGAGTCTAGAGTTCGTGTCGCTCGGCCCGGAGCCACGACATGGCTCTACTCTCGATCGGTGAACCGGGGAGGGGACGCTCGTCACCCCCACGCGCCGGGTGGGGCCGCGCGCCGACCGCGCCACCACGGCTCGCCACCACGTCGCCGACGCCACCGGATCGGCATCACCACCGCGCGAGCACGGGGCCTTGAGCACCCTGCTCGTGTGCCCTCCCAGCCAGACGCCACGATGCACCCAGCCGGGGTGCCAAGTGTACGGCGGGAGGTGGCACATGGACAGGGAGTCCTTGACGTGGACCCCGGCTTCACGTTCGCCATGCGCTCGCCGAGAGAGCCCGGCGTGGCGCCTCGAGCGCGCGCACGGCCGACGTCGCCCAACCTGTTGCCACACGGGCTATACCGAGCTCGGCGCAGGCTCCCGTTTGGGCTCACCAACGCCGCCACTACATATGCCAACGCGATCCGGTCAGACATGGGACCGCGGGAGGAGAGCCCCGGCCCCCTCCTGCGTGCCACTATGAACTTGGAGATCGTGTGGCCGACGTCGGTGGACCGCGGATTTGACAGAGCACCGGGCTCACAACGCCGCAACACGGTCGGGAATATGCGTCGCTGGATCGAGAAGGAAAGCACGGGGAGGCCCTGGACGCCGTCCAGCGCTAGCCCAGACTCCGATGACTCGGACTCAGGGTGCTATGACCCGGCTCGCGAGTGTTTTTATCTCAACGACGACGTCCCGTCGGATGAGGAGACCAGAGATGCCGCCGCCGTGGCCGTCCCTACAGCCAACCGAGCAGACGTAACGCCAGCGGTTGGGACATCGACAGCTGGAGCTCTGCAGGTGATCGAGCCGCGTGGGCCGCCACTGCAAGCCCAAGATAATCGACGACCTG
The DNA here is from genome assembly GCA_018135685.1 of Themeda triandra. NCBI lineage: Eukaryota > Viridiplantae > Streptophyta > Magnoliopsida > Poales > Poaceae > Themeda > Themeda triandra. Next base: position 3,875,647 of record JAENPR010000002.1, on the reverse strand, counting down.
AAGACGACGCTCTAGCAGCTCAATGGGCCCAGATCCGGGAAATCGAGACCAAGATGGAGGCGGAGCGCGCGAACTTGGACTTGCTCAAGAGGACCCTTGAGCTAAGCCAGTTCCCTCCACCTCGACCTCTTGGCGCTCGAGGAAAGGCCCGAGACGTCCTCAACCGCATCGTCAACGACGGCGGCCGGAAGCGCCACCCGAGCCGGCCCACTTCCCTCGAGCAAGCCGGGAATGTACTTGCGGCAGCTATGCTGCTGCGGGACATGCCGGCGCCCTCGAATCCGCATGCATTACGGATACGAGATGAGATCCAGGGGCTCCTCCAAGTCGCGGCCGTCCAGCAGGCCGAGAGCTCGGCCTCAAGACAGCGTGAAGCAGCCCCAGAACAACCACGGCACGAGCGGGAGGGTTCCGTCCACCAGGAGGCACCCCCTCGAGGTGGTAGAGCACCCGCTCGAGAACGCATCCTCGACAACCGCGCGCCTCAAGATGCGCGTCATGACATCAACGACAATCGACGGCGCAAGGCTGCGGGTGCCGAGGACCGTGGCTACAAGGCCCATCGAGGGGGACGCTACGACAGCGACGAGGACCGGCAGCTCCCGAGCCGCCGGCCCTCGAGTCTTCGCCGAGCCATCCGCAACACGCCATTGCCAAACCCGTTTCGACCCCCACGAGCGTGGTCAAGTACAACGGGAGACCAAGCCCGAGCTCGGGCCGGGCCGACTTCCGGCCGGGCCTGCCCGGCTAGGAGGGCTCGAGAGGATAAGGCGATCATACGCCGCCTCCCTCTCGTTTCTCTCGACACCGCTCGACGGTGGCTCGAGGAGCTTCCCCAATCGGATCTACGATTGGGCCGACCCGGTCCAGATTTTCGAGGGGAACTTCAAGGGCACCTACATCCGACCCGGCAACTCGTGGGATCTCCGTAATCGCAAGCAAAATACCACGGAATCTCTCCGGGACTTTGCTCGACGTTTCTCAAAGCCGCGCACCGAGCCGCCACACATTCCGGATCACGACGTCATCCCGGCGTTCGTCTCGAGCACCACTTGCGAGAGCTCGTGCGGGAGCTCGGGCGCAATCGCCCAAAGACGGTGAACGAGCTCATGGACGTCGTCGCCGACTACGCCGCCGGCGACGAGGCCGTGGGGGCCTTCTTTGGTGGGGGCCGGGAACAAGCCCGCGCCGTCCCCGGGAGGCGGTGAGGGCTCGAGCAAGGCCCGAAGAAGAACGGGAAGAAGAAGAAAGGCAACCGGCAAGGCAAGCGCTCGGTCGTGGAAGACGAGGTGGCCGCGGCCCGAGCGCAAGAAGCCTAGACCCCCACCGGATGGAGGCGTCTTCGACAAAATGCTTAAGCAGCCGTGCCCCTACCACAAGGAGCCGGTCAAGCATAACCTCGAGGACTGCCGTATGCTTCGAGGTTACTTCAAGAAATTTGGCCTTGACAAGGACGATGGCAAGAAGGATAAGGGTGGCGAGGACCGAGCCAACGACAATGACGACGATGGGTATCCGCCCATCACCGAGTGCTACATGATCTACGGCGGCCCAACCACCCAGATGACACGTCGAGAGCGGAAGGCCGAGCGCAGGGAGGTTTTCGCCATGAAACCCGCCACGCCTCAATTCCTCGACTGGTCGGATGCTCCCATCACGTTCGACCGTGATGATCATCCAGAGCACGTCACCAATCCCGGCTCATACCCTCTCGTCGTCGCCCCGATCATCCTCAACGCCCGCTTCACCAAAGTTCTCATGGATGGAGGCGCGGCCTCAACATCATCTACATGGAGACCCTCACGCCGCTCGGCCTCACAAGAGCCGACCTCCGGCCGAGCGCCGGGGCTTCCACGGAGTGGTCCCTGGCAAGAAAGCGCTCACGATCGGCCGCATTGACCTCCCCGTCGTCTTCGGGACACGCTCGAACTTCCGTCGAGAGGTCATAACTTTCGACGTGCCCAGTTTCGAGGGGACCTACCACGCCATCCTGGGCAGGCCGTGCTACACCCGGTTCATGGCGATCCCCAGCTATGCCTACCTCAAGCTCAAGATGCCGGGACCAAAAGGAGTCATCACCGTCAACTCCACGTACGAGCACGCCTACCACTGCGATGTGGAGTGCGTCGAGTACGGGGAATCACTGACGAACGTGATGGGAGCATCTAAAGACCTAGCCATGATGCTCGATCACATGGCGGCTGAGGCCTCCGCTCCAACACCCAAGCGACAGGCCGGCAACTTCGAGCCCGCTGAAGACACCAAGAAGATCCCGCTCGATCCAAGCTCCTCGGGGGAGAAGACGCTGGTCATCAGCGCCTCCCTCGACAGCAAATAGGAAGCAGTGCTCGTCGACTTTCTCCGCGCAAACGCTGACATGTTTGCGTGGAGTCCCTCGGACATGCCTGGCATACCGAGGGATGTCGCCGAGCACGCCTTGGAGATCCGTCCCGGTTCGAGACCTGTCAAGCAACGCCGCACGCTTCGACGAGGAGAAGCGCGGGATCATCCGCGAGGAGGTCGAGAAGCTCGAGAAAGCCGGATTCATCAAGGAGGTACATCATCCCGAGTGGTTAGCTAATCCCGTGTTGGTAGAGAAAAAGAATGGAAAAATGAGGATGTGTGTAGATTACACTAGTTTAAATAAAGCATGTCCCAAAGTCCCATTTCCTTTACCTCGAATAGATCAAATCGTTGATTCCACTGCGGGTTGCGAAGTACTTTCCTTTCTCGACGCCTACTCTGGCTACCACCAAATCAAAATGAAGGAGTCCGACCAGCTCGCGACTTCATTCATCACCCCCATGGGCATGTATTGTTATGTCACAATGCCTTTCGGCCTTTGAAACGCCAGGGCAACATATCGGGCGCATGCTCCATGTCTTCGAGAAACACATAGGAGAGACCGTCGAGGCCTACGTCGATGACATCGTTGTCAAGACTCGAAAAGTAGAAAACCTTGTCGCGGACCTCAAGTTGACGTTTGGGTGCCTCCGGGCAAAAAACATCAAGTTGAATCCCGAGAAGTGTGTCTTTGGTGTGCCTCGAGGCATGTTGTTAGGGTATATCGTCTCCCAGCGCGGCATCGAGGCCAATACCGAGAAGGTCGCGGCCATCATGAGAATGGGGCCGATTCGAGACCTGAAGGGGGTGCAAAAGATCACTGGATGCTTAGCTGCACTCAGTCGATTCATTGCGCGCCTGGGAGAAAAAGTCTTGCCTCTGTACCGGCTCCTCAGAAAATCCGAGCACTTTGCATGGACACCTGAAGCAGAGGAGGCCCTCTCAAAGCTGAAAAGCATGCTCACATCTCCTCCCGTGCTCGTGCCGCCTCGGCCGGCTCGAGACGGCATACCCGCCGAAACCCTCCTCCTCTATGTTGCCGCAACCACTCAGGTGGTCAGCACAGTCATAGTGGTCGAGAGGCAGGAAGAGGGGCACGCGCTCCCCGTCCAGCGGCCGGTGTATTTCATCAGTGAGGTGCTCTCGGATGCCAAAACTCGGTACCCTCAAATCTAGAAACTGCTCTACGCAATCGTCCTCACCCGTCAAAAACTCCAGCACTATTTCCTCAGCCACCCGGTGACGGTAGTGTCATCATTCCCGCTTGGCGAAATTATCCAAAACCGGGAAGTAGTGGGTCGAATCGCTAAGTGGTCAGTCGAGCTCATGGGCGAGACCATCACTTACGCCCCACAAAAAGCTATCAAGTCTCAAGTACTTGGCTGATTTCGTCGTCGAATGGACCGACATCCAACTCCCCCCCCCCGGATCCAGCCGAGCCGTGGACCATGTATTTCGACGGGTCACTTATGAAGACAGAGCGGCGCGGGCCTGCTCTTCATCTCATCTACACATGCCGTGGTGCGCATCCACTTTGCCGCCTCGAACAACATGGCGAGTACACATGCGTTACGTGGTGCCTCGACGCTCGAGGTGACTCATGGATGAAAGCCTCGAGCTGATCGATGGAAGCGTCTTTGCAATGAGGTGCGCAAGTTGGAAGCCGCTTCCATGGTCTCGAGCTCAACCACATCCCAAGGCGCTTCAACGAGCCCACCAAAATCGACCATCTCGGCACCATTCTTCTCGATCTTCATGAGCCATCCGTGATCTCATTCGAGGGGGGGCCAGTTGCATGGAGATCGACCGTTAGGATCGACCATTCCTCGAGTATCTCATTCGAGCGAGGCGACTAGCGACTAGCTCGTCGAGCCAAAACTTACGTCCTTTATGGGGATGACAGGGAGCTCTACCGCCGGAGCCCGACTGGCATACTCCAACGGTGCATCTCGATCGAGGAGGGCAGGAAATTGCTCAGAGACATGCACTCGGGAGCTTGTGGCCACCACGCTGCGCCAAGAACCCTTGTCGGGAACGCATTCCGTCGAGACTTCTACTGGCCCACTGCAACTGCTGACGCCATCAAGCTTGTTTGAGCGTGTGAAGGATGCCAATTCTACGCCAAGCAAACGCATCTTCCAGCACACGCACTCCAGATGATCCCCCTCACGTGGCCATTTGCGGTCTGGGGGCTCGATCTGGTCGGACCCCTCAAAAAGACGACGGGAGGCTACACCCACTTGCTCGTGGCCATCGATAAGTTCACCAAGTGGATCGAGGCCAAGCCCATCACTAACATCCGCTCGGAGCGAGCGGTCGAGTTCTTCACCGACATCGTCCATCGCTTTGGAGTCCCCAACGTCATCATTACGACAATGGCACCCGGTTCACGGGCAAAAAGTTCTTGGACTTCGCGATCGGTACCACATCCGTGTGAACTGGTCGGCGATCGCCTACCCTCGAACTAATGGCCAAGTCGAACGCGCAAATGGCATGATCTTGCAAGGTCTAAAGCCAAGGATTTTCAAACGCTTGAACAAACACGGCAACAAGTGGGTAGCTGAACTCCCATCCGTCCCGTGGAGTCTCGCGGACGACCGAGAGTCGAGCCACTAGGTTCACCCCGTTCTTCTTGGTCTATGGGTCCGAGGCCGTCCTCCCTACCGACCTCGAGTACGGGTCCCCGACTCAAGGCCTACAACGAGCGTACTAATCGGAAAGGTTGGCAAACGCCATCGACCAAGCGAAGAGGCTCGAGACACGGCGCTCCTACACTCGCGCGCTACCAACGAAGCTACGGCAATATCACGAGAAGAATGTGCGCAAGAGGGATTTCAAGGTCGGCGATCTCGTGCTCGTCGACGCCAAGATAACAAGGGGCGCCACAAGCTCACTCATCCTTGGGAAGGCCCGTTCATCGTGGTCAAGGTGCTGAAACCGGGGACGTACAAGTTAGCCGACGAGAACGGCTCGACCCTCACCAACGCGTGGAACATCGAACAGCTACGTCGCTTTTTCCCCTAGGCCTCGATGCCTTGCACATATTTCGTCTAAATGTACCGCTAGTATGAATAAATAAGTCGGTTTCTTACTCGTTGTTCATACACAAGGTGGGCTCGACTTTGTTTCCACAAAGTCAAGCCCCCTCGGGGAGCTAGACCGGGGGGACCCCCGAAGTCCTCGAAAAACGCACCTAGTTTTTTCAAAAACAGTGCTCGACGTAATCTTTCCCCTCCTCGCCTCGAAATTTTTCGTAAGCTAAGTATTTGCGTCACCTCGAGCTCATCGAGCCAGGGCGATCGAGCACAAGGCTTCCCACGCCTCCGACCTACGGCACCCTAACTCATCCCCTCTCGAAGTGGTTCGAGCGCGCGCCAACACTTAGCTAAAATGAAATAAAGGCGGGAAGCGCAAAGGAAAAATTAGAGCATAACGATTATAAGCATCCGAGTATCACGATTTAAGGCCACTCGGGCCATTTCCATGACCAAAATACTTGTTTTCTTACAAGGGCCTTGTTGCCCGATTTCGGCTCGCAGCCGGCTAAAAACTACTCTACATCGGGCGGGAGGACTTCTCGCAGCAGATCGCCTCCAAGACGGGCGCCCGGCTCCTCAGCCTCGGCCTTGAGCTGCTCGATCCGGGGGTTGACCCCTCCTTCTTGCTCACCCTCGACGTAGGTAAAGCCGCTCGCAACGGCCTCCATCCCGGCCCGGGCGTCCTCCCTCGAGATGCTAAACCCCGAGTAGAAGATAGCCATCGTCCGGCGCGCAGCGACGACAAGGGCTTCCTGGATACGACCCTGCAGAGAGGCGCCGAACTCACGGACCCGGCTAGCATAGCTCTGGCCAGCATCCGGCCCCTCGACGTCCACCACCGGCGGGAAGCCCCAGTTGGCGCTAAGGGTGTCGATGGCGCCGGTGATGTGGGCCTTGGCTGAGAGCACGCCGTCAGCCAGCGCATGGGTTGACTTTGCGTACTCACGCGCGTCCACCAGGTCCGCCTCCAAACCTGAAAAAGGATGACAAGAATCAGGTACTCAATCAAGTGCTCGAGCAACACGTATGAATCACGCACGAAAAAAGGACTAAAGGACTCGAGCGCTTACGGGTGCAGCGGGTCGAGAGCCCTTGCTCGCGTTCAAGCGCCCGCGCGAGCTCAGTCTCTTTTCTCCGGAGGGCGCGCTCGATGTCGCGTTTCTCCACGCGCAGCTCCTCATAAGCCTTGCCGGCGCCCTGGATGGCGAGGTCCTTCTCCGTCATCTCTTGACGGAGGTTGACCGCCTCCGCCTGGAAACCGCTCGCCCGCTCTTTCTCCGCCTCGAGCGCACTCGAGAGAGCCTCCTTCTCGGCAGCCTCCCGGGTGACCGTTGCCTGGAGCTCCTTCACATAGGCCTCGACGCCGGCCTTGTCCTTTTGGAGCTGCTCCATGTCTCGGCATTTGGCCTTGTAGCCCTGCAGCGCCGTAGCTGCGTCCTTCTTGAGCTGCTCGAAGGCTTCGTGCAGCTACGCGTACTTCTGACGAGCAGTCTCGGCCTCCTGCGTGGCTTGGGCAAGCTTCTCGCCCGCATCCCGCTGTGGCACCTCAGCCTCCTGCGCCACCCGAGCAAGCTCATCCTGAGCCTTCTTGGCGTCCTCCTTGGCGGCGTCCAGGGCGGCATTAGCCTCTCGAAGGAGCCGAGCAAAGCGGTGCCGCTCGCCCTCGCCTCTCCCCGCCCCATCCGCACGTACCGCCGGATCTCGTGCTCGCTCTCTTGCGTGGCACGGACATGCACGGATTTGGCATAAGAGCGACTCTGTGTCGCCTGAACCTCGAAGGGGAAATGTTAGAACATAAAACGCGATAGACCAAAAGGGCAAGCAACCGAACTCAAGGGCACTCATAGAGAAAAGCCGGGGCATGTCCTCCGAAACGAGCGACAAAGCAGTCTTCAAGGCGCTTTCGAGCCATTGCCGGCGCTCCTCGGCCTCCACGTGCACCTCAAGCTCCTTCTGATCGTTCATCACGATCGGGGGCGCCTCGTGGTCGAGGGGGTCGGAGAGCACCAGCGGCGGCCTCTCCCAAAGAGGGAACTCCTCCCGCATCTCCTTGTCAACGGAGGAATGGAGTCTCCTCACCGCCTCCAGGTCGACATCCGCCGTCACCACCCGCTCGGCCAGGGTAGGTGGGCGTTGCGGGCCGACTCCGGGAGGAGGACGCCTCTTGGGCGAGCGCCCGCGCCTCAATCCGCCTCCGCTCCTCGATAGAGACGCCGGTGGGCTCGGTGGGACCAAGGCCGACCGACCGCATGTGGCCGCGATGGCCGCCGCCATCGCTTCCTTTGGGCCTCCTCCCACCGGGTCGGCGTCGGTCATGACCTCGAACCTCACCTCGCCCGTCTCCGAGTCGGGCATGAGGTGGGGCACCAGTCCCCCAACGAGCTGCAGAGGGCTGCGGCGGTGCCCGGTACGGCACCGAGATGGAGCTCGCTCGACGTCCCGCGCTCATCGCCACCCGTGACGGAGGGCTGCTGCACCACCGGCTCCGCCGCTCTCCACCCGCCGCCACCTCGCGTCGCTCCGCTTGCACCGGACGCTCTTCGCCGCTGCGGCGGGGCGGCTCGCACCACCGGCCCCGCTCGCTGCTCCACCGGCTCCTCCGCCTTCTCCTCCTCTTGCGTGACGGCGGGGTGCTCCTCGAGCGCCCCTCTCGAGCGGCGGCTTGGGCCTCCCCGTCCTCGACCCTTTGCCCGGCGGAGAGGAGTCGACCTCCATATCCCGAGGAGGGGTTGGGGCTCGGCTTGGGCGAGGCTCGGCGCCGTTCCGCCTCCCCGCATCTCCACATCCTCCGCCGGCCGATCGGTGGCTGCCGGCGTTTCCTCCTCCTCCTTCTCCCTGCGCTCCTCCTCAAGCTGGCGCAGGCCGATTGGCCAGGAGGACTTGGCGCCCGAGCACGGACTCTCGTCTTCGAGCATGATGGGCTGCTGCTCCGATCCAGCCCCAGTCGCCGGAATAGAGGCCGCCGGCTCTGGCGCCATCGCCCCTTGGTCGCCCGCCGCCGCGTCGCCCAGCGCGCCTGACGACGACGGGATCTCGAGCGGGAGGGTGGTCGAGGCCGTGGTGGTGGTGGCGTCCTCATCCCCCGTAGCCTTGGTCACGGCCCCGGCACCTGCACGGGACGCAGCTGCCATCAGCCTGCCACGCCTAAGTGCATCCTTGGCCCGCTCTAACCAAAGTGGAGTAGAAGGAGGAAGGATCACTCCACCTGGCATTGACGGGGTGCCACTCGACCCTCCTGTGGTCTTCAGCCTTTTTTGTAGGCAGCATAGGGGGGAGGGATGGTAACGTCTGCAGGGAGCGCTTGGTCCTGAAAGAAAGAGAAAAACAAAAATCACTATGACGAGACGTTTACACATAAGCGAAAAAGACAACAGGAGGCGGGGTCGATAGAAAAGCTTACCCCGCGGTCGAGGTGGCGCTGCCCGAGCCACCCGGCCTGCTCAAAGCGCTCGGGGGCGTCGAGCCTCGGTCGCCCCCGAGTCACTCGAGGACTTGGGGGCCTCGAGCCCGCCGCTTGCGCCGCTCGGCGCTTCGAGACCCGGCGGCCGCCCCCGTTCTCGGCCAACTCCTTGGCCGGGTCGGGCACGGTGTCCCTTACGGATCCCGGGTCCCGCGGGTCGAGGTCCGCTCGGCCCGGCGGCGGTCGCTGGAAGGAGCCCGGCGTTGCTCGCCGGGCCGCGCAGAAGTTGAAGTGCGCACATTTGCAGCCTCATGCTGCCGGGTGTGCGCGCCCGTTGAAGAAGAATGATGGCGGGGCGACTCCTCTCGCCGCCCTGCTTGAGCCGGCGACGGCGAGCGAGCGCGGTGGCCGGAGCGTTGAGACGCCCCCGCCGCCTTTGCTCGGGCCGGCGACGGCGCTCGAGCGCCGCGGCTCGACGACTCCTCCCGCCGGCTCGCTGAACCGGGGCCGACGAGTCGTCGCGCGAAGGCCCGGCGCCAAAGCTAGCTCCCGCACGCGAGAGCGAGGAGGCGTCGTGGCTCGGGTGGTGGTGGCGCCATCGGCTGCCGGTCGCCTCGTCGTCTTCCTCGTCGTCATCGCCCTCGTCCTCGTCGGTCGACTCGAGACTAGAGCTCCGGTCCGGTCGGGTCCGCCGCGACGTATTTCACGCGCCGGCGGCGCCTAGCCTTACGCTTCGAGTCTCCTCTAAGTCACGAGCCTTCTTTGCTCTCTCTTCCCTTTTCGAGAGCACGGCGGCGTGTTCTCGTTCGCCCCTCGGGCGTCTTACCTCGCGGACGGGCGCGTCCTCCTCACCGGGGCCTCGACTCCGCGTGGTCGTTGATATTCGGAAAAAAAGAGAGAGAGGACAGGCCTCGATAAGGATCGCTCGAGTAAAAGAAACGACGAAAGAGGATCTCGAAAAAACTCACAAAGCCCAAAGGCGGTTGAAGGCCGGACGCATGCGGAAGAGGCCGACTTGGTTCTCGCCGGTTCCTCCCGCCGTCAATCGCGTCGCGCACCCGAGCCACGATTGTGGCGACCGGGAGGGGCGCGTCCGACATCCTGCTGGCCGTGAGCGCCGCAGGATCAGCGTCCTCCGTCATCTGGTCGAGCCGTAGCGGGCGCTCGGCGAGCGGAAGCACCCGGCGGCTGTGGAACTCGGCAACCACGTGCGCAATGTTGAAAAAGAGGTTGTCGGACCTCCGGTTGTGGAGGCTCGAAATGGCGTTGAGCAGGGAGTCCATGCGGGGCTGGCGCGCCTGCGGCTGGCCGTGCGTCCAGTTGAAACCGGGCGCGGTTAGCACGGCACCGGTGTATTCCGGGAAGAGGCCCTCCTCGTTGCGGAGGTAGAACCATTCTCGGTCCTAGCCGGCGTTGTTCGACGTCCACGCGCCGGATAGCCAGCACTCCTTCCTCTTCAGCCCGATCGAGCAGGAACCCGCTCGAACGTAGTGGTGGACCTTCGGTTTCTTCTTCTTCTCCTCTTCCTCCTCGTTCTCCTCTTCCTCCTCCTCGTCACCGTCATCACCGTCGTCGTCGGCGGCCTCCTTGTCCTTCACCGCCTTGGTGAAGAGCGTCGCCTTAAAGATGTGGGTGAACAGTCCCACCGCGGCGCCATACCCGAGATACCCCTCACACACGGCGGCGTAAGTAGCCGCGAGCGAGATGGAGTTGGGGTTGAAGTGCTTTGGAGCTCAACCCCGAAATGGTGGGGAGCGCCCGCATGAAGCGGCTCGGCCGCGCACCAAGTCCCCGCCGGTGGAACCCGATAAAACTCGGGATGTAGCCCGGCGGGGATTGGGCTCGATGTGGTCGTCGTCCGGCACCCGCCACTCCGGTGTCCCTCCGCCGGATTGGGCGGAAGCAATCCGCCATTGACCGGGTTGATCGCATCGCCTCGGTCACCGTGGACCGAGGCCACGGAAGCGCCTCCTCCATCACCACCGGCGTGGGAGGCTTGGCGGCCTCCCCGCGCTTTGCCCTTGCCTTTTCCACCGGCACCCCGACCGAGCTCGACCCGACTTCCCCGACCGACCTCCTCATGTCGGTGACGGGAGCGGGACGGTGGAGCAACGACGGCGGCGGCGCATGAGGAACGGTGGCGCGGGGAACGGCGGCGCAGAAAGCAGGCACGGTCGCAGGCGCTGGTGGTCGCGGGCGGTGGTGGCGGCGGTTGCAGATTACGGTGGCGGCGGATTGAATCTAGAGCAGGGCTCAACTGACGGCAGGAGCGGCAGGGAAGGCGAGAATGCGGGGAAGAAGAACCGGGAGCCTACTCCTCCATATTTATAGAGCCCAAGCCGATCCGCGTGAATCGCATCCAACGGCCTAGATTACGCCATCCAACGGCCGCGCGCCCCCGGCGGACTCAACGAAAAACGGTAACCGCATTTATTGCCCTGACAAACCGCCACCTACCTCCACTTACAGGGCGCACGCGTCGCGAGACGGAGCGGAACCGTCGCCAAGCCACGATCACCACGATGCGCCGGTTTCCGCCTAAAAAGGCGCGCCGTTCGCAACGGACGGATGCGCCTCGAACAGACGTAACGACGGGACGTCTCGACAGACGGTCCCTTACACGGTAAGAAACCCAGGGACCCCGGTCCCACAAGTAAGTCTCGAGGGAGCGGAGGCTGACCCACGGACGGGTTCGAACAGCCGCCCTCGAGCACCCGAGTTAGGGGCGCCTATGGGAAGGAACCCTCGAAAGGTTCCGCTCGAGAACGAACCCTCGAACCCAGATGGCGTGTCCAAGGCGGGGCACTAGGTATCCAAGAGATCCCGTCGACGGAGGCACTCGAGCCGCCGGTCCCCTCGAACGAGGCCGGTCCTCGGAAACTAAGCGCCCGCTCTAATGAGAGCGCCCCGGCCACGGCCGTCTCCCCTCGAAAGGAGGCGAGCTCTCACTTGGACTACCCGCCATCGGCTCACGGGGGTATGGCGCTCGCTCGGTCGCGAGTAGTGACGACCTCTCACCACTTGGATCTGATCCAAGAGATCCAAATGAGGAACGGATCACGACTCCGGCCCAGCCATTCGAGGCTCGGGGGCTCGAGTCACATAAACAACCTCCCCCGACACGGGAGGAACAGGAAATACTCGGGGGCACGAAGAGTAGTTGAATCTCCTGCCTCGAGCTGCTACAACTCCAGTTAATAATACTCTTACGCAAAACCGTTCATCTCAAAGCCCCCGGGAATGCCTCATTCCTCTGGGGCCTCGGGGGCTACCCCCGCGGGGGACGCTCGCGCGCCCCCCACGGAGAAAGGACGAAATGACTCCTCGAAACAACATGACCCTAAGTCTAGGTACTTCAACTCCACTTCATGATCCCTTACTTGAAGTTTTTTCACAATCAAGCAAGGGCTCGGGGGCTACTGTCGGATACCTAGATTAGGGGGTCCTAAATTGGGTGAATTAGAGACGAGCAAATCAGCCTCATCCCTCTCTAAGAATCCCAAAAACTAACTGACCAGAGAAACCCCCAATCCCTCTCGAGCTGGGCCGGCCCACTATCAGGCCCACAAAGCCTCAGAACCTCCTAAACTCGAGCAGCGGCCGCTCACCCGCTCGAGAGAGAAGTACGGAAACCGCTCGAGCGTGCGACCGCTCGAGACGATGACGCAAAACCGCTCGAGCGAGCAACCGCTCGAGCGAGACGGAGAACGCCGAGCGAGCGCCGCTCGAGTCCGCTCTCAATCATTGCCTGTCCAGAGCACGCACATGGCTACAGGGCTCGAACAGCGCCGACGTACGCTGACACCACCTAACCCCATGGCTACAGAACCCGCAATAGTGGAGCGTACGCCGGTCGCTTCACCATTACGCTGCCCATCTCCCGGATTCGAGGATGGCATGCGCCACTATTACACCACGCCGAACACTATGCCGTGTACGGCACCCCCTCGGAACGCCATTGTCAACTCTCCGTACCACCAAACCCGCCGCTCAGTCCCGTCGCTCGGGCCATCTACCCCTCGAAGCGGTCATTAACCGCTCGAGGAATGATGGCGGACGCGACCTGAGCATGGGGCGCGCAGTGCCCTGTCTTTCCCACCTCGACGGCCATACGGCGGGGTTCCCGGGCACACGTGCTCGTCTACGCCAGCGCCATACCTCGACTACGTCAGCCCACGACCGAGAAGGACGAGCAGGCCATCATTGCCCACGCTGCTACAGGCTCGGACCGGACCAGAGGGAGCGTCTACAGTCTCGACGACTCGACATGGCGCCCGTACCTCGACGTCACGCCCACGACAGCCCTAACCACCGTGTAACCCTGAGCCTTCCCTTGGCCTATAAAAGGGGACGCCAGGGCCTTGTATAGGGCAGGCTTTTACGCACACACGTTCCCACATTTTCACTCACTCCTTCACGGCTAAGTCCCGCTTGTAGTCACCCCTGTACAAGCACCCCGGTGCAAGATAATACAAATCTCTCCCCACTGCTGGACGTAGGGCATTCTTTGCATGAACCAGGATAAACACTTGTGTCCATCTTGCATCACCATCCGGATTAGGGAACACGCATAGAAATTTACTCGTTGGTGTTATACCCCCCGGGGTACGAAACACCGACACACCATTACTATCCCGTATGATAAAACCCCAACCTCCTGTTTTTGCACCAGTGAAAAAGGAACCATCGATATTGATTTTGTATGTATCTTCCCTAGATGGCGATGGCGTACAAGAAACTTGACCATCCTTCTTGTTCTGTTCGGTTTGTCTAGTTTTTTAAACTCTCAGAGGTAATATAGAACTGAATGTTGAATTTCAGCGTCATTCAACATCTTTTGGAAAAATAAAATTTTTGCCCTCGAGGATTCCGGAGTTCACAAACAAACTTGTGAGGGTTGTAGCTTCGGTCTTTAGGTGCTCTGAAAGCCAGAAAAATTATTCATCATGGAGCTAAATAATAGATATATTCAGGCAAGTCATTGACATTCTTTTTGTGCTATTATTAATTATCACCAGAAGCCTGGTAGGTCTGCAAAGACTCGATCTGTTTTTCTTTATTTTCATTTTCCTTTCCTTTTCAGAAATCAGATGATGAAGATTGGTTCAGCATGCTGCCTGATGATGTGTTACTCTCAATTCTGGAGAGACTTGACATAACTACGGCCACAAGGACAAGCGTCTTATCCACGAGGTGGAAGCACCTGCCGTGGTTGCTGCGTGAGCTCACAATTGATGTCAGGGAATTCCTATCTGTACGTCCCCCAAACACCATCGAAGATGGACATATGGACGAAGCAATGGCTTCCTTGACCAAAGCCGCCACTAGCTTCCTGGCTACTCCCCGGAGCAAGGCCACCATCACAAGGCTGCAGCTCAAGCTCTATCTGGTCAACAATTACTCGGATGTCATTGGCCCTCTAGTTAGTCAAGCAGCTGAGATTGGGACTCTAGAAGATTTAGACCTGGCCATTGTGGACGAGAAGGGGGCTGATGACTGTTACGAAGAGGAAATGCGCCAGCAGGCTCGCACTGTGGATGGCTTTTTCAGTGCCTATCCTAGTGTCCTCCATTGCCTCTCAAAACTTGAACTATACAATGTTTGTTTTGCTGAATGGGATCTGCATCACCTTTTATTTGACTGTTGCAAACAGTTGCAGCATCTCTCTCTCCACAACTGTGATGCAGGGGGCTCTCGACTTGGAAGATACAAGCGCCAAATTCGAAGCTTAGTCTTCTTGAACTTGACTTGTGCTGCTTGGGGAAGGTTGAATTGCTGTGTCTTCCAAAACTAGAGAAGCTTCATTGGGATACTTGGATTTTTCCATTAACACCCCTGTCATTTGGTGTTGTCCCATTCCTTAAGGAATTGAATCTCATATGTGCTGCGACAGTTGATCATCAAGGGTTTAAGTTGAGTAAGGTTCTGAGAGCAACATCTATACATAACCTAACATTAGATTTCAGAGGAGAAAAGGTAAACTCGCACTAATTTTCTTGCACTGTTGTTGTCTGGGTGTATTTAGCTGTTTCATAATAAAATAAAGTAGAACATGATCTGGAAAACATATTAATAACCAACTAATTATTCATGTTGTTATTTCTGCACCAATGTTTCTTCAGCTTTGGTTAAAACTGGAAGGGAAGGAGCTCTGAACTGCTTTCAAGAAGCTAAAGAAGTTATCTCTACATGGTATTTTTGTTGAATTCGATTTGTTATGGATGATAGTTCTCCTTGAAGCCGCTCCATCAGTTGAGATATTTGATATTGAGGTACTTCTATTTGCTTGTTTTCTATTTATTAAATGATTTTCCTTTACACAAGATATGGTCGGTTTGAACCTTTCTGTATTTGGAGGGCAGTGTGGTGGTTTTGTTTTAACCAAAGTTCCACAAAGTTTTTTTTTCCTTAATGGAATTTACTCTTTTTATATAATATGAATTATTCTATACAGATATGGGAACATCCATGCATAATAGACACAGAAGATAGAAGGAAAACTTATGGTGAAAGAACAAACCCATCATGGAATGTACCTAAGTTCAAAAGTTGTGAGGAATGGCTACTGAAAGAGGTGCAGGTTACTGGCTTTAGCCCAATGGAGCAACAACTAGCGCTTATAAGGGCTCTGATGCAGCGAGCTTCCAACCTACAAACCATTGTCCTAAAAGATTACAAGCCTTGTGTTTACTGTGACGACATAGGTGCACTTCCTCGTTGTGAAAGATTACCGCCAGAACGGGTGTTCCCAAAGGAAAGGGCGAGCAGGACGCTGCGGTTGAGCAGCTGATTAGAGACATGCCTGACTGCAATGTTCAGATAACTTTTGAGAAATAAAAAGTCATAGAACATGTGGTGCCTTATTCGGTGAATAGTATCGAACAGTTTTGTTGTTTTGTAATTTAAACGTTGAGAAGCCTGTATTATTTTGTCTTTTCAAACAGTGTGTTGAACTTAATTATTCATGGCAGCATTCTTTTTTTCTCCCTTTGCTAGCTAGCCATGGGCAGTGTGCTTTATAAGGAGGTTTAGGACTTGCTCGTAGGGAGGAGGCCCGAGGGAAATAGGCGATTGCCGCCCGCGGTGACCATTGCTTTGACGCCGGCAGGTTGGCAAGGACGGGAACCACGTGTCCGCCGGCAGGTAGGACGCATCCTATGACACGAGTACACGACGCCACAGACATTGGTGCACGCGAGGCGTACTTGAACTTACAGTACTAGACTTGAGTAAAGAAGCATTGGCGATTGGTTGGTGAACGAGTTAAAAAAGCTTAGCCACCTTCTGGGGCACTGACCGATGTGTCGATCGACTGATATAGTCCGATGCAGAGTGGTCAGCCGGAGACTTGGCTTGTGACCGGCCGGCGACTGGGCTACGAACAGCACGGAGCGGTGCAGGGCTCATCAAGTCATCATACAATGCACAGTACACGGTCTCACATTTCTGTGCTCTTGTGCAGAAGTGAGCGAACCGGGGTGTATGCTGTACCCGCCCTGCAGATGGCATTTGTAGCCTGCACAGTTGCAGTTGCAGAAATTACTAGGGGTCGAGGGAGTGGCCAATTGGCCATCAAACTTACTACAGGTTGAATTTAAGGTGTGCTCATCAACTCTGCTTAGAGACGATGCTAGAATTATCGAAGGAAACATATTTTCCTTATGTTTGTTTTTGGCCGCTGCTTCATACATACATGCCAAAATACACATCTTTGTCCCGGAGATCCACTAACTCCTAAGGAGATGTCATCTAGTCCATCAACTCTCAAATAATGTTTTTTGGGTTACTAAACTCAGTGATCAGTGATTCGGTGCAAAAACCTTCTTCTTCTGATTCTTTTTTCTTTCACGTGCTTACCACCACGCAGTAGCTAGCCTGCTCCGATCCTTCGATTGGTTGCTCCGTTAATCTTCACTCATCACCTGCCATCGTTTTTACAAAGACGGCAATGACTTTGCCGGATTTTTATTAGACGATGTAAAGAAACAAAACACTTTTACAAAACGGATTTATTTAGGGGAGACGAAAACTCTGAACTACTATGGTACACAGGCCAAACACCACTATTCTTTCTTGCAACTGGTAATCCACTCAATAATCCGCCCATAGTGGCCGCCGCCGGCAAGCAAGAGAGCAGCAGCCAGCCAGCCGCTTGCCACCGCAGCAGCAGTAGATCAGGACTATCGAAGAAGACATTTCGGCAGAAACGCCCTCAGCCTCGGATGTTGCAGTTCAATACGATTCTCCGTGTCCTCGTGGGCTATGGTGGCTTGGGCTGGGGCCGGACCAAAACGTGGCGGACTCGAGCCGGGCCGGCCTCAATTTTACTCGGTTCCGTTGCACGAGAGCCTCAATTTTACTCGGTTCCGTTGCACGAGACGCCCTCACCTAAGTCACCTTTTTCTCTCCCTCTCGTAACTCCCGTTCCTCCCGCCCCCGTCACATCGCTCTCCCTCGTCGGCCAGCATAAGGGCTCCTGCGCGCGGGTGGTTGTACTCCGTGTGCTGCAACGTTGCCTTGTCGACTATCCGCACTCGTGGTACTCTAAATTTCATCCCCAAAAGGAATATTCTGTCCTAGTCATCGAGATTCCATACTCCATACCAATTTCTCCCGCAGCCGTCATCCCCAATATCCCATACTCCATCAGTAGTGGGACCCACATATCAGAATATTTTATTTTTTTTCTCTGTCCCTTTTTTCTCTCTCTCTCCCTTTTTCCTCTCTCCCTCCTCGGTCCCTCCGCGAGCCCCGCCGCCGCGCTTGTCGAACACCGTGCTCGCCCATCGCGCCGCCGAGCAGGGGGAGATGAGGAGTAGGGTCGCCAGACGAGGATGGGGAAAGGTCGCCGGTCGCGGGCGCCTTCTCGCGGCGCCGCCGTCCGTGCCGCGGAGGAGCGAGGCCGCACCGCCGGAGCCGCGGAGCCTTGCCGTCCTGGGTCGCCGAGCGCTGCGTCTGGGCCGGGGCGGACGAGGACGGCGCACGCGGCTCCCTCAACGACGGCGTGCCCTCGGCGCCAGGTGGTGAAGGCGCCCCGGCGTGCCCTCGACTAGGTCGCCATGGTGAAGCGCCGCCGCGGCCATGAGCTCCCTGGTGCGAGCAGCGGGCGGAGCGGAGCGCCCGTGAGCTGCGTGCCCGCGTCGGAGTCGCGCACTCGACACGCGGCGGGGCGGCGGCCCTGGCGGAGCGGCGCGAGACGTTGCGGGGGCGTGGCCATGAGCTCCGTCCGGTGGAGGTCGACCCGCGCGGTGGCCCTGCTCCGGCGCTGCTCTTCGATTCTAGTCCGGCGGGCGCGCGGCGTACTCCGGCGAGCGGGCGGGCGGCCGCGAGGGCAGCGTGCGCGGTGGCCCTGGCTCCCCTCCCCTCCACGCGGCGGGGCTGAGGCGGATCCGGCGGCGGCGCCATCGCGCGGCGGGGATGGCGCCTGGCGAGGCGACGACCGCCGGGCCTCTCTGGCGCGGCTCGATGCAGGGCAGGGCGAGGCGACGACACAGAGGAGGCCCGCATCCGGGCGTGGCTTCCGGCGAGGCGGAGCAACCGGCGGAGCTCGCATCCAGGCGTGGCTTCGACCGCGACGGCACGGGCAGCGCCACCACCAATCCGCCGTCGCCATGGGAGGTGCGGGCGAGCGGGCGGCGCCACCACCATTCCAGCGACGGGCGGCGCGAGCTCGAGCATCTTCGTGGCGGCGGCGTTGACGGCGGAGGGGCGAAGAACGAGGACGCGCGGGCCCCGCGTGGTGCATTCCGGACGAGCCGTACCTCCGCGACAGTCCCCGGATGGGAGCTCATCCTGAACCATTCCGGACCTCGTTCAGTACCCCGCTGCAGCAAATTTTTCTGTAAAGCGGTACTGGAGTACCCCGTTCAGTACCCCGCTGCGGGTAGTCTAATTCCGTCACTCCCAGCGTGTGCGAAAACCCCCCACCCACAGGCGACTGGACCGGCCGTCGCTGCCACATCGGCCTCTTCGCCGGCGACGAGCACCACCAGGTACGCCCTCCACTTGGTTTTCCCTTCCTGCTGTGCGAAATTGTGCGCCCAAACCTTAACTTACTATTCGAAATCGGATCTGAATCTAGTAATTATTACATGTGTACTTATACTAACTTCGGGTCGGGTGTATTCTTTTTTTTTAAGACATCACCGGAGGGGTGAGAGTCCCACCTGAATAATTTTCCATTGATTCCGGCGAACCGGTGCATGGAGGGTCCAGGATCCTAAAGTCTTACAAAAATGCATGGTAGAGGAAGGGAGGGAAAGAGAGGGATTACAACACCATCAACAACAACACTAAAACAGACTCAAGGATAAGCCTAGACACAAGCTGAAAGACGTCCACCGAACGCCGATTTATGCCCCCTCCGAACAGCATACTCGCCGCTTTCACCGTGGCCATTGTGCCCACCACCACCCCTCGTAGCTACGCCAATTCACTGCCGCCCTCCATCTGAGGACCACTCCGTGCAGCAGAATGAGGACTAAGAGTGGCGATGATCACGCAAGCCCAGGATCAACAGACACGACGACCTCCTTTTGAAATGATGATGACATCCTCCAGCACATCCGGGCCCACGTACCACCATCCAACGCCGTCCACGGGGAGGAATCCTTGGAGGGGGATGGCGGCAGCGGTGGAACACCACCCGACATTTGATATTTTGACACCATCAAGAAGAGCGCCGACGGAGCAGAGACGCCAGAGGAGGACACTCATCGAAACGTCGACAACGCCTCACAACTAGAGCCAAACTCACCCAAGAGGGCAACAACAACAAGGTGAAAGAGAGGAAAAGAAGATAGCACAAGGGCATGGCAGGAGGTGGAATCTATCCTCCACGGTGGTGCCCTCAAGAGGGTCACGACGTCGACAACGCCGCCACCACCGGCTCTAGAAAGCTAGAGCTAGGTTTTCACCCGGAGGAGAGGGACAAAACTATATCCATAGGTCGGGAACCTTCAACATCGACGCCTCAAAGGAGGTAACGGCGCTAGAGAGCGTCGCCGTCAATCGCACAGACATTGTCGTGCATGGCTTTCGCCTGAGGTCCCCAAACTCATGAACTATAGCCCCGTCGACTCAAAGACCGGCCAACCTGCAGGGACGTCAGCGACAGTTGCCCCAAGACACAAACCCATGGACGAACTTGTCGACGGAGTCTGCAGCACGACCACCTGACGACGCTTGACGACGACGCACGCAGGGGGTGCATGACCGGTCGCCGACCATGAGGGGTGCCGCAGCTGGAGCGACGGTTGCTTGGGGTGGTGCCGCAGTCCCGGCATTAGGGACATCGGTCACGGGACACTAGCCCCGCCGGCGGCCGCCCTGCTCGACGCCGGGGGCGGACACACCGCTGCCGCGCCGCCCTGAAGCGCGTGGCCGCGGCCTAGCACTGCCGGTCCAGGGGGCGCCGGATCCGTAGGCAGAAGGCGTGGATCCGCGCCCCCGGGGCAGCCACCGATGCCAGTCGCCGGCTGGAGAGCCGGCGCGCAAGCTGGAGCGGTCCTCGCGCGTTGGGCTGACGAGCAGCCAGATCCGGTGCAGGACACGCCGGATCCGAGTACCGGTGGCAAGGATCTGTCCCGCGCCGGCCACCCTGTTCAGCACCGACATTTCCTTGCGCTTCTGACTTATTCACGAGGAAGACGAGCGGGGATGGAGGAGGGCGCATGGCAGAGAGCCTCGCCGCCACCGTCACAGGGAGCCGCGCGGGCTTCCCGGCAGCTCCCTCAAGCGGCGGCGAGGACGAGCGGAGGAGGGGAGTGGGCGCGACGGCGGCGGCGCTGGTTCCGCCCGAGTCGCCCCGGGAGGAGCGACGCGGGGGCCGAGAGCGGTTGTGGTCGGGTGTATTCTAGAGCTCACAAACAAACT
Organism: Themeda triandra; assembly: GCA_018135685.1. Classification (NCBI taxonomy): domain Eukaryota; kingdom Viridiplantae; phylum Streptophyta; class Magnoliopsida; order Poales; family Poaceae; genus Themeda; species Themeda triandra. The sequence continues at coordinate 3,854,992 of JAENPR010000002.1, read as the reverse complement.
CTTGAGGGTCGTAGCATTGGGGGTTTGGAAGTTTTTTTTATTTGAATTCTCAGTAACATTAAGCACTAGACTCAGGCAAATCGCCATACAAGAGTTCAGTTACAAACCCTGGCGCTTAACTCATCAACATAGTAGAATCAGAGCCAAGAGCACATGCTCCATGACTGGCCAAACAATGTGCCACCAAGTTACATTGCATTGTAGGATACATGCTCAGATCGCATGAAGTCTCTAATCTGTCTAATTAAGCAGCCAACTAGACTTCGATCTATCTGCACAGATTTCAGGGCTGATGCTAGAACAGTTGCATCTGTTTCTACAACAATATTCATCATGCCAAGTTGTGCTGCTCCATTATACAGTAGGCAGCAAGTGCTTCGGTCTGCAATGCCGACAGCTGCATAGACAATATTCCAGCTGCTGCTAACATGTCACCATTACTACCCCGTATGATAAAACCCCAACCTCCTGTTTTTGCACCAGCGAAAAAGGAACCATCAGTAATGATTTTGTGTATATCTTCCCTAGATGGCATGCAGGAAACTTGACCATCCTTGTTGACCTGTTCTATAGGTTTGTTTAGTTTTTTAAACTCCGGGAGATAATATAGAACTGAATTTTGAATTTCAGCAACATTCAACATCTTTTGGAAGAATAAAATTTTTGCCCCCGAGGATTCCGGAGTTCACAAACAAACTTGTGAGGGTCGTAGCTTCGGTCTTTAGGTGCTCTGAAAGCCAGACAAATTATTCATCATGGAGCTAAATAATGGATATATTCAAGTAAGTCACTGACACTCTTTTTGTGCTATTATTAATTATCACCAGAAGCCTGGTAGGTCTACAAAGGCTCAATATGTTTTTTCTTTTCCTTTCCTTTTCAGAATTCAGATGATGAAGATAGGTTCAGCATGCTGCCTGATGATGTATTACTCTCAATTCTGGTGGGAGTTGATCGACATAACTACGGCCACGAGGACAAGCGTCTTATCCAAGCGGTGGAAACACCTGCCGTGGTTGCTCCGTGAGTTCACAATTGATGTCAGGGAGTTCCTATCTGTTCCTCCCCCAAACCCCATTGAAGTTGGACATATGGACGAAGCAATGGCTTCCTTGACCAAAGTCGCCACTAGCTTCCTGGCTACTCCCCGGAGCGAGGCCACCATCACAAGGCTACAGCTCAAGCTCTATCTGGTCAACAGTTACTCGGATGTCATTGGCTCTCTAGTTAGTCAAGCAGCTTAGTTTGGGACTCTAGAAGATTTAGATCTATCCATTGTGGACGAGAAGGAGCCTGATGACTGTTACGAAGAGGAAATGCGCCAGCAAGGTCGCACTGTGGACGGCTTCTTCAGTGCCTATCCTAGTGTCCTCCATTGCCTCTCAAAACTTGAACTGTACAATGTTTGTTTCGCTGAATGGGATCTGCATCACCTTTTATTTGACTGTTGCAAGCAGTTGCAGCATCTCTCTCTCCACAACTGTGACGCGGGGGTGAACTCGCCTTGGAAGATACAGGCACCGGATTCCAATCTTAGTCTTCTTGAACTTGACTTCTGCTTGTTGGGGAAGCTTGAGGTGCTTTGTATTCCAAAACTAGAGAAGCTTCACTGGGATACTTGGATGTTTCCATTTACACCCCTGTCATTCGGTGTTGTCCCATTCCTTAAGGAATTGAACCTCATATGTGGTGCATCAGTTAATCATCAAGGGTTTAAGTTGTGTAGGGTTCTGATGGATACGACATCTATACATAAATTAACATTAGATTTCAGAGGAGAAAAGGTAAACTCACACTCATTTTCATGCACTGTTGTTGTCTGGGTGTATTTAGCTGATTTATAATTTAATAAATAAAATATCAAACAGTTGACATATTTGAACATGATCTGAAAAACATATTAGCCAACTAATTATCCCACGCGCTATTCGGCGCGCGCGCGCTGCTCCATCTGCTGGCGCACACGCTCTCTTAAGAGTAAGTCTCGGCTGTCCTCGTCCTTTCCTTTTTCTCTTTTTTTTTTGTCGTATTCTGTCCGGAGCCGTCCGCTGCGGGGGAGAGGAATTTTAAAATATTTCAAACAGTGCGCCGGTTTCTCTTTCCCCGTTTCTGGCTTCCACACGACCGTTCGTTCCCCTTTCTCTCCACTCGACGGCAAACCCTTTTCTCCTACTCAACTCGCCGGCGGATCCTCTCTTCGCCGCCGCGTCCTGCGCCGGATTCGAGGACGCCACCCCCCCCCCCCAATCAGCTCCTCGCGGTTGCGGGCACCAGGCAGGGCGGCGGCACCCATCGATTTGTGGGCGTCGGCGTCGGCTCGTCGAGTTTGAGGGCGGCGACACCCATCGATTTGCTGGCGTCGGCGAGTTTGGGGGCTGCGTCACCCACCGATTTTTGCGGCGTCGACGTCAGCGTCGTCCCCGGCGAGTTTGAGGCCGGCGGCTCACATCGGCTCGGAGGTGAAGGTGCGGTGTCGCGCGTCTTGGCTTCGATTTGAGGGCGGCACCCATCGCTCGGCCGTTGGTGTCGTCGGCCTCGTTGGCCTCGTCGGATCCTCATCGACATACGTCGCCGCGCGTCACGGCTTCGATTTTGGGGCGGATTCCTCGTCCTCAACGACACGATTTCGATCTGGGCAGATCCGTCGCCGTCGCCCCCTCGATTTGGGCGGATCTGGGGAGGCGGAGTCGATTTCAAGCGAAGCTGACGGGAGGAGCAGGTGCCGACGAATCCGCCGGCTGCAGCAGTACCAGGACGAAGCGAGGATCGACTTCGTCACCAGCGAGGGCCTCCAACGCCTCCAGCTCCTCCAGGTACGGCATATGTCAGACCACACACAGGGGACGCACGTCGTGGTGTTCTGCCTTTTTTGCAGTCACTCCCTGGTTAGGTACCCGCAAGGTCCCGGCGGTTGCTAGCAATTTCATTCTCGTTCCAGCTTTGCTTGCGTGCTAGTAGAGTTTTGGGGTTCGTGGTGATATGTCGTCCTGCTAAAATTTCAGAAGCAAACCAACTACTTGTCTGCAGCATCTGTTTTCAGAACTTGTTTATCTATGGTCGATAAGAATAATTGTGTATTGCAAATGTGTATGGTAAACTTTTAAAAATGAGAACGAGTGGACTGACTGCTTTTTTGTGACTTGGACATGACGGCCACCGTGCTCTTAGTCATTTGAGATTGTCTTTTAAGCTGAGAGAAGGGCAGCCCACTGCCGATTTGTGTAGGACATGACAAAGTATCTGATAGACAACTCTCTTTTGTTTTTAGCACTTGTGTGAGAATGTATAGGCAAAAGGGAAAAGAAAACTGAACCAGATTAACATATTTTGCGACAGTGTTCAGTTAGTTTTGGAATCTAAACTTGTTTGAAAGTAAAATGACCAACGTATTTGTCACTGAGTATTACTAACAATTAATACTGAGTACTACTGAGTAGTACTTAGTACTATTGAGTTTGTAATTCCAGTAAGAAATTCAGTTTAGAATTTGTTATACATTTGTAGACTTACATTTAGTTATAATTGTGTTAGAAATTCAGTTCGAAAATTCAGTTTGGAATTCTACTAATTCTGTTAATGCATATATGGCTGTGTCATGATCCGTTCTGTTTTCTAGCTAATTCAATTAGTGCCTTTTTGTTTTTTTAGCTAATTATCCTAGTTGTGGACAGCAAGGGATTTCTAGTTCTGCTACTTTTTTGTTCAGTATCGTAGTGTCTTATGTGCAGAGGCTATCAACTGTCACAGCCAGCGGCGACTCAATTTGGGAACCAAATCTTAGGTTTGATGGTTTTACCAGAGTGACTTTTTTCTGTTTTGGTTTGTTAACTGTTTGCATGCTTATTGTTCTTTTGGCCACATAGCAATCGGACACGTGGTGTTGCTAAATCAGCCACTAGGTTGGCTCTTTGTTTATTGTCTCGAGTTTTTGCTGTTGTTCAAACAAATGGATAGTGTTTCCTAATTCCAGCAGACATTACAATCAAGTTTCTTTGCACTGTTTTGTGCACATTTCCAATTTTTTTGTTGGTTTTGTAGCTTTCTGGGACGTAGCAGTCAACAGGTCCAGCGACGCGAGGACATCGTCATCGTCTACGGCCTCCATTGCCTGCAACTCCAGGTATGTTTTTTTTTTTTCTGTAGAACGCCTTTGTTTTCTAGCTATTGAGACGGATATGTTATGTTTATTTATTAGTTAGTATTTGCAGTTACCAGTAGCATATATTCAGGTCTTACCATTAAATCTTGCATTGGCTTAATGCCATCAGAGTCAATTGATGTTGTGTAGCAACAGATAGCAGTAACATACATGTGATGGTTTTTGAGAGTTTTGCAGTTTGATGCATCAATCTGATGGCTAATCGTAGAAAACAGAACCTGTGCAAATTTAGAGTACTAGGTTTGTCAGTAAATTAGGAATTGTAAATTGATGCAATGCAAACCAATGGTTCATGTAAAGAGAGTCCTCTGTAACAACGTCAGTTCCTGCCTATGTTACGTCAAAGCGTTAGCAACGGTTGTCCTTGCATGTAACAAACTAAGTTCAATAATCTTTAATATAAAGTGCCCTTTTCGCACACATGCTTGTGATTTCAGCCATCGTGCCACGGCATACCCAGCCCTTGCCCTTTTGGGGTGACAAGCATCGACATCTACAGAGACTCTATATAGGCATTTGAAATTGGTATAAGAAATGTAGCAGCTCATTGTGTTTCCACTTGTGATGGACATACTCAGATCTTCACCCCACCTTCTTTTGATCTCTTGTATTGCTTAGCTTCACCCTTCATACACATTTTTGGGCGTGCATTAACACGATTTGAATTAAGCACCATCTGAATTAGAATATATCATGCCTTTGCTTAGTTCTTTGGTTTCCCACTCTACCCAACAATCAAGCCAATGCTTCTAGAGAACATGTTTGTAGTTGATGGGGTTTCATATTTTCTTCAATATGATTTTGATGTTAAATTCCAAGTCTCATGTGTAATCCTATACGTTAGTTGAAGATCCTTCCCATAATAGTTTCTATAAGACATTTTGATGATTCTACAATTATCGACTTACCTCCAATCTTTTTTGCAGGTTGATGGTATGTGGTAGCATGTGAAGAAAAGCGGGCTTCTGGACAAGATTGTATTGGTTATTTTATCCCTGTTTTACTGAGGTATAACAGATTGTGATTCTTGAAAAGAGGAAGATAGTAATTGTCAGTAGTGTTTTTTCAGGGGTTGTTGGTTTGTCTCTGTGTGTTTTTTCTCGAACCAAGCAAATCGAGCTTTTTACCTATTCGGTGGTTGCTGCTGCAGTCGATGTTTTTGGATGCATAGATAGTTGATTGGGATTAGTTTTTGCAACTACAGGATGTTATCTTCTTTATTGGAAATGGGAAGATCTCATTTTTACTGATCAGTTCTACTTGTTTTTTTAGGTTTACCGGTAAGTATTGCTTTTTTCAAGGAACACACAAGCTATCTATGTTACGTATCGGGAATTGTGTTACACTCATTTTTTTCTACTGAATAGGTGTATCTACTGAAACAATGAAGAAGGTATGTCATAACCACACCTCAGCTTCTTTTAGCGAACTCCATGCACTTTTATATTTTTTTATGTGCTTTTGAATTGTGTGTGTGTGTATATCAACCGTTTTGTGTCTTTTATATTAGTAACTAAATGGTATGATTACATTTCTAAAAATAAAGAACTCAACTATAGCTTTTCTACAAACTATATACTGCTAGGTTAATAACTTTAGATCGTAATCTAATAAACTTTTTACGCTCAAAACTTTAGACTATAACACTATAAACTTTTAGAATGATATGTTTAAAACTTTACACTTCAATATATGAAACTTTGAACTATTACATAGCAAAACTTTGTAATGCTATGTTAAATACTTCGAACTACCACAACCATGAACTTTTTGTACTGCTCTTATGAAGACTTTACACTTCGAATTAAAAAAACTTTTGAACTATGATACCACTGACTTGGTGTTTTTAAAATGTGATAGTTCAAATTTTATAAATTCTTAGTCTAAAGTATTGAACCTATCAATATAAAGTTTATAATATAATAATCGAAAGTATCGAACCCAATCGCAAAGTTTTCAATGTGGTAGTCCATAGTTTATAAATTCGAGTTAGAAGTTTTCAAATTACCAGTCCAAAGTTTCTAATACAATAAGTCAAAGTTTTTTCGAACCTAATGTTTGTATTTTTTAGTTTGACATGCACTCTGAATAGTGCATTTTGGTAAGTGAACTTGTCTTGTCAATCATGACATTCTTTGTCCTAGTCCTCTTTTTGTTTATAGAATGGAATAGGTTAGTAGTTATTCCTCATGACCAAATTGCAGATAAGAAATGAGGAGCATGATCATACCAAATCATTTGATGGCAAGTTGAACCCATGATGAAACAAAACAAGCTTGATGAGAGGATTACTTTTATGCAAAGCAAGACATGTTTTAGTGTGGAACCATTTGAAAGCTGAAACTAGTCCCAACCATATTCTCTCGTTTGTTATATATTATTGTGGTTGTGCTTTTCTTGGAAACCATATCTATAGTTTACATGGTTCTACTGAGCCATATTTCTCCATTATGTCTGTTATTGCTTAAATTAATTTAATTGAACTACATATTCATTTTTCCCTGAACTTCAGTGCTGCGAGCTTTTGTTTTGGACTATAATTGTGACTCAGCATTGGCATTGTGAATGCATTCATTCCCTTACCTGCTAACATTTGTGAAAATAATATCAAAATGTCATTTTGCTTGCCTCCCACAGTAATAAAGTTATTGAAGCATGGTTATTTGTATTTTTTAGAAATCCTTGCTTCATTGTCAATTTGTATCTTCTTTTGACTAGGGACCTGTCAACTTTGCCTTATACAATTTGTTAAAATGGTATTGCCTAATGTCCTCCACTTCAGAACATCATTTTTGTCCAAGCGGAATGTTCAGAGTTAGCACTAACTCGATCCTTTAACCTAAGATATTAGTCACTCATTCATATTATTTCTCTGTCATAGCATGAACAGATATACTGTCATAGCACTACAGTAATCTTATAGATTCCACGCACACCCGGTCTTTTTTTTCTCATCTTTCCTTGCGTTATGTTTTGATTCTTTCCTGCTCAATCTGTTGATGCATCCAACATGTCGAAATGTGGCTATCTAATCTTAGTACTACCAATCATTTCTAGGATCTGAGGAAAAATGCGCGAGGAATGCTAAATCTTTTTGTGGTGGTACTATGGATTTTGATGTGCCCTCGTTCAGATAGATTCTAGATGTGGGTAATCTTTGCTTTTTTATCCCATATTTGTGCTAATCTTGCTTTTTATCATTTTTAGGATCTGGAAAGCGGGGTGGAGGGTGGTAGCTTGGTTGATTAGGTGTAGTAGTTTGCAAGGGAAACAAGAGGTAATTTCCTTCTGTTGACTAAATCCTAAATTATTTGTCACTTCAAGCTCCAAGTTTGTTTTATAGTACCTTTGCTTTAGGCTGACATTTTGGCGCCATATGTTTCCTACAATCTGAACAATCTTGAAAACAACATTTCATCACCACACTGTAATCTATAAGCTATTTTTAATTTTTCTTGTAATTGTCATATTCTTTTTTTAGTTATCGGGGGGGCAAAGAGGCTTGAAACTCATTCGTCAGCATGGTTGCATAGAAGAGGTTCTGCAAAATCTGAACCAGATGAGGTTTGTTTGGATGAGATAGCCCTTGTCTTGTACATTCAGTCACATGTTCACTCAAATCTTCTCTTTTAGAGTTGCATTGATACTTTTTGCCAGAAAAGTACAAATTTTATGAACTCTATGGAATGATAATATATGCAACGGAATGCCAAATGCTTTTTCATTGGATACAATGATGTCTTCCCACTATAGTATTGGTTAGCTAAATTGAGTTGAACCATAATTATGTCTCCCCATGTAACTAGCAGGAAATTGAGTTGAACCAAAATTAAGTAACAAATATTTTTGAAACACTAGGAGTCAATCGACCATGATGCTAAATAAACTAGCCCCAACATGGCCATCAACACCTTAAGGGAATAAGTAAAAAGAGCCGTTAGCCATGAACAATCAGCTCATATTGACGAAAAGCAAAAATGGAACCACTATATATGCGTGAGGCAGCAGGTAGAACTCTATACAGTTTTTTTGCTAACAAGTTTTATTGTCTTTCCAGGTTGGCAACGAGAGGTTCGGTTATTTTACAAGACACCAAGACTAGGCTTGAAAAGGAAAAGTGAGCAAATATTTTGAATCCATCGTATGTGCCTTTGCTTTTTACCCCTTGCCCGATGCCCCATAACACACTCTTTTTATTTATGATGGTGCTGCCAGTCTGGTGTCACATGCCCTAGGGTTCGAATCCACAAAACTGGATGGTTTTTTGCTTACTTAGGGGAAGTTTACAAGCGGTATATTAGGCTGGCTGACTGTAGTAGAAGCATAACTAACCTGCTAGGAAATGTAGCTGGTCTACTTCTACTCAATTTGGATCAAATACCTACATATGCAAAGAATTAGATTCTGTCATCCTTTTGCTATATATCTTAGATTCATGTTGAAATTGAGGAAAAAGGGATAGTAGCTATGTACACAAGTTGTGCCTTCTACCAATATATGGTGTGACTCTAGAAGAGCTAGCTAAATCCCCAATATCAAGGAGCACCCCTAGAAGTGACATTGACTTTATTTGTTTTGTCTTTGTGTCCTATCAATATCCAAGTTGAACCACAAATAGTTTATTAAGTCTAGTGTATTTTTTGCATCTTTACAAATTTTGTTAGGATAAAAAACAAACGGCGGTAATTCCAAACCATTACCGATTAGTTAAAACAATGTTCTAACTGATAGTTTAAAGTTTATTAGGTAGCAATATAAAGTTTATTAGCTAACATTATAAAGTTTATTAGTTAGCATTATAAAGTTTATAATCTGATAGTTCAAAGTTTTCAATGTAATACTACAAAGTTTATCAGGTAGCAGTATGAAGTCCAGACGTGGCCTAGGGTAAGATCTGATATAATTGAGTCTAGGAGTATAGTGTTTCAAATGTTCTCGTATAAAGTTTAGTTTTAGAGGTTCGACTATAAAGTTTCATATTATTTTACAAAGTTTTTTTCAGGTGTATAAAGTTCATAGTATGCAAATACAAAGTTTGGAATGAGCTAGTTCGAAGTTCTTGAACTTAGGTGTAGCAATTTGAAATCACAAAGTTTGAAACCTAGTAGTACAAAGTTTATAATGTCAAATCTCAAAGCTTTTAACTAATATTACAAACTTTATAATGTCATAATAAAAAGTTTTAAAACTAGTAGTAAAACTTTATAACATGAAATACCAAAATTTTGAACCTAGTAGTATTATAAAGTTTATAATTCATAATTTAAAGTTTTGGACTTATGAATACAAAGTTTGTAGTATGATAGTCCAATGTCTTTTGAATCTAGCGGTATAATGTTTATAGTGTATTACACAAAGTGTGTAATGTAACAATCTTTTTCGAAGAAAAAAATCATACCATGGTATTCTCAATAATAATATCTTTAATGAAAATTAAAGTTTTCAATCTATCGTTCAAGATTTATAACGGGATCGGTGACAATTTTTAAACTAGCATTATAAAGTTTTTAATATTGTAGCTCACAAGTTTAATAAAGTTTACATTTTTTTTATTCAAAATTCTTTATTTTTTCTTTTATTTCTAAATTTACATATGTAAATGTAAAATTCTTTATAAGTTTATATTTTTAATCATGAGATTTCCTTCTTTTTTCAGGAATATTAAAGAGTGAGGAATATTCATTATTATCTAGTCTTCAAGGAAACATAAGCATTTTTTATTTATGCTTTTTTTAGAAATCCAAAGTTGTCACAAAACAAATTGAATTTGGTTTTTATCATAAAGATATATGCTTTGTTAGAACAATGTTTTTTTTTACTTCCACTTTCATATGGATCTGAAACCATCCCCCCGCCCTATTATTTCACCCACAAACCCGCTGTCCCAAAAGAGAAAATTATAGTTTGTAGACTTTTTTTTTTGGCCCAATGATGCTCGACATGAGAAGCCAAAAAAAATATTTGGCCCAATGAATCTAGACACGAGAACCCAGAAAATAATATGGCCTGCAAAAATGAACAAAGAAATCTTGGCCCATTAAGAAACAGACGGGGGAAGAGGACATCGGGGGTGTGTGTGCGCGCCGCTACTGGTCCTAGCGCGCGCGTGCCGCTATGGATTGTAGCGCGTGCGCGCCGGGCAGTTGCTCCCACTAATTATTCGTGTTTTTTCCGCATCTATGTTTCTCCAGCTTTGGATAAAACCGGAAGGGAAGCAGCTCTGCACTGCATTCAAGAAACTAAGGAAGTTATCGCTACATGGCATTTTTGTTGAATTCGATTTGTTATGGACGATGGTTCTCCTTGAAGCCGCACCATCAGTTGAGATATTTGATATTGAGGTTTGTTTTCTATTTATTAAATGATTTACCATTACACAAGATAAGGTTGGTTCAAACCCTTCTGTATTTGGAGGATAGTGTGGTGGTTTTGTTTAACCAAAGTTCCACAATTATTTTCTCTTCTTATTAAAGGAATTTACTCTCTTTTTTTATGTATCATTCTATGCAGATATGGGAACATCCATGCGTAGTAGACACTGAAGATAGAAGGAAAACTTATGGTGAAAGAATAAACCCATTATGGAATGTACCTGAGTTCAAAAGTTGTGAGGAATGGCTATTGAAAGAGGTGCAGGTTACTGGCTTTAGCCCAATGGAGCAACAACTAGCACTTATAAGGGCTCTGATGCAGCGAGCTTCCAACCTACAAACCATTGTCATAAAAGATCACAAGCCTTGTGATTACTGTGACGACATAGGTGCACTTCCTCGGTGTGAAAGATTACCGCCAGAACGGGTGTTCCCAAAGGGCAAGGGCGAGCAGGACGCCGCGGTTGAGCAGCTGATTAGAGACATGCCTGACTGCAATGTTAAGATAATTTTTGGGAACTAAAAAGTCATAGATTATGTGACGTGTCTTATTGTGTGAATAGTATCAAATGGTTTCTTTTTTATTTGGAATTTAAACGTCGAGGAACCCGTATTATTGTGTCTTTTCAAACAGTGTTATTAGAACTTAATTATTCATGGCGGCAGTCTCAATTCTGGAACCCTTACTATCCTTCACTTGATGATTTTTGCATTTTTTTTTATTTATCTCCTTGGCGAAGCATGGCTTGGACAGAATGTATGTGACAGTTTGTTGTCGATATGTATTAGGGGCCATCATAAATTTTTAATCTTGTATCGTGACAAAGTATCGCCGGAATGCAGACCTGACGCCGCCAGTGTTTGGCTATTTCAGATTCCATCCTTGAAACAGTGTATGCAAACTCAGCACAGCTGGTGTGGGGCCGTGGGGTTTACCACTTCGCCGGCCCAGCAGCTACGACAAAAGAACTGCACGTAAATGACAAGATCTATGCCGTTTGCTAAAAAATTTTGTGAGTTTTGACGTGCCAGACGAGGAAGCCAGATGAAACAAAGCAAGTTACCTGTACCTGAAACGTTGCCATGATCCAAGCCAAAAACTCCTGAAGCAAAGCAACCGCGCATGCAGCAATAGGCAGAGGACGGACACGAGAGAAACGGCAGGCCCCGCGCGCCGCGACACCAGCATGAGAGCGTCGGACGCCGGAGCAGCCAGCCGATGACCGCCTACCTAAAGCGACGTTACGCCACGGCCCTCGGTCCTCGGCTGCATCACCAGCACGCGAGCGGAGAGTGCGACCAACAGCGTCGTCCAAACGCAACGCTCTGCTACAGCTGCGCCTGCACGACATGCTCATGCTGCTCTGCACTGGGTGGGTGGCTAGTGCATCGGCCTGTCCGACGAACGCCAGGCTTGGCAACAAGAAGAGCCGAGCCGATCCACGTCTGAGTCTGATCTAGCCAATGGATAGGACGAAGGAATCAGGGAATGAGGGGAAAGCGATCGAATGACGTGCCATTGGTTCCCGCAAGGATCATCAATCGATCTGTCGTGATCAATTATGCAAGCAATCCTCCGGGCTCCGGCAGCGTCGGATCGGATGCGCACACGCGCCGCGGGTGGCAAGGCAAGGCAAAGCGACAGGCGTCACATGCGCCCGTGACCATCCCTTGGGAACGCGGTCGTCGTGCACCATCGGCGCCTTCCTCATCGCCCGAATCCCATTCTCCAATCCATCCGGCATCTCCTCCTCCCTGCCGGCCTGGCCTGGGCGAACCAGTATATATCGCCACACACACTTGGCCATCCCGAGCACAGAGCAGTGACAAGCATCGACGACGATACGATGGCAAGCCCGTTGCTGTGCCTGGTCGCCGTAGCCGCCGTCCTCGTGTCCACGACGGAGGCGGTGTGGCGGCGCGCGACGCCGCCGCCGCTGCCGGTGCTGCCGATCCCGTCGGCGGCGCAGCTCAAGTGGCAGCGGCGCGAGGTGATCATGTTCTTCCACTTCGGCATGAACACCTTCACGGACTCCGAGTGGGGCAACGGGACGGAGAACCCGTCGCTGTTCCGCCCCGCGGCGCTCAACGCCACGCAGTGGATGGACGCGGCGCACGCGGCCGGGGCCTCGCTCGTCATCCTCGTCGCCAAGCACCACGACGGGTTCTGCCTCTGGCCGTCGCGGTACACCGACCACTCCGTGCGCGCCAGCCCCTGGCGCGGGGGCCGCGGCGACGTCGTCAGGGAGTTCGCCGACGCCGCCCGCGCGCGCGGCGTCGACCATGGGCTCTACCTCTCGCCCTGGGACCGGCACGACCAGCGGTACGGCCAGGAGGTCGCGTACAACGAGTACTACGAGGCTCAGCTCCACGAGCTTCTCACAGGGTCAGTTCCGACTTCAGAACTGCGATAGCTCTCAATCTGCTCATGAGCCAGCCATGGCGGCGGCCATGCAAGTAAACAAAGCATCGCGTAGCAATTATTACCTTACATGATGATCCCGTGTGTAAACAAAACAATCTACTCCAATCAAGCTAGGTACGGGAGCGTGTCGGAGATTTGGTTCGACGGCGCCAAGGGCAAGAACGCGACCAACATGACCTACCACTTCCAGGAGTGGTTCCAGACGGTGAAGCAGCTGCAGCACTCCATCAACATCTTCTCCGACGACGGGCCCGACGTCCGGTGGGTCGGCGACGAGAAGGGCTACGCCGGAACCACCTGCTGGTCCACCGTCAACCGCTCCATGATCACCATCGGCGAAGCCGGCATCGAGAAGTACGTGCACTGCACACGTATAATACGATATCTGCTGACAAGAGCAGAGCATCCTCTGTCAATGGTGTCGATGGACTTACTATAATCGTACACCATGAACATGCATGCGCCATTGTTGTGCGTGCCTGCAGGTACCTGAACGAGGGCGATCCACGGGGGCGCGACTGGGTGCCGCCGGAGTGCGACGTGTCGATCCGGACGGGCTGGTTCTGGCACAAGAACGAGACGGCCAAGCCGCTGAGCCAGCTGCTGGAGATCTACTACAACTCCGTGGGCCGCAACTGCGTGCTCCTGCTAAACGCGCCGCCCAACACCACGGGCCTGGTGCAGGACGCCGACATCGCGCGGCTGCGCGAGTTCGGGGCCGCCGTGCACACCATCTTCGGCACGGACCTCGCCGCGGGCAGCGCGGCCAGTGCCAGCAGCGAGCGCGGCCCCGGGTTCGCGGCGCGGAACGTGCTGGACGGCCGCGACGACACGTACTGGGCGCCGGCGGCCGAGGACGGGCGCCGGAACGGGTACTGGATCGAGCTCCGGCGGCCGGAGAAGCAGGCGTTCAACGTGGTGCGGATCCAGGAGCACGTGGCGCTGGGGCAGCGCGTGGAGCGGCACGCCGTGTACGTGGACGGCGCGCCCGTGGCCAACGGCACGACGGTGGGGCACAAGCGGCTGCACCGGCTGCCCTGCGCCGTCGCCGGCACGACGGTGCGGGTCTTGATCACGGCGCGGCGCGGCCCGCCGCTGCTCTCGGCGGTGGGCCTCCACTACGACCCCTTCGTCGAGACGGACACGATGTGACGTGACGTGGCGAGCGCGGCGCGCAAAACTGGACTTGAATACTTGATTCGGATTGCTTGGTGGTGGTGTAATGGTGGTCAGTGGGCAGTCAGCTTCGTCCCTGTCCTCGTCGTCCCAGCCCTTAAGCGACGGAACGGCGACGTGCGACGCGCGCCACCAGCACCACCACCGACGCCGGACCGGCGAGAAAGCGGCGCCGCTCTGTTTGTCGGTCGCTCTGGACTCTGGTGATCGGAGCACGGAACCGCATAAAGCGGCATTGGCATTCAGTTTGGATGGATTCATGGATGGGTCTGTTTCTTGCTTGCTGCAAATAATTGTTGGGTGCCAGTTTCATTCCGCTAAAGAAAAAGGGTACCATCCTTTTTGTTTTTCGTGCCGTGACGGTCAGTCGTTTCACCGTCGCGTCTAAGAAACGTGGTAACACGGTCTACTGTAGCGATAAACGCAAATGATTATTGGCCTTGCGTGGCCAGTCGACGTCGTCGTGCCCGTGCACCGCATGGCAACGGCGAAAGGCCGAGTCACAAAGCGCCGCGTTCGTTTCCGTTGTCGCCATGCGTATTACTAGTTGATAGCTTAAGCTTAAAGGCCTGAAGCCTCGTTTCGAGGATTTGACGGAGTTATTCTAGTGAATGTGATGAAATCATGTGATGAAATCCGTAGGATAGGACGATTCGTTCAGCCTGAATATACCCTTGGCATGCTCCCCGTGCTGTTTGTTAGTAGTTAGTACTATCTTATAAAGTGGGCGGTCCCTCCTAGGTCTGATCTTTTTCCTTTACAACACGTGCCACAAGTTCAAGCAAGTACAATAATAGTTATGGACAAGCTAAACATTACCTTGTGTTCATGTGAAGGAAAGAGATGAGAGCTTGATGAAAGTAATATGGTCACATGAGCTTATGTAGCGGTGTGGTGGACCTAGATACTAAGTGCTATATGTGAGAGAAATAGAGAAGAGTGTAGAATATGATACCATATATGTTAGAAGAACAAGCATCTATCCCCGGCATTGAAGTACCCCCATCAAAGTGGGATTTGGGGTACTAGAGATCCTACTACCTCGAACACCCACCTTACCCTTCTGTTGTGCTCCCCTTCGACCACCACCTGCTAGGGTTCAAGCCAAGTGGCCAACGATTGGGAAAATAGGCGATAAGTCATAAGGGTGAGAGAAATGAGAGAGCTAGTAGAACGGGGCCGACATTTCTTTTTTCTTTAGGAAGCCATGTGACGCTATTTATTGATTTGTAAACTAAGTTGCATCATTTAACAAAGTTTCTAAAATGAGGCATGAGGCTAAGGGGGTTCATCAACTCAAATACATGTATGTTTCAAAGATAAAGCTACTCTAGCAAGTTCATTCGGTACCTTATTAGGTTCCTAGCCCCCCGGCACCAACCACATGTTCTAGATAGGTGTATGAGGCAGCTATGAAAAGGCTACTTGAATCATGAATAATAGTAACACTTGTACCTCCATTGCAACTCTCATTTTGCTTTTTGGAGGTTTTTCCATCCTTCTTTCTATCCGGCAGTCTTCTTCATAGCTAGCCATCTAGTAATTTATTACCAGAGTAGCGCAATAGATAACGTTGGTCGTGCAACTTATTGGATTATCCTACGACATGGATGAATTTAGGGCATTTAAATATTTATCATCCTTACAGATGGCACCAAAGCAAATGCCAATGACACGTGAGATCACATGAGTCACTAATATTGGCATGAGGCATGCCACTCTGCACGCGAGGATGGCAAAATATTTTAATATGCCAATGCCCTCCGTTTCTGCCAGATATACCATCACTTGTTAAAATAAGCTCAGCAAACCCAACTCGATTCAGCTTGACTGATCCGGATCTATCTATTTCCGGTATCCTTCTATCATGTTCCATACCCAAGCCTCTACAAATTTCCTTTGTTTGGTTGCAGGTAAACAATAGGTACTTTATATCATCACATCCCCGTGGCATGCTCGGCAACTACTTAATCTTTCTATGTGCCCATCTGCAAGGATTTCCCGGCATGGTTGCAACACCCTCCATCCGAAAATTTTGATTTTATCGGGGACTGTCAATTGCCATAAAATGTGACCACCTCCTCCGTCACTGGGTTAATGAGTTCGTCCACTGTAGTTACCAAATTCTTCCCTCTTGGGATCAAAATATTGAGATTATGAATTGATGTGATCGGGCAGTCATTCCAAATTTATTTGGAGACCATCACCAACTCTCCAAATATGTCCTTTTCAAACACTCCAAACCTGCCAATATACTTTGCCAGTATATGAATTTTCTCCTTTACTTTGGCATTCAACAACTTCCCATGAGGATAGTATCTTGCTCTGAGGGCAGTCCCAATAAGACATTATAGTTTCTATCTCTCTTAGTTACATTGACACCTCAACAATTTGGTGATGTGACAAAGAAGTTATTGGAGAGAGAGAGAGAGAGAGTATGAAAAGATGAAACTGTTTCTTCAATAGGAAATGGCGTCGTCACGCGCACCAATGCACGAAGAAAGACGGAAGATGCGTTGGGGAGAAACGACCGGTTTCATGGTGATCCGGTGGCAGGCTCTATGTCGATCCACCGCACGCTCCCGTCCTACACGCTCCACCGCTTGAAGTCCGCCTCCCCATGCGGTCACTCGATGTTTCTTGGTGCATTATCCAATACTACACAAACCGCTATGGTTTGGTGGGGGCGACAATGATAACCATAAAACAAAACATTGGAGTATTCAAAAGAAGGGGGACATGTGTTTTAGGGATCTACAAAGTTTCAACCTAGCTTTGCAAACAAGTGTGAAGGTTAGTACTCGAACCTGATTCCCTATGTGCTAAGGGTAGTCCCAATATAAGAAAAATTGTGATACGGTGTTTGATACCTCTTTGCAAATGTTTTTGGGATTTATAAAAAGTCATCATCACATTATCTATAAGCCCCACAATTGTAATACAGTGTTTGATACCGCACTGCAAATGTTTTTGTGATTTAAAAAATTATCATCACATTATCTATCGTGGGCAGAGAAGAGGCTGGGGTGTTACAAAAAGTGTTGCCACCTTTTTGCCAAGATCCAAGTATCCTCCATGTTATCCAAGTATCCTCTACATTGGCATGCCATGTCATCAAACGGGTCAGGTGAGCATTCGTTTAGACAGCAGAACATGGATCCAGATTTTTTTCTTTTTTTAAAAAAAAAAAAAGAGTTAGGTACAGCCCCACGGGGCCACAAGTTATGGGAACGTCAATAAATTTCACTGATTACTCCGTTCCTTCTCACATAAAATAAAATGTAAAAATGAATGAGCAATACTGTACATCTTTTTAAAAAAGAATAAGCAAAACTGGACGCAGACAGGAATAGCAACTATTCTTTCAGACCACAGGAGACCGAGTCTGTAATGTACCCAGGCCAGACAAGTTGAAACAATACACATAGCTTTACTTAATATAAGTCATAACTGTCAATTTCAAGTAGATAAAAACGTACATACACTCTTGCGTTGGCAAAAATGAGTGTCGTATTCTCGATTACGAACACTTAGACAAATGAACAAAAGCCGATACAATTGCTGCCAAAACTGAGACTGTTCCCTCCCCCTCTCTTCCTCAAAACTAGGCCAAACACAACAGTGCTATGAAGCGGCCATTAAGACTGCAGCTCCTAATACCTCTTGTTAAATCTATTGCCGCCTCCTCCTCTGCCACCACCACCTCGGCCTCTGCCGCCACCACCGAAGCCACCTCCACGGCCACCACCACCAAATCTCCCACCTCCTCCACGGCCAAATCTTCCACCGCCAGAATTGCCTCTTGATTGCTCCTTCTCTTGCAAGGGTGGCAATTGCTTGACTTCATCAACTGTCACCTGTGTGGCATTCTCCGAAGCTGCAGGATCATGTAGTGTTTAGAGTGGTGCCCCGTATGCAACAAGTTACAAAGTTGGATTATCGAAAAGAATACAACACTTCAACTGCCTTATTTGAATCGCATAACGAGAGAAGGGATTCCAGGGGGACAGCGTTAAAATATTTTCATGCCTATAGAAGTCGATAATTATTTCATGAACAAGAGAAGGTTCCATTATACCTTGAATGTAGTCTTCAACATCTGCTGCAGGAACATCAAATACAACCCCAGTACCATCAGCTGTAAGGGTTGCACCCTTTACATCTGCAAGTTTCTCTTCTGGCATGAACCTTTTCAATATAGTAAAAGCAAATCTGCAGGCAGAAAAGGGATTTCCATTTAACCAAAGATCAGATGACTCATAAACCAGAAGCACAAATTCACAGTCCACTTACCCAGGTGACCACATCGGTCTGCCAGTTTGAAGATGTAGTGTAGTGTAATCCTCCATGGAAGATAACAATGATCTTTTCTTTATGTCCGTGTAACCCTAAGGTACATATTTCTGTTAGATACAACTGCCAATATCTAGAGTAGAGCAGAAACCTGGAATGTAGAACAAGAAAGCAACTTACAACTGCCTTTGCAAGTGCCTTGGCAAGCAACTCAGCTGCAGACAGGCTGGAAGAGCTTAGCAACTGCTCTGCTTGCTGCCTGAAGACAGGAATAACACTGCACAACACCCATCCACATGCTTAATGACAAGCCAATAAACAAAAGAAACATGCTTGTCCCAAAATGATAATGGAAATATCTAACCTGTCTGACACACTCGCAATGGCATCTGCAGCTTCACTGCCAGCAGATTGTGCTACATCAGTAGGTTGTGGTGCAGAGATATGCTCAAACTTAACCCCAGACTCCCTTTCTAGTCTGCCGACACTGTACTTATATCTGGGCTCATAAAGCATGACAGCAACACCAGTATTACCTGAAAATCAAATGATTGCATTAAGATGTAGCAATTATAAACAACACTTTACACAAACAAGCATCATAATATTTAGCACACCTGCTCTCCCTGTCCGACCTGACCGGTGTATGTAAGCTTCAACGTCACGGGGAGGTTCACACTGAAAGTTTTAAATGCAAACGTTAAGAAATTAATCAAGCGAAGGCCTACGTACTACAACTTTTTTTGGAGACCAAACCTAGCTATTAGATTACACAACTGCAAAACAGGCCATACCTGAATGATAAGCTGCACATCATTAATATCCAGACCACGAGCCGCCACATTTGTAGCAACCAAAACTTGGAACTTCCCACTACGGAATCCAGCAAGAATGACCTAAGTTATCCAAAAAAACACATCACATATCTGCACCTTGCAAGTTGCAACTATTACAACAATGTGAACGGGTAAGGCAGATCAATAAAAAAAAAGATTAACTAACAAAATTTAAAATTGAGTATACCAGTGATAGTGTTAAATTATAAAGAATTAAGTTCAGCAGTATCAAGGATTAGAATATTTCCGATCTTTTAACGGTATACTATGTCAGTACACATCAGCATGAATTATAAACACAGTACAAACACGCCAATGACATTCAGAAAGGCATGTTACACAGACATTATTGTGGATTAATCAAATTATCATATTAACATACGATCAAAGAAGAATTCTCATACTTCACGCTGAGCTTGCACAACATCTCCATGCAAGGCACGGGATCCAGGAATCAACCCAGAAAGCTCTGATGCAGAATCCTTCGTCTCAGTGAAGATAATGGTTCGGCCTCCACTGAAACAAAGATAAATTTAGCTAAGTCAACGAAAATCAAACAGCATACTCAAAAACATCAACCATCTACGGGTAGTACATACTGGCTATAGCATCGGATAATGTCTGGAATAACTTGTTGCCTTGCTGCCTTGTTACAAGGAAGAGCAAGGTGCTTAACAGATGCACTAGCCTTCAGTTTCTCATTACCAACAAGATCAACTGTTTTCCTGTCAACTTTCAGAAACCTCATAGAGAGCTACAATAGTTACGAAACACATTGTCAGTTCATAGAAATACTGGAAAGATTTAAAATAGATAAGTCATAAAATGATCTTACCTTATTCACCCAATCTGGCAGAGTGGCACTGAACAGAAGTGTCTGTACTTTGGTGGCATCTTCTACCTTGCCTGTTCATATATTAGAGGGAGTGATTAAATATATCAAACAGAAAGCTAACCAGCGTTGTATGCTCCATTTTAAAACTATGTTAATTGATCCATTTTAAAATCAGAAGGTGAGTAGTCAATAAAAAAAGTAAAATAAAGAAAATAGTTGGCTCATTTGTACTAACCTATATTCTCAAAAATGAAACATTTTGTATATATAATGTATATATAAGAATCTACAATACATCGAAACTGACAAATGAGCATACCAAGAATGAGCTCGACATCATCAACAAAGCCCATGTTAAGCATCTCATCAGCTTCATCAAGGACACGGAATTTCAAAGATTTCAAATTGAGAGTTCCCTTTACAATGAAATCCTGCACAAGTAATGTAGCACACATAAGAAAAGGAGAAATGAGCTCACAATGTAACGGGATGGAGATATCAACAGAGACAAGATGATCACCTTGACACGACCAGGAGTTCCAACAACAATGTCCACACCTCTTCTCAATGCCATTTCTTGAGGACGATAAGGAGAACCCCCATACACACAACATGCAGAAAGCCCAAATGTTTGACCATAAAACTCAAAGTCGGCGTGCACCTGAAAATCCATTTTAACGATGCATTCATGTCAAAGGAACATGTACCAAAAGTTCCAATTTCTGGAATCAGATATGGATAGTTATTTACCTGATTGGCCAGCTCTCTTGTTGGTAGCAGAACCAGAACACTTGGGGTCCTGCCATGTTCAGTTCGTCTAGATGCCTTGTTTGCCCCGTTAACCAAAGACTCCAATATGGGCAATACAAAAGCCAAAGTTTTTCCCTGTAGGAAATAACATTTTGTCATACAGGTTTTCAGAGAAACATACTACAGAAGAGCAATGGTGTTCCTCATGGCCACCACTTGTCAAGTATATCGTGATGAGAAATTCAGGGGATTTTTTGCACATATTTTCATCGACTACTACATAATCATAATTCTATACTGATGAGAAGTGTTATCTGACTGTCAGACACGGTCATTCACCTCCAAGCTATCAAATGCATTACTACTGTTCAAGCAGAGCAAAACAATGCAACCATCTGTTGTTCAAAATCAATAGGTACCATAATTCCGCTGGAACTCATACAGATACAAAAAAAAGTTTTTTTTTTCCATATCACTCAAGCATTGCATTCTAAGTACACGAGCAGGAACACAGTCTACCAATTCAAAGAGCTGCACATGCTAAGTAATAAAGACTACACCTTGTAAATCAACCAAACGAATCAAAATTAGGAACTGATTCTCACCTGACCAGTGCGCGCACGGCCAACCAGGTCGCAGCCGTCGAGCACGAGGTCGAAAGTGGTGGCCTGGATGGGGAACAGCGCCTTGATCCCCTTGGACCTGAGGATCTGCCTGAGCGGCTCCGATATCCTGAAGTTGGTCAGCGCGTTGGGGTCCGCGGGGTCCTCGTCGCTGCTGGCCGTGACCTCGCCGTCGTCATCCTCAGCCTCAGACGAGGCCTCCACACTCTTCTTCGTCTTCTCCTTCTTCGCCTTCTTCGCGGCGGGGGCGGTCTCCTCCTCGGAGCTGGTGCTGCTCTTCTCCTCCTCGTCAGACGGGGGCGGAGGAGGGGACGGCTCCTTGGCCTTCCGCTTCTTCTCCTTCTTCTCCTTCTTCTTGGCCGAAGCGGCCTCCGCCTCCTCTGCCTCCGCGGCGGCGGCGGCGGCGGCCTTGAGCTGCTTGCGCTTGGCCTTCTTGGAGGCGGAGTCGTCGACGGCCATGGGCTCCTCCACGGCGGCGGCGAGGGCGGGCGACATCACCGGGGTAACGGGCGGTGGCGGTGGCCGCTGGGAGGGGAGGTTGAGGGCTGGCGGCTGCGAGGGGAAGGCGCAGCCGGAAAAGAGGGGGAGAGAAGACGGGGTTTCGACTACTTGTAGGTATGCTGCGGAAACCCTAGTGTCGCGCGTGAGGGGCACGTGACGGAGCGCGGGAGCCGTTCGAGTGCTGACGTGGCCATAGATATTTTGGACCGTCCATGGGCGGGCCCACGTTGCAGGGAGCAGTTCCGTAGCGCTGACGTTTGGTCCCGCGTGTCAGTGTAGGCCAGCCTCAACGCGACACGGAGCTCCACGTCTGCTGCTGAACTCCACCGCAAGCTGAAGAGAGGCTTCACGAATAAAGCACCCAACGAAGGAAAGAAGACATTGGAACACTCGAGGATTCGCGTGCTATGAGCTTGCAAAAGCTCAATCAATATGGCATGCGATTCCTCTTTTGAGAAGTGAAGTTGTCTTCCATATTCTTATCTACAATATATGCTTTTTTTTACAAGAAACAAATTTATAGAGTAGCAATAACGAGCTGCAATGAGGTACATATAAATGTTCATGTGAATTTGTTGCCTAAAGTGCTTGTCGTGCAAGAGTGTGAGCTGTAGTATTTAAGCTTCGATGAACTTTATAAATCTTTGCAACTAAGGATGGAGCTTGATTGGAGAACATTTGAGTGAATGGCTTGATCCTATATTTCAGTGGGCGGAAAAGGTCATCTTTGTTTAGAAAGTGAACTAACTGTTCATAGTCTGATAGAAAATTAGTTTGTGTCATGTGTAGCCTGGCGGTAATTGTTGATGCTAGCCTGCATTGGTGAAGGTAAGACATTTTTCTTGTTTTGCTCGTCTCGTCTAAAAAAAAGCAAGATAGCAAACCTTCTATTGTTGTTCGGTTCCTTACCATCTCACCTTTCGAAGAAAAAAAAAAGCTTAAGGAAGGCGAGCGGTACTGAAGCTTGCTACTATACAAGATTAGATTTGGCTCTCCTAGCTAGGCAAGAAAAGGCTTGCTCGGTCGAGTTTGTTGAGCAAAACAAGATTTTTGGAGCTACCAAACATCTGGCCTTGTTGGCCTTGTTGCTGAAGGCGAGGCAAACAACTTGCTCGGGAACCAAGCATGCCCACACTACACGCACACCTCACACATACCATGTGCGTACAAGTAAGACCAACAACTACATACACATCAGAAGACCGTATCCTTCTTGAGATCACCGGGACCATCCATGGCTCCGTAGGTGACGGGCGTGTTGCAATTCCTTTATGACTCCACGTGAGAGATGCTGCAGATTTAATGGGAATAAATCCCGCGATGAGAGACGAGAATCCACTTCCAGGAATCAAACCGCGCCGACAGCCTGCACAATCCGAGCCAAGCTCGTTTCTCGCATGCCCTTGTGTTTGATGGTTTACCTATCCTCATCTTGCCAAGCAAAGCCAACATTTTGCCAAGAGCAAAAAGGCAATTTGGCTCGCTCATCTTAACAAGTGAAAATCTTGATAAAGCGTTGATGGACTATTGATTCCTTACCCAACTAGACATGGCGAGGGGGTAGCAAGTACCAAGTGACCTCTAGGTGCCATGTCCTCGTGTGTGCCTTCAACTCAATACTACTATTAAAGGCAGGTTTGGATACAATGGCTACAAGCATCTAAAGAGACTTTCTTAACTCACTCTGCAAATCCTTTTTTATACCTTTTCGCACTCAAATAACTTCTCGATATCCTATGAGCACTCTAGAGAGCCATCCTTGTTCATCTTTGGCTAGCGAGTAATTCAAAACAGAGAAAGGTTATATTTGAGCTCCAATTATTATTTTTATTTCTATCAATTATGAAGAATATAAAGATGCTCTTAGAGTTGTCTTAATTGTTAGCTAGCTAAAATTAAGTTTAGCCTCAGCTTGTAACTTACTCTAGTGATCCAAATAGGCCCTAATTCCTACTGCATTTGTCTGTTTCAAGCATGAATCTTGTAACATTTTGACCTTGATTGGCATGGTATAGCTTTTGTACTTTCATCGTAAAATCCATTTAATGAACATGGAAACATATAAAAGTAATAATTTAGACAATCCGAAGAGACGTGAGTATTTGGATGGAACCGAAACTTCACTCCATATGTTATGGGTAAAAAATGATTTTTGAAACATGTACCTAAACTTATGGTCAACATTTCAGTGGCTTTTAAAAACTAATTCTGTTTCCTCAGTCTCAACTCTTAACTAAAGTGACACCATTGAGTTTGACACCGAGGCTAACCTAACTTGCCAACCGAGTGATAAAAACCCATTGAGATGGATCTCTCCGCTCATCAATATCTATCGTCATGGTGGACCTTACCACCACTAGGATCAACAACCTTAAAAGAAACCACCGTAAAGATATACTCCACGCACCTAAGACTAAGAGGGAAGAGGAGCGTGAAGTCCATAAGAAATGATGTTGGTTAGCTGTAGCTCTGAGCTCGAAGAGGGGAGGAAGGGTGGCGTGGCGTTGAATAAGTTGAGCAAGAGACTGTGAATTTGCAAGAGTGAAAGACACACGGGATGGTCATCTTCAATTACTTCAACTAAAGAGCACATTATTCATGAGAGAAGAAATGTGTCAAGGGCTCGAGGCAAGTGGAAACCAAGGTCGCACTCGCACGGACAAAATTCGTGAATGCACATGCTCCAGCGCTGTGCGGCACGGCCACACCCGCCAACCACTCCGTGCGTTACCGTGCATCGATCCGTCTTGATTTATTGCGAGCGACACAGATATAAAAACGTTTTTACTAGGCCCTGTCTATTAAAAAACGTACATATTTCACCATTTGGTCCTGTTATTTGATCATCAGATATAAAAACGTCTGTATTTGATCGGATGGTTATACAAAATATAAAAACGTTTCGAGATTAAATTAGCCAGATGGCACCAAATGAGAAGGTGCTAATCCGTTTGTATAATCTCCAGACTCCATGCCAGTTTCTTCCATTCCGTCCCTGTCCAGCGTTCGAGTTTCCCAACAATCTTCACGGGACCACGGAGTAGGTCGCCGTCACCTGTCGAACTCACAGATCGCAAGCAGACGCCGAGACGCCCACGCCTCCTCTCTTCCAGCTGCTGGCCTGCTGCCTGCTGCCTTGCTCCACCAGTGCACACCCACTCCTCGCTCGAGGTCCGGTCAAATGGCCCCCGCCGCAGCCGTCCTGAAGCGGGCCCACCTCGCCGGCGTCCACTCGTTGGCCCGCCGCCGGCAGCCGGGGGTGGACCGCGTCTCTGTGCTTCCTCCGGCGATCCCGCCGCCGCGCGTTTCATGGCGTAGGTGCTCCACTCTGATCTAAAAGCCTCTCCAATCTTATGCTGTTGTATCGTGTGAATGGATGGGGCCTGGAATCTGTTTGCTGTAGCAGCTTCGGATACTCCTCACTCTTGATTGATTGGTGAGATCGCCGTTGTGCCAAGAGAACAGGGCTTGGATTTTTTTTTTTTGGGTTTTAACAATCAGTATCTCATCTATCTATCATAAGCTTCGCGGTGCCGGGATTGAAAAATTGTGATGTGGTCTTTCTGTTTTTTCTATACAAGCAGAGCAGGGATCTGGAGTGGCTGCTAAGAGGCGCCTGTGGGCGAGGGCGAGTGGTTCCTTGGAGAAAGACAACATCGGGGAGGACGCGGTGGTATCGCCTTCTCAGGTGCCGTTCCGACGCAATCATGCAATTTCTTATGCCTCAGCTAGTAGTGGGCTTCTGTACTTGGGATGGTCCTGCTTTTCACACTTTGGATGGATTAAAGCTACAGGTTGTGGAGGAGAGTAAAGTAGATTTCCTGAAGGTTTTAAAGAGTGCCAACTCCGTTATTCCCCACATAGTGCTGGGGAGCACAGTTCTCGCGCTGGTGTACCCACCTTCGTTTACATGGTTCACTACCAGGTCTGTCATGCAAGTTTTTGCTCTTTATTATTAGTTCAAATTCAGTTATCCGTCTGTTAGCATGGTATATATAGTCAGATCAATGATCAGTTGAATTTATATTTCAGCTACACTTTAGCAGTATATGAAAGAGATGGTACACAGCCCTGTTCGGCTTCCTTTGGCTTTGGACACTTATCTTCCCCCTGATGACAGTATCTAATACCATTTCGTTGGACAGTTACCTTTTCTCAAACTTACTTCTTGACTGTTCTTCCAGTAGCATAAATAAGAAACATGGGGGAGGATGTTTTCTCAGAAGTATGCATATAATTGATTACCTGAAAAGGCATTTAAACTTTTTATGTGTTGATCCATACTAATCACCATCTTTCCGTTCTCCATATGGTAATGCTTTCTGATTAGGTCTCTGGGCTATAGGACTCCTATTGGTTTATGCTCACTGATAAACTCCGATATCCTTTCTGCAATTATTAAACATTAAGGACCTACCTCTCACAGTCTCACTTATAAGCTGGCTTTTATTTATGCAACTAGATAGTTTCATGTTTGTGTCAGTAGCACAGTGTTCTATATTTGCACCTGTTATTTACATTTCCAGGGTGTGTGTTATTATTGCAGGTATTATGCACCAGCTTTGGGGTTCTTGATGTTTGCTGTTGGTGTAAACTCAACTGTCAAGGATTTTGTTGAAGCAATAAAGAGGCCAGATGCTATTGCTGTGGGCTATATCGGACAGTTTGTCATCAAGCCTTTGTTGGGATTCCTTTTTGGCACTCTTGCAGTTGCAGTTCTTAATCTCCCAACTGCTCTAGGTAAGAAATTAAGTTCATGCATTTTTATATGCTTTAGAAGGAGTGTTGCTGAATTTGTAGTGAACTCTGCCATGAACTTGTATGTAGGCGCTGGTATCATGTTGGTTTCGTGCGTGAGCGGAGCACAGCTTTCAAACTATGCAACTTTCTTGACGGATCCACATATGGCTCCTCTTAGCATTGTTATGACATCATTGTCAACAGCTACTGCAGTTTTTGTCACCCCAACATTATCTTACTTTCTTATTGGCCAGAAATTACCTGTAGATGTCAAAGGGATGATGTCCAGCATCGTTCAAATAGTTGTTGCTCCAATTGCTGCTGGGTTGCTTCTGAATAGGTATTCATTTCATTGCTTTGAACTGAAGTACAGGAGACAGCTGTGCTATATTTCTGATCTTTGGCTCTTTCAGTAACTTCTGTTTTTAGGTCTAAATTCAGTTTTCTTTGTATTACACAGATTCCTTCCAAGGCTCTGTGCAGCTATTCAGCCATTTCTCCCTCCGTTATCGGTGTTTGTCACTGCTCTGTGTGTTGGCTCACCATTAGCAATAAATATCAAGGCTGTTTTGTCTCCATTTGGATTAGCCATAGTGCTGCTCCTTTTTGCATTCCACACCTCATCTTTTGTAGCAGGTTATCAACTTGCTGGTACATGGTTTCACAAGTCAGACGATGTAAAGGCACTACAAAGGACAATATCTTTTGAGACAGGTGACATGGTCTCCTATTACATGAGGATATTGTTCTTTCTAATTTGTTTTGTTGTCTCACCAGTATCTCTTGATGCAGGAATGCAAAGTAGCCTCCTTGCTCTTGCTTTAGCAAACAAGTTCTTCCCAGATCCACTAGTGGGTGTGCCTCCAGCTGTATCAGTATGTGAACTTTTACCCATCCACTAGCCTCTTGCAGACTTATCTCTTGCAAAATGAAACTTTCCTGTCAATCTTACATTCATCTTGGGGACAGCTATGGATAGGTCAATACACGGTTCCACGGTATTAACATCTATCCAGCAGATAAAAGATTTATTACTTTGACCTGATTCACATTAAACTTCACCTCTGTGCTTAGAAATGAACACAAACTATGTAACTATATTCCAAGAGTAACATTACTTCAGTTCAGCACAATATAAACTCTGCAAAAGTGGCGTCAATTCTGTTTCATCTGCAGAGAGATTAAAGAGGATCTTACCATTGTTAACTTGATTCATCTCTGCAGGTTGTGTTGATGTCCTTAATGGGATTTGGTCTTGTCATGGTGTGGTCCAAGAAAACAGAAGCCTAATAACCCAGTTCAAATCAAAGCAACTCATCTTTGTTTCTGACATCACCATAACCCGCGTTGAAATTTAGTCAGGCTAACTGATCCCCATGGATAGCAGTCTAGGAAGGTTCATCGTTGGTCAGGATTGCTGCGAAATGATCATCGTGGCATACAATCTGTCTCGCACTATTTATATCTGATTGTGGTTCTGTCGAACTAAGATTTCTAGTGGCCTGAATTCTTGGATGATAGCGAAAACCCCATCACCATGTGAAAGAACCTCTCTAGGGCTTGTTTGACTACACTCATACACCTCAGTAGGGATGAAAACGAAAATGGTAATCTCCAATTTCCGGAAATCGTTTTCGAGCTTTTTTCGATTTTTGGACATAAATGGTAATGGAAGCGGTAATCAAGAAAACAAAAATGATAATGGTAAAAATAATTGGAACTGAAAATGGAAATGATTTAGCCCTCTTCCGACCATTTCCAAAGAATTCCGTATTTAACCGATAATTTACCATTGGTAATTACCGATACAACACATACTTTTGGTCCAATTAGCCCACTCAAAAAAATAAGCATTCCCAAGCGGCCAAGCCCATTGAAAAGCACATAAGGTAATTTTTTATTATTGGAAAGAAACTAACTATTAGGGAAGTATTGATGTCAAGCCCACTGGAAAGGAACTCGATCCAATAATTCATGTGTTCTATCAATATGCTATATCAAGTCAACTTAGAACTTGATTATTTATTTATGTCATAGTCTAAAAACTATCGTGCTCTTGTGTGGTTTGCCACTTTTTTGAGACTAAGATTAGTGTGAACGGTGTGGCTTTAGCTCTACAATTTAGTATGTTTATCGTTTTTTAGTATATCGTTTTTGTCAATTCCTACCGTTATCGATGTGTTTTCCGATCGACAATATCGTTTTCGAAATTACCGCAATACCGGCGCCGTATTCATTTCCGACAATACCGTATCGATTTCGTTTTCGAGAAAAAATTATGAAAATGAAAGTAATTTAGCCTCCTCCCGATCGTTTCCGACCGTTTTCCTACACCTCAGATTGGGGTGAATACATGTAAAGCCAAACAAGGCCTTAACGATTTGTTGAGAAACGGGGGCCTCGTCTCCCTTGGACGGTGAAGAAACACCTCTGATTCTTTGGTAGTTGACTAGTTTTCCTGAATCAATCAGAGTGCTGCGTTTCTGCTCTTATTTATCTGGACTATAGAATAGAATTATCATGGTTCGAATTTGAAACTCACGTAGCGTTCCTTCTCTCCATTTGATTATAGCTGGCATGCGGACCTAATAGCTGATGGAGTTCAATTTCTGGCCACTTGTCATAACTCATAAGGTAGATTGTCTCCAACTGCTGTTCATCGAACCAATATCATCAGAATTTCTCGTATTCGACTGCACCCCAATGACAGCGTTACAGGAATATGAATGACCTACACATACGGTTGCAGTTATTATATACACATTGATTCGTTGATCCTTAAACCATGGGATTTGAGGATTCTTTTCTAAACATCAAAAATTAATGGAAGGCAAAATTTGCCAGTCTCCAAATTTGAGCCCTTTGCAAGTTTGCATTCATCGGACTTACTGTCAGTGGAATACATTTTCTTCTTATTTTTTCTTTTCTTTTCTCACCCGGTTGTCATGGGACCTACTTGTCAGTGGAATACTCTTTGCCACCCCCCCCATCCATTGCCTCGCTTGTCCAACATCGCACCAACACGAACGCCAACCTCACGCAGTCGCGCTGCCTCCCATGGCGTCCCTCCGGCTCGTGGCAGCACTAGCGCCCTCCGGTCCTCCTCCGCCACCTCGACGTGAGCCGCGGAGGCCGCCTTCCGCAGTCCGTCTGACGGGCGGGGTGGGCCTGGCGGCGGCAGCGGCGGCGGTTGCCGCGGCCGCGGCACCACCGGCGCTCGCCGCGCTGTCCGAGCCGGCGAACGCGCTCTCGCTGCCCACCTGGGCCGTCCACGTCTCCAGCGTCGCCGAGTGGTACCACGCTTCTCTCTGCTGCCGGCTAGCGACTGCTTCCGCGCCTGTAAGCTCTGTGAGGAAGGACTGACTGAATGTCTGAATCCCTGACGGGGGGATTTGCGGTGCAGGGTGACGGCGATGTGGCTGGTTTGGGACTACGGGGAGAGGACGGGGATCAAGGGCTGGAAGGGCCTCTCGTGGGGGATGGTGAGTGCAGATTTCGGCAGAGATTTTAGATCCTTGCTAAGATACTGTTTGCTGAAGAAATGTGTGGTGGTGGTTCTCTATCTGCTTGTAGAACTACAGATTGAGATGTTTTGAGATTTTGAGTAGGAATGGTTCACTTCAGTAGTTCAGTGTTATCTTGAGCAGAAGAAACTTATGTGTGTTTCTTCTTTTTGCAGAACTATATGCTATTTAGGCAGTTCATATATTCATGAATTTTCAACTGTTTTGTCACTGCTTATGTTATGTTTTGCTGACTGACAAATCTTTATTTCTGTCTAATAGGTTCCACTTCTTGGTGGAGCTATGTGTGCTTGCACGTGGCATTTCTTCTACAACTCAGAGTCTCTTGAGGTAAGTTATTTCCTTTGAATTAAAAATGCAGTTTCATGTTTGTAGTTTTCTGATGTGATTATTATCACTTATCTGTCCCCATTTTTTCTTTAAATGTTCTCAATTGTGAGATGCCATTGTGTTCCTATCTTACCCTGAGTGAAACTTTGTTCAGTTTACACCAGCAACTATTTTTAGATATTCTTTTTGCTGAGATCCTTGTGCAGTCATGCTTTAGTAGTTGTTGTGATAACAGAATTATTAGATCTGATAGCTCTTCAGCGTTTTCATGAAAACAGACAAAAGCACAATGCAGTCCGATCAGTATTTGAAACAGTTCATTTGCTCATATGGTTTGCCTCCATGGGAATGGCTTTCTTACTTGATCTGCAGGTCCTTGTAGCCCTTCAAGGTGCTCTGACAGTGATTGGTAACATAACAATGTGCATAGCTGCATACCGCATCTTCAAAGCATCCCAGGAAGGCTCAAAAACTTCATAGGCTGCAAGATTTGATCTTACAACCGGTTTGGCAAGGTAAATGAGATATGTACTAGCTTTTCTCTGACATGGATGAGAATGGGGAACTGTTTGACTACTGCTTAGCCATTACCTAAAAGTTTCTTTAAAAGGACAACCTTTGAACAATATGCATCCTCTGTTTGTAGTATTAATTTGCAGGGGGCAAGATAAAAGATAATGTTTGGAACTCAGTCATAATGTTCTTTATTTGTAGGATGCTACACCTCACTGCAAAATTAAATTGCTGAGAGCCTGGGATGATGGTAGGAAAAGAAACAGATAGAAGGTTGATTGGCTTTACCTTCTGAAATATGATTGCGACCGAGTTGAAGCAAAACAAAGTTGCATCTCTCCTGTAAATGCCAGGGAAAATTACCCTGAATTATTCATTCGTTTGATACAAAGAGATGCCACTCAGCATGAACAGTTTCGAGCACTGAATGTTAGTACCATGATACCATCTCCACCACTTCCAAACCCTGTCCCCGCAAGCTCATCCGTTCATGGCCATCAAACCAGTCCTGCCAAAAAGGCATCAAAGTACCTGTTCTCCATCTCCATCTCGAGGTGCCACTGGCATGTGGCCTCATGATGCTAAACCCTGAACCCAACATGAACGTCGCTGTTGCCAGGACGAGGATCGCACGTGTATTATGTATGCATGCATATACATGTATGTGTTCACGGATCATGGCGCATCTACCTAATGTGATCCATGATTATTCACATGCGCTTGGTGAAGCAGGTACATGCCCGGGGCCGGTGTCAATGGCGAAAGCTGCAGCAACGATGGATGGTGCTTCTGTGTTCTGTCAATTTGTGCAGCGAGGTCAAGCGCCGGAATGAAACCTCCACTCGGCCAAGATATGGATCAAATGAGTGGACGCAGGACCGGGACACGTCGCGCATCGGTGAGTGTCTGGGACGCCATCGGACGGCGCAGATCCGGAGCACAGGTGCTGTTGATCTTGAGGTGTGTCAAACCCAAATTCTTGTGTACCTTGTGTGTGTAATGAGTGCAACTTTTGGCCAAAGCCGGGGGCACTGGGGCAGTGGCCCAAAGTGTCTTCGCTGCTCCAAGTTTTTTCTCGAGAGATTCTCGCTTCCATGATGGTCCGTGACGCAGTAACGGGGGCTCCTGCTTGGTGACTGGTTTCTGGGTGAGAAAATGGCATGGAATGGAGAGCATCTCTCATGGAAACTTGGCCTCCCAAGTTGGCAGAAACTGTAGTGACCGACCGACAGATCATTTTCAGGCCTGCGATAGAAACAAACCAAGTGGAATTCCCAGTAGACTCTGTTGGAAAACACTGCAGCAGCGAGAGTTCTGAATGCAGACGGCAACTCGCATGTCTGCACTCTGCAGAGCCAGAGAGGGGAGGGGAGGTAAAAAGGCGTCGAGGCATCATTCTGGCGAAGAAACCGCACGAGCAAAAAGGATGAGATGCTCGAAAGCGAATTTGACCTCCCCGTGCCTTGCTTGCTCTTGCACCATCGAGTACAAGGAAAAACTCTAAAGTTTCATCATGCAATGCCAGCACCCGGCCCAAGAAATCAATAATGCAATGTCCATTTTGCTTCTTTTTTGACGTGTATATTTACCAGTGCAAAAAAAGGGAGAAGTTACAGAAAAGAGCACCACTATTCAGCCAGTTTATTTTTCAAATCCTCCTGCAGAACCCAAATGATTCCCTTTATTTGTAGTCTTCTCCTCAGTCCTCCATCCCCAACCTACTACTCTTCTCCTGTCAAAAAGATCGTGCTGTCTCGTCGTCGATCCATACTCTCCTCATCGATTTCTCCACGCTCCTCTCCTCCTTTTTCCGAATGGAAATACGCTGCCAAATGATTAGCACCCGGAAGATCCATTGGCCCATGACATGCCATAATCCATGCTCCATGATGGAGGAGGAGGAGCGAGCTGCCTGCCGTCTCTCTCGACTCACATGCGTCATGTCAATGTGTGCATGCACCACCAAACAAAAACCTAAAGCTACCACCAACAAAGCCCCGAGACGAGGCGAGGTGAGATGAGATGAGATGAGATCAATCTCTCATCTTTATATATAGCCTTGTAAAGCCCTTGAGACACTTCATCTCGAAGTCACTGAGCTCCAAAGAATCTAGTAGCTAGGAGCAGGCGTACGCCATCCATCCACAGCAACATGTGCTCGGGCTCCTGGTCCTGCTGGAGCAGCAGCAAGAAGCACCCGTCTCTTGTTGTCGTCAACCTCAAGCGGCCGCTGCAGAAGACGACGACGACGCCGACGTCTCATGTCTCGGTTGCCATTAGGAGAAAGAGGTAACTGATTAGCGTGCTCTATTCAAGTTTCTCAAGCTTCCTCTGCTCGAGTTGGAGCAGCAGTTTCCTGCAATCTCAGACCAAACGTTCGCTGCAGGTTGAAGCTGAGGAGGTTGAGAGCCGGAGCAGAGGCCAAGGCCATGGCGATGGTGAACCTGAAGCTCTACCTGGAGAACCGGTGCATCATCGCCGAGAACGAGAGGCTCCGGGAGAAGGCGACCGCGCTCCGCCGCGAGAACCTCGCGCTGCTCCAGAACCTGTCCAAGACGGCGGCCGTGCCAGAGACAGGAGCAGGAGCAGGAGCTGCGTGAGATTGCTTCCGATCCTCTGCCTGTGCTGAAGATGAACATGAAGTAGCTAGCTTGCGTTCCCTCGTCGGTGCATGTGCTAGTTGTGTGCACAGCACAGTGGACTAGCTCCTAGGTATCATCCATCTGCTTGGCTGCTCCGCCATGTATGTGCTCATAAATCGCGGTTCCTGGAGCACTCCTGTCCTGGGTGCTCTGCTCTGTGCCATGGTGTTTGTACATTATCGCGGATTAACTAGATTTTGTTGGCAACTACTAACTCTTTTGGGTGGACTGGGCAAGGAAATAAAAGCGGCTTTGATCATAAGAACACGGTCAAGTTAACTTCCTTTTGATGATTTGCTAAGCTTGATCAACTCTTTCAAATCAAAGAGTTAGATCAGGAATGAATCTTTCTTGCCTTTTTTCTCTGCTGAAAAGACATAGACTTCAGCATATCTAGGCATGATGAGGACCACAACCCCTAGATGCTTTCTTCGCCTATCTGCCTTTTTTTCCTTTGACAAAAAGCTAGGCAATGCAAGATCCATTGGTACGTGCTATTGTTTTGAGGTATTTGTGACAATATATGCACAAGCACACAAGTGTATCCAAGGCCTGCACCAAACTTTCCCAGAGCCAGAGCCTACAAACCAACAGCAGATACCAGACCCATTGGGTAGATATTCTCTGCTGGACAAGAAGATCAATAGCAAGTTATGCTAAAAACATAAACATCAACTACAACGACAAATCAATCTTAACTTCTAATAGAATGATTAATGAATAAGAATATAAGCTGCAGGATTCCACGCATCCGCATCTACAGAATATGTTGCACCCCACAAATTGACCCCTTTAGAATTCGCAACACAAATGCGCCTAAAAAGAATTTCAACAATTCTAGCCGAAAATTACAGAGACTGGAAGTTTGTACAACACAGAATCCACCCAGGCATTACCAACATCCAACCAAAAAAAAAAAAAAAAAATCCAACATCCAACCAAATAACTTTGCAAGAAACCACAAAAGAAACCTAAGAAAAATGAATATCCGGGAACACAAGGTATCCCTTCATGAATCTGCAGTATGAATGACCTTCAAGCATGTGCATGCCCTCTGTGAAATCTCCTTAGTGGTTCCACTGCTTCTGCTGAGCTTTGAACTGCTCTGATTCCTGTTGCTGCTGCTGCTGCTGAGCCTGCTGGGCCTCTGATGGCTGCTTCTGCTGTAGCTGCAGCAGCTGCTGTTCCAGAATCTGGCGGTTCATATGATGATGTGAACCGTTCGGCACATGAGGATCAGTGGCCTCACCAGCAATTTGTTTCAGGCGCTGCACTTCAGCAGTCAGTGCTTCATTCAGAGCTGGATACAGAACAATGTACCAATGATAAAATCAGTAGTTGAATTGAATATGACAAACAAACAAGATTCCAATGTAAATACCATGCACAAAATAAGGTCCATTTTTTTCGAATACACAGGAGATCTGCATATCATCGCATTGGTAAAGAATATAGTCATACAGCACCCACACAACCCAGTTGAAAAACAAAAACGACCCAACCTGTGCAAATTAAGGTCCAAGAAGACTCACAAAAAATAAATAGTAATGGCCATGAAGCCTGATAAAAAGCAATGAGATCGTAACACATGGATTCTGAAAACAGGTAAAACTAAAGTTTGCATTACTAAAGTTAGAACAGTGTACTGCTCATTCAATTATTTAAATTAATAAAGCATACATAAGTCATAAGAACTTATAATAGATCAATGGAAATTCCCTTGCCATGTCAGTGAACTGTATACAGTCACTTGGAGAACGACGAGGTAAAGGAATGTCATTGCCAGGCCTAGGTCGAAGACACTGGGAAATAAGCACACTAAATAAGCTGAACATATGCCAAGTTGGCAATGCTGTATTGGCACTGAAAAATCAAAAGAAATGCATTCAGAATTATTCCAATCTGCTCATAACACTAGGTTTAGGATTATTCAATAACAATCTTCTTTTTGTTCGTATTCTCTACATTCCTCTTCTATGGACTCGGTACTTGCTATTATACATCAAACCCCACCCCCTTCTCTGCGCACTTCAGAATGTAGAAATTATCATAGATTTGGATGAATAAGAACAAACTTCATAGCTCAAGCCATGAATAAAAATAGAAAAATACTTCCTCAATATGAATAAAAATAGAAAATACTTCCTCAATACTGATGCAAACAGTACATCTTTTCTTAGAAAAAAGGAGCTTACTGTAACCCAGTGATGAAAATATTTACTACTCCTATCTTCTGAAGGTTATAAAATATGCTTCAGGGAATGGTAGAAGATTACAAATCATGTGAGTTGGGTAACTTATCATTTACAAAACATCATTTTTCTTAGAAAATGTCTACATCTAATGATCAAGCAATAATCACTCTACATTTGATACGTAGAGTGGACACACATATAAATCTAGGAAAATGTTTTTTTTTCTTGAGATATCCAAAATTGCACATATTAATCCAAAATAAAAAGGACATACTGCACAGTGGAAAGCATTTTCTATTGTGTTAAGAGAAAACCGAAGTTGAGAGCAGTGTATCTATTGTGTTAAGAGAAAACAGAAACCAAGATCCTTAAAACCCAAGGAAGAAAACAAGCTTCACGACCAGATAGTCAATCAGTCACTGGTGGAACAGAAAATGCTGATTCCAGAAAGGAGGTACAACAGTAAATGAACATAAACGTACCATCTTTCAGCTGTGCTTGCTGCTCCATTGCTTGTAGCCTGATCTTCATCTCATTGTTCATAGTTTTAAGTGCCTCACATTCCCTCTGCAAATATAGATATTAAGCCAGTAAAGCAGTGCCAAAACTTGAGCCAAGACCAAAAACGATCACCACATTCAGAGAACAAACAGACCTGCGAGGATGCTGCTTTCGAAGACAATGTACCAGTTTCCATCTGCAGCACACGAACCTTACGCTCAAGCTCACCCATGTACTTCACCTTGCGCTCCTTAGACTTTGCTGCCGAGACCCGATTAGCTAGAATCCTGCAAATTTCACCAGAGAAAAACACTCGATTTCAGCAAACCAAACCACTATATGGAGGCTGGATCGATCGATCCTCTCATACGAACTCCAGAAGTAGAATCTGAACCTCTTGACCCTCTTAGGATCAGCAATAGCGATCTCAACGAGGCGATCATTGGCCAGGATCTTCTCCATCTCAGCCTCGGTGAACTCTCCGTTGGCAAGTTCAGAAGCAGCAGTCGCAACTGCACCGCCCGATCCCCCGCTTCCTGTGCGCGTGAGGCTGCCACCGCCGGCGACTGACACCGGAGACGGAGGCGGCAGTCTCAGAGAAGCCTGGCCCGGGCCTCCGAAGTTGAGATTGCCCATGATGCTGTCCACCGACAGGCTGCGGCAATGGCGAGGATGGTTAACGCTGCTGCTGTCTGCGTTGCCACTGCCACTGGCCGCCCAGCTCTCGGCCTCGTTCTCGCTGCTGTCAGCGGGGCTCCAACCGCGTTGGCTGCTGCTCTGGTGGTCGTTTTTGCTCTCCCCGGAGCCGGAGGAGCCGAGGTTCGGATCCCTGTACGAGCGGAATATCTCCTCGAGCGCGGAGCCGTCCCTCGACCTGCTGTACTCCCCAGCCGCCGCAGGCGGAGGAGTCATCGGCAGGGGCAGCTGGTTCGGGCGCGAGAACCCGACGAGGAAATCGCTGCGGGACCTCCGGTGCCCCGCCCCACGCGGCGGCAGGCCGGACGCGGACGGGCCTTGCTGCTCGGAGCCGCCGCCGCCGCCGGGCGACGGCGGGGAACGCGGGACCGCCGCTGGACCGGTGGAGTAGGGGAGCGGACCTAGGGAGTCCACGGAGAAGAGCGGCGGCTTCGGGAGCGAGCGAGCGAGATGCGATCCGGCGGCGGGCGCGAGCGTCGTCGGCAGGCTCTGGTAGTTGCTGAAGGCCGAGAAGCCGGAGCTGGGCGACGCCTGCACCAGGCGGGGCGGCGCCATCGGCGGGAGGAAAACCGACGGCGCGAAGCGGCGCTGGTACTGGGAGGCGAGGTCCATGGGGAGCTGGGTTTGGGGCGGCTGGCCGCGGCGAGCGGGATCGGCGGCGCTCCGGTCCTCGTCCATGGCGGCGGCGGAGAGACGATGGGGGCGAAGGATGGGATTGAGCCGGACGGAGCTAGGGTTTAGTATAGGAAGAGCGCGTCGCGAGGGGAAGGTGGGACCAGCGCGTGCCGGCGGCGAGGTTTTGTGACGGCGAGAGGGAATGCGAACGCAGCGAGCAAAACGTGAGGGCGGGGGACGGTGCGCGCAAAAGGAAAGGCGCGTCGACGAGAACGGCAAGTCTGCCTTTGTCTTTTTGCGCGCTTGGACTTGGTGGGCTTTCCTTTTGCGACCGCATGCCGTGGATGGGCCTGGCTGGCTTGAGCCTATAGCTGAAGCCCAAAAATGAGGCAGGCCTGCAGCAGCAGCCGATTCAGCTTCTTGGCACGCATTATACACAAGTTTACATACTTGTTCATATCAGTGGCGCTAGAGCTAATTTTTAGTAGCTAGTGATTATCCCTGGTATCCAAACATGCCCATATTTAGTACAACACATTAACATGTATCCACTCAGAGCATATTTTTAGCCTAAAGGGAAAATTGTAAGGGGAAACGAGCACACTCAAACATGGAGAAATCAAATGCAAAGTCCACTATTGCTTTGCCATCCATTTTTGGTGAAGACGTCCAAGACAAAACATATAAACACAAACAGAACCAAGCTTGAGCTTTCGTTAGCAAGATTAGTAGAGTTAGAATTTCTTCGCTGTGAAATATAAAAACAATCTCCATGCAGAACACTATGATGACCTATACGACTACACATCAAAATGCATGATATTTCTCATTTCGCCATCCAACAAGCTAATAACATCCCTTACATAACCTGAATGATCAAGATCTTGTGCACCTGATACGAAAATCTTAACAGCACCTTGGACCTCTATCCAGCTACAGCCAGGTGATTTCTTGATGCCATACTCAGCCATTGCTATTCTCACCCGCTCGGCCTGGTTCCACTGCCCAGTGGCGCAGAATAAGTTGGACAGCATGACATAACCCACCTCTCCGGCAGACTTGGTCGCCCCGATGTCTTTCACTGCCTTCCTTGCAACACTGAAATTCAGGTGTTCCAAAGAGCATGCGCTAAGCAGAGCTTCACGTATGTCGCTGTTATGTGTCTGAATCATTTCTGAATAATGACCCAGCATCTCCATAGCCTTTGTAATGTTCCCTGATCTTGCATACATGTCAAGAATGCAAGACAGATGCTCTGGCTTTGGCTGAATTCCATGAACAGACACCATTGACTCGAAGAAGGTTTTCCCATGCTCCAGAAGACCAGAGTGGCTACAGGCTGTGAGTAAGCCTGTAAATGTTACCTCATCGGGGCAGACCTCATGGGATTTCATGCTGTCGTACACCATCAGTGCTTCATTGGCCCATCCATTTATAGCAAATCCGAACAACATTGTGTTCCATGAGACCAGGTCCTTGTTGACAATGGCACTGAACACATTAGTACCACCCTCCAAATCCCCGCACTTGCCATACATGTCCATCAAGCTGTTGGCCACGTATAAGTAGGACGCAAACCCACTCTGGAACACCCTACAGTGGACCATCCTTCCACTTGCTAGAGATGCCGCAGTAGCACAAGCATGCAGCACAGCCCCAAATGTGAAGTCGTCCGGATGGAAGTGTTCATGTGCCAACATCTCGATAAACAGCGTCAGTGCTTCATCAGCACGGCCATTCCTTGCAAGTCCTCCGATCATTGCAGTCCATGAGATGACATTGGTCTCAGGTACACTTTTGAAGAGAGAAGTGGCTTTTTCTACACAGCCAAGCTTCATGTAAGCATCAATCAGTGAATTCCACGATACAATGGTCTGCACCTCCATGGACTCAAAAATCGACACGGCATCATCAAGCAAACCGAATTTAGTATACAGGGAAATCAGGGAGTTACTGACCTCGGCCATTGCATTCCATCCACTCTGCACTACAATCTTGTGAATTGCAGAGCCAGCAGATGGGTTGGCCAGCTCGGTGCAAGCATCAACAAGAATGCAGAGTGTTGCGTCATCACAGGTCAGTCCCGCCATACGCATCTTGTTGAAGAGAATCAAGCACTGGTTAGCATCGCCGCTGCGTGAATACCCCATAAGCAACGTGTTCCAGGCGACATTATTTCTGTCGGGCATTTCATCGAACAGTTCCTGTGCGAGCCTCAATTGGTCTGAGGCGACATAGGCATGCAGGAGCGAGCACCAGGACAGCGCATTGCGCTCGCGCATCTCCCGGAAGGCGCGCGCGGCGTCGTCGGCGCGGGCACACTTGGCGTACATGGCGATGAGCGCGTTGCTCACCGGGAGCAGCGCCCGCAGGCCGACTCGGAGGAGGCGGGCGTGCAGCTGCGCTCCGGCGGTGGGGCTTCGGAGTGCCGCGGCCGCGGAGAGCGCAGCGGTGAGCGAGAACGCGTCGGGCGCGGGCGCGCGGGAGAAGAGCGCGAGCGCGTCGCGCGGCTGCCCCGCGCGCGCGTAGGCGGTGAGCATGGCGTTCCAGGCCACGGCGTCGCGCCGCGGCATGGCGTCGAACACGGCGCGCGCGGAGGCCGCGTCGCCCGCGCGGCCGAGGGAAGCGATCTGGGAGGTGGCGGCGACGAGGCCGGCGAAGGGCCGTCCCCCCGCCGCCATGCTCTGCTACCCGTGCAGCCGCGCGACCGGTAGCATGTGGGCTTTAGGCTCGTCAAAGTTTGAGTAGGCGAGAGAGAAAGAGGTCTGGGGAGAAAGGTTAGTCGGTTTCGAACTGCCGTTCAAAGTTAATTTGCACAAACTTCTTGTCAAAAAAAATTACTTTGCACAACAATTTCTTGAAACTTTATAGAAAACCATTTGATAGGAATATAGTTGAATTTTAAAAGACCAGCTTTTTAAACAGGATCAAACTGACCCTCGCCTAGTTTCCAAAAAAAAAAACCCTGATCATAGTGATCTACCTCGCCAGTATCAGACTATCTGAAGGAATGGAGAGGTGCTTTCTGTAGCAAGCACACTGATTTTTTTTTCTCGATCAGGTTTTTAACCCGTTTTCAAGCAAGCACACTGAATCACTGCAAGAAAATGGTTCTTGCGTATTGGAATGCATTACATTACATAATATTAATATATTATGTTTTTTACAGTCATCCCAGAATATATACACGGCATGGTCCGTATACAAACAAACTGGTGGAAGAGGGAGCAAATATTTCTAAATTGGTGGAAATTAGCAAAGATTTCCACCATCGTATGAACTATTGTTGGGCACGACAATATCGTTGAACATCCACTTCACGCAGATATTAGGCCATCAGGAAATGTGAGGCCCTCCTCTCCATTTGGAGATAAAAGATTACGGCAAGCGTAGAAGACAGCCGAGTGGAACCCTGAAGGCTTGTCTATAAACACAAAATGTCCACTCTGCAGCCCATAACCACTAAAGTTTAGTCCTTGAACTAGTATTGTAAAATTGGAATTCGTGACAATGCAACATTGCCCGCATGAAAAAAAAATTACCTCTGGCACTCTGATTATTTCACAAGGAACTTTCATGTCCTTCCTCGCTTGCTGAGCCCCTTGGTAGTTCATCCAATCTTGCTCCCCATATATGAAAGTAGTAGGCACTTTCCAATCAGATGCGCTGTTGCAAGTTAAAGGACAGTAAAACATCATGATACATCACAGAGACTCCAATTTACTCCAAATGAAATGATAATTCCATTGACTTCCAGAATTAACCGTCCCAATTGAATTGATAATTTAATTTTCACAACCTACATGAAAACTATTTTACAGATATCATGCAGGCCCGCATCTCTGCTCTTGGATATGATTTCCAAAATGATGGAATCCCATGAATTCAAAAGACTAATTATTGTATTCTGAACGATCGCTATCAGAGAACAGTTAGCCATAAGTAAATAAGTACAAGAAGCTAACCACTGAAGAAGAGGTTTCCTTGCAAATGCCCCGAAGGAAAATATGTATTTCAAGCACAGCTCTCCACTAGCCTTGGCAGCTAAGGTATGGTACATATAATCTTCACACATGACAGAACAACAATAAGGTTCAGTTACAAGTATAATAAGAAATAACACATTTACTGGTTTAGTTAGTAACAAAAAAGAATACCTGTCAACAATGCCGATTCTTGATCTGTTAGTAAATCACCAGTTGAATTTGTACCAAACCTGGCACTGGTATATCTTTGTACTAGACCTGGGCCCCAAGGACCCAATCCTCTGTTCGAGAAAAACAGGTAAATATAAGGACAAAATTAGCACCTACCAAAAAAATATGAAAAGAGCATTGTTCTTTGTTTTTGTAACAAAGCCTTGCATATTTTTCCAATTGGAGCAATCGAGCCCCTCCAGTTTGATTTGAATGTGGCTGGTCCTTCTACTTATTCTGTTAAAGTAGCCCATGGCATCTGCTCATTTTGAACCTGGCCAAGTGGTCATTATTTGCAGCAGCCAACAGGTGTAAGTGTGTGACTGCCATGTCAGAGCATATGATGTCTATGTACGTTGCATACAAGGAAGAAATAAAAATAAAATAAATCCCAACTGATGTAAACCTAACGTTAAACTCTAAATAGGCAACAGTGGTAGGTGCCTAGGCCCTAGGCAGTTCAAAGTTGTGACATGACACAAGATGAGTTTAGCATCACGTCTAGTCTTCCTGAGAATTAACAACCAACTCCTCAATAACCTCTGAGCAGGCACTGTGTCTCAGCCTCCTTGGGCTGCTGAGGTCTTGGATGCAAAACAGTAGTGATTTGCTCGAGGGACTTCTGAGAAGTGTAGTAACGCAGATGGAAATGTCCAGAAATGTTCATTTGAGCCTGACTGGTGTTAGTGTTACTTTAGTTGTTTCACGCAT
This sequence comes from Themeda triandra, assembly GCA_018135685.1. NCBI lineage: Eukaryota > Viridiplantae > Streptophyta > Magnoliopsida > Poales > Poaceae > Themeda > Themeda triandra. The sequence continues at coordinate 3,812,360 of JAENPR010000002.1, read as the reverse complement.
TTGAATGCAACTTTTGTTAACTTGGATTAATGGACTCAATACAAACTTGGCAGGTGTCTCCAACTTGAACACAACTTCCAGTTTTTCTTTGAAGTTTTCCTAGTAAAGCCATGTAAGCTTTTTTCTGATGTAGATGTAGTGATGCAAGTCATGACTGGATTAATAATTGACATGACACATTTATCAATTGAAAAGAATAGCTGTGCTACTCTGTGATCTTAAGGGCAGGTTCTTCCAACATTTGAATTCGAGTAATAGGTTTCTGTTGCAATGCTATCCTGTTTATATTCCAAATACTCGACCCGTTCCAAATTGTAAGTCATTTTAACTTTGTCCTAAGTTAGACTTCTAGCTTTGACCAATAGAAAAATGTATTAACATATACAATATCAAATAAATTGGCTATCAACTCTTTCAAAAATAAGTGCGCTATCAAAATATATTTCAGCATACCTAACAAATGTTATTTGATATTGTAGACGTTTATGCATTTTTCTACTTGGCCAAAGCTACAAACTATAAAATTTTAGGACAAAGCTAAAACGACTTATTTGGAATGGAGGGCAAAACAACAAATAGTGTCACATGAAATTTTAGTTTGTAATATGTAATGCTTAAGAAAAAAGAATAAGTGCAATAAGCTTAGATTACCTAATAACTTTTTGGGGAGTAAAATTGGACTCCCAAAGATGATTCACTAGCATGCCTTTCCATGTTGCTCGAAACTTGGTTAACCACTCAGATCTATGCTCTGTTTCTGACGAGAAGCCAGCAGGACCAACCAAAATCAAGTGCTGAACGTGCTCAGGGTGCTGAAATATGACTGAGTTGTTAGTGATGATTGGCATAAGTGGAGACACTGGATGTGGTAAATGTTTTAGGAACATACCTTTAGGGCATACTTTGCCGCAACATATCCTCCAAAGGAGTGACCAAGCAATATAAAATTACTGAGGTTCTTGGCCTTGCGCCACTCCTCAAAAGAATCTATGAACCACGCCTCAGTTTCTGTTTACAAACACACCCACAAGAGAGCCAAAAGAATATCACTTGTCACTACACCACTCATAAGCATATGAGAAGAACTGAATCAATATACGAATTTGATGGAATAAATCTATTTAGGCTTCATAAAATGGTTAAAATCACTAAGATTTCATAGAAAAGAACAAAATACCATCATAAAATTAGAGAACATGGCAAGATAAATGATGCAGAAAGTTAATAATAATGGTTGTGGGTTATCAGTAGCATGATAAAAGAACTAACATCATATATAAACTTGTGCAGGTAAAGAATGAAGTACCAACCTTCAGTACTTTTACATGTGAAGTCAGGTCTGCTTGAACCACCCCAGCTGCAAAAGGAACGAGAAATGTCAATGCTATAGTGCCATCAAATACATCAGAGGAAGATAAAATGAGAATGATTACTCTAAACCACATGCCCCTAAAGTTTAAGGACCAGATCACTTAATTGAAATAAAGTTATTTTTTTCTTGATTGCGATAAATCTACTACTGATTAAAGATCTATAGTGATCAATGGAAAAAAAAAATATTATGTGCCTCAAAACTTACCCAAGCTGGTCAATGGCAATCACCCTAAAACGGCTTGCAAGGGCATCAAAGTTTCGGAAGAAGAACCCTTGTGAGGCACCATAGCCATGGACCATAACCAGCGTGGGGGCATTCTCCTTGCTATCAAATGTTACAGTATTGATGAACCTTGGCTCATCACTAGCTGACCTAAACCATCTTACTTTTGACCCAGGTGGAGCTGAGCCAATGTTGACTTGCTCCTGGACATACCCAGTTCTGTAAAGACAAAATGTAAGGTGTGTCAAGTACCAGCAAAATACAAAAGAGACACTTGATAATCTAGAATGAAACGAGCAAGGCTCATTTGTCAACAAAGGTTGCAGCCTCTTACGAATAAAATACAACAATAAAGCCCCATTCAACAATAATTAGCAAACAAAAAAAATGTATCACAGTTTATATTTCAAAACTAGCAGTGCCATAGGGATAGTATGGTATTATACTTGCATGCTATGTATTTCCTACCTCACTCTTTCACACAACTTGCAACATTTTATTATAATATTCAGAAGCAACCGTGTGCTTACAACTACAACCATTAGGTTCAGATGAATGACAGTACTTAAGTGACAATGTTATGGTTTTTTTTTTAGAAAACTCACAGGTCTGAAATTGAGTCCCCAACATTTCAGTTAGTATTAGTGTAGAATTCATAAACTGTTTGCTCGATAACCTTTGCAGCTTTGCCTTTATCTAGCAGTTAATTGCAGCAGTAATAGCAGCTTGCAGTGAAACTGCAGCAATAGCCCAGTCAGGCTTCATGAAAGGGCAAAGGCACGCAATTCCCCTACAGTTCCAAAATCTCAGCTTCGCGATCAACATTCAAAGGGACCTTGTTCTTAGCCGAGCTAGACCACAGATGAACCAACAACCAATCGCTGAAGTTTGTACCAATTCACACGCAATTTGATAAATTGGAAGGCGAAAGCGACTAGCTTTGTGAGTAGCTTTTCCGGCAAATCACAAGTACAGTAACTAGCCGAACTGCACCAAGCCTGAAGTATCAATTTCAATCCACATGATATTATACTTGCTAATATAAATTGGAGAGGGGCGGGGTCGTACTTGACTATGGAGAGGAGCCGCTTCTCGGCGGCGATGATGCGGTCCGTGGAGGTGGGGATCCACCGGAGCGCGCTCGGCCACACCCGCGCCCACCTCGACGACCCCACCTGCGCCGGCGCCGCCGTTGGCGGCACCTCCGCCGTGGCCGTGGCCGCGGCCGCCGCGGAGGCGGAGGCCCGCCTCATCTCCTCCGCTGCCATCCTGGTGGTCGTCCTGGCGGCGGCAGCGAGGCGCATACGACGCGTGCAGACGGCGGGCACGGCAGGGCAGCGCGCGTTTCCCTCCTCGACTCGACTGATGCTCCGCAGTCTGGAGGAGACGTCAGGTCTTTTTCGGCGCGTGCTCGGTTAGGTTCCGGTTCCGGTGCGGCCCCGCCCGCCCGTGCCGTTCGGTCAGCGTAATCGGGTGGTTTTTGCCGTGTTTTTGAAGGGAAGAGACGAAGGAAAGGAATCTAGCAGTCGGGCTGGTTCGCGTCCGCGAGGCGACGACCGCGCATCTGCAGCTGCAGCGGCGGGCTACGACGTCAGGGCGTGCGTGGTGCGCCACATGCCGCGTGGGGTCTGGGATTGGAGCGCAAGCCAGGGGAGGCCTGGAGGGGAGCAAGCGACTCGGCGAGGCCAGTCGCCGTCGCCCCGTCGGGACTTTGACCTGCCCCTGCTTCCGGGAAGTCGGATTGGTTTCGAGGTCAGACTCGGCGCCGCTATACCGGTACAAGTACAAACGTGCGAGTCGAAACTGGTGGTGCACTGGCCTGGCGGTGGGCCGGTGGTGGTGGTGCCTCGGGCACGGGAGTACGGGACGGCTTGCGCGAGAGATGACGGCAGGTATGCCCGGTCGCTTTTCAGATCCAATGGAGAAATCCAACACAAGATCATGCGCAATCACGAGAGAAGGGTACAAAACGGCCAAAATCAGAGTTTTTTTTCTTTTCTTTTCTTTTGAGACTGGGTAAAATCAGAGTAGGAAGTAGAGAAAGAGGGCCTTTTTCATCACAAATACACGCGTCGTCATATATTACTTTGAAAGAAAAATGTAGAGATATGCACGCACATACGAACACATACGCAGAGGACATAGGGGAGAAAGCTGCCCCATCTAAACTTCACGGAGGCCCTTAGCGAAAAAAGTACATGGAAGTCATTGAGTGCCTCCGTGTCCACCAGAGTTGTTATCTTTCACCGCCTTCCGCCAACGACTATGTAGTCGGAGAAAGCCGAGACGAGTAAACCCAATCCACAGGCCCAAGAGGACACCATTGCCCATAGGCTGTTACATATCTCGAGACCAACGAGAAGAACCATCCGAAAAACATACCCAGTGGAAAGAAGGACCTCTGAGAATCTCACCAAAGGCCAGAAAAGGAGGGAGCCAGACCTTCATACTTGATCAACATAGACCCAACAGCTTCCCCGTGAGCCTACCCGTGTAGCACCGACAACATCATCGTCGCTAACAGGTGGCCAAAAGCTTCTACAAAAGAGTCATCGAAATTTTTTGAGTGTCCTTTTGCCCAAAGATGCTGGAATAAACTGAGTATCAACTGGACTGGAGAAGCTGACATTCAGGAAAGGTTCATCAACTCAAGTAATACTGTTGGACTGCCTTTCTTCATAGAAATTTCACTTCTGGCGGCATGGGAGCTCGGAAGATTAGGAACAGGATGATTTTTGATGGCATTCAACCCTCTTTTAGCAGATGGCTCCAAAATTTCAAAGCTGAAGCTTCTCTTCAAGCTCATAGATTAAGTAGTGATGATAGAATTCTTGTTAATCTTTGGCTGGATGGATTGTAATTTTGTAATCTGTATTCTCCCTCCCTCCCCCCTTCAGTTGTAGGTAAGTTTGTAGGTTAGCAGGTAGGTAAGTTAGTCTGCCCCTTTCAGTTTCAGTCAGTTTGTTTGTAAACCTGTACTCTGCTTTTGTTTCTATAAAATTTTGCTGAACCGTGGAGAACTCCCCCACGGTCTTTCTTTAAAAAAAAAAGGAGTCATCGAAATCTGAAGCTCCAAATCCGATCAACCTCCACCTCACAAGCCCGTCACCATCCCCTGAACAAGAGGCTACGTGATGGATGGAGAAGAGAAGGGACTTATTCCACATAAATCTGTGCGGAAGAACAATTATAAAATCTTATGGGTATATTTGACAAGTGTGTGGGAAGATGTATGAGAATTAGTGATGGGAGTTCATAGAGAGAGGTAAGGTGAAAAATTGACTTTTAGTCACATTCTCCTGATTTGGTTCACGAAAATAAGAGAGGAAGTTGAATAGGGAATTTATATCCCTTATTTGGGGTGGAGGTTTTTGAATGAAATTATATGACAAATTATGATAGTTAGTGGGGGTGTAAGTTTTTACAAAGAGTATAATCCCCACCCCTTCTCTGGGAATTGATTAGTGGGAGTTGGTTTTTAAACTCCTATTCTCCATACAACAAAAACTCCCACTCCATAGAACAAATAGAAGATTTCTCTCTAAACTTTAATTCAGTTCTCAGTTTTCAACTATCTATGACCAAACAGGCCGTATGTGTAGGTATGGCCTTGTTTAGATCCCGAATTTGGCATGCCAAATTCGGGTGTTCACACACCGTAGCGCTTATTATGTAAGATTTCGTTTGTATTTGTGAAATATTGTCCAAATATTAATTAATTAGACTCAAAAGATTCGTCTCACAAAAAAGTACAATAAAATCGTAACGAATTAGTTTTGATTTCATCTATATTTAAGTCTTTCAAAATGCGTGTCGACATTTTGATGTGACGGGGAATCTTCTTTTTGCATAGTGGAATTTGGGGAAAAATTCTGGAACTAAACAAGGCCTATGTTCGTCGGCAAGTAAAACCTAGGATCAATGATACAAACAAGTAAATATATCTTGTTTATCTGTCCTACTGTTATCTATAGTAAAGATCCTCCACGAAATGGGGATTGTGTGTAGACGCTTGTTTTTCATAGAGAATTTGGATGTGACACCACTGTCATATTGCGTACTAGGTGTGACGGTGTGTGCTCGTGTGATGTGTGTTAGTGCTTGAGTTTATTTAGATTAAGCCAATAAAAAAAATCGCCAAAATTATGAAAAACACTCTATTTCACCATGCCGGACCGCGACGCAGGCGGCCAGTCCCCAATCCCCACTTCTCAGCAGCGTGCGTGCTCTCTCCCTCTCTTTTGCGGCAACTGGGCGACAGCCGACGGCCTACGCCCTTCCCAGTCCTTCGTCGGTCCCTTCCTAGGTCTTCGTCGCGTCCTTCGCCGGCGACGAGCACCCACGAGGTATGTGTACCCTTTCTCCTACTTTCCTGTGCGAAACCTGGGAATCTCGAACCCTAACTTAAGCTATCTGGCTATGTGTATTCGGATCTGATCTCATTTCAAGTGTATACATGCCTAGCAACTTAGTTTTTTTCTGCAAAATATTGGGTATACTGGGTCCGCCCGTACTGCAGTTCCAATCCTTTGTTCGATTAGGTTCCTTTACTGGTTCCGCTCCGTTCCAATCGATCCATCCATTGGTCGATTAGGTTCGTCATGTTCATCTTTTAGCGCGCTATTAGATAGTATAATATTTAGCTGGCACCATTGGGCTTCTTGGAATCTTGGTTCCCAGTTAAGGTACGGTTGCAATTTCATTTGAAAAGACATGGGGATTCAACTGCACCCATTCCACGCCATGGAAGCGCAATGGATTGCCGACCGAGGAATATTCTTAATGTTATGTTCAGGACATGAGGATGAAGACTGACATTCTGCAAGATTGCGCTTCTCATGTGTTTTTGCCCTGTATTCCACAGCCTCAATCCTACTGCCGTTTCATGCAGTGGCGGACCCAGAAAATTTCCAGAGCCTGGGCGAACATAATAACTGATAACAAGTCCACACAAATATATCGGTTACTAGCATAGGTAAAGTGTAATAGCCTCGATAGTAGAACTAAAATTGTCATCAAGTATACATGTGCATATGGACATTTGGAAAAAAGTCAACATAAATTATCTCATGATGACACTAAAACTAATTGTGTACTACTACTTTAACACTTGAAATCCGATTAGTTTATTTTGAAGGAGATGTCTATGTAGTCCATATAAAGAAAACATGAAATGAATAAGTCGACAAATAAAGGCAGCTTCATCGATTGATCTAAATACTTTCCAGTCAATGTAGAAAATCATAAGCCCTTATACCATTGTATCTTACGGTAACAGAAATAAATGGATGGATCATTCCTAAGAGAATCATGAACAAGTAAATAGCACGCAGATGATTTATACATGTACTGGAACAGGCCGGGTTCAGCTAACCAGCGATCTATAGAATTTCTAAAATTAGGAACGTGGCTCCTTTGGCTTTGGTAGTTGCTCAGTTGCGGCAAATGTGGAACTTGCATGTTATTTTAGTTTGGTACTACTGTCTGCCCGTGTGCTCTTCGATCGCACGCATATAGTTGCCCACTGCTTATGGTAATTTTTTCCCTGCTGAAAAGCACACATCATGCAGTACACTGTACATCTCTCGACGAGCCCGGGCAGGTGCCCAGGCTCGCCGGGCCCTGGGTCCGCGTATGGTTTCATATGTTTTTGCCCTGTATTCCAGAGCCTCAATCCTACTGCCGTCTATTGAGGGACACACATGTATTTGCAGCTATCTTAGAAAGAATGTCAAGGCATGCCTTTTTCAGTTTGGTTGATTATGTCACTAATGAAGATCTTAGCTTGCTCGGCCTATATCCAAGTGACCGTGCATATACATATATAGAAAGACAGTATGCATTTACAATGATGCTAATATTAGATTGACTGCTACATTAGATTGACTGTATGCATTTCTGCTCTACTACAGTGATGCTATCAGGGTTGTGCACAGTGACTGACAATGTTTCACCACCTAAGGCTGACCATATGCATATTAGATTTATTGCAATAATGCTAGCAGCTTTGTAAACAATGACTAGGCCAGTATTTCATTACCTACAGGCTGCCCATATTCAGTTCTTTATTTACAGCATACCATGTCTAGTGCTCAGGACTATAGCTCTGAATGTAAGAGATTCTGGTGGCTCTCTGGATGCACACTTGAAGTGTAGGGGTATATACCTTTCAATGAAAGACAGAAAATGAAAAAAGGGAAAATGCAGAGTAGGTCTGATTTCAAAATTCTGCTGTAAGGAATTGACAAGGAAACACTTGCAGGACTGAAGAATAGGGAAACATGTCGTCTGGTGGCGTGAAAGAATTTTACCGGCAGAAAAAGAAAGGAGGTGTGACCAAGACAGCATCATCTTCGAAGAAGAAGACACAGCAGTACACTGGTGGGGCCTCAGTTGGCGCCCCAGGTACTGCTCAGACATCAGCTCTAGTTTCTCATGGCTCCTGTGATCTCAAAGGTACTCTTTCTACTTGCCGAGGAGGGTCACAGTATGATAAGAGTAATCCTTTTTAATTTCTGTGCTCCTCACGTTGTGGGGGAAGTGTAGAAGTTGTTGTTTTTTAATTATATACTCATACATTAGTGCCCTCTCAACCTCTTTCCATTTTGATACCCTATATGCCTGTTGCTCGTGGCAATGTTGCTGCAGATGATTTTGGTGATCAAGAAGAGCAGCTGCGACAGTTTGACTTGGACATGAAGTTTGGCCCATGCATTGGTGTTACTCGGCTTCAGCGCTGGGAGCGAGCCTCTGCCATGGGCCTCCAGCCACCAGCTCATCTCAGGGACCTCTTGCTCCACACGCCATCAACAAAGAATCACAGTGATGGTGGCCTCTCTGTTGAGTGCCTTTGGGAGGGTAAAGTCTAGAAGAAATATCTTCTATGATGAGCACTCTCGCCTTCCTCATAGCAACTAGCTAGTGCAACTGGCTCCATCTTACCCCATCGGCCTAAATCTAAATCCACCGACACACACATGGACGATCCCCAGATCACTTCTCTGTACTTCAAGCAGTTAGCTGGAGACACTTGTACAATGTAACCTCTTGTTGCTGTATGTTGGCACCTGTTTGTTTCTCTTATAGATGTGCGCATGTTGGCACTTCCTGCTGAATTGTCTTATATCGAGATCGTGGTGCGTTATGTGTATCTGAGCGCGTCATGCACGCGCACGAAACATTTCCTGCGAGGTGCCATTGCATTGTGATCGACTAGCTGTTTGGGTTGCTGCAATTTCGTACACTCACAAACGAAGAACTACCTATGAATCGGAGGCATGGAAAAATGGCCCGAGAGACATGGATACTGGCGATCCATCAGAATACAGAACATCATTATTATCGAGAGATCATAATAATACCATGGTGAACGATCTCTGATTACTACCAGATCACTATACTACCAAATTTCCAGGCGCTGGCATAAAGAAAACAAAAAATTTGCAGGCGTTCGCAGGAGTGTTTGTCCCGGGCCGCATGTAGCAGCATTGGTTACGTTCCGGTTTTATATGGGCTTATGTGGCTCATGAAAACGAAGCGGAACGGCCTGGGTGGGCCTCCATCAGCCTTCTCTCGTAGGGCTCCAGCCACTTTGTTTTTGGGGGGCGAATAATGGGCTCCTCCTCTTAAGGGCCTAGTACCGTCTGGGAGATTGCACATTGATCGCCGATCTTCGGCTGCTATCTCTACATAGCGTCTGCTAAAAAAAAAAAAAAGAGTGACTACACATCTTTAGGAGATTTTTTGAGTCAATTGCTTATTTGGCCCTAGAAAAAAGTTCAGTTACTTATCTGGCCTAATTTTTCACGAAGTTGCTTATTTGGCCTCAAAGTAAATTTTTGTTACTTTTTCGGCCTTCCGTCGGTTTTGAAGAGTTAACGATGTCGGGTGGGCTGTAAAAAGACCATTTTACCCCTGGGTTAAAAAAATAAAAAACAGACTTTTTCTTTGTTTTTTATTAGCTATCTTCCACTTTTTAATGAAATACAAAAAATTGTAACTATTAAACTAAACATCCAAATTAAATTCCAATTACACCATTGAACTCGTTACAATAAATCTTTTAAAACAAGATCTCACATAGATATATTAGATAAAGTAAGTAAAAGAATATAACAAATACAAAAAATATAAAAACAACGAATCAAAAAAAAAGAAACAAAAAAAGAAAAAAGAAAAGAAAAGGAAAGGAAAAGTGGAAGATGTGAGAAATAGAAAATCTTTAGAAGATAGATAGAAATTCTGAAAAAAAAAATGCTATCTCTACATAGCGAGCCACCGCGCCAGCGCCGCGGTGACGCGCACCCGCCCGCTGTACAGTGCAGGTTGACTCATCCAGCCTGCCTCGCTCTAACGAATGGCGCAGCTGCTGTGTGCTGCAACGCAAGCAACGCAACGCAACGCACGGCCGCACGCGATGTGTGCTGTTTGTGCCGTCTCTCCCGGACCCCGGCCCGGTCCTCTACTGCACGGCTGTACCCAAGGACGTGCTCCTACGCGCCGTAGGGTTTGTCGTACGACAAGGACGTGACGTGATTACTGCGTCCGGTTGGCAGAAGCAGCTAGGCAGTAGTACTAGCTAGTGTGTCGTCGTACGTGTTCCCGCGCGGCCGGTCTGATTCATGCATGCGGCGGAGTGGCGGCGGACTGCCGGTGCCGGGTGGTGCACTGGTATTCGGCGCGCAACACTGTGTGTGGGTACATGCACTTACGGAGTACTACTTGCGTTGTCATACCGACCGGACCGGCGTAGGAGTAGTACGTGGACGTACTAGTAAAGAACCGAACGATGATAGCTCACTGCTGACGCAAACGAGAGACCTATACAGAAGACCAACCGTGTGGTCTGTACGTGTGTGTGTCCATGAGTGGCCTGCTGGCCGGCCGGCGCGCTCGGCGGCGCGTCAAGACGTGGGGTCGTGGGCCCGGCCAATGGCTAAATGGCTTCGGATTAATTCTTCATAAACCACCACGACGCGACGCGCGGCCGGGACGTACGCGTACGTGCAACCGTCTTTGTCCGTGTCGGGATCAAGCCGTTGTTACGTCGACGCCCGGCATTGATACTACGATCCGTACGTGCCAATATCGTCATGGGCGACGAGAGACCCACGAAAAACATTCCTACGGCTCTACTACAGTAACTGAAAACGAGCACACGGAACCGCCACCCTCTTGCCTAATTCCGATCCGACTTGAACTAGCCTGGCAGGCGCTGCAGGCTGCAGCAGCACTCGCGCGCGCACACACACACGACACGCGCGCGCGCGCCGCAAAGTTGGAGCGCGTGCACGGTGGTCCGCGAGGCCGCTCGCGCGGGGGGACGCCTCGGCAGGACCGCACGAGGCCCAGGGCACAAACTCGCATGCCGCGCGAGAGGTAAGTACTACAACAACTACATGGCTACGTGCTCTCGCAGCTCGCTGGTGGAGCTGCTGCTGGTCCTGGACTGGCCGGTCTGGGCATTTGCCATTGCGGGAAAAGTCCTAACCCGAGAGTAGTTACTTCTTGCTGAAGGGGACCTGCAGTGCCATTGGCGCGCGTTGCCCGATATGGACGCCTGCCGCTGGTGTAATGTTGGGGTGCAGACTCCTGCCTCCGCCACTGCCCCAGACCGGACTTTTTGGATTCGTCTCACACCACCTGTGAATAGGGATCGACTCTCGGATGTCAAAAAGATCCCATGTCCGTATTCATTTCAACGTCAAGTTGATATCCGTTTTCTAAATTTTTCATAGAATACTAAGTGGACTTAATTTTAATATAGACACTAAGTGGACCCATATCCATATGTGTTTTCTATGCTTCTTCAATGTGCGCTTCCACAATCATTTTCAAAAAATGTGAAATATCTGACATTGTCCATGTTGTCAATAACAAAGTATATACATTGTAAAGGCATCTAAAACCTATATCTATGACTAATTAGTAATATAAATAAATTCAACTCTAATATAACAGATGATCGACGGGGTATATTGTCCCTGGACAAGTCTTTCCTTTCTACCGAAGGAACCCCTAGGGAAGGGGCATGTATTCCCGAACAAGCATGAAACGAGGAGTGCGGTATGGATGTCATAAAGTACTTTTCTTCACACAACTATTTTGTGTTCGATAATAGGATGGCAAAAAGATGCCACGTGATTTTGCAAGAAATTGATGTTCTCATATCAATACCACCACAACCACCAATGTACCTGAAATGGAGGCAGACAAACCTAGTATGAGAATATCACCACTAAATCAAGAGCCAAAGAGAATGATGAGATTGTTGGTGCATTTCTTGCCCGACAAAAATGTTGGTCTTTCTTTTTGCGCTATGTTTTCTAAAGAACTAACCCAAAGATGGATTGTAGATCATGACAAGGAAACAACTAAGGAGGTGTTGGAAGGCCTTAGACTTCATAATGGTCTGAAGGCTATGAAGCAAGGGTGAACCCAATATACAAGGAGCGGGGGCTCGTGCCCCAACTCAAATTATGGGTTTCTAAAGAAAATATATCTTATTCCCTATAATTGTAGAGGTCGATCCATCAGTAAAAGGCTGTCACTCGAATTATTCCTTACAGGGGGCAATACCATTCGAAGATGGATGTTTAAGTTGCAAGGCATATGGTGGAGCTTGAGTTATGTGATTGCAGAATTCTCAAGAAGCTTCTTGCACTCCCGCAGTTACCGGCTCAACAATTTCTTTACTTGTACCATTTACAAAAGTTGCATTGTTCGTTCATCGGTGTTGCCCCATCCACGTTTTAGAAACTTTACGATGGCCTTCCTCGTCTAGTGGCCCATCCGCTAGGTTGAACTTCATAAGCGCACGAAATGCGGTCCTTTTTGTGGAGCCGAGTGAGCCCTATAATATCTATTGCATGTTTGCCACTAGCTACCTGGGTATCCGACGACTGTGAAGCGGTGGGTTTCCACTTGGACATAAGCACCTTCTGCACTTGGACATGAAGCACTTACGTGGTCCGGTCTGATTCATGTGGCGGGTGTGGTGCTGCACTAGGGAAGAAAATTGTAGCTATCTATCTGAAGGTGTCGTATATCATGTATACCGTGCCACAAGTTCCGGACAGGCACCACGCGTCCGATCAACGGGTCAAGGAAAACCAACAGCGATTATTTTTCACCGTGGCCGGTACTGGGGGAGTAACAAACATCTGGTATGTGTACATGCTTGCTTGTCATACCGACCGGCGTGTAGGAGTAGTAGACTAGTACTGAACCGAACGATGATAGCTCACTGCTGACGCAAACGAGAGAGACCATGACTGTATATACACAGAAGACCAACCGTGTGATTGTGATGTGTCCATTCGTGGTATTGCCTGTGCCTGGCCGGCGCGCGACGGCGCGTACGTCAAGACGTGGGTCAATGGCTAAATGACATCGGATTATTCTTCAGAAACCACGCGACAAGAGATAGATATGAGATTTGGGACACGCGTACGTGCAACCGTCTTTTGTCCGTGTCGGGAATCAGGCCGTTGTTACGTCGACGCCCGGCATTGATACTGCGCTCCGTGCCAATATATTATGGGCGACGAGCTGAGAACCCCACAAAAAACATTCCTACGGCTATAGTACGTACAGTAACTGAAAACGAGCACGGAGCCGCCGCCCTTTTAATTTGTTGCCTTTTCCAACGCCCTTTTCTTGCCTTTTCCAATCCGATCGATGACTAGCTAGCCCTGCGCAGGGCTGCAGCCTCCCACTCCTCGCCACTGGTCAATGAGACGGCGACACGCGCGCCGCAAAGTTGGAGCATTTGCATGGTGGATTGGTCCTCACCCGAGAGTAGTTACTACAGTACTTGCAGAAGTGCAAGGGAGGCCTGCAAGGCTTGTCATTGGCGCGCGCGTTGCCCGACCTCCGACAGATATGCAGGCCTGCCGCTGGTTTAATATGTTGGGGTGCAGTCTTCTGGCTCCTGGCTGACACTGGACCTTGGATTCGTCTCACACACCGACTCGTATGTCAAAAAGATCAGATATCCGTATTCATTATCTATGATTCATCACCGTGTCTGATTCCACCCGTCCTTCAGATTTTTAAGATCAACGGCAGATACATGACGCAGGGGCGCAGACCTGCCACAATTGGGTCGCTGGCTGCCCGGCTGGGCCAGCGCTGAAGCAAACTCTTGCCATTACTACTTTCTAACCTAATTGGTAGCCCAGACCATGATGAAAATACACAAGTCGTAGGGTGGGTTTTATATATTCTACTCCTACTTCCAAAACTAGTATATCTCGGTGTCGGTGCCCATTTTAATTTAACTACACAATGGCCTATCCGTGTCGATACAGCAGGACACACCGGCACGGATGATTCCCTTAATTTTAGAAAATTTAATTGGAGTATCTATATTGAGAGTTAGCATTGGAGGTCAGAGTGCATAGTGCTTTTTTCATTATATAGTACAAAAATAATCAGGTGGGACTTTCGAGAACAGACATAGTGGTAGAGGAAATACAATTGTAAATCAGCTGAATAAAAGAATCATTGAACCCTTGCCTTTTGTGGCTGAATCACGGCGAGGCCCGGCCCAACAGGCGATAGGGTTCGCCGCCCTGGTGCCGTCCGGGGCGCCGCCGCCGGCAGCCACGCCGGCGCCGGCGGCCCCCTCCCCCTCCGCCTCTCCCTCCCCCTCGTCCCCCTCCTAGCTCCAACACCGAGCCCCTCCTTCTGGGCGACGAGGAGCGCCATGGCGAGCCCGCTGCGCAGCCGCCAGCTCCCGGCGTCTGGGGCACCGCGCGTGACGCGCCGCCGCCGGCCGTGGGGGCTGCTGCCGGAGCGCCGCCGCCGCCTGCTTCCTCTCCCCCGCCCTCCTCAAGCCAGTCTCCTGCTCGCGTGGGAATGCCGCCCGACCTGAGCTCCTCTGCCGCGGCCCCCAGCGGCCCGCCGCCGCCCGGCGCGGCGCCCCCATCTCCGGCGTCGGGGGTGGCCGCGGGCGCCACCAGGACGCCTCAGCCCACCATCGAGGCGCCGCTGCTGCTGCAGGTGGAGTGCGCAGCGGCTAGGCAGCACGCCAAGCCTGGGAATCAGCAGCAGCGCGCACACCAAGTGTTCGACGAAATGTCGACCCCCACTGGTGAGCTGCCGGCAGCCATGGCAGGGGCCGGCCTGGAGGGGGGGGTCCCCTCGGCCGGTCCAGCAAGGCCTGCCACATCCACCCGCGGGGAGCAGCGTGCGGCCAGGCCACTGGACGCTGCTGGGAGCCAGCCGCGTCGCGCACAGCGTGTGTTCGACGAAATGCCGCAGGGAGCTGGAGACAACGTTGCCCGGCCGGACGCCGCCCATGCTGCGCCCGCCACCTCCTCTTCCCCGTCCACGGCCTCCCCGGCGCCGGCAGCCACCCCGCCGCCGCCTGCGCAGGGGAAGGCCCTTTCCCCACTCGCGGACCCCTTCTTCCCCTCTGCGGGGCGGCCAAAGACCGTGAGGTGGGCTGACGGCGACCTCACCGACTGCTCCGACGACGACGAGCCAGCCTACGGGATGCCGCGCCACCTCTTCGTCCCAGCACAGCCCACCCGTGTCCTTGAGGTCGGGGAAACCTCGGCTCGGGTGAGCTCTCCCGCCGTGCATGACCGCCCGACACGTGGCCATGAGGACGGGGAGTCCTCGGCCAAAGCCGGGCCGCGGCACCGGCGTAGGCGGCGCCGCCCGGCACGTGGCCTTGAGGACGGGGAGTCCTCGGCCAAAGCCGGGCCGCGGCACCGCGTGGGCGCGCCAACGAGCGCGTCGGGTGCGGGCGGCCGGCGGTGCGTCGAATGCCCCCAAGACCTCCTCTGGCGGCCGGCCTACGGGGTCAACGCGCGTCGACGGCTCGGGCCGTCTCCGGGCCCGAGGGCTCCGGCCCAACGGCGGCTTGGCCCGGTGCCCGCCTCCCGCGTGCCGGCCCCTCGGAGGCTCGGCCGGACCCGGAGCCACGGATCCGGCCGAGACGGCTAGGCTCCAACCGCCGAGCGTCCCCCCGGACAATGACGGGCCGGCGGAAGGTGCTGCCCGCAAGCCACCCCGATGGCCGCTAACGCGTGATCTGCGGCGAGGCCGGCCGGAACGCGCGCCGGCCTCCGGCCGCCGGCAGGCGCAGGTGGGACGTCGAGGGACGGTGCCTCAACTGCACGGCAACGAGGCACCACATCGCGACGTGCAAGCGGGAGCCCCGATGCTGGAACTGCCATGGTCTCCACCACCGGGCCCGTGACTGCAACAGACCGCCCGCGACGTGTTCGTCCTTCGAGCGTGCGGGCACGGACTCCGGTCGTGCTCCTGAGCGCAGGCAGGGAGCGAACCCCTGGGGCTCGGGGAGCGCCAGGGGCCGCCCACCGCCACCGCCGCCTCACCACGTGGGTGCGCGAGGACCGGCCCCACCGCCCCGCCTTCCCACGACGGTGACGTCGGTCGCCCTGCCAAGCGCGAGGTGGCCATCGCCGGCGTACGGCGGCGGTTGCGAAGGTCATCGGGATCCAGCCGGGGGAGCTGCGGATCCGACGCTGCCCTGAGGGCTTCATCCTCATCTGCCCCAACCAGAGGCATGGGGACGTCGTCGCACCGACCATGGCGGAGGTCGTGGCCCGACACCGGGATGGAGACGTGGCGGCCGACCGTCGGGTACCGCCGGTCCGGCGAGCTGCGAGCCGGGGCAACGACGCCCGCCGACTCTTCTCCGAGAACCATGGCGTCAGGGCAGGACCGGAAGCGCCGGCCACGAGGCCGTGGGCGACGCGCCGGCCGGCGCAGGGCCGGCCGCGCCGACCGGCGCATGGCAGACTGCAGGACGAAGCCGCGACAGGTGTGGCGCCCGCGTGTGCCACAGCCGGCACCACCCGTCACATTGGGCACCTCAACTCCGGGAGAGGCGCCTTCGAGCTATGTGGACTCGGGGCCGGTGGCCGAGGCGGCCTGGGAGGAGGGTGAGTTCCGGCCGGCCGCCCCGTCATCCGGGCCGACCGCCACGCCAGCAAACACCACCCTTCCCGAGG
Source organism: Themeda triandra (assembly GCA_018135685.1). Lineage (NCBI taxonomy): Eukaryota > Viridiplantae > Streptophyta > Magnoliopsida > Poales > Poaceae > Themeda > Themeda triandra. Next base: position 3,795,773 of record JAENPR010000002.1, on the reverse strand, counting down.
ACCGCCTTGTTGCTGCGCCTAAGGAGGCCGTGGTGGCCCCAGCCACTGACGGCGCCGGGGACGACCCAGACGCGCAGGGCACGCTGGCTCTGCTCGACCTCTGGGGAGGGATGCTCGCGGACGGGCCACTCAGTTTCGGCCCGCCGTCAGGGCTCGGCCACGCCGTTACCACGGTCGCCGAGGACAGGACGGTGGACGCTGAGCAGGAGGAGGCCCCGACCACGCCGGTGCACGACGGACAAGACACCACGGCCGCAGGCACACTAGCCCTCCTCGGCCACTGGGCCGAGTGGGGGAACATGGGCGACGCCGGCGGAGAGTGGACGGTGGCGCCCGCTGAGCACCTTCCACGGCTACACGACCACGAAAACTCCGAGGACGCTCCGGCGGGGGCCGTTGTGGGCCTCAAGGCCGTCGAGGACCCCGGCTTCGTCGACTCGGAGGACGAGCAGCTCGCGGAGTTGCAGGCGGCGACTGGCGTGGTGGCTGTCGGGGCCGACTCAGCGGGGACCTTTGAGTCACCCGCGGCGCACCGAGAGGCTCATAGCCGCGCGAGCGCGGTGTCGCCGGCCCTGGGCATGGCTTACCTGGGCGGCGCCTCGGGAGACTTGCCTTGGCAAACGCCCGAGGCCGCGGGTGCGGCGCCGTGCACACCGGCGGGCGGCGTGTCGGCACCCGACTGCGACAACGACGACGACGCGCCCCCGGGTTTCTGCACCCCGCTCTACCGAAGGGGCGTCGCCACGCCGACAGCGGAGGAGAGGTCCTCAAGCAAGGAGGGGTCCTTCACGGGGCGCCTCAAGAACTTCGCCAAGCACGCCTTCCACAAGGTGACCACACCTCTCCTGCCGCGGCCGACTCAGGTGGACGACTCCACCCGGCCAAGCCGCCGCTACGGCGCGGCGTATCGCGCCAACCCCCTCTCCAAGTACCCGGTCGCAAAGAGAGGAGAGATCCTCGCCATGCAAAAGTTGGGGTTCATCGAGGCGGAACCGACGGAGGAGGGTCGGCGAAGCCGGACGCGATGTTCAAGGGAAGACCCGGCGACACACGGGCCATGCGGGAGCTATTCGCGAGCGGAGCGACGGCTGCGACCGCGGAGGCGCCGCGGGGGCCGGGGGCCAAGCGTGAGCGCCGGAGGCCGACGCGCGAGAACTAGAATGTTTAGTGCGTGAGTAATCCGTTATGTTGGCGTCCCTGGGGTGGCGGGCAGTGTTGAATATTTGTATCCACCCCGGAAATTTTCTTGTAAAACTTTCTTCTACTTAATGCAATGATGCGCAAATCTTTTGCGTATTCGAGAAAAAAAAGGTGGGACTTTCGGGACGGAGGAGGAGGGCGAGGTGATGCACTATTGACAAGTGTATATACTATGAAAGTATAATTACTAAAGAATTTTATGATACTTATTTGATATCATGTTCATTATTGTTTTGTTATATAATTTTATTCAAAACTGAGATGCTCCAAGAAAGTTGGAATATGACTTATAACTTGGATGGAGGGAGTAGTTTAGACTAGTCAGGTTTCACATGTCCCTTTCTCTCGCATACTCACTTTCATCTTCATATAAAGCTACGTTGGTTTCGTATTGTGTGGTCTAGCTTGGGCCAGCCTACTGCCTGATTAGCCTTAATGCTGGCCAAGTCTTATGAAGCAACCAGTAACCACACCTATATATATGGCCATATCAATTTTTTTTTTGGTTTATCTGTCACTCACCTTAGAACGTTTTTCAGGCAGGTAGCCTTAATGCCTCACTTCACATCATTTTCCAGAACTTCAATTAATTCATCGATGAAAATGAAGAATCAATTAATATACTGTACGACGTACGTATATTTTTGTTACTACACTGGCCAACAAACCTTCAAATCTCGTTAGTACAACAGTACAAGCACAATGCACACACCGTTTAATTTCCTTTCAGGCATCCAGCGCCTCAACGGTAAACCCTAGTAATATAATCACCCATCACCACCATTAGGACGTTTGTATAGTGGTAATAGCTAGCACTAGCTACGTAGTCAGCTGATGTGAAGGTGAGAGAGAAGAAAAATAAAAATTTAATTCTAATGGACCCACATACTTCTCTCACACATCACTGAGTAACATAGATAAGCTATTTGGTTGTAGAGTAGCTAGTGATTATTCTCTCTTTTTTTTTTTTTTTTTTGCTTGTCATGTTAGATCTAACTAACTAAATAGCTACTTGTTGGAGACGCTCTAAGCATATATTGAAGCATGTGACTTGCATTATTAGACATCATAAACGACTACTAGCTCGTCGACACGACGTTCCTGTACGTACGGTGATGTCTATATGTTTCGTCGTGATGCCACGAGCCACGGTGATGTCTTTATGCTAGCTAGCTCCTACTGCCGGTTGTAGACTTGACCATCGATGTCTCTGCTTGACGAGATATGGAGAAGGAACTCGATTGATGATCTCTCTAGTACATTGTACTCTAAACTAGCTAATAAAGAGACTGATTTGTGACCAGCTTGTGCTCCAATTAGACAATCCTTCAAGACTTTGGAAGACGACAAGGAGATGAGGAAGCCATGACCAAAAAGACGTCATCGCAACTAGTGTTTTGTAATAAACCAACTGCATTCATGCATTTCATATGACATTGTCTGTGATGTAACGGACGGTCTGACGTAGACGCTCCGATCGACAGTCCATCAGTTGCACTTGAATGCTAGTTCGGGTGTCGTCAGATTCACCATTCAATTGAATGCGTGGTAAGTAATTAACTAAATTAAAAGAACAGCAGTGATAAATTACCATAGCACAACATTCCTGTCCCAGTGTCGCCAATAGGGAATAGCCCATATTTGCATAACTTTTATATTTTGCTCTCAGTTTAATTTCTTGCATATTCATTGGTCGTCTAATTAAAGACTACGATTGCGAATTTCCAATTCTTGCGGGTGTTGTTCTCGTCCACTTTTATTTTAAGCGAACAATCAGACATCGTGAGCTGGACACACCCTCGTCTCCCCCACTTTTCTGGCTGCACATGTCATCTACAAAAAGCAAATTTTATTTTAACTTCCTATAATTTCGGTTATAATCTCTCGAGGTTGGGGAGACGGAAAACGATGGGAGCAAATTCACTACCGGAGACAGAGTGTCTGCTGATGTCCAAGGCCGATCGGCCAAACAACATGCCAACGGCAAAATATTATTTTGCAAAGATCCACCAAAAAAAAAAAATTGGCAGGAGCGGACGGCGGCCGACGCCGTCCGCTTTGCCGATGGCAGCGCCGTTAGGCCATCGGCAAACAGCGTAATTTGCCTATGGCCACGACCACCGGCAAAGCCCTGCCACGTGGCTGCCTATGGAGCGCCCTGGCCCACCTTTTTTGCCGATGGCCGGCCATCGGCAAAGACTCTTTGCCGATGGCTTTTCAAGGCCATCGGCAAAGAATGTATTTTTTTGTTTTTTCCTTCCCATTTTTTTCTGGAGTCTTCCTACACCACATACAACCTAGCTTCAAAAGTTGGGACAATTTTTAGTTTTGTAGCTTTATTTCGTTAATTTTTTTGGTTTGTTTGAATTTTTCCCGCAACTCTAAATTTGAACTGCAGGTACATAAAATAATGCAAACTTTTGATTCGAAAAATGATATTCATGATGCTCGGAGTATGTTGAGGCCGTATCCAGGACCTCGCATGAAATTACGACCCCGTTGGCCTCGTAACATGGGGAGTGACGTGCCTGGAAAGTGTTTTTAAATTGTATAAAATCCAAACGAAGTCCAAAATTGACGAAACTTGACCAGTTGTGTTGCCATAGCATGTGTAGTGTGTGGTAAAAATTTCAAAAAGTTTCGAGCAAGTTGTGACGTCGGATGGCCAAAACCCAGACATCTCCATATGTGATCACCCAGAGACTACACATGCTATGACAACACAACTGGTCAAGTTTCATCAATTTCGGACTTCGTTTGGATTTTATACAATTTAAAAACACTTTCCGGGCACGTCACTCAGCATGTAACGAGGCCAACAGGGTCGTAATTTCATGCGAGGTCCTGGATACGGCCTCAACATACTCCGAGAATCATGAATATCTTTTTTCGAATCAAAAGTTTGCATTATTTCATGTACCTGCAGTTCAAATTTAGAGTTGTGGGAAAAATTGAAAGAAACCAAAAAAATAATGAAATATAGCCACAAAACTCAAAATTGTCCCAACTTTTGAAGCTAGGTTGTATGTGGTGTAGAAAGACACCGAAAAAAATGGGATGGAAAAAACAAAAAAAATATTGTTTGCCGATGGCCTTGAAAAGCCATCGGCAAAGAAGATGGCGGCCATCGGCAAAGAAGGTGAACTGGCGGCGCGAGCCGCCACGTGGCTTCCTTTGCGATGGCTATGGCCATCGGCAAAGAAAAAAAAAAAAAAAAAGAGCCGGCCCCGCGCCCGACCCCCAAACCCTATCCCCAAGCCCCGACGCCGCCCGCCATTCCCCGCCGCCACTCCCCGCCGCCCCGCCGCCACTCCCCGCATCCGCCGCCCCCCGCCCGCCGCCGCCGCCACTCCCCGAATCCGCCCACCGCCGCCCTCGCCGCGCCCCCCACCTCCCCGCATCCACCGTCCGCCGCCCCCACTCCCCGCCGCCGCCCGCCATTCCCTCCGCCGCCGGGTTCGCCGCCCCTTCGGCCGCCGCGGCGCGACTCCCCGGCGGGCGCGTTAGCTCCCGTCCGCCCGCGCGCCGCTCCTCCGCCTCGCCGGCCGACGTCCGCCGACGCCCCGCCTCTCCTCGGCCCGGCCGCCGCCGCCGCCACTCCCGTCCGCCGACACCGCATCCCGCGGCCCACTCGGCCGGCCCCATTGCCGCCGCCCCTAAGCCCGGCCTTAGCACCGGGGAGGAGGAGGAGAAGGGAAGAAGGGAAGGGGAGAAGGAGGAGGAAGAAGGAGAGGCGGGAAGAAGAGAAGGGGAGGAGAAGAAGGAGGAGGAGAGGAAGGAGAAGGGAGGAGGAAGAAGGAGGAGGAGAGGGAGGAGAAGGGAGGAGGAAGAAGGAGGAGGAGAGGAAGGAGAAGAGAGGAGGAGGAGGAGGAGAAGAAGGAGAAAGGAGGAAGAAGAAGAAGGAGAAGAGAGGAGGAGGAGGAGGAGAAGGTCCGCTTCTTTCGTCCACCTTCCGTCCACGTCGTCGACGCCGTTCGTGCACGTCGTTCGTCCACGTTCGTCCCCACGCGTCGCCGGAGGAGAAGGTAAAGCTCTAGGGTTGTCGGCCATCGCGCCATTTCTGTGTTGACGGCCTTCGTGCCGGGTTTGTGGTTGTGTGGGCCATCGTGCCGCAAATGTGGACGCCGGCCTTCGAGCCGGCGGTTTTCTTGCAGGTTTTGGAACCTCCCCGAATAGGGGAGGTTCTGCCGAAATTTTCAACAAATAGTGATATCTTTATTGCTTTGCAGAGCAGGACTTGTCGGAGGGGACCTTGACCGTCTTCGTGCACCTACCCGCCTCTGCGCCGCCACCCTAGGTATAAATCTCCTCTGTTCCTTATAGTTGTTGTAAGTACATTGCGTAAGTACATTCGCGGTCGTTGGTATGCGGATCAGTGCATATCTGCGACGGTTTCTCTTTCGGATTGTCCACGTTTTTTGGACAGCCCGAGGATGCGTAGATGGGTTAGCTTCCATGTTCCGCTCCCGTCCGAGTCGGAGTTTCGGCAGCCCCTCCCCGTTGTTCTCCGGATACACACTCTCCCTGTCGGGACGTGTATCGGGAGAACAGCGGGGAGGTGCTGCCGAAATTCCGTCTCGAACGGGAGCGGAGCATGGAAGCTAACCTCATCTACGCATCCTCGGGTGGGATTAGGACCTATCCTTCACCTAGTAGATGGTAGGAACGCCTTGTAGATGCAGATGTTGGTCCTATTACTCGCTTACGTTGGCGCATGACAGAGGATGGCTGACCGTGAGTGGATGTACACGGGATTCAAAGACAAGACCAATGAATGGGTTAAGGGGACTGGGGACTTCCTGGAGAAGGCATTTGGCCCAGCTTCTAAAGGGGCGATTCGGGTGTTTTGTCCCTGTAGCAAGTGTAAGAACCAGACAAGGAAAGAACAACAACAGATGAGGAATGATATTTGGGCGAACAGATATGTTCCAAACTATAACCGCTAGATCCTCCATGGGGAACCCCAATAGGTTACGGAGGCGGTGATGAGACCGGACCTCGAGGGGTTTGATGCAGATGCCGGAATGGCAGACTTGCTGGAAGACGTTGAAGCCATTCAAGGAATGGAGGTGGAGGAAGAAGATCCAGAGGAGACCGCAAATGCGTACTACACCATGATGGAGGCGGCAAAGGAGCCCCTTCACGAGAAGACCCGCATTTCTAAACTGGATGGCATTTCACGCCTAATAGGGTTGAAGTCGTCACTGGGCATCAGTCGAGAAGGTTTTGATCTCGTGTTGACAACTGTTGGTGGGCTGGTTCCGGAGGAGCACTGCCTGCCGAAAAACACGACCGAGTCACAGAAGCTCCTTCCTGCACTCAAGATGCCTTATCACCCGATCCAAGCTTGTAAGAATGGGTGTGTCCTGTTCCGGGGAGACCACGAGGCAGCAACACACTGTCCGGAGTGCAAAGCCTCTAGGTACGTGGAGGTAGAAGGCAGTGATGGCATTAAGAAACAGTCTAAGATCCCCGAGATGGTCATACGACACCTTACTGTACTACCGAGGCTGCAACGGTAGTACATGACAGAGGAGTCCGCGAAACAAATGACGTGGCACAAGAATGGCAAAAGATACAGTGACAAGATGCAGCACCCGGCGGATGGTGATGCATGGAAGCACTTCGATGCCATGAATCCTATCAAGGCCCAGGAGGCTCGAAATGTACGCGTAGCGCCGGCAACAGATGGGTTCAACCCGTTTGGAATGATGGCGGCCCCGTACACTTGTTGGCCCATGTTTGTGATCCTCTCAATCTTCCCCCCGGCGTCATGTTCGACCCCAAGAATGTATTCTTGACGCTGATAATACCTGGACACCCGGGCAACAAAATGGGTGTGTTCATCCAGCCAGTGTGGGATGAATTGCAGAAAGCTTGGGACGAGGGGGTGCTGACGTATAACCGAGCTAGAAAGACGAACTTCACGATGCATGTGTGGTACCAGTACTCAATGCATGACTTCCTAGCGTATGGCTTATTCAGCGCGTGGTGTGTTCACGGGAAGTTCCCTTGCCCAACATGCAAGGCAGATGTGATGTTCACCTGGCTGGCCAGGGGTGGCAAGTATTCTTCTTTCGACAAGCATCGTCAATTCCTAAAGGAGGACCATGAACTGAGACGAGATAAAAAGCACTTCACGAAAGGTGTTGAAGTCACCGGCCCCATCCCTAAGGAAAAGAGCCCAGCTGACATCCTTGCACACATAGAGGCTCTCGAAATTGATGAAGTGAATGGTGGTTTCAAAGGATATGGTACCGATCACATGTGGACTCATATATCGGGCTTGACTAGGCTCCCCTACTACAAGCACCTTCTTCTTCCACACAACATCGATGTAATGCACACAGAAAAGAATATCGCCGAGGCACTTTGGGCAACACTCGGACATTGGCAAGAAGTCAAAGGACAATGTTAAGGCTAGATCGGACATTGAAACGATTTGCGATAGACCAAATCTAGTGATGAAGACCCTGCGCCCGGCAAGAGATGGAAGAAGGGCCCTGGCGATTACATCCCGAAAAGGCCGCATAGGAAGGAAGCACTGGAGTGGTTGAAGAAGCTAAGGTTCCCTAATGGGTATGCGGCGAATCTGAGCAGGGGAGTGAACTTGCTGACTGGCAAAGTCTTAGGGATGAAGAGTCATGACTTCCACATCTAGATTGAGCGGATCCTTCCTGCGATGACTCGGGGATACCTCCCCGAGCCGGTGTGGCGCGTCCTGGCAGAGTTGAGCTTTTTCTTCCGCCAGCTTTGTTCCAAGGAGTTGTCTCGGGACGTTTGTCTTGAACTGGAGGAGGCTGCACCTAAGTTGCTCGCAAGTTGGAGATGATATTTCCACCGGGCTTCTTCCCGTCCATGCGGTATATGATTTTGCACCTACCAAGGGAGGCACGGTTGGGGGGACCGTGCGGCAAAGACCGTTGGTGCTATCCAATCGAGAGGTGTCTAAAGCTTCTTCGGAAAAAGTGTAAAAATAAAGCCAAAATTGAGGCTTCGTGGCGAGGCATTCATTCTGGAGGAGGTGCCCACATGCACACAGGCATACTATACCGAGGCACTTAAGAGACCACGAGATCCAACCCCTCGTTACAACATCGACGAGAATTCATGTACTCTCGGCCTTTTCAGAGGGGATCTTGGAGGAGCAGTTGCAGGGACCCCTCGTTACTTGCGGCATGATGAGTGGCACACTATCATGATGTACTTGTTGTTGAACCTTGAGGAAACGCTTGATTATCAAGAGTAAGTTCTCGTTCAGCTTGTTACATACGCCGCCACTATCCTCCACCTATCGATCCGACCCCCCTTGTCTATTATTTCTCCAGGGCATTTATTAATGAACACTAAAGGTGCAGTAGGGATCCTACCGAGGAAGAAAAAGACCATCTTCTCAGACATAATATCGATTTCGTCAATTGGTTCAGCAAAAAGGTAACTATCTACCTAACCTCGTTTCGACTTTGAGATTCCACTTTGCTCCTATGAGCGAGTAACGTAACTATCCACCTGTCCTAACCGTGCAGGCTAATTGTGATGCGGAAATGAGTCCTGCATTGAGATGTGTGGGCAAAACCTTCGATCAACATGTCAAGTCATTCGACGTTTATGACATGAATGGCTATCGCTTTCGCACGAGAAGCTACGAAGAGAAACGGGGCAACCTAAAAACCACGTGCACCGGAGTTTGTACTCCCGACACGGATGGGAAGGACTATTACGGCATAGTCGAACAGATATTGGAGCTTGACTTTGGCAAGTTCCTAGGTTGTAAGCCTGTGGTGTTCAAATGCCATTGGTTCGATCCCGAGGTCACGAAAAAGGACCTTAAGATTGGGCAAGTTGAAATCCGACAGGATTCCAAATATGGAGGAGACGATGTCTATATTGTGGCTAACTGAGATGCCAAGCAAGTTTATTACCTCCCATGGGCAAACCAAAATGACAAGCGCCTTGCGGGTTGGAGCCTTGTGCAGTTCGTATCGCCACGCGGTAAAGCGGCGGTCCCGAACGATGATGATTACAACTTTGACCCAAGGACAGATGAGTTCTATCAACCTGAGGGGCTAGAAGGTAGGTTGGAGATAGACATTCATTCGTTGATGAGTATGGAAGTAAACAATGACATCGATGAGGACGAGGGTGATGAGGTGCACGATGCTGAGGACATACGAATCATAGATGCCTGGCAGATGCAACGCGATGTAGAAGTTGGGGAACATGTAGAGTGTAATGATGAGGACTTAAGAGAGCTCAACAATATTGATAGTGATGACGACAGTACTGATGACGACGACGAGCGCTCGCCAGCAATATTGCCGTTTGCGGAGATAGTTTCTAATCCATGTAATATTGATACTGTTATTTATATTACCTTACATTTATGTTTCTTTACAAGTACTTGCAATCTATTAATACTAACTGTTTTAATCTTTGTCATTGCAGGCACTCGACAAAATGCTAGGCGGAGGATGGTCGCGCCGACAAAACGTCAGGTCGAGGTACATGGTGACCGAGCCCCAGCAGGACCACGTGGCGGCCGGCCACCACGAGGAGCACGTGGTGGGCGACCACCACGAGGAGGAGGACGACGAGGAGCTTGAGGTAGAGCCGTCGACCAGCAGGGGTGGGAGTAGGTGGAGGGCTCCCAGGATGAGGCTGTTTGAGGATGAGGCTGTTTGTGACGGCGGCGGCGGTGGTGGCGACGACGACGACGACGAGGAGGATGGCGGCGGCGGCGGTGGCGACGACGACGACGAGGAGGACGACGGGGGTGAGGAGACTGCAGGCACCTCGACTTCCACAGGCACCTCGAAGAAGCCCTTTCAGCGCGGGCCCGCTAAGCTCCCTAAGCACGTGCCGCGCCCTGATGACCGCCCGTAGATCGTGATCGCTGGGAGGTAAGTATCCATTGTTGATTTCTGTACTTGTTCTTATGTCATTTTCGAATTAAAACTGCATACTAACAATTGTTGTTTATGTGCAGTGGCTGGGCAAAGGTGATGGCCAGGAAGTATTCGCCCCATGTCACTAGCATCCAGGGGCGAGTGATTAAACATAACTTCCCTGGCTTGGTCACCATCGAGGGGAAGACGATCGTGCCCGACAAATGGGCATACTACTTCCATGTCAGGGACGAACGTGGGGAAGTCCTCGCTGACAAGATCAAGAGGGAGTTCTGGGTGAGTCTTTCAATCGCAACGCATATCTCAATACTACGCATTTGTTGGACTTTTCTCAAACAATGGAATGATGCTTGATGCCTGTGTGCAGTTGTACTATAGGTTGGCGGAGGGGCAGGACCCCGTGCTGGCGGACCGGCATCAGGACAAGGTGTGCGAGTAGCGGCTCAAGGACATGTTCTACGAGGCGCACACCCAGGCCGTCATATCCTACTACACCAACTTCAGGGGGATGAAGGTGGATAAGACCCAGGCCAGGGAGATGATATGTGAACCGGAGACCGACCTCACCGAGGAGCAGTACATGCAGGTAAATAAGTAGGAAAACATCTGTTGTGATTCCTTATGTGACACATTCAACTCATTATCTGGAAGATCTAATACTTGAATGTCATGCAGACACCTCCGGGCTGGTGCAGCAAGTACGTCGACTGCTGGCTTGAGATTGTCAAAGGGTGGCAAACGCCGAAGGCGTACGTGCAGCACAGAGCACGTCGGGCGAAACGCTTGGCAGAGATGGCAAGGTCAGGGGTCTCACACCACCAGGGGAGCCAGAACCTCCCAGAGTTCATGGAAACATGGGTATGCTTGTGTTCAATCATTTCTTATAGCGCTGGATTTCTTATATCTCTACTTGTAACCATGTTTTCTGTTTTCCTCACAGAGGGAGCACCACGACGGGCAGCCCATCAACGAGTACATGGGGTGGGCCCTTGCTCACAAGGGCCCAGCGAAAGCGGCCTCCACCACGTACAGCTCTTCGGACGGGCCCGAGAAGTACACCAGCCCGGTCGTGTACGAGAAGCTCACCAAGTACGCCGCCGCAGCTCGAGAGCTCCATGGCGACGACTACGACGTCACCGCCGAGCCTCCGGATCGGCGGCTCGTGATGAGGTTGGGAGGAGGGAAGCGGACGGCCGGTTCTATGTGGCCCACGCGCCATTGAGCCGTCCTGCGTCCCGACGCCGACCGAGATCCGCAAAGAAGACCGGCGAAGGGGGCGCCTGCGGGTCCCCAAAGCGCCTCGGCGGCCGAGCGGCGCAGTGATCGCGGGTCTTCGGGTAAGTGGAGTTTCATTCGTCGTTCGACCGTTTCACAAATAATGTACCTTGTCTTCAAATACAATCAACCATGCCGGTGTAATATTGCGGTCCACGGTCCGGAGGTGCTAGCCAACCGAGCGAGATGGCAATTGCCTATCGGAGCACGCGGCCGCGGTTGCGCGGACTACCGGCGGCGATGTCGCAGATGTCCCTACACATGCGTGCCCAGGGAATGAGTGAGCCTCCAGCCTCTGTCTTCGCTCCACCACCAGTACCTCCAATGCCTTTTGTTGTACCTCGTCCGGTGATTACATTGCCTATTGCTTTTGTGATGCCAGTCTGCAGGTACTAATTCCATCACTTGGTCTTTGTGCAGGCACAGTCGGCGGGTTCGAACCCAACTCCATGTGCTAGCCCTCCAGCGGGTGCTTCTCCACAGGGTCCTTCTCCACAGCACGGCTGGACTCCTTACCAGAGCCTCCCCACGCAGCCGTTCGTCTGGGGTCCTCCACCGCCGCAGGGGTACTCGTGGCCGCCGCAGGGGCAGCCCGGGCCGTCTCAGTTCCCTCCGCAGCCGGGGTACTCCGTGCCTTCCGTGTTCTCTCCGCGCGGCTCGGCCACCGCGCACGGTGCGGCCCGCGGCCGAGTTGGTCTCCGTGGGAGGATGGTGCTTTGGGGGCTGGGACCCCGGGGACGGTGCCACGAGCTAGGTACCTTCTCTTCTAGCTTTTGGACCTTGTTGTGGCACGTCAGACATGTTTTGCCGATGTTGGCCTTGTATGGATAACTTTGGACTTGTATGGATGAATTTGGACTTGTATGGAGCCATTTGGACTTGTATGGATGATTCCGGTCATGCTATACGGATTTGATGCTATATTATGGTTGAAATGGTGTATTATTGTGAATATATGTGATGAATGTTGGATATGTGTGATGTTTGTGATTAAATGTGGTCGAAATGAAAGAAAACAGAAAAAAAGAAAAAAAAATTTCCCAGGTTTGCCGACGGCCATGGCCATCGGCAAACTGACCATAACTTTGCCGATGGCCGTGGCCATCGGCAAAGAATTTCCTGAAAATATTTTCAAAAGAAAATAAAAAGTTTCGTCGATGGCCGTGGCCATCGGAAAAGTAATTTTTTTGCCGATGGCCACGTGGCGTCAGCCATCGGCAAACACGCCGTCAGCCTGACGGCGGGGCGGCTGACGTGGCATGTTCGCCGATGGCGGATGCGGCCATCGACGAATGGTTTGCCGATGGCATGGTCAGTTGCCATCGGCAAAAAATTGTTTGCCGATGCCCGGTTTGCCGATGGAAGTTTGCCGCAAACTCTTTACCGCCGGTTTCCTGCCATCGGCAAAGCCTCTGGATCCGGTAGTGAAACAAACAAAACTTGCTTTTTTCTTTTCATCAGGTATAGCACCGTTTTACTGATTACATTAACATTTTCTTTTGGCTATGGCAGCGCTAAACCAAACAATGAAACAACACGTACCTACTTCCTCCGTCCTGGAATAAAGAGCATTCTAGCTATTCTAAGACAAAATAAGGGAGATGGCAATAGACGCATCTACCCTTCACTTACCTTCCTAATATATTAAAATCTGATTTTATTCCGCATGATTAAAGGGTGAATCCTTTGTCTTTATACAAAATATGGCAAGCAAATGAGTTACCTTCCTTGTAAAATATAATCACATACTCCTGTTTAGGTAAATATTATCTTCTTGTTCCCCAAATGTACTATATTTAGGGACAACTTCCAAAGGCTAGAATTCTCTTTATTCCATGACGGAGGGAGTAAGTTAAAGACTCAGCTGCGTGGATAGATGATAAGATGAAAGCCTAGATATGCCGATCGATTGACGGAATTTGTTGGAGGCTTTGGGAGCCACGGAGTTTGGAGTCCGGACAAAACGCTCATCAATCAACTACCACTGACTCGTAATCCTAACTAGCTATAGTAATTGCTTGCGAGAGCGACACGCGCGCAAGTTGCGGCATCATATCGCTCTCGATCACAGCACGGAGGTACTCCCTCCGTTCTAAATTGTAAATCATTCCAAAAATCATGGAGAGTCAAAGCATTTTAAATTTGACTAAAGTTATAAAAAATAGAAAGATTTGTGACATCAACCAATGCTTGTACTATGGTGTTTAATCTACTTCAGGTATACAAAGTATTTTCATGCCATTACTAAATTGAAAGATATACTTACTTTTTTTCTAATTATGTGTAGAATAATCAAGCACAATCAACAATGCAGTCACGAGGTCCGTTGCCAGATCAAAATGAGTTTGTAGCACTGCAAAGAGATAGCCTACCTCCACCAAGAGTTACTACAGCAACGAACATAGGTAGAGGTAGAGCTACGGGTACAAGGTCAAAGAAAAAGGCAAAAGTTACATAAGATGGCGCTCATGTTGCAGAATCTAGTGGTACGGCAACGGGAAGAGGAAGGGGAGCAGGTCGTGCCGGCAGAATAAGAGGAAGGGGAGGAAGAAGAGGAGGAGCAAGGGGGCATGGCAATGATGATAATATGGAGGTGACTAACCAACGTGAAGACAATGCAAGAGGTTTCAACTTCCTGTTATTTGAAAATGCAGAACAATCTCATGTTGCACGGGAAGAGTCGAATAATAGTCAATCAGCTCCAAGACAGAACTTGATTGAAGATGTCCCAACTCCTGAGGACTTAAATCTGCACCTGTGATGTTTAAATGATGAATTTGTGATGTCTTTTAAGAGATTCTGAATATTTTCGACAATATTTTTACCTTCTAGATTTTTTTAAATGAATCAAACACGTAGACCCTAGCAATACAAATATCTATTTTTGTCTTGTCGTCATTTTAGATTATGATTCCTGTGTGTATGAACATTTTCTTCCTAATTGGGCTGATTAGCACGCACATTCTCTTCCTGATTGGGCTGATTAGCACATAAGGCTGCAACTGAGCTAAGCTAGCGGAGAGGCTGGGGCCAAGCTCTACTTCAAATGAGCCAGCCGAAAGAATGCAGACTCATCGTACTGTACGTCCAGCAAGGGCAAAAATACGTCAACCTGGCCGTACGTGCTCATGCTTGCCTAGTTCTTCTACCAAAAAGCACAATTTACAACTTGATGGACTAGTTTGCATCCACCTCCATAGTTGTTGTATCTCTAGTGTAATTTACTCTTATTTATATTATATATTTTATTATTGTGATTATGTTAGATATTTTTGATATTTTATATTTTATTATTGTGATTACGTTAGATATTTTGTTTTCTTTATAAATATAAATAATAAATATAGTATTATGGACATGAACTATTGGTTGTTGTCTATTAAAAATAGATATTGTTCGATGAGGGTTGCCACGTAGAAATTGAGAGCATCAACGATCGCACCAATCCTTGATAGAATGACATAGAAACTTGTTGTGACCGTCATCGTCTTAGTCACACGAATGCGCGTGAGGATCCCCGAATCCTCGAGTAGCCTCGTTGTCTCGTGCACTAGCTTGACATCGTTCCTCCTCGCGTGCGCCTAGGAGTCATCGAAGAACATGTTGACCCACCGTCACACGTTTGCAGGGAGTAGTGCCTTTAGGGCCCGATAAGCACCGCTCAATAGAGCCGCGCATGCAAGCTTTAGCCGTACATGATTCTGTCGAGAGGAGCTCGTCGGCGCCATTGCCTTTCCGGCTTCACATTGTGAGCCACAACCATAGGCGCCACCTCGGCCACCGGTCAGATTGGCTCACATAACCGGGCTTAAGGCCCTTGCGGTCGTTTTGCAGGCCGAAATGCTATAAACGACCTTTCTATTTTTAAGTTTGCGCCAAAATAAGTTAATAATTAAGTATCAGGTTTCATTTATTTTTAGTTTTTATAATTTCATATTTTATTAAAGTTTTGTTTAAGTACTATTAAAATAAGTAATACATATAAATTAAGTCTTCTCCAAAATTAAGTTTGTATTTTTCTGACCATTTTTTCTGAACATTTTTCTGACCATTTAACTAAGTGTATTTGATTCTTCCTTTTAAGCATGTCCAACCACTGGCAGATTTGGTTTGGATGGGGTCTCGTCTCGCTTGGACACTTCGGAGATCCATAGACCAATGGAGTATTTCTCGCAGTGGATCTTTGGGAAACCAAATTGATTCAATTCCGACCAACAACTTAATGGAGGTATGGCCAAGTGGCTTAAGGCATTGGTTTGCTAAAATATGCTTTTCGAGCTAACTTAGTTTGGCTTGGTTTTGTCTACTATACTTAATATGATTTTTGATATCTTCAACCTACTCCCGTTGCAATGCACAGACATTTTTGCTAGTTATCCTAAATGTTTTTATTTTATTATATAAATTTGGTCAAACTTGAGATATTGTGACTCTTTAAGATTCCTAATGACTTAAATTTGAGACGGAGGAATGCAAGAGTGGCTGGCTTAATTTCTTTACACTGAGCGCGCTTGCTGGCTGGCTAGCTAACGCCGTGTCTAGCAGGAACGCAAGAGTGTAGAGAGATGAGTATCGGGGAGAGGACGACACGCGCGCATTGGCCTAGCTTGGACTTCGCCGGCGGCAGGTGAGGTATCCGCTGCGCCGAGGCGAGCAAAGTCGTCGTCGCGCAACATGAGCGAGCAACCCCCCGGCCTGAGCCGCTGAGCGAGTCTCGCATTCGCCTTGTCTATGTCATCGGGTCGGAGTTGTGATCGGTTAGCTCGTCTAAGACAACGAAGTTTGCTACGCACCATCACGTCGCTCTAACTGCAAATATACCTGCTATAACAGCAAAGCTACCGATCCGCTGGCTTCGTCTTCACGTATACTCCCCCTCTGTTTGATAAAAAAAAAGGTTATATACATTTTTTTACTTTTATTACTTTGATGAAATATATACGAAGTACCGATCTATGGGCCATGGCTCGGGGCCTAGCTAGCTACGTGGTACTGGTTGGCCTAGTACGTACATGCTAATTTGGGTTGTTGCCCAGGATCGGAATGAATATCCTTCTTCTGTTAATGCAAGATGATGCTGGCCGTGCAGGAGCATGCATGCAAATGGTCGCGTGGGGTGCACGTGGAGGCGCAGGTAGCGCCTGCATGCGTTCGGGATCACCTGGGATCAGCAGCTGCGACTGCGAGGGCGTCCCGGCCGGGGATACGAGGACCACCGGTCCACGGCCAGGAGTCACGGACGCCATGGTTGGATGGACCGAACGCCCACGGCCAGCGGCCGCCATGGTTGGATTGGACCGAACGCCCGGCGGCCGGCTGGCGCCCGCCTTCGCCGCGTCTCTCAAAGCACGGACAGCAGGAGCAGGCCACTGCCGCACTGCCCTGCGCTGTGCACAACGATAAATGTCGTCCGACCGGCCCCGTACGTGTCCATGTGGGTGCAAATACGTGTCCGTGTGTTGGTGCAAAAATGTGGCCTTGTTTAGTTCATCAATTTGGTGTGTCCAAAGTTGGCAAAAAGCCACCGTAAATAACTTTAGATATTCGTTTGTATTTGGTAAAAATGGTCCAAACTTTTTTTGGTAATTGCGCTCAAAACGCTCGCCTCAGTAAAGTATAACAAAATCACAAGCGATTAGTTTTTGATTTCATCTACATTTAAGTCTTTCACGTAATGCATCCAATATTTTGATATGATGGGAATCTTCTTTTTACATAGTGGAATTTGATGGTCAATTCTAGAAACTAAACAAGGCCAATTCTGGAAACTAAACAATTCGTGACATGAGTTGGCCAATACTGACACACTGGGATACTGCTGGCGGAGTATGAGTGGCTATGGTGGTAGTAGTACTACAGTACGTGAGAAAAGTCGTCGCGGGTCCGTACGCAGCGACCGAGTTCAACAGGCATGCGATTCCGAGCCGCAAAGAGTTACTACTACAGTACGTCTTGCTCTGAAAGCGACCGAACGACCAACGACCTGATGAGGCGTCATAAACCGCACGCCTCGATCACTGCATAGAGCGAATTTCCGAGCACATATACGCACACATATCCTGCCCAAAAAATTGAACATGCTTGCATGCATTGGTCCACACAACCCAGAGAAAAAAGAACGGCCACACATATTAATGTTTCAAAATTCCGCATGCATCACAAAGGCGCATCTGCTGGTCGTAAATAATCTATGCGTACGTGCGTGGATGCAGTCGCTATTTTGTGTACAACATACGTACTATATATGCTACGCATGCGATGGTGATAGCGATCGCATGCATATCCTGGCCGGTGATTTCGCACATTTGGTACGTGTCTCTACAGCAACGACGGTGATTTCGCACATTTGGTACGTGTCTCTACAGTGACGACGACACCAGTAGACTTTGTTCTTGACCGACTTTAGCTAGCTAGTGTAAAACACGGACAGGGTCGATAGCTGGCAAGAAGAAGACTCGCTTGCTTGCATCCAAAAACAAAAACCAGGGGAGCTGTGCTCCCAAAATAGGAGTACATGTGGATGGGGATATGCATGTAATTGGACTGACCTTAATTTTATCGATATATTGGTTTATTATTAATCTCTCACCCCTCTTGTTAGATTTAGTCTCAGATCAGAGGTCGATAAGGCCTTCTGCAGTGTGTTCTCGGAGTGAAGCTAATAAAATTTTCTCTTTCCACTTGAGGCACCACCATGCATGAGCCCAGAGCCGTTGCCAACATCGATGCGCCTCAAATGAGAGATTCTCTAGCGATGAATGTTGAAGCACCCATTCATTAAACAAGTATTTTGTACTATATGTTAAACCATGCACAAGGTGAGAGAGACTTTAGACGAGCCTTTGCACTTCTGACTCTTTTATTGTTTTATATATTGGATTGCTGGTCGACTCTTGGAATCAAAGCGCACATTGCAGCATATACATGAGTGACGCTATTTTTTTTTTTTTTGGCATGTGGAGCCTGGATTTCTTTGGACATCACTTCCACACCGTGGAAGTCCTAGGGTGGGAAAGCCCTCATCCATCAAGTTAGTTTTTTTGAGTTGATGACAATGACTTTGTTCATTGTGCGATCTTGTGATGTGTACTCTAGTGTGGCACTGGCTTATGAGTATAGTCAGCTAGAACATATTTTACGAGCTATATATAACAAGTGGCGCGACCATCATCACAACAATGATCGAGAAACTTGGAACATCTAGGGTCACTTGAGGTGATAGGGAAAACCTATACATGAACTCTTGCGTGTAGTGGCAAAAATCTACACAAGAATTAGATTGAGCTCTAGTCCAAGACTGCTGCTTGGTAGTAAATGAACTTATATAGTATACACACGTAATCTTCTGAAATCTTTCCAAATCAAGGGGACATAGTAGCATCTCACCTTTGCCTCCATGAGGCTCCTTCTAAAACCTATCCGAGCGAGCTAGCCCATGAACATCTCATGTGTGACACACTCTAACAACTCCTATACATCATTAGTCTTGACTCTTGAGATTTTCATGCGACTGATGTCTATTGTTACCGACAAGAAAGGTCGTGATAGGTCAAATAAGGATTGACTTCCATCTTTTTATAAGAATCTTCGGTGGCAACACCAATTGGGTTATAAGGATGGCTTTTCGTCTTCTCTATAGATCATCAATGGTGACGGTGGGATAATGGGAGGCCCGATTGGAGGGGTCATTGATGAGGGCATCAATAAGATTGTGGCTAGTACTGTGGGTGTTTGCGTGATGGCTGCAGGCGGGATAATAGTGAAAAACTACAAGATTCATTCGATCGTGATCTATCTAAGTAGAGACGTTACCTAATCTATTTGTATGTGTTCTAGCATTTTCATTTTCATTTCACCAACAACTCAAAGCCCCTTTATATGGCTAGAAGCCTTGACCAAAATACTAAATATATAAAATAAAATATTAACATTTATGGCACTTAATATCATTAGATAGATCGTTGAATCTATTTTTATACATTTTTTAAGAGATACAAATATTCATAGTATTGTTTACAAACTTATTACTTAAACTTACAGACCAACACGAATAATAGCAACACTTATTTTGGAAGCTTTTGAGAGAACTGAAGTATAGTTTATTGTTTGACCAACTCATGTCACGTTCAAACCGTGGTCTGGAGTTGGACAAGCAAAGTTTCCCATTCCTAGCTTCCCAACTTCGTACCTGCCATGCTAAAACCCAAGAGTGCCCTGCCCTGTTTGTAACAAAAGTAGGATGGCGAGGTCCTAAATGCAAATGTATCGCCGGCGCTATAAAAGCAGAACCCCAGTCCCTATAGGCAATATGCTACTGCAGGGGTGGCACTTCGATCAGGTTCAGTGACCAGATAGGCAGGCGGTGATCGACAATGGAGGACCTTCTCTCCCCGTGCTCCTCCTTCTCCCCGCCCTCGCCACCGTCCTTCTTCTCCCACACCGGGCACCCAATCATCGAGTTCGCCTCCTGTGAGGTCCCCGAGCAATGGCTACTCGACGACGTCGTCGTCGTGGCCAAGAACGAGGGCTACGACGACGACGTGGACGACCTGTGGGCCGTGGGGAGCACGCTCTCGCCGGACTCTGAGCTGTCCGAGCAGCCGCTTGCTCCACAGCAGCAGCCGCCGCCGCCGCCGCCGCCGCCGAAGCAGGAGGTGAGCGCCACGGACCTGGCGCAGCAGCAGCGCCCCGGGAAGCGACGGGGGCGGAAGCCAGGGCCACGCCCGGACGGCCCCACCGTCAGCCACGTGGAGGCCGAGCGCCAGCGCCGGGAGAAGCTGAACCGCCGGTTCTGCGACCTCCGCGCCGCCGTGCCCACCGTGTCGCGCATGGACAAGGCCTCCCTGCTCGCGGACGCCGCCGCCTACATCGCGGAGCTGCGCGCCCGTATCGCGCGGCTCGAGGCCGAGTCCAGGCGGGCCGCCGCGGCGAGGTGGGAGCCCGTAGCCGCGGCCGCCGCCCAACCAGGACCGGGAGCCGGCGGCGCCAACGAGGTGGTGGAGGTGCGGATGCTGGGGCCGGACGCGGCCGCGGTGCGCGCGACGAGCGCAGCCCCGCACGCACCCGCGCGGCTGATGAGCGCGCTCCGGTCTTTGGACCTCCACGTGCAGCACGCCTGCGTAACCTGCGTGAACGGCATGACGGTTCAGGACGTCGTGGTTGACGTGGCAACCCCGTTGCAGGACGGCGACGACGGCGACGGCCTCCGCGCCGCGCTGCTCCAGATGATGCAGGACAGCGCGGCTACCTAGCCATAGAGTGTTCGTAGAGCTAGCTAGCTCACCGATCTCAACCGGTCTGATCGTCTCTCTCCGTACGCGTTACGTAACGTCGTCACTCGCGTCACGTACAAGCGGTGCGAAAATGTTGATTCAGGTCTTAGCGTCGCGGTTCAGGTCAGGGTAAGTAGATGCTAATGTTGATTTTTAGAGTGTAAAACGACAATGGACAATCGTGACCTAGTCCATTGCATTGTGTGTGGTCTGGAATTTAGATGTTGTCTCTGCTGTCCATGGAATAAAGTGCATGTTAGCCTTTTTTTTAGAAACAAGTGCATGTTAGCTATGTAGCTGCCCTGTTGAAGTGCTTGTGGATCCTCACTCTGAACATTATCATATTTTTTCTCAATTACGTAAATGGCTTAGTATACTTTTTTATATTATAAGATAGAAATGTATGTTACCAACACGTAAGTGTTAACGACGCCCTAGAAGATCAACAAATTTTAAATTGAGACAACCTTAATATCATCACATCTTATGATTCTCATTCAAATAGGTTACCCGGTAACGATAGGCCATGTGGTGTGTAGATTTATACAAAAAATTTGAATAAGACAGATGGTCAAAAAAATGTCAAAAAATAAAAAACGACGTTTTTTTGGGATAGAGAGTATATAGTTTATATGTGTATGTTTAGGACCTGTTTGGAATGGAGAAATTTCATAGAAATCACACATGAATTCACAGGAATTAGTTCCATTTCACATAAAAACACAGGACATAAAATATTTCCCGCGTTCCAAACAATGCCTTAGGGCCGAGTGTGGGTGTGTGTGAGTTTTTGTGGACATCTATATTGTGTCATGGTTCACAAAAGAAAACAAGCTACCTGACCTTAGAAGATGTCGTTGCCTTATTTCCTTTGATTAATTTCAGGCCTTCTCTTGCACTGTGTCATGGATTTTCTTTATAGACAGATAAGTGAATATATAACCTTAGTTTTTCCCTCTCCTCTGTGTGAGCTCAGTATCAACAATGCAAATTTTAAGTTAGGCATTCCCATGGTTTTGGATCATGGTAATTAAAACTTTATGACCACATTGTAAAAGCTCCTTGGCGATATGATTGAGTTTTTCAAGAGGGGTCTTGAGTTGTTATCATATCTTTTGTGTAGAAAGTCTCCAAACATTCAATGCCTTCTGTTGCATGGATCTCCAAGAAAGCAAATTCATAGAAATTTAGGTTTATGTAAGTCAGGCGAGCTCACTATGTGTTTTTTTTATAAAAAAAATTGGAACGTAAAGGGTTCTGTGTGCTTAAATAATTAAATTGGATAAATATATATGTGTGTGGTTGTTGATTGAGGAGCGATCGACCTAATCTTAAGTAAGATAACTAATTTACTTAACTATAGTCTATTTACTAAGTTATTTATTAGAATCTTTTGCAAAGAGTTGTAACATTATCAAAAGATTAATATGATATGGGCTAGTATGAGCATAGCAAGCAGCATAAGCCACGTCGCTGAGTATGACATGTTTTTGTCAATTATGCTAACTCTACGCAATAGCGCACCTTGCCTTTTTGGTCTAATATAAAAATCACGATAAAACCGTTGTCATCATCCATTCAAAAAAATATCTCTTAGAGCATCTCTAGAGATGATAAAAGTATAATTTAGCCGACCTCTAAAATAGAAAACTATGTAACATAAAAGTCCAACAACATT
This sequence comes from Themeda triandra, assembly GCA_018135685.1. Lineage (NCBI taxonomy): Eukaryota > Viridiplantae > Streptophyta > Magnoliopsida > Poales > Poaceae > Themeda > Themeda triandra. Next base: position 3,773,442 of record JAENPR010000002.1, on the reverse strand, counting down.
TTTAATATTGCGAGGCTAGATGGCTAACGACACATGAAAGGTATATTTAGCCTGCAAGTTTTCAAAAATAAACCACTTGCTATTTTACAAAACGAGATAGTAAAACTATTGGAGCTTGGCTTTTACACATGAGAAATTCTATAAATAACCTATATAATAAGAATATCATATCACTTGGAGTTGCTCTTCCCTCGCAGTCAAGAACTTCATCCCCCGCAAATAAGTCCTACTAGACTCCAATACCTCTCTAGAAACAAGAGAAATAAGAAATCCGCGCTGCTAGCTCGGTTCTACCGTTTATAACACAGAACAATAGAAGATATATTCTACATACATAGTAGTGCATTTTAAAATGTCAAATTAATTATACTAGAAATTATGATCAAACTCTTGACCAGCGTGCAGTAAATGATGATTTTCACTACCACAAGCTGGAACCATGTGTAGGATGGTCTATGTGGAGAGTTAGCGTAAGAGGCAAATGCAAATTGCGAAAGAAAATAGCAATTTTACGGCTATACCCCTAAACACAACAGGATGCGTGCTCTTTGTTGTGTGCCTGTTGCACTCGGTAGGTAGCTTTGCACTCGGCAAAGTCTTTGCCTAGTGCAACACTCGGCAAAGAGCCTCCGTCGAATCCCCTTCCGGTAAAGGTCTACAAAAAAAATTGAAATCAAAATTCAGAAAAAAAAAAATCTTTGCCAAGTGCCCGGGGCTGGCACTCGGCAAAGAAGTTTGCTTTGCCGAGTGCCACAGCGTGGCACTCGGCAAAGTGCCCCTTTGCCGAGTGTCGGTAAGGCACTCGACAAAGATTTTTTTATTCTGACGGCGTCGGTGGGCTGGGCCGTCACCTTACGCCGCTTTTTCCGAGTGCTCCCTTTGCCGAGTGTTTTACTCGGCAAATCGCCGCTATCCCGTAGTGAAACCAATGAAAATGACGTGCAAACTCAAACATACAAAAACGTGTGAAGTTTGCTTGATGGTTGGCCGATAAGAAAACATTCGTTAGTAGTTTTGAACTTGTCACAGAACCGACCAATTTATACAAGATTAAGTACAGATGTCCCCGCTAATACGTTGACACTCGTATACTTTGTCTTATATAAACCCGGTAGTCCAACGAAATCACGAAGGATTTCAAACCAACTTGCATCAAACCAAGATCGTAGTAATTCAGCATAACCACATCACCTGTTACAACCTTTTACAAATAATCTACATAGATTATATAACATCGGAGTACACTCTAGTTATTACAAACCAGAATATAGGGTAGCGGAAGAAGCATAGTTTTAAAAGCTAAAACCGTAGTTTAAGGGTTACATTGCCAGTACAAGCTCATATCTTACAAAAGCAATATAAGGTAAGAGATCTACTAGAGACCATGCCCTATGGTCTAGTCTTCGTTCCCGGCAGGGAGAAGGCAGTAGTTGCAGCAACCATTATAGAAGATGTCATCTCGCAACGGGAGGGAATAAACCCCGAGTACTCAATTGTACTCAACAAGACTTACCCGACATGAAACGAAATAAAGACTCCAAGGATTATGCAAAGCTTTATAGGTGGAGTTGGCTTACTCATTTTGCATAAAGAGCTTTAAGTGACAAGAGTAATCATGTTGTTATTAGCATCAAGTTAATCTTCATTAACCTGTTATGCGGGTTTGCACTGTGCTAAACAAGCAATTGAGTAGAGAAATACATAACCATAACGGGTTCATTATCCGCTATCTTGCCAAGTGTGATCAACCTTCCAAACAACTTAAAGTTTTCAAGTATGGAGATACTCCCGTCAAGCTTCTCACTATCCGGAGACGATGGCGATTCGAATCGATTACAACCCGTGGGGAAATATTCCTAACACTCTCCCGGCACACCCCGCTAAGGGTAGCCGTAGAACACCATTCGTACAACTCGGGAATCACGGATCCGAACGGCGCCTCACTTAGGGTCGCCACCATGCCATGAGGTCGGGAATTATAACACCTGCCTCACGGACTTACGGACATGACTTCCCACACGGACATACCACGCCGGATATGCCAATGGATCGGGAATTATAACACTGTCGGCGGGTGAGACTTGATACTCTTCGCGATCCGGCCTAAGTTGAGCTACTAGGCTTCGCGGCGGATAACCTCGGATCCGGCCCGGCTAAGTGCTAGGCACTTTCAACATGACTAGGAAAGGCTCCATTCCTTGTGTGTGATTAATTTGCACTGACGGTGCACGCTTCACTAACAAGGTTGGCCGACCATGTAGCTCATGCGCTCCGTCTTGCCTTCGATTTACATACACATGGTTATTTGCACGATAGCATATATAGCCAACCGTGAACCATCATCCTAATTTCTCGCAAGTGATTATTAATCACTCGACTTCTACCGTTTAAGCATGGCTAAGCAAATGCTACGGTATCATATCATTAGGATTTCAGGGATAATAACTGGACAAGGAATGATATAAATGCAGCAAGGGTGCCAATTCAATTCCTAGAACTTAATGCAACAATCATAAAGCATTTAGTAATTATAAAAGTTAGGAAGTTAAAATGCTCCGGGGCTTGCCTTTCACGAAGGTTGATGGTTCGTGTCGAGGACACTCAAGAACAACCTCCTCTCTCCGTCGGGTTCGATCACACGAACCTTCGCTCCCGAGGATTCTCAGGCTCCTATGCGGACACGTTCCTCGAACTCCAACGAGTCACTCCCGCGGGCGCACCTATTGCATGCATATGCATTAAATAAGTATACCGAATACATAAGTGAGGATAGTGATGATGACATGATGCTCATGATGACAAGTTAATATGATTACATCACTTGGACACTCGTTTACCGAGTTCTCCGGCTCTATTCAAATCACTAAACAAAAGCATTGTATATTTCTTATAAAAAGCGATCACACTTACCGGATCTACACAACTTAACATAAAACATTTCATCCTCGAGTTAGAGACCTAACACCTGTAAAGCTTCTCTAGTTAAAATAAACCAGACGAGATCAAGATAATTCATACTAAGACATTAAACTTCTATTATCAAGATCCTTCCTCGGGTTAAGGCAATTAAGATTACTCGCATGAAATAACATCTATCCGACCTATCACATAATAAAGCATGAGCTCCAACAATTAATAAAGGTGCCAAAGGTCATTAGGAGTAATGACCTAAGGTCAACACTCAATCCAAAAAGTCAAACAATTCCTATAGTGATTAATCCAAATTAGAGATTAATTAAGCATAAATAAGGCATAAAATAAAATTACTCCAATTAAGTCCAAAATTTTATTTTAAGCTACTTACATCATAACTAAGTCACACAATAAATTTCATGATTTTTGGAACAACAAATAAATTATTAAAATTGAAAGAAGAAGCATTTATTAATTAAATGAGCTAATTAATTAACATGCAAAACATTGCCCAAATTCAGATTTCATATTTTTCCTAGATCAAGCATCTCATGAGAAGACTACACAAAAATTTTCATAATTTTTGGAGCTATGAATAATTTTATACAAAATACACAAATACTAGCACTATTTATTAAAAAAAATGAATTGGAAAAACATTTTCAAAATTGAAAACCGGCTCCCAGGCCGATTTGGCCGATTCGGCCCACGGCAGTGGCACGTGCGCGCGCGGCCCGACGGCGGCAAACGGCCAGCAGCGGCCCAGCAGCGCAGCGCGGCCTACGCGGGCGAGCGCGGCCCAACGCGGCGAGCACGGCCCACGCGGGCAGGCCGGCCCAGCGACGCGACGGCGGCAGCGACGCGGCAACCACGCGGCCCACGCGCGTGCGCGCGCTTCAAACGACGGGCCCACCCATCGGTGGCCGGAGCGGAGGAGCGGCGAAGTTCGCCGGCCGGCTCGGCAGCGCGAGCTTTCCGGCTACGGGACCGGTACCACCGTGCTCTCTCGACCTTGCGCACGTGATAGGCTATCTAATGGGGTGGATTAGGGTGTGTAGCTAGGGCGGCGGTGTACGTGGCGGCGCCGGCGGCCGGACGACGACGACGGCGGCGAAATTCGCCGGTTCCGGTGAAGATGATGGCTAGGGCGTGTGTGCGTGAGCATGAGGGTGCTAGGGCGGTCCTAAAACGATGAAAATGAAGGCCCGAATCACGGTGGGGAGTTGGGGTGATGGCGAGACCGAGCTCGCGGCCATGGCGGCCATGGTGGCGGCGCGGCGTGAGGGCTCGCCTCGCTATGGCGTACGGCGAAGGCGGGTCGAGGTGGAAGAGCGGCTTGTGGCGAAGCTACGAGCGAGAGAATGGAAAAGGAGCAAGTGGCGGGGCGAATTTTGAGGGCGATGGAGTGGCGGCGGTGGCGGCCGAGAGGAGATAATGGGGAAGAGGGAGAAGGTGGAGTGGCCGGCTTGGGTATGGGCGATGCGGGGAGGTGGCGGGTCCTTCGCGGCGTCGTCCACGCGCCGGCCGCCGCGAGAAACCCGGGAAGGCCCCGATGGCCACGGCGACGGCGATGAGCGGGGAGGAGGGATGGGCGGATTCTTTGTAGCAGTGGCTGATATTTTCCCCTTTATCAATTGCTCTAGATTTCATGTTGGAACTCAAAAATCTCCAAACATGAAAGTTACTTAAAACAATGAAAATGACAACTTTACTTTTTGGACCATATCAAAATTCCTAGTACTTTTGAAATTAGGTTTTCAAACTTGAATTTGAATTTGAATTCAAACACCAATCAATTGCAATGTCATTAAATCACTTAATGATGCTTATGCACATGTGATGATACAACTTGAGCTAATAACACCTTGAGGTGTTACAGCCTTCCCCCCTTAAGAAAATCTCGTCCCGAGATTTAAAAAAAAAAAACGTACCATTTGAAATAGAAAGCGGGATAAGTATTTTTCAGATAGTCCTCTCGTTCCCATGTTGCGTCTTTCTCACTGTGGTTACTCCAAACCACTTTGAACAATTTCACCACTCATTGCGAGTCACCCGTTCTATAACATCCAAGACCTTCACCGGTTTTCTTCATAAGAAAGATCGGATTGTAATTTGATACCCACGACTTTAACTTCTTCTTCCGAAATGCGAAGACATTTCTTCAAGCGAGAGACATGGAAGACGGAAAGATAGTTCCCATTTCGGGAGGTAGTTGAAGTTTGTAGGCTACTTTTCCACACTTCTCAATGATTGGATAAGGTCCAATATAACGAGGCGCGAGTTTACGCTTCACACCGAAACGTTTCACACCTTTCATGGCGACACCTTGAGATATACATGATCACCCACCTTGAACTCAATAGACTTTCTTCGCTTATCGGCATAACTCTTTTGTCGAGCTTGAGCAGCTTCCATATTTTTTCGGATTTTCCGGACTTGCTCTTCGGCATCTTTGACGAAGTCACTTCCATAATACATTCTTTCCCGCCTTCTACCCAATTCAAAGGAGTCCTACACTTCCGGCCATACAAGGCTTCGAAGGGAGGCATCTTGATACTCTCTTGATAACTATTATTATAAGAAAATTCTGCTAAAGGCAACCATTTATCCCATGGTCCTTTACGGGATATAACACAAGCTCGAAGCATGTCTTCTAGAATTTGGTTCACACGCCTCGGTTGTCCCGAAGTTTGCGGGTGATAAGGCGAGCCGTGAAGTGTTTGAGTGCCAAGATCTTGTTGGAGATGTTGCCGAAACGAGCTGTAAACCGGTTCCCCTATCCGAGACAATAGTCTTGGGTACCCCGTGAAGACGAACTACTTGTTCAAGGTAAATCTCGATACTTATGAGGATGATAGTCGATCCTTACGGGAATGAAGTGAGCCGACTTTGTCGACGATCGACGATCACCCGAGATAGAGTCAAAACCCTTTGGAGTGGTTGGCAAACCAACAATAAAGTCCATGCTTTGATTTCTTCCCACTTCCAATGCGGAATAGACAAGGGTTGCAAGCAATCCGGGTTTCATGTGTATTGCTTTTACACGGCAACAATTGTCGCAACGAGCAATAAAAGCTGCAATTTCTTTCTTCATTTTGGGCCACGGAAGTAAGGTTTTAGGTCTTGGTACATCTTACTACTTCCGGGTGAATGGACAACTTAGAAGAATGAGCTTCGGATATAATTTGATTCCTTAGCTCTTTGTTGTTTGGCACAACAAGTCTATCCTTAAACCGGAGAATTCCTTGATCATCAACTTTAAAATGCTTGATTTCTTGCTCCTTCATCTTTTTCTTGATGCCTAATACACTTTTATCGGTCTTTTGCGGCTCCATGATTTGGTTTTACGAAGAGAGCATTCCACCGTGAGATTATGAAGAACAATAGGATGAAGAAGACGAGACATATGAAAATCTTCAACAACTAAGGAGTGGCAATGTGACTTTACGCTCAAGGCATACGCAACCACATTTGCCTTGCCGGGATGATAATGCACTTGAAGATTATAGTCCTTGATCAACTCCAACCATCTTCTTTGACGCATGTTCGGCTCGGGTTGAGTGAAGATATATTTGAGGCTTTTATGATCGGTATAGATATTGCATACATTACCGAGTAGATAATGTCTCCATATCTTGAGCATGAACAACGACGACTAACTCTAAGTCATGAGTGGGATAATTGACTTCGTGTTTCCGGAGCCGACGCGAGGCATAGGCAATGACTCGGCCATCTTGCATAAGAACACAACCCAAACCGGTGCCTGATGCATCACAAAATATGTCAAAAGGCTTCTCGATATCCGGTTGAGCTAATATAGGAGCGGAAGTCAACAAAGTCCGCAAAGTATCAAAAGCCTTCTTACACTCGGAGTCCACAGGAATTTTCATCCTTTTGAAGCAATCGTGTCATGGGCTTGGCAATTTTAGAGAAGTCCTTAATGAAGCGACGATAATATCCAAATAGACCAAGAAAACTTCGAACTTCATGAACGGAAGTCGGAACTTTCCATCTAACACCTCTTGCACTTTTGAAGGATCAACGAAATCCCATCTTCGGATAATACATGACCTAGGAAAGGTACCTTCTTCAACCAAAACTCACACTTGCCGAACTTAGCATAAAGGCGATGCTCACGCAAGCGAGTCAAGACAATTCTCGAGATGCTCGGCATGCTCTTCTTCATTTTGAGAATAGATAAGAATGTCATCAATGAAAACCACCACGAATCTATCCAATTCGGGCATGAATACCTTATTCATAAGGTATGTAAAGTGGGCGAGGAGCATTGGTCAAGCCAAAAGACATGACAAGATATTCAAACAACCCATAGCGGGTTGAGAAAGCGTTTTGGGAATACCTTCGGGACGAATCCTGATTTGATGATATCCCGATCTCAAGTCAATCTTGGAGAATACCTTAGCCTTTGATAGTTGATCAAACAAGATATCAATATGAGGAAGAGGGTACTTATTTTTGACAGTAACGGCATTGAGCGGGCGATAATCCACGCACATGCGCAATGTTTGGTCCTTCTTCTTCACAAAGATAACGGGACTACCCCATTCGGAAGGCTGGAGCGAATGAAACCCTTCTTTAAAAGTTCACCTAATTGAGTTTTAAGCTCTTTCAACTCATTGGGTGGCATTCGATATGGTCTTCGAGAGATAGGAGCGTACCGGGGATTAATTCAATTTTGAACTCCACATCACGTTCGGAGGTAATCCGAGCAAGTCATCGGGAAAGACATCCGGAAACTCACAAACCACGGGAATATCGGCAATGGCCTTTGCTTCAGCAGCATTAGCCGTATTGCGAATGGTGGTATCACGAGGGAGCTCAACTAGGAAAGCTTCGTTATTGGTAGGATCTCTCAACATTACCACACGAGTGGTAGTGTCAATAAGAACTCCATTACTCGGCTCATCCAATTCATACCCGAATTACATCGATTCCCGACTGTGCAACACTATAAGGTTCACAATATAGGTTCGACCCTCAACTAAAATGCTCACATCTTTTACTATCGATCGAGAGACGCGAGTCCCGGCGGCACTAATGCAATAACCCCCATGAGTTACGGTAGTTATGTCTTGACCGAACTTGGATGCAAAAGTAGGACTCATAAAAGAATGTGAAGCACCCGAATCAAATAGCACAATAAGCGGGTTGTTGGTTCACTAGGAACTTACCGGCGGTGACAACCTCACCGAGATGGTATCTCTTCAACATAGTATAATGAACATTACCGGGACGAACATTCCCTTGATTCATCTTCCTAGGCCGGGGACAATTATTCGCCCAATGTCCTGGGCCGGTTGCAATTCCAACATGGCCTATTGCTTGGAGGACATTGAAACCGCCTTGCCCGGATGTATTCTTGGGAAGAGCAATGGTATAACCCTTGCGATAACCGATCTTGAACGAGGTTTCTTCGAGGAGGACGATATCGATATTAACGACGGGTGGACGATTCGAGTTCTAGGCATGACAGGAGCCCTAGACTGAGAAGCTCCCGCTTCATATGCCCTCTTGCGGCTCTTGGAAGCAGCATAAATATTGTCATTATTCTCTTGAGTTAGAGTATCACTGACAAACTCATTAAAAGTCGCACACTTGCAGTTACCCATAGATTTCATCAACTTAGGGCCAAGTCCCCTCTTGAAACTAGCAATCTTCTTGGCTTCAGTATCAACCATTTCTGGAGCATAACGAGACAAATGGTTGAAAGCCTGATGATATTCAGTAAAAGTTTTGGTGTCTTGAGTCGGTCTCATGAACTCCGTATGCTTGATAGCCATAAGACCGGGAGGAATGAAACGTGCTCACGAAAACCTCACGAACGATTCCGGACAAGATTGGTATTAGCGAGGTAATGCCTTCCAATAGTTGGCCCACCAAATACCCGGCGAACCTTGAAGCGAGATAAGAAGCATACTCCACTTTCGGGCCCTCGCAAGCTTTGAGCAAACGAAACCTTTGCTCTACGGAATTCAGCCATTCATCGGCTGAAGTGGTTCTTTGGTCTCTTCAAAGGTAGGAGGTTTGGTGTCCATGAAATCCTTGAAGTTACTACGACGATTTGGTTCCGATGGGCATCACGACCACCACGATTCGCCAACATACGAACCTTGTTTCACCCATGAGACGCGACTTTCCACCATGGTATGCATAAGCGCCTGCTCGGGTAGGCGGAGGTGGAGGCCGAGGAAGACCATGGTGCTCACCGTGATGGTGGTTTTCAGCCATCTGAGATATGCGCAAATAGTGAGTATTGATGATGTCCAAAAAGTGTGGGTAACTTATATAATCATGCCAAACTGAATTCATTGGAGAAGAAACTCGAACAATAAATAGAGGCACAATCATAAATCTCCACAAGACATTGTCATCAATAACATCACCGGGCGCAATATCGCGATGTATCTGAAAACACATTTTACCAACAACTAAAAGGTTCCCATATCTGAGGAGTTTCCTTAAGACCATTTAAAGTGAGAGATGCAACTTCTTATAGGAGAACATTTTTTTAGAGAAATGCCGTATTAAATACTTTTGAGGTAAGAAGTTTTATAAGGGAGGACATGTGCAAAAACTATATGAATGTCATGATGCATGCACGATCCGTACGTCCTCACAATCCTAACTTTGATTCGACGTTCTAGACGGTGGCATACATACATTCTCTCATATAACGTAACTAGTCGAACTAACGTGAGCGTTGTTAGTGTACCTGCAAGAAATTTTCATTTCAGCCCAACAATTCCCAATATAACACACAAGGAAAGCAGTAACACAATTTACGCACCCCCCTCCATCAATGCATATTCCCAATATACGTAGATGTAGGTGCACGATACCCGAATCATCGTCAGAAGACGGCGTCACCAAGAATGGTGGAAAACACCCTCACATGGGGCACTTTCATATAAACATGTGTGGAACATGTGAATACTTCAGTACCATATAAGCACTCCCTAGATCGGCGTTTGTCCGATCATGCTCTCACAACTCACCTTACCTTGGCGACGATTCAAACATTAACACTAGCGACATATATGTCTAATTCATATATGAAGGTTACCACCACCATTAGACCACAGGGTAACAAGTGCGGTCAAGTTATCACTCTTCATACCTTAGCAAGGCGTCGATGCAATATTTAAATTTCCCCCAGGTTAATACTTACTAAGCCACCTGTAAGTCCTTATATGGGCATAAAAGATATGAACACGGCAACCTTTATGTTTGAAATTAAGTTTTCGCAAAAGCTTTTGTTTTGTTACACAAATGACGTGTTTAGTGCTTTGAACCATGCTCCGATGCCACTGTCACGTAACCGACCAATTTATACAAGATTAAGTACGAGATGTCCCCTTAATACGTTGACACTCGTATACTTTGTCTTATATAAACCCGGTAGTCCAACGAAATCACGAAGGATTTCAAACCAACTTGCATCAAACCAAGATCGTAGTAATTCAGCATAACCACATCACCTGTTACAACCTTTTACAAATAATCTACATAGATTATATAACATCGGAGTACACTCTAGTTATTACAAACCAGAATATAGGGTAGCGGAAGAAGCATAGTTTTAAAAGCTAAAACCGTAGTTTAAGGGTTACATTGCCAGTACAAGCTCATATCTTACAAAAGCAATATAAGGTAAGAGATCTACTAGAGACCATGCCCTATGGTCTAGTCTTCATTCCCGGCAGGGAGAAGGCAGTAGTTGCAGCAACCATTATAGAAGATGTCATCTGCAACAGGAGGGAATAAACCCTGAGTACTCAATTGTACTCAACAAGACTTACCCGACATGAAACAGAAATAAAGACTCCAAGGATTATGCAAAGCTTTATAGGTGGAGTTGGCTTACTCATTTTGCATAAAGAGCTTTAAGTGACAAGAGTAATCATGTTGTTATTAGCATCAAGTTAATCTTCATTAACACATTATACTAGTTTGCACCTGTGCTAAACAAGCAATTGAGTAGAGAAATACATAACCATAACGAGTTCATTATCCGCTATCTTGCCAAGTGTGATCAACCTTCCAAACAACTTAAAGTTTTCAAGTATGGAGATACTCCCGTCAAGCTTCTCACTATCCGGAGACGATGGCGATTCGAATCGATTACAACCCATTTGGGGAAATATTCCTAACACTCTCCCGCACACCCCGCTAAGGGTAGCCGTAGAACACCATTCGTACAACTCGGGAATCACGGATCCGAACAGCGCCTCACTTAGGGTCGCCACCATGCCATGAGTCGGGAATTATAACACTCCGCTCGGACTTACGGACATGACTTCCCACACGGACATACCACGCGGATATGCCAATGGATCGGGAATTATAACACACATCGGCGGGTGAGACTTGATACTCTTCGCGATCCGGCCTAAGTTGAGCTACTAGGCTTCGCGGCGGATAACCTCGGATCCGGCCGGCTAAGTGCTAGGCACATTCAACATGACTAGGAAAGGCTCCATTCCTTGTGTGTGATTAATTTGCACGACGGTACGCTTCACTAACAAGGTTGGCCGACCATGTAGCTCATGCGCTCCGTCTTGCCTTCGATTTACATACACATGGTTATTTGCACGATAGCATATATAGCCAACCGTGAACCATCATCCTAATTTCTCGCAAGTGATTATTAATCACTCGACTTCTACCGTTTAAGCATGGCTAAGCAAATGCTACGGTATCATATCATTAGGATTTCGGGGATAATAACTGGACAAGGAATGATATAAATGCGGCAAGGGTGCCAATTCAATTCCTAGAACTTAATGCAACAATCATAAAGCATTTAGTAATTATAAAAGTTAGGAAGTTAAAATGCTCCGGGGCTTGCCTTTCACGAAGGTTGATGGTTCGTGTCGAGGACACTCAAGAACAACCTCCTCCCCCGTCGGGTTCGATCACACAACCTTCGCTCCCGAGGATTCTCCGGCTCTGGGGGCACGTTCCCTCGAACTCCAACGGGTCACTCCCGCAGCGCACCTATTGCATGCATATGCATTAAATAAGTATACCGAATACATAAGTGAGGATAGTGATGATGACATGATGCTCATGATGACAAGTTAATATGATTACATCACTTTGGACACTCGTTTACCGAGTTCTCCAGGCTCTATTCAAATCACTAAACAAAAGCATTGTATATTTCTTATAAAAGCGTCACACTTACCGGATCTACACAACTTAACATAAAACATTTCATCCTCGGTTAGAGACCTAACACTGTAAAGCTTCTCTAGTTAAAATAAACCACGAGATCAAGATAATTCATACTAAGACATTAAACTTCTATTATCAAGATCCTTCCTCAGGGGTTAAGGCAATTAAGATTACTCGCATGAAATAACATCTATCCGACCTATCACATAATAAAGCATGAGCTCCAACAATTAATAAAGGTGCCAAAGGTCATTAGGAGTAATGACCTAAGGTCAACACTCAATCCAAAAAGTCAAACAATTCCTATAGTGATTAATCCAAATTAGAGATTAATTAAGCATAAATAAGGCATAAAATAAAATTACTCCAATTAAGTCCAAAATTTTATTTTAAGCTACTTACATCATAACTAAGTCACACAATAAATTTCATGATTTTTGGAACAACAAATAAATTATTAAAATTGAAAGAAGAAGCATTTATTAATTAAATGAGCTAATTAATTAACATGCAAAACATTGCCCAAATTCAGATTTCATATTTTTCCTAGATCAAGCATCTCATGAGAAGACTACACAAAAATTTTCATAATTTTGGAGCTATGAATAATTTTATACAAAATACACAAATACTAGCACTATTTATTAAAAAAAATGAATTGGAAAAACATTTTCAAAATTGAAAACCGGCTCCCGGGCCGATTTGGCCGGTCGGCCACGGCAGTGGCACGTGCGCGCGGCCCGGCCCGGCGGCAAACGGCCCGCCGGCCCAGCCCGGCGCCGCGCGGCCCTGTGCGGGCGCGCGGCCCAACGCGCGAGCACGGCCCACGCGGGCAGCCGGCCCAGCGACGCGACGGCGGCGCGACGCGGCAACCACGCGGCCCACGCGCGCGTGCGCGGCTTCAACCGACGGGCCCACCCATCGGTGGCCGGAGCGGAGGAGGCGCGGGTTCGCCGGCCGGCTCGACCGTGAGCTTCCGGCTGGGACCGGTACCACCGTGCTCCTCTCGACCTTGCGCACGTGATAGGCTATCTAATGGGGTGGATTAGGGTGTGTAGCTAGGGCGGCGGTGTGCGTGGCGGCGCCGGCGACCGGACGGCCGACGACGGCGGCGAAATTCGCCGGTTCCGGTGAAGATGATGGCTAGGGCGTGTGTGCGTGAGCATGAGGGTGCTAGGGCGGTCCTAAAACGATGAAAATGAAGGCCCGAATCACGGTGGGGAGTTGGGGTGATGGCGAGACCGAGCTCGCGGCCATGGCGGCCATGGTGGCGGCGCGGCGTGAGGGCTCACCTCGCTATGGCGTACGGCGAAGGCGGGTCGAGGTGGAAGAGCGGCTTGTGGCGAAGCTACGGCGAGAGGAATGGAAAAGGAGCAAGTGGCGAGGGCGGGTAATTTTGAGGGCGATGGAGTGGCGAGCGGTGGCGACCGAGAGGGAGATAATGGGGAAGAGGAGAAGGTGGAGTGGCCGGCTTGGGTATGGGCGATGCAGGGAGGTGGCCAGGTCCTTCGCGGCGTCGTCCACGCGCCCGGCCGCGCAGGAAACCCGGGAAGGCCCCCGATGGCCACGGCGACGGCGATGAGCAGGAGGAGGGATGGGCGAGTTACTGTAGCAGTGGCTGATATTTTTCCCCTTTATCAATTGCTCTAGATTTCATGTTGGAACTCAAAAATCTCCAAACATGAAAGTTACTTAAAACAATGAAAATGACAACTTTACTTTTTGGACCATATCAAAATTCCTAGTACTTTTGAAATTAGGTTTTCAAACTTGAATTTGAATTTGAATTCAAACACCAATCAATTGCAATGTCATTAAATCACTTAATGATGCTTATGCACATGTGATGATACAACTTGAGCTAATAACACCTTGAGGTGTTACAGAACTCTCCGGAACATTCAGTTTCCTGATGGTGACTAAATCAACGACGTTTTCTATACTTTCGTACAATACCACTGAACCTAAGGTCTCTTATAAAAAATGACGGTTGGATCTCCTAACTCCGATCCTCTGTCTATCCACTTATATATTATTAGGACACCAGTACATGTCCAGTTTAGCTGAATCTATCTTGGTTCCCCTTTATTGTTGACAAAAAACGTGGTTCCCAAATCTCAGAATCAATAGAACTCTCTCTATAGTCTTTTTCTTTAAAAAATAATATCCCATCCATGTTGGATCCTCGCACTGTAGCTCCATAACTCACATCCGTGCTAGTGTAGTGTACGTATATAGAACCAGCACTACGAATTCGAAGGCGACAACACAACATATGGTAGGGATAATCATGGAGGCATGCATTCAAGCTGGTTGGTCATCAAAGGATACTAAGGGCACTCACAGTGCGGAGTCTATATAGAGTCCAAGTTTATTTATTATACTTTTATTTATAACGTTTTACTAATTTTATAATATATTCATTAAAGAAAGAGGAAGGAAAATTAAGACTTCAAGTTTTATTTAGATTCCAAGTCCACAATATCCTCGAGAAAATAAATAGCTTAGACTCATGATAGAGTCTGCATTATTGTGAGTGCATTCGTATTATGAGCTTGTATTGGTGACTCATTCCTTGATTCATGGTTCCAAATTTACATGTATATATATGGATGAGTGTTTTTTATATTAGTAGTGATGTTTGGGAGGATGAAAGTATGTATACATAATTTAGTGAAAGCTTAAAAAGTTTAGGTTAGAAATTCAATTTATCAAGTAAGATGAGAGTTTGAATGTTCACTTATTAGTTAAATCGTTGTGTTCCGAGAAAAAAAACACTATTTTTCTACCGTGGGCAAGCGCAAGCCCAAATTCATTGTCGAAAGCAACAGAACTACCAGCATTGACCCTAAAAAAGAAATTACCAGCATTTAGATTCGAGCTTGCTACTACTATCATAGAAGCTAGAAAACAAAAACAAAAAACACACCGAGGGCTATCTGCACACTGCTTCCCCTATTTCCTCCCCAAAACACTCCTAGATTATTACAACCTTTAGTTTTGTACACAAAAAATCTAAACGACCAACTACTATTAGTAGTCTCTTACTGACCTCAAAGTAAGCAAGTACAGACATTATCATGCCATGCTCGCATAACATGCGCAGTTCGAGCTCCTGCAACCAACTAACCAACATTTTAATTTTTTGTTTTTGTACTTCTTAAACCACCGCCCCATTCGATAGCTTCGGTGCAAATGGAGCGGCACATTCGATCATTCAAGTCCTGCTTCGCATATGTTGATGGAAATGGAGCGCCACGTTCTGAACTGTTTCTGCCCCTGCATCAGCTAAATTTGGTTCTCCTGCACGGGAAGATGAGAGGCACACACATTGAGCACAACCATCTTCTTTCTTTTGAGATTTTCTGCCTTTATTTCAAGAGTTCCCAGCAAACGGCTTCCAACGTAGTGGTCTGTAACTGTTTACTCCCTCCGTCCGGGTATACACGGCGCAACCACTTTTCTTTCAAGTCCCGGAATACAGGGCGGCGGCCTCAGCTGCTGTTCACGCGCGCATGCAAATATTTAGTGCTACGTCGCTCGTCTTCTTGGCTCCCACGCTGCATGCAGCTGACCGTTACTCACAACTAGCACCACATTGGATATAATGATGAATGTCACGAGTCCAAAGCTGTTCAAAAGGAGTTTGAGAACAAGTATTCCCGGACAAAAACAATCAGATTCATGATCCAATCATGAGAACAAGTATTTAGCAAGATTGCATTCAAAGATCTGATGACAGCTATATGGCATGCCATCTATGAGTATTAAGGCCAGTCTCAATGGAGGTTTCACGGGAGTGTCATGCACATTAAATAGACTGCCATGTCAGCATTTGCATGAAATTGCATGAAATTGGGAGGAGAGAGAAGGAATTCGTTTCACCATGGTGAAACTATATAGCGGTGTTTCCAAAAAATTGGAAAGTGTGTGAAACCCCCATTGAGAGTATTATTTCATTTCATCCGCATGCATGGAGGAAGGTCATTGGTGAAAGAGAGGAGAGAGAGACAACGGTGGATCCATAGAAGCTTTAAATAGTATGTGAAACTGTGCAATAAAACTATGCATTGAGAGGGTGAGTTGTTTCGTATCAAAATTTCAAAGTTTTAAATAGTATGTGAAATTGTGCAATGAAACTAGCCATTGAGACTGGCCTAATTGTTTATGTGGAACTTGTAGATGGCATCTATCATGCCATCTATTAACTGCTGAACAAATTATCATTGTATATCTCTAGAATGCTATATGTTTTTGTCTATGTGTATGTATGTCTAGAATGTTGTATGATGTCAGGAACAATGTTGTATGATGTCAGGAACGAATGAATCTTGTAGGGGCTATGCTAGAACTCAATAATATATAGGGGTGCTTGTGGTTTATCAGTAGTCATCTCTATAAAACTTATATGTAGAGGCAGCTAATATGGATCATATATAGCCCCTTCTGAAAAGAGATTTGTAGTTGTGGGTGTTGTTCTCCTACTGCCTCTACAAACACCAATACTAGAGGCGGCCGGGCAGCCACCTCTACAAATGGCAAAAGAGAGTAGAGGCGGGCTAGGAGGGCCGCCTCTATAGAGTCATCCCAACAGCCTCTATCGTTTAAAACTAAACACCTTAGGCCAGTTTCAATGGATGGTTTCATTTTTCGGTTTCCAACACTCTATATTTTGAAAATAGTGCAGAAGAGTTTTATTCCCATAAAACTCTCATCGTCTCTCTCTTCATTAATACAATGACGCATGAAATTTTGATGAAAATCCATTGAGACTGGCCTTATTAGATTGTTTTGGCTTTTATTTTTTTCCAAACAAGTGAAAATGGAGAGATGATTCACTATTATTCAAGGGGATGGAGATCAGGTGGACACTTCATAGTAGTTTTAACCAAATATTTTAACATAGCATACAATATTTTTCCTATGGCTCACAGGCCCTGCACCAATTCTGTCCACCTCCGCATATTGTCGAAGGCATCGGGGACACCAGCACCATTCACTATCCACTGTGGATTAGCGATGAAAAAGCTACCGAAAATCCTATTTTCTGAGGTTTATATTTAGGTAAAACTGATATCTTTTCTGACCTTTTTCAATAATTTTCCATCTGTTATTGTATTGTTGTAGAGCTTTCTTGTGTTCTTGTTGTGCTCTTTTCTATGCAATTTTTCCTTTACTGTCAAAATATAGCCTCGGTGCATTCTTTTTCGGCCTACAGCATGGGCCTCTAACTTAAACTTCTGTTTTTCCTATCTTAATTAATTGAAACTTGGTTTCCTCAGGGACAAAATAATTGAAACTTCAAAGGCATATATAGGCCTTGCCAAATTGTTCAATGGAAAAAAATCATTACCGTATATAAATTTGAATGTTTTAATTCTTTTAGGGCAGTTTTGCAACTGTCCCAATAGTTAAATTGACAAATTAGATATTGAAATTCTCAGCAACTAGAAATGTTTCAAATGAACCAAAAACCGCAACCCCTAATCCCTAATAATTCCAACCGTGTGGTAGACTGGCGTTATTGAATCATGAAAAAGAGGTGCGTTAGAACTTAGAAAATAATACAAAAATAAGAGACATTTTGAATCGTGATAGTGATCATGCATCCATTTTACTGCGACATCTAGGATTCATGGACTTCTAGCATGTACCTCGATCCTATATGTCCCATTGTCAACAGCATGAGTAGAATTATTGGTCTACGAGCAAGTCTGTAGGTTATACGTTGTGCACCGTGCAAACCACAATACTTCGTAGTTTGAACGAGGCTAGTTAGTCGCTGGCCTGCAGCCTCTGGAGCAGCGCCATGCGTAGACCTTCGTCGTCCTGCAGCGCGGTGGCCTCGGGGGGCACGTCGACGACAACATCCTGCGTGGTCACGCCGTGCACGCGGCTCACGCACGCGTGCTGTACCTGCAGCTCCAGCGATCGGAGCGCACCCATCAGCAGCGCGGGCGCGTGGCGCGCGCCGCTCGTCACGCGCACCACGGCCGTGTCCCGGCCCACCTCCCGCACGTACAGCTCACCGTTGACGACGGCCGCGGCCTTATCGCCGTCTCCGTCGCCGTCGCCCTCGGAGTTCCGCTCCCACCGTGCCACGGCGACGTGCCTGTGCCTCGCCTCAGACTCGAGCTGCTCCACGCGGGCGCGGAGCTCGGCAATGTACCGCGCGGCGTCCGCGAGGAGGGAGGCCTTGTCCATGCGCGACACGGTGGGCACAGCGGCGCGGAGGTCGCAGAACCGGCGGTTCAGCTTCTCGCGGCGCTGCCGCTCGGACTCCACGTGGCTGGCAGCTGCCCCGGCGCCGGGCCGCGGCCCTGGCTTCCGGCCCCGCCGCTTCGCCGGCCGTTGCGGGAGAGCTGGTGGCGCAGAGAGGCTCGGGAGCAGCTTGGAGAGCTCAGACTCAGGGGAGAGCACGCCGTCCACCGGCATCTCCCACAGGCAGGCGCCAATATCATCGTTCTCGTTCTTCTTGCCCGCAAGGACATCATCATCGAGCAGCCAATGCTCCGGGACTTCACAGGAAGGTAGTTCAAGAATCGTGCATGACGACGGCTCGGAAAAGGAGAACGAGGCGGGTTGCGGGGAGGACGGGGAAATAAGCCCATCCATGGCAGCTTACAGCGTCGCTACTCGCTCTGCTAGCTCTCCACACACTACACCCGCAACACAGCTGAAAAATGAAGGTGGCAAATAATGGTGATCCTGGCTTCATGAGGATGAGGTTTTATTTATATTGGTGCTCAGGTCAGGTATTCACAAAGATGCCCATGTCAAGCGTCTAAGCATTGTTTGGAGCTATGTAGCCAACTAATAGTTTAGCGCTAACATTTGGGTGCTATTTATTGTTTTATTCATAATATGCCTTCTTTGTTATTTGTCGTTATTGTACGGCACGTAGATAAAGATAGGTGAAAAGGCAAATATATACTTTTGCAATCTATTAGCTACTATTAGATGTATAGATAGAGATAGGTAAAGGGCAAACATGTATTTTTGCAATACTGAGAAGTGAGATAGTTGTTGATTGTTGACTAATAGTTAGCTAACCTATTAGCTAGATCCATTTGGATCTGCTCCGGCTAAGCTATTAGCTTGATGGATCCAAATGGAGCCTAAGGATTCTGTGATGCATCTAGATGGCACAAATAACATTAAGTTGCGGACTGAAAGAAGGAAAAACATATGCACATATGTAGTGGTTGGTTGCCTACCTAATTTTCCGACTAGAATTTATTAGTAGCCAAGTTGTATGTCTTTATAGGTTTGCTTGGTTACTTGGCTAAATTGTCCAAGCCTCGTTGGATCATGTTTGGTTTTCATGGCTAGTTTGGTGGCTATACTATTTAGAGTCTAGAATATGTTTTGACACCCTACTAAATTTTGACAAGTTAGGTTTTAGACTAAAAAATCTTTGTTGGAATGACCTAACATGTACCTCTAGTCGGACATCAAACATCACTCGGGTGTGGTCTAAGGAGACCGGCAGGAGTTAACCGGACAACAAACAGTGTCCTAAGCTAGTATGAAACGCCCTTTGCCACCTAGAAAGGAAAAGACAAATCTCAGGTGGATGGATACAGTATATCAACCGAAATAAATTGCATGACAGCCGGATTAGAAGATACTTATACGTCGTGTAGCTTCGCTGGAGTACTTGTGTACTTGACGAGGCATCAAGGGCTGAATCACGCCAACGTGGACGGTTCGAAACGAAGGACGAGACACGTTGGGTACCAAATATGGTAGGCTGTTTTAACAGATAATTAACACTAGCTAGCTAGTATAGTACGATACTTTATCCATCCCTAAGAAAATGTCACCATTCAAATTATGTCCTGAAAGATTGTCATTCTAATCCCCTTTGTTTATCTGCAATAATGTGCATGGTGCACGCGTCCCTTGCCAAAGCTACCAAACATGAGTCAAACAGGGGTAACCAAGGTCATTTACCGATTTTTGGTTCTAATTATATATTTATTATATTTTAAAATAATTGTATTTGATTATTATTATCATTTTGAACTATTTTTGCCATGATAGATCACATGGTGTGACAAACTTACGGCATCAAACCACATGTATTGCCATAGCCAGGTATGTCACACTAGACCGAGCCACTAACACGTATGTCTTGTGAAAAGTTTGGCACAACACTCCTTTAGATAGTTTGTTGTGGCAAGATTAGTGGCAACGACTCTGTTTTAGCGTACCTAGACTGCTATGGCAAGGCTACCTTTATACCTCAGAAAAACCCTCTCCTCTCTCTCTCTCTCTCTCTCTCTCTCTCTCTCTCTCCCCCTCTCTATTTCCCCATCACCGCCTCCATCTCAATCTAGCACGCCCATCATGCTAGGCACTTCTTTACTGCTACGTACTTCGTTACGCAGTCTAGACTGCTGCCGTACCATTCCCCGTCACCACCTCCATCTCAATCTCAATCCACCGTTTCTGCAGCCATTGCTCACCGATTCTGCATGTCCGACACGCCAATCAGCCTATGCCACCATATGCATCATTTACCGCATTTGGGTCCTCTGCTTCTTCCCCACTATACCACAACTACCATATGGGAGGGCCTGGGACAAAGAATGGAGTTGTGTCCTTGTGGGTGCTAGTCTGAAGAAGGCAAGAAGCTATGTGGTTCTCGTCGCAGTTATCTCCGATCAATCGGCTGGCAAATCACGCCCTGTTGTTCCTTCTCCCTCCTTGGCCTTACGGGGCATGCCGGCGGTGGCAACCACCTGTGATGCATCTAGCATTGCCCTTTTTACATTGTTTATATATTCTTAAGTTTGACACCGTTTGTCACTAACTGTCAACCTATTTCCAACTTTGAGCTAAGTACACAGATTTTTGTAATTTGTTATTTTCTCTATTGATATATTATGTATGTACCGTACACATTTCCTGTATACTATTTTTCTACTTTGTATATAGATATTTTTCACTTATAAATATAGGAGATGGATGAACCCTATAATTTTGTGGATGGCCATAAAACTAATTTAGGAGATATCACCATTCAATGCCTCAAAGCATCAAGATATTCTATGCAAGCCAACCAACAAACGAGAGTCTAGATGAGGAAGCCAGCTTTAAGGTCAGTTAAGCAATCAGGAACTCCACCTAAAAGGTTGGGTTCTTTTGTGGAGCAGCTGAAGCCCTAAAAAAACGTTCGGCATAAACAGCCCAAACAATTTTTTGTTAAATTTACATGGACAATAAACCCATGTGTTTGCGACCTTCAATTTTTTTGCCAAAGTTGTTTCTTGGATGGTTTTAAGGCCGAGCAACTGATTCCACCCCCAATAAAAAAACTAGAATTTAAGGGATTCTCCAAGAGTCTCAATCCCCAATGAGCAAAACCAATCCCTCAAAACCCCACCCTCAATCCCTCAAATATTCTAGGTCAAAACTCGCCCCCAATACAAGCATCACAAACGTGGACTC
The DNA here is from genome assembly GCA_018135685.1 of Themeda triandra. Classification (NCBI taxonomy): domain Eukaryota; kingdom Viridiplantae; phylum Streptophyta; class Magnoliopsida; order Poales; family Poaceae; genus Themeda; species Themeda triandra. The sequence goes on along the minus strand of JAENPR010000002.1, from coordinate 3,751,875 downwards.
CTTTGATTGGTCGGCTGTTCGGTGACGACGAGCCGCACGGGTACGGCGGCGGAGGAGAGGTGGCCAAGGAGGAGCACCATGGGAGGACGAGTGGCGCCGGAGGGTTGAGTTATTGAGGAGGAGTGGCGCTGGATCTCAGAGCATCTCCGGCGATGAGTCTGGGGGCGCCATTAGGAGCCGAACTCGGTGGAGAGGAAGGGGCCACGTGCTCGAATCGGCTGAACCTACCGTTGTCGGGAGGGCAGACGCGCGGTGGAGGCCGCCGTGAGGAGGGGCGGGTGCGCGGTGGAGGCCGTCGTGGGGAACAACGTGCGGCGGCATCAGATGTGGATGGAGCCACCCGGGAGGGATGAAGAGAAAAAGAAAAAGGAAGAAGAGAAAAGAAAGAAAGAAAGAAAGAAATAAATAAATAAATAAATAAATAAATAAATAAATAAATAAAAGAGATGACGGGTGGAACCCACGTATTGCATTGGGGGAACTGTTATAGCACTCTTTCCCAATAACCTAAAATGTAGTATTGGGTTACCCCCAATACCAGTTTATTGGGGAGTCAATTGCACTCTATGTACCTAAACTATTGGATGGTTCCCACATAGGTACTCCAACAAAAAAAAAATGTAACAGTTGCGTACTAGATCTTTTGTTTTTACTCATCAGTGGTACAATCATGGCCACATAGATGCTAGTAGCTGACGTGGACAGGCCACGCTAGATTGAGGGCTTGGCCATTTTGCTGAAACCTCCGCCACGCTAGATTTAGGGGAGCTTTATTGGGAAACTGCTGGAGATGCTCCCCTACAAAAAGAAATCTTAAGTGTCATAACAAAATACAATGGACCCAGCTTGTGTTAGCCTATGCCAAGCTTATCTTATCTACATCTAGGTTATTAGAAATAAGCCGTGCGACTAAATAGCCTTATATTTGCATTAGACTTAGCAACCTGTTTGGATACAAAGGCTAATTGCTAGCTAGAAACTAGTTATAATTAACACTTGTGCATCTAAACCGGAGGGTTAATTTTTTAACCAAGTCGATCTTCAGCTAGTGATTAGCCAATTAGCTAAATCAATCATAATTAATTTAAGCTAATTTTTAGTTCCAACTAGTTGTTAGCCTGGCGTATCCAAATGTTGGATGTGATCTGAACATCGTTTCATGGTAACCTTGTGATCTGCCCATTTGTTGGACGTTTATGTTGGTTGCCAGGCTATGCGTGCGCAAAATTTGTCTTCTTGTCAAAATCCTTTTGGTACCTATCAAAATTTCTGCAAATGTTTGCTAATAAAAAAATGGGAAATGCTACAAAATAATCAGAAATATAGTGTCAAATGCGCACGCATTGCAAACTAATAATCATTTTTTTTGACAACTAATAATCATTATCTTAATCGACAACATGAAGTGATGAACAGGGGCAAACTCTACCTCAAGTTTGTAAAAGTAATTATAATGGTAAAATCACACAGTTGAAAACATATGAGACAATCAAAATCAAACACACAAACTAATTCCCGCTGAAAATTAGATGATGTTGGACTATGCTGCTTTCAGTTCAGTTAGTAGGGATGGACGGAAATGATTGGTCCTCCAACTACCATACTAATTCCATTTGGCAATCTTGCCAACATACGAGAATGCTCACCGTGGGAGCAAAGGACTGCATTCAACGTTACCCAAAACAATATCCATCAAGATAACTTTCACTCTTTCAACTAGACCTAAACACTCATGAGCCCCTGTCGGTGTGACGATGAATTGAGGGAACCTTTTTTTTTCACAAGGGGACGAACCTTGGAATGATCATTTCATACATTGGCACTGCAACATTCCAGGAAAGAACATCCAAATTCCCCCTGTGATATCAGCACAGCCGCACAAGCCTTCCAAATGAACTTCAGGAAACCAAAGCCTAGATAAGATATGTTCTCTGCTCTGAAACCTCACATACGTGTTACAAAGTAAAAAAAATCACAATAAAACTAATCCTCATCCATCCCGCCACCAGGCTGGGCATCTCTTCTTGGACCTCCTGCTGGTTTTGCCATGATGATCTGGACAGTTCATATTTATTCAAATATTACCATGTAGACCTATGAAATGCAAGCTGTCAGAAATAATTTAGAACATAAGCTTAGCTCGTCGTACCTGGTCAACCCGTAGAACTGTGCATGCAGCATCAGCAGAGTATTTTAGGGCAAAAAACCTGTACAGCAAAATAAGCAAAGTAAGAAACATGCTAAGAGGTCATCATAAGCAGCTTAAACTGCCACACATAATGTGCAAACCCATCTATCAAATTTGAAGACGTGTATGTAGACCAACAATGGTGCAAGCATTTTCCACATCCAATGAGCACATGTTCAATTACCACTAAAGATTGAAAACATTCTTAAACCATACTGATCATATTGAATTACTTTGTGACATAGAGGTCCCATATTTTTAACGTGGAGATGTCCTTGCAGGCACCTTCCTCAAGGTCAATGCCAACTTTCGTATTGCCACTAGCATGCTCAGCATAAAGAGAGGATATTATCTCCATTGCGCTAAGTCCAGCATTTTCTGCCAGGGTTCTTGGAACCATTTCAAAGCTTTCAGCAAATTTTGCAATTGCATACTGGTCCAACCTGTAGAATTATCGACAGCAACCAACAAATTATTTGAGGGAAACCAACATTTCATGGTGCCATCCATTAAACTACAAAAATTGATTTGACATGTCAAATTGATCAAGGCCAACTAAACCATACAGCTCTATATAAACTCACCGGTCGCCTCTAGATTTGAAGATAAAAGCATCATTATGAAAAAAGTTGCATCTTAGACATCAGATTTTTTTATACCATCTATCATTGTGTCCCAACAAATAGAGGAGACCAAGAACTATAAAATTTATCATAATATTTGCGTCATGCTAGATGCTTACATGTCAATGAAGCCTGCCAATTTAGCAAGCAAATACAAGATATAAAGATCCTTCTCTTTTGTAACTAGCAACAAGTTTCAGCTTTACTTTTACCTTGTACATGAAAAGATAGCAAGCAGCCTCGCACGTCGCCTTCCTGCCCTCGCGCCGCAAAGCTGCAGCGGAGCTACGCGCTCTCGCGCCGTGGTGTGTGCCTGCCAGGCCGAGGTACTGGCGAAGCAGCAGCGGAGCTGCTCACGCTCGCCGGCGAGATCACGACAAAGCAGCCCGTGCGACTGCCGGCGACATCGCGGCGGACGGCGAAATTCGTCCCAATTGCGCCACCGTTTTCCAATTCCTCGCGCACATGGCATCGCCCGGTTCTTAGCTAGTACCTGGACGTGATCTCATCGCAATTCATCAAGAATAAGCGATGAATTTTGAGTTCTTGGTGACGCTGCCGCCATGGCCACTGGAGCAGAGCTCCTACTCGCTAACCCGGAAACCCGCTGCAGTAGCTCGCGAGCACGGCGGGCGCGTGCGCGGGCGGCTCCTCGCCGGTGCGAGCGCGAGCGGACGGCACTCCGCCGCTGCCGGGAGGGCACGCGAGCCGGCTGCTCCGCCACGGCCGCGTCGGCACGAGCGCGAGCGCACGGCGCTCCGCCGTTGCCGGGCGGCCGTCTCCGCCGCGGCCTCGCCGGCTCGGGCGCGAGCGCGCGACGCTCTGCTGCTGTCGGGCGAGCACACGAGCGGGCTGCTCCGCCGCGGCCGCGCTGGCACGAGCGCGAACGCACGGCGCTCCGCCATTGCCGGGCGGGCGTGCGCGAGCGCTCGATGCTCCACCGCTGCCAGGCGGGCACACGCGCGGGCGGGATCCGCTGCGGGCTCGCCGGCGCGAGCGCGAGCGCGAGCGGCCGGCGCTCCGCCTCTGCCGGGAGGTTGAAGACGAGTGAGCCGGTGCGGTGCTGGAACAGAGAGAGAATGGAGAATGGGAATGGAGCAAAGAGAGAGAGGGAAAAATACGACGGGTTTTTTTTAGAAATAGTCCAACCAGCTGGCATCGACATGTCCATGTAGTCTGCTCCACCTCAGCTTTGATCGCCCGCATGGCCACCCGAGTACCGTTGCATAGCCAAAACAATAGATTGAGTACCTAGATGTTACGTTTTTTTAGTACCTAGGTGTTACACGCCTAATAGTTTAGGTACCCCTGGTGCAATTTACTCAAAAGTTATTAACTATCATGGTAGAAACAAACTTACCCTGTTTCCTTCAAAGAGAACTCCTTCAATCTCTTTGCCAGCTCTATTTCTGTTGCAGCGGCACCAGGAACTATCCTACTGTCCCTGCACATTGACTAGCACAAACAAAAACAGTCAGAACTCAGATTAGCTACAATAAAAAGAGTTAGGTCACATCTACTGTAAATACCACAGATATACCTTGTAAGTATTGACACCATCATCAACAGCTCTTTCAAGATCATCTAGTATACTGTCAGTACTGCCTCTCAAGACAACAGTAGCCACTGTATTTCCACCTTCTTCATTCTTGACGACAGTGACCTATATAAATGAAAAAAAAAACAAAATAAAATGAATGTTGGCAAGGAAGAATAAAGATATATCTTCTGTAAAAGCACAAAGGGAATAGAACATACTCGAGTACCACCAATTTCTTCAACAGAAACAGAGTCTGCATATCCTAGTTCGTCTGCACTGGGTTGACTAAGTTTCAACTATAATTCAAAAGGGAAAACACAAAATCAGAATAAGTATGCTACTACGACACAGGAACAAATACATCTGAAAAATCAGAACTCACAATTGGAATAGCCCCAGTAGTACGGCAGAATCTTCTCAGTTCAAACTTCGAGCTGATTTTCAGAACCATCAGTCTGCAAACGGAACAACAGTAACTGCTATAAAAAAGGTCAACAGCCACACACCCATAGAGTCTTTGGAGAAAATATAACATATGTATGATAATTCTCCAGTCAAAAAGGAATTTTCGACAAAGATCAATACTGCACAGAGAATTCAGGTTATCCAGTTCAGAACACATGAAAAAAAAACCTCACTTGTAACGTTCACAGAAATGTAGCGCCATGTCACCAACTGCAGCTCCACTGACAATAACCTTGGCGCCTGAGTCAGAGACAGCTTTGATAAGCTCCTCCACCTTAGCTTCCTCGGTCTTAGCATAATTTTCTAGCTGCAAAAGCATATGTATTATAGATTCCAACAGATATTTGCAGATTGCAGCTTGCAGATTAAAGTTCAGTGTATCCATAAGAAATGAATCCACAAATTATGAAAAAGGAATGTAGTGTTGGATGCACGCGTCTACATAACGTCAAACACTCAAAGCCAACTAAACAGTTTGCAACACTGAAACCTTCATCAGCATAGTAAAAGTAGGGACGACTTTAACTTTAGTCAAAAAAATGATTCTAAAAGTAAGAACATACCTGCTCAGTCAGCGGAATGAATCAACACGGTTCCCTTTGTTTCAGTTGCTGAGGTATCGATGCCACCAGCAAATACTGCAATCTGAATATTGATTGGTTTTAGAATTCAGAAAGAAACACTGCCAGACATCAGACATAAAAAGATGGGTACTGTGCTGTAATTGGTTAGGATTGCTGTGCATATTGAATTTCTAGCACCATCTTATAACATATAACTGCCAAAATCATAGTTCCTATCCATTCATTGCCCTTAGCAGTAGCGTGAACTAGAAAGACAAAAATTAATAAAATAGTGTTCTGTAAAGTGTGATTTTTAAGAAACAGAAAAGCTTACAACAGCACTAAGCAAACACAAGCAAATGAAATGTGCTGTGCCATAACCACTTTATTAAGTACAAATTGGTTTGTCAGTGCTTTATGAGTGATGTAATGCTACATAAGCATACATGATTCACTTAACAATAACAAAATATACAAACACTGAACCCATGTCTAAATCACCACGAGTAAGTGATTATCCTTGATCTTCCAACAACAAATACTCGTAACCTTGTGAAAATAATTTTTAGAGGTCCATCCACTGCCCATTTGACTAAAAAAACTTCAAAATCAATAAAAAAATGAAGGGTATAGAACTTTCACAGGTATAACCAGCGTGCAATGTGAATGAAGAGTAACATTTTAAGCTTACCTTTGCCTTCTCCACCCTTTTGATGCTACCAACAGCATCATTTTTCAGAACCATCCCACGGACCACAGAAGAGTTGCGCAAACCACCTCCAAGCAGCTTAGCCACTCTAACATTGTCGACATTAAAGTTTGCTGGATTTTTGGGGCAAACTTGAATGCAGGCCTAAAAACGATACAACAATCCCACAATTAGTTGATATCAGTATGACGTGCGAGGGAAAGCTCCCTATAAGCTGGTATGGATTAGCTTACATCAGCCACAAGAGGGCACATTATATCCTCCTGGCCAAACTGCTTGCTCGCGACAGCAGATCTCATCCTCAACACGACCTCCTCCCTGTTTCTTACATCCATGTTCTCTGAGCCTTTCTCAACAAGATCCTCCAAGATCTCAATTGCCTGCACACCAAAGACAAAAGCACAAAGTGCCTGCTATCAGACCGCATGTTCCAATGTTACAAAAGTCCTACAGGAGTCAGGGGGGCAGGCAAGTCACCTTGTCGCTGGCTTTGGTGTAGCCAATGATGATCTCACTGGGATGCAAGCCCATCCTGATGAGCTCCTCGGCCTTGTCAAGCAGTTCGCCGGCAAACGATATGGTGAGATTGGCCCCGTCCCCAATCTCCTCCTGCTGCGCCCTGCCGGCCAGCACCAGGATCTTAGCAGCTGGGTGCTGCACCTCCAGCTCGTTCACGATGGTGGCAGCGTCGCTTGTGACAAACAGCTTATCCAAGTGGTTGACAACCATCTTGTGCATTCCTGCATAAATGAAACCAGTAAAACTACAACATCAAGCAATCCATCAGTGGAAGGTTTAAGCACTAAATAAAATTTAGTCAGATGCGATTTACAAAATTTAGTAGTACTAGACAAACTAATTGCTCGTGGTCCAAACATTGCACGCGGCTAAATGAAATTTCAAACAGCAAGCCAGCGTGCCAAATTCCTCGCAGTACCCAAACATTCGTCAGCCTTGTCACCGCATCCCAATAAGCTCCAACAACTAGGCCCCTCCTCGCTCCAGATCCCCCACACTCCCTGCCCACTCCCCACAACAGCTCGATTCGGCGGCCTCACGTTAACCCACCGAATACCAAGCACGCTCCTCTCACTCCAGTAGGCACCACCCGAGCCCATGACCTGCGCGAACGAAACCAAGGCGCACGCGGATCGCAACTCACCGTTGGGCCCGAGGGAGGTGCGCGTGATGGCGGAGAGCTCGCGGCCGGCGTCGACGTTCTTGAGCACGGCCTCCTGGAGCCCGGAGAGGTGGCGGTGGCCCTCCTTGAGCATCGTCTGGATCCCGCGGCCCTCCATCGGGCCGAGCGCCACCATCTTCGTCTCCGGCTGGGTGTGGGGGCGGCGGGGGAAACCCAAGGTTTAAACCCTAGTGGGAGTGCGAGTGCCGGGATTGGAATCAAGGGCGGCGGCACGGACGAGAACAGAGGGCCGATTCGGTGCGGGAACCCTGGGGGTTCGATCTGGCGGCGCGCAGGAATGACTTGGGGTTTAGTCTCGCCTCGGCCTCGGCGTCCATGCGGCGGTGCGGGGGCAGTTCGGCGCGCGCCGGATCGAGTCGAAGTCGGTGGCGCTGGCGCGGTCGAGTTCAAAGTCCGGCCCTGCTCGGATGGGAGGGAGAAGAACAGGGCCAGCCGGCCAGGGGATGACCGTGGGCCCGCTCGGTCAGGGAAAGGAGGAAACAATGAAGGCTGCCGGCCTTACTGGGCCGTGGCCCAGCCTGCAAGGTAGGAATGGCGCGTGCGTTAGCTGGTGCGGGAGGCCTTAGCCAGCCTAGCTGATGGAGCTGGAGCGGACGCTGCGGGCCGGCAAGCACCCAAGGGCTGGTCCTTTAAGGCCGAAAATCAGAGGCAGGTCAAAAGATAGAGAAGGAAAAGAAAAGTTTTTTTTTTCCTTTTTAGAACAGGTTTTAACAACTTCTCCTGATTATATTTAAACTGTTTATTTAGATTCGAAAACTCTCAAATTTTAAATTAATTTAGAAATTTAAATTCTTTTTTAAATATATCTAAAACAAATTAGAAAAATTAAAGATGTTTGCACAAGCTTTCAACCCGAAATGCTACTCATCAAGTGGCCTTCTTGGTGGCTTCAATGGTTTTATGGGAGGATAACCATGCAAGCTGCAATTTTTGGACACACCAGCTTGGCGCTTGGGGGCGAGTTGTTTGTCAAGGAGAGAGATATCCATCGTAGTGATGATGGGCATGAAGAAGCCAGAGCTGATTTTTTTTTTCTTTTAATTACATAGTGTAATGCAAACGTCCAATACGCACAAACACCCACCCTTGTGAACACATGTACGTAAATCCTACCTCTACGAGCATCTCTGAAGGACTAAGCGCGGCAAATCTTAAATTCACGAAGTCATCATACACGCCCGCTTCTATACCACTTAATGCATAGCGCCGAAAAACCTAAATTACTATTAGATTATTTATTTATAGAATATGTTTTCATAATAAACCTAAATGAAGGTATAAATGTAGATAAAAATAGCTTTTAGAAACTCAGTTAAACTGTAGATTCTGTTGACTTCTCGTAAAATGAAATTTACATGTTTTTCAAGATGGAGGGAGTAGAAACCGATAGGCGTGGTGGCGGCGAGCTTTGCTCCTTCCCGCGAGGTCCGGCGAACTCTCGTAATCGAAGATGTCTTAATCGGTTTCGTGACAGCCACCTAGAACGTCCATGGACCATGGACTCCCACAAACAGTACCACTGGGCACTGGGCCGAGGCCAGGCAGCAAGCACTAGACGGACAACCGATCGGCGTCATTGATCGCTGCCCCTCGGCCGGCCAGACGGACAACCGGTCACTCTCGCCGTGCTTGCAGGTGCGCGCGCCGCGCACTTGACCTGAACCTGACAGCTCCGTGGCAACCAACCTATCTACGCTCCCAATTCTACTTGCACCAGCCGAAGCAGCGAACGATCAGTACTGATCGATCGTCCTCAATCATGCCGATCGATGCCATCCACCTATATACGTCTAGATTTGTCAACACCTGCAAACGACTTCTGCTCGGCTCCTCCTCGCGCCTGAAAGCGAGAGGTTTGACCTCTTGGCCGGCCGCGCTTGATCGAGCCGTGCGCCCGTGCCCGTGAAAAGGCAGTGTGATGTCGCGGTCGCGGTTGTTGAGAAAATCTAATGAAAGGCTGGGCACCGAATTGAAGATGGAAGTGGGACACTTGGTCCATCTAAAACACAGGGGTCTTGGATGGTTTTGCCTGTGCCCACGAGTGTTTTGTGTGCCCGGTTTCAAGGGAATGGACGGTGGTGGCCTGTGGCTGCGACGGTGAGACTTGGTCGGAAACGTACCGCGGATCAATTTCAACGACGAGACCGCACAAAGGCACGAGATGGTCGTTTCCAACGGATTTCATGTCCAAACTTCAGAGTTCAGAGTCCACAAGACTCGAGACCACAGAATGAGGGCCACGGAGCCCCTCATGTGTTCAACAAGGAACCTTCCGGAGGTTCAGATTTGCACCTTCCTTCTTACCTTTTTATTACAGCTTCACTCAGTCAGAAATCAGACACCCAGAAAGCCAGAGCGACCATCACAATTCACACAGTAGACATGTCGCGTGGTTGAGGAACATGCTCCTTCCACACGCACTGCACTGACATGTCAAGATCTTGCCTGCATCACATACTCTGACGCTCGCTTTTCATGTACTTTGCACACGTGAGAATTTGCAGTGCTTCTCCTGAAACCTAAACCTCTGTTTCTTCTTTCAAAGTCCTGCTCCTAACTGCCATCAGATTCGCCACCCAAAACGCACCAACCGGAACAAGCACCCTTCACTAACATCTCAATTTTTCTCATTTCCAATCTTAACAAGAAAAGAGTACCTCTTCTCTAGGAATCTAAACAAAAACATCATCTTTTTTATATGATGGTGATGGCTTGTTTTATACTATATCCCTATTCTCCCTCCAACCAAAGATGGGGAATATCAAACTAAACGAGCTAACGACCGCTGCTAGCTGCAGCTCTCCCTACCTATAAATATAGTGCACAATCCAAAACCTAATCAATCCTTGGATAAAAATCTAGCTAAACCAAGGAATAAAGGAGCGATTAGGTGTTTCTGCCTGTGAAGACTCTGCCTGTCACGACTCCAGAAGATAGAGCCGCAAACGGAGACAAAGGAGACTCTTTCTTGGCGCGCGTGACCGTGACGATGAAGCCACGCCCACCGGCGGGGGCATCGTCCGCTTCCGCCATGCCGGCCAGGCTCCGGCCGCACCTCGCTCGTGTCGCCTCCTTCCTGATCGTCTTCGCCGTGGGCTACTCGCTGGGCCTTCTATCATCGTCCACCCGGCCGTCACCGCGACCGTCCCAGACGACGATCACACGGCCGCACGCCGCGCACCTCACCGACAGCGCCTCCTCCAACGCCTCCCCGGCGGCGTCGAACGGAACCGGCACGGCCGCGTCGAGCTCGAGCTCGAGCTACCCACGGTCGCCCCCGCACGACCTGTTCCGGTTCAGGGAGGAGTGCGGGGAGCCGGTGGCCAGCCACGCCGTCGTGCGGACCCTGCTCGACAAGCTCTTCGACGGCGAGAGCCCCTACGCGGGGTTCCCTCCCACCCACACGGCGGCCCTGCTGCACCCGGCCGCGGCGCGCCCGCGCGGGTGGGGCTCGACGGGGGCCGTGTTCGCGGAGCTCATCGAGGCGGTGCGCCCCGAGGTGATCGTAGAGCTCGGCGCGTTCCTGGGCGCGTCGGCGCTGCACATGGCGGCCGTCTCCAGGAACCTCTCCCTCTCCCCGACGATCCTCTGCATCGACGACTTCCGCGGGTGGCCCGCGTTCCGGGACCGGTTCCGCCGCGACGTGCCCGCGCAGCGGCACGGGGACGCGCTGCTGCTGCCGCAGTTCATGTACAACGTCGTGGCGGCGGACGCGGCGGCAGGAGACGCCGACGACGACGTCAGTAGTAGGCCGCGCGTGCTGCCTCTGCCGTTCTCGACGGCGTCGGCGCTGGCTGCGCTGTGCGAGTGGGGCGTGTACGCGGACCTGATCGAGGTGGACGCCGGGCACGACTTCCACTCGGCGTGGGCGGACATCAACCTGGCGTGGGCCGTGCTCCGCCCGGGGGGCGTCATGTTCGGCCACGACTACTTCACGGCCGCCGACGACCGCGGCGTGCGTCGCGCCGTCACGCTGTTCGCCAGGGTCAAGGGGCTCACCGTCCGCCCGCACGGACAGCACTGGGTTCTGTCCCCGAAGCCCCCGCGAGGAGGGCGCCGCGACGACGACGCCCGGCGACGGTGATCGAGTGCCTGTCGCTGTCGCCGCCGGGCCCGGCTGGTGCCATGCACTCGACTCCCGTTGCACTCGACTCCGGCTGGTGCCATCATCCTCCGGTCCGGCCGGCACCGAACCTGCCTGACGTGTCCCGTTGCACTGCAGCAGCACCCGTAGCCGTGTTCGTACTTGGAGGTGCAGTGCAGGCGTGCAGTACCCACCCCACCGATGAGTATGAGTATGACCCACCACCTCGATCAAAAGCCGACGAAAAAAGTTGCGCCGCCCCCGCCACTGTTCTCTGAGCCACTCGTCTCAACCACCATTGCTTTTGCTGTAACATTCTTCTCTAACTACACTACACGGGGATCATATAAAGATATACTAGTATATATGAACACATGCATTTGTTCTCGTCTGCGAGACGATATATTCAAATACATGCGTACACATTTATGTGTACATATGGATGGACACGGCGATTTAAGTGTTTTCTGGAGCTGGTTAGTTGGAATGTTGTTGTTGAATGTTGATGGTTTTGTTTCCTCTTAGCTTGTTTATTTATATATATAACAATAATCATTCATCGTAGAAAAGAGAGTACATGTATACAGCTTTCATGGATGGGAGAAAGGTAAGGTAAGGTTCCTCTCATCTTTTCTGTGGGATAGGGAAGTGCAGCGCATATGTGTGGGCTAGACCAAGAGGAACCGATGCGGCCGGGCATCGATTCGGTGATGATGGTGAGGTGATGTTCCATAGTGGAAGCCATAATGTTTCCGTTGGAGCCCGTTCCCCCCGACGCGTCCCTCGCGGGCGGCGGCGGCGCCCCGTCCTCGCCCCCGTCGATCTCCACCTCCAGCCCGTCCCTCTCCATTCCAGCCCCAGATCCGCATTCCCCAGCTCCCAACCTTTTGTTTCCTGGGTCAAGCCCCCGCCTTAGCCCGCCGGACGCAACTCCTGCGCCGCCGGCCACCTCCGTCCTCCGCATCCATGGCGGCTGCGCTGGCGTGCCCGGTTCCGGCCTCTGGTCCTTGGAACTGGCGGCCACCTCCCCTTCGACCGCGTCGGTGGGCAGGGCCGCGGTCCCTGCTGCTGCTGACAACGGCGGCGTCGACGACGGCGATGCTGCTCCTCCCGCGGCTCCTCTGTCCTCGCCGGTTGGTGCCGCGCTCGTGGCCCACGGCGGCGGCTCTCTGTCGCCGGCGGGGCACGCCTGTGGGGTGGCGGGCGGCGCGTTGTCCGCTGGCGAGCTACAGCCGGCCCGCAGCGCCCCTTCGCTTGCGTCGGCCGACGCATGCCTGGAGGAGGGGGAGTTTGTGCAGGTGCCCCCGCGCCAGCGCCCACCCTCCTTCACCTCTACCGGCTTCCTACGCACCCGGCTCCGGCCGCAGAGGTGGAGTCCTTTCCCCACCGCCGCCCCTTCTTTCCCTCCTCCACCGGCAGGTCAAAGGCGATGAGATGGGAAGATGTGTTGGTCGAGGATTGCTCTGACGGTGAGCTCGACGAGCCGGCACACGCGCTCCACCGATCCACCTTCCACCGGTTCCACGCACCTAAGGTGGCGCCTCCCGGCCGAGATCGGGGTGATCTCGGCTCGGGTTGACGCCAACCTGCTGCCGCCTACCCCCGGTGCTCCCACGCCCGGGACGGATGGTGCTCCTACCCATGTCGGCGGTGACCCGGGTGTCCGCCCGTCGGCGACGCCGTCGCGGCGCGCCGCCGGCGACCGAGGGCCACAGCGGCGGCCATTCAGGGCCTCGACTCCACCGCGCCGGTCAAGGGGCGTCGGCGGCGGCGTAGCCGCTCCTTGGCTCCAGCTGCTGACCCTGCTGACCCGCCGGCCCTGGAACGCCGCCCGGTTCACCAGAGGCTTGGCCCTCGTCGCCGCACCACCGAGCGACCCTCAAGGTTGGCGGCGGGTGCTTCCGCGCCGGCCTCCTATGGGGCCTCCCAACCTGCCGCGGCCGGACGAGGCATGCCGGCCGAGTTGGGATGGTCGCGCCCACACATCGTCGTCCGGTCCCGCCGGAGTTGGTGGGACTCTGCTTCAACTGTCTTCGTCGCGGCCACGTTGCTGCCCAGTGTCACTCCCCGTCTCGTTGCCTGCGTTGCCGTCGCACCGGACATCGGGCCAAGGAGTGCACGCTGCCCAGCATGCCTGGGCCTTCTTCGTCGTTCGGCCGCGGGCGGGTGTCCTCGGTGGAGCGCAACGTTCTTTGTGCTCAAGTCACCGAGGGTGGTGCTTTGCCGTCTCGACCCCCTCCTTGTCGACCCAACCGTCGGCCACGCCGACCCGGCCGTCGCCAAGCCGTCCTCGGCGCGCCGCCGCCTCCGTCGGTTTCTCCGCCCGTGGTTCACAAGGTGTGTCCCGGGGTGGAGGCTCTCTTCACCAACAAGTGCGTCGCGAGGACCGGTGAGACCTTCCTCCCCTTGTCATTCTTGCGCTTGCGATGCTTCTACGCTGGAGGTGCTCCTGGAACACCTCTCCTTGAGGTTCAATGTGTCCATGGGGGTGGCTATGGATCGGCGGGCCCGGGTGTGGGCGGTTCGGCCACACCTCGGCGGTGGAGGTTGCTGCTGTCAAGCGCTTTGACACGACGCACAGGAGTGCCCCCACACTTCGGTGGAGGTGGATGTCGAGGTACCGGTAGGTATCCCGGATGTCGGTATGCCGAACCAGGATGTGCTTTCGCTGCCGGCGCCTCCCTCCCACGACGTTGCGACTCCACGCGTTGTGGAGGTGGCTGTGGCTCCGTCGGTCCGCTTGGGGGACTCGGTGACGCGTGACCTTCCGGGGCCTTTGGTCGTCGATGCGTCGGCGGAGAGTCCTGGGGCGCTCTATGTGCTGGAGGAGATTGAGGCAGCGGTCTCAGATGTCCAGCCCGTCGGTTCGGATGTGCTCTTGCTGCACACTCCGCCCTCCCACGACGACGCGACGCGTTGTATCCGAGGTGGCTCCGGCCCCCCTTGGAGGACTCGACGGTGCGCGCCCCTTCGGGGTCACCCTCGGCCGGCGATGCCCGGCGGCGCTCCCGTGGCGCTGTCTTTGCGGGGAGATGATTGAGGCGGAGGTCTGTCTCCCGTTGTCTACGCCGCTCATCAAGGCTGGACCGCGGTTGAGACGCTCGCGGACACCTGTGACTATCCACACCCTCAGGCGAAGCAGTCGCATTGCAGCCAGGCCGCGTGCGGCAAACGCGACTGTGCAGGCACAGAGGCTGCTGTCAAGAAGGCAAATAGGAGGTCCATGACGATGATCCCGACCACGACATCGAGGAGAAGTTCGTGGCCGCGTTTGGAGGCGGCATGTCCAAGCGCAAGCAGCAGTGCTTGGACATGCTCCTTAACGGCAGGTTCGACGTCACAGTCATGGACCTGAACTTGGAGGGCCTGGAGGCTGAGGCGGCCTGAGTAGGAGTTTCATACTCCTATCGTAGCTCCTTTTTCAGTCATGTATTCGCTTTTGTGTTTCTTGGTGTGTGTTTGTGTGGGTTCTTGGTAATCAGAGTATTACCAAGACTTGTAAACCTTGCTTTACTTTATTCTGCTTAATGAAATGCGCGCAACGGCGTGGTCTCGAAAAAAAATGTTCCATAGTGGAGGATGACGCGGTATGCTTGCCAGCCGGAGGAGGAAGATGCATGGTGAATTGGTGGTGATTGTGTCAGCTCAACTCTAAACGAAGTACAGAGCAAAGGCCAGGATACTGTATACTGGATAGACGGGCCATGGGCGTGGTACCTAGAATAATCATGGCCAACAGACCTTCTGGTTATCATGCATGATCGAGTAATTCACAAGATGATCGAGCCACTAGGTGGTGTATGGATTAAGTTACTGGATTCGAGGGCGGCAACTTTGTTAGTTCAGTACCTACTTCAGTGGAGAGCCATGACCGTAAGGATTTCTGATTTGATTGAAGTAGTCAAGTAGGAGTAACCGGGTAGCAGCTCTGTGACTTTCATCACACACCCGTGTAGGCGTAGCATCATATATGAGAGCGATAGCTTAAACCATACCGCATCGATAGATCGTGATTGAAGGCGAATGAAGAAAGCGAAACGTACAGGCCATATCAAATTGAAATCAAATACTGATGCCACCGATCCGAGATCCCTCATCGTTTCAGACGTACCACCCTTATCGATCTCTTAAAAGTCTCCGTGTATACATATAGGGTGAACCCTGCAGGGGAAGAATAGTGTGACGAGTCAACGATGGTACTGTGTCTGCAAATGCTTGATTTCTGTAATGATCCTGCAGGAACCTGCAGGTGAGACGGTCTTATCCAGGGCTAGGGCGCGCGCGGCCATGGACGTGCGTACTCTCAGAGCATCTCTAACAACTCCCTAAATCTACTTGATATTCTATTATTTTTGGCAAAAAAACACAAAAACACATCTCCAACAACTCTCTGAAGTCACTTGGTATTTTCCCAACTTGGAAAAAATCTCCCTCCGCGCGCGGAGGCTATGCGTATCGTCCCTCGCGACGGCCCGTCGAGCGCGCCTAGACGCCGTACGTAGATGGGACGACCGGACTGGCTCCGTTGCCCCACGCCGGCATCGACCGCCGGCGGCGGCTGCATCTCCCCCGAGCGCAGGGGCGGGCCTATGTGTTAGCATGGGTATTCAAATGAATACCCATATTTTTTGGATATAAATTTTGTACATATAATGTATACATGTATTTGTGCTGAAAATCAAAAGTAAATGACTAATCTTTGAATAATTTAGCCCAAAAACTACTGCTATACATTGTGCCATATATTGTTGTACATACCAAATACTATACTTTGTCATAAAAATTACACCCTTATATTTTTCGAATACCCACACTCATATTCCTGCGCCCGCCACTGCCCGAGCGGGCTCTTTTGCCCGACGCGCGGACACGGCGCCGGTGGGGGAAGGAGCCGCGCGCCGGGAAGGGATGCGGGCGTGGGGCCACGCCGGGGAAGGAGGGGGCGAGGTCGTCGGGGAGCCGCCCGCCGGGGCGCCGTCGCGTGGTGCTGCGGTCGCGGTGGCCTAGAAGGACTTAATCCATGATAGATTTTCTTTTCCGGACTTTTCTGAAAAAGTACTATACACAGAGAATTATAAATATGCCCTTTTTCGGACTAATTACATGATAGATTTTCTTTTCCGAACTAATCTGCAAAAGTAGTTATCCTCTACCAGTCTGGCTTTTTTTTTTGTTTTAGCAAGCTGAAAATAGGGAGTTGTTGGAGATGACATATTATTTCACTTGGTATATCTTTTAGCAAATTGCTAAATCACACAATTTAGCAAGTGAATTATTTCAAATTATTGGAGATGCTCTTAGCTTTTGGAAGGACGCACAAAGACCTCATCGCACGTCAGAGAACATTGTTTGGCCTTTTTGGCCGCCCGTCAGCATCTGATGCCGACTATTTCAAACTGTGATATAAATATTCGTTTCAGAAAACTGTATATAAATCTTGATGGTGAGGCTTAACGTTTTTTAGGATAAAAGATTTTTGTAAGGTTCAAACATTTCCATCAGATATCAAGAAAACTTCTTTTTGTGGGACAAAAACATCAAAAAAAATTACAAATTCCGTCTAAGAGTTCTCGTCTTCTCGACCTGACATATGGATGCTCGTATGTTTTTATGAAACTTGATCATCTAGTTACTGATTGGTGTTTATAGTAAAACTTAAATCATTTTTTTTTCTATGGATCATGAATTCTGAGAATTACTATAAGAATTGCTACTTATTTCTTCAAATTACATCTAAACCACTGTGTGTTTCTAATAGCCGCCAAGATGTCTTAAGAAGATAAAACAAGGTGCGCCAGTGCGCCACAGATTCTGCTCGCAGGTTAGGAACGAAATACTCCGGTCTCCAGCCTCCTGTGATTAGCCCTCTAGCACAGTATAGGACAGTCATGTTACTTCGTTTCAAAAAAGCAGGTCATGTGTTACTGCCGTGCGCCACGGAGAACGGCAGTCGAGTACTTGAGTTGCACGTGCTGCCGAGCAATCCGATTTCAGGAGCGACGAGACGTAGCCGGCAGGCGGCGGCGGTGAAGTCCCCGGTTTCACTTTGCGGCACCCGGACGTCTCGGCGTCGGCGCGAAAAGCACCGAGGCCGCTTTACTGGGATCGCTGCAATCCGATCCGGTCAACCATCCATGGTGCTCCTTCGCTAATCTTTGATATTCCCACCGTAGAAAAGGATTGTGATCCTCGACTTCCAATGAGCCAAATTGAATTAAGTTTGATTGGCTCTATAAAACACTAATAATATTTATAATTTATAATAACAAAATAAGTATTATTAATTTGGGAGTTGCTAAAATCCAGGTGCCTGGATTTTAGCTTCTTCCCAGGCGATGGTTATTGCACATGGTCTATGTTAAAATTGCAGGTTTAGTTTTTTTGCAATTTCCGTAGGATTAATCTGCAATTTTTAAATATGAGAACTAAAGGCCCACTAGACAAACAACAAATTCGACAAAATCTGATAATATGTTTGTACTCAAAGACAATTAACAATTTACAACATTTTTATAGTTAGACAAGGACAATAAATTGATATTTTGTAACACAAAGACAATCAACAATTAATTATTTTTTATAGGTAGACAAGGACAAAATTTTCATATATTGTAACACAAAGACAATTGATAAATCATAAACAACCAAGGAAGTACTACTCAGCACATTAATCATAAGAGCATGCTTACGTGCCAGCATGCTGCAACAGCGCCTTGCACCAGCTTTTCTAGCACCACGGAACGCACGCGCGTCGCCTGAACGGACTAAAGAAACCAGGCGACTGCTACATAGGAATTGTGTATTAATTTATGTTGAACATATTTTCGTGATAAACCTATTTTGAATAAGAAATTGTAATAATACCTTTTAGTATAAATAAACTTAGTCAAACTGAACCATGGTTGACCGAAGGTCCTGGTTCAGTTCAAGACAAAGCGACAAGTTACAGGTCACACCAGCTGAACATGTATGAGGGGTTTGATGAAACAACTTCTCCGGAAAGACAAAACGTTAGATATCAGCATCTGGATCACCACTCTAAATCGTTAAGTGGAACTACACGTGCTCTGATTTGAGTTCCTGCATTCTATAAAAAACAAGCGAAATGCAGGCAGACTACATTATGACAGGAAACAACTTTTCCAAAAGACATGTTAGAGGCCAACACACCTCTCATCAGTTGAAACTATCCTTGTGCTCTGAGTTCCTCCTATCTCCTTTCCTTTCAAATGGTAAGTCATTCTAGCTTTTCTAGATACATAACTTTGGTTATGCGCCTAGATATATATTATGCCCAGATTTATAATAAAGTTTCTGTATCTACAAAAGCCAAAACGGCTTAAAATTTGGAACAGAGAGAGTATCAAAAGAACTAGAATGTAGACAGCAAACACACTCCCCTCATCAATTGAAGTCACATGTGTGTTGTGAGTTCCCCTCACCTATCAGAAAACAGAACACGGGCAAACTAAATCATGTTATCATTACACCTCAATGTCACAAGCTTGGCTAGAAACCAAAACTGGTTGTGGAGATTATGGGTACATCACTAGTATCCCTTGTTCCCACGTATACGGGCCCGCATGTCAACCTGTTGGATGATTACCAAAATTGTTATTTGCATGTTGATTTAAATGTGTGTGCAATTCAGTTCACACAAGCAAAATAACAGTTTCAAAGACCAAATCAGAACAATGATAACATGGAAGACCATGAACAGTATATTCAGGCATGATACTAAAAGATGTTAGCCATATATGGACCGATATGATGGATGCTGCAACAACTTGGACACCAAATGCAATAACTATGGGCCAGCGCAATCCATAATTTCATAAGCTAGGTTATGTGTCACTTGTACAATTTAAAACATCAGGCTTTCATCAATAAAGCGATAATCATACTTCAATTGGAAGAAACAAATGAACTACCGAGCAGAAGTATTATCATTATTAACATAATATACACAAGAGTAGCACACAAGTCTGTAACTTTGTATATAAGGATGTCTCCACACTCTGTTTTAACAAAAATGACGAGAACAATTGATTGGAAGTATGGCAGCCGGGAGAAAGATGCTAATTCTGACCACATTCCAAGGTTAAGTTTTCAAGTCACTGAATCAAGATCAAGGGATTTTTTTTTTTAAGAAAAAACTGAGCTGGTGGGGAAAATCTGCCTGCTGCCCCACAGCTTTGCTGTAAAAAACCCCCAACAAACCAGCCCAGAAATCCCTGCCGAAACATAACCTGGCCAGCCGCAACGTAAACCAGGCCAGTGACCACTGCGATTATCTGCTGCTGCTTTTTTTTTTTTTGTGCGACAGTGAGGGTATCTGTTTTGTGCAGGCTAGGATTTGAAACCCAGGAGGCTGTTACCACTACTTGGTGACGAACCACCACATTGCGTTCACCAAGGGAAAGACCAAAAGGTTAGCATCATTCTACAGAAACTATTTCTTTTCGCTAGATTGAAATTTATTTATAGCTTCATTTGTTGCACACAGCTCCTGTGCTGTTCGAGAAAAAATTTGTTGCACACAGTCCTGTTCCTCAGCTCTAAGCTACCCATAACAACTAAGGATCTGACAACATTCACTGAGATAGAGCAACACTGTGAAGTAACTGAATTACTGAAACAAATAAAACTGGCAAAGCTAGGGAGGGGGGCAAATGCTCAACCTCATCTAACTGGAAAGACAACTTTTATGTATTCCACTTAGCCAAACAACTGCAACAGAGGTCTTTCACTGCATACACATTTCCATAAAGGAAAAAGTCTACATAACCCCCTCACCTATTGTTACTCGACTACATCACCCCCTAACCTATGAAACCGGGTATTTAACCCCCTCATCAATACAAAACCGTTCAAATAACACTCCAAGGTGGTTTTCATAGTGGTTTTGCCATGCTGGCATGCTAAGGTGGAATTTGATGATGATGTGTACAACTGACAAGTAGGTCTCTTCTCTCATCCTCATACTGAGCCCCGCAATAGCTGCCTGCGTCGCGCTGTGCCGCCGCTGCCGCTCCGCCGACGCGTAGCCCTGCTGCCCTCCGCCCCTCCCACCACCACCACGCTACACGCAGAACTTTGTGTCGCCGCAGCTCTCCTGACCTGCACGCCGTCGCAGACTCTCCCGCCGCCGCAAACCTCTAGCGCCTCACCGGAGTCGCCGGAAACCGCGCCGATCAGATGAAGATGGAGCTCGCCAAGGCTCCCTGCAACACTACGCCGTCCTGGAGGTCTTTTATGCGCGGTGCAGGAGGCCAGTGTGGCGTGTGGCGTGCGGCGCATCGGCCGGCTGGCAGGCGGCGCGATGCGGGGCTGCTGTGCATGCGAGCTTATGCCGGCGAGCAGGCATATGCCGGTCCCGTATGCTCGTACTCACGCCGGTCCACCACCGGCGCGCTCAGCTAACGCAGTTCCGCCACCAGCGCTGCGCACCTCGTGTCGCCGGCCAGATCCACTCCCGCCGACGGTCCAGAACCACCAGCTAGAGGCCTGCAGCCATGGGTCATGGCAAGTCCACATCGAGCATGTATTCCACAACCTCCCTACGATTGCTTGCTGCAACATGATACCCAAAATCAACTATCAAGTGACATTCGAATCTGTATGTGGCTTGCGAACTTGACTTCCTCGTTCCAAATCAGGTTGAGTACCGAGCGCGAGGTCGACCGTGTCTGCATGAAGCAAGGCAACGGCGGTGCACGCATCAATCCCTAGCTCGACGTCAGTCCCTCCAACCCAGGCCTCGACCCTCCTGGCGGCCGTCCTCACGCGTCTGACGGCCCGCTTCCGCCTTCGTCTTCAATTTGGCGCATCTGTGGGCGGCGTCGAGCACGACGACGCCGAGAACGCAACCCTGCACGGCAGGCGAGCTACAACTTGACGCAGGCTATAATCAAGCGCGAGGTGTCGTGCGGGAGGAGGGCAGCAGCGCCGCACGTCGGAGGAGTGGCAGCGGCGGCGCGGCACAGGGAGCTATTGCGGTGCGAACGTGAGGCTCAGGACGAAGATGACCTGACTGTGGGACCCACTTGTCAGCTGTACACATCAGCATCAACTTCCACCTCGGTGTGCCAACGTAGCAAAACCACCATGAAAACCACCGTGGGGGGTTATTTAGACAGTTTTGCATAGTTGAGGGGGTCAAATACCCGGTTTTATAGGTTAGGGGGTAAAGTAGCTGAGTAGCGATAGGTGAGGGGGTTATGTAGACTTTTTTCTTTCCATAAAACAGTATTTTTTAATCTACTATAACAATCTTAACATTCAACTCAGACATAGATGGAGACCTAACTCATCACCTGTCACACAATTCTGTATTGGCATCGGCTCAGCCATAGAGTACATGACTGAGATCAGATATAGTGTCCTTGAACATTCCACAAACCAATGGACTCTCATGCACATAATAGCATAAGCATGGACACCGTCTTATTTAGGCTAAGCACAGGTATTTATGCCGTGCCCAAATAATGTCTAATCGCTAATTATTCGGCTCTAAATGTTGATAATTGTCACCTCCATAAAACCACGGAAACCTAACACCACTCCCAATTCAAGAATGAACGATCAACAAGTCACTAAGCACTGCTTCCAATATGGGAGAACCCCAAACAAATGGAGAATCAATGTCTCCAATGAACCAGTAATACACTCAAGCCCACGGCATTATTATCTGGCACTCCAAATCACAGTATGACCTATCAACAGGAAGCTAGCACTAGTACTAGTAGTAATTTGCAAGGATCAGGACACACCTGTCCCCTCTTGCAGTTGAAGTAGGTCTCCCGCAAGCCAACGCACTCGCTGGTAATATTGGGCACCTTCTCCCCGGCGCATTCCTTGTACGGCCTGTTCTGCACCTGCACACAACCGCATCAGGAGACCAGAAATAGCCCGTTCCAGGAAACCTCCGACACTGAACCAGTATCACCCATTCTGGATCCAAACGCCCGGCACTAGCTTGCGGGTGATCTCCGCCGCAGCTAACTACACTTGTGCCTACAGCCTACTCGGATCGAAACAAGCTGCGGGACCGGCGGCGTGAGGTGGATTGGGGAGGAGGAGGAAGGAGAACGGAGGCGACCAACCTTGACGCAGTCGGTCTCGCTGAGACACTTGACGAGCTCCATGGCCAGCCCCTTGCACGACTTCGCCATCACCTCTGCGGCTCTGCCCCTCTCGCCGCGTTTCCCCCAGAGCTCCCACGACAGCGAGCCGGCGGCGACTTCTTGCGGGAGGGGAAAGGCAGAAACGAAGCGAGCGGCGAGACGCCGTCTCCTCCGCTCCTACCGGACCGGCGGCCGGCTTGACGGGCCGGGCCAGAATTCGTTCTGACTGGGCTCTTCTGTTGCCTATAGGAAAAAGTCGTTTAACCCCTTAGTTTTTGCAATAGTTGTGATATAATCTCCTCAACTTTTAAAACAACCATTTTACATCCACAAAACATTAGTATTATCTTTAGGAGGTCAATATTAGTGCTAAATCAGACTTTGTAGAAAAATATAAATGCTAAATTGGACTAAAATATTTTTTAAGAAATATCAAATATTTTTCTTAGAAGATTTATGCGATTAAAAATACTAAAATTTAATCTAATCTTAAAAAAATCATAGAAAAATATTTATCTCAAAAAATTGTCAAACTAGTTTTAGAATTATCCCAAAAACTTGGTTTATATTAAGTTGCCTACATTAAAATTGTTTGAATATTTTATGGCATGTGTTTTTATGTTTGTTTGCTAGAAAATGCTCTTGTTTATTTATTGTAGTTATCCAATTTTGACCAAAAAATCCATGTAGAAGGCTAAGAACATAGGCTATTCTTACTAGTGGAGTGATTTTTGTAAGAACAACCCTAGTTTCTATTATATTTTTTGATTGATTTTTCTAAAATTTGTTTTTGTATTTCTGGAGTGATACCTATGAGTCATGGTATCCACACTTCGAGGACAAAACTACATGATTTCTAAACTAACACTGCCATAGATAGTAAATGAAGCTTGTGTTTATACTATGTGCCTGTTTGGTATAGCTTATAAGTTGCTTATGACCAAAATAAGCTGAAACTAGCTAGAAACCACATGACAAATGTTCTTTTACTTGTTTTTCTGCGACATTTTTTTCCTCATAATCCTTGTTTGTACTAAAATGTAGAAACTAGGCCAAACTAGTTTATTTTGGTTGTGCCTTTTCTATGCAGCTTCTCGAGGAATCGCCTCTTCTCACAATTGTACCAAATAACATCTAAAATAGGATCAAACATGGTGCGGTGATATCATTACGTTACATGTTATAGTTGGTGGGTTTTTCTAAGGAAATTTGACTTAGAACAAACTAAACTGAACTAAAATTTGGACATTAGAAATAGATACAAGCAGGAGTTAATTAAATTGAATTCCTAATCTTTTTTCCTAAAACCCTTTGTAATAAAGTAACCTTATATGTTGCATGTTATAAAGATTAATTGAAGATGTTCAGTAAAAAGGAAAAAAGAAAAAAACAGGAATGTGTTCTCCTGGAGTATGGCATTTATATCATGAAAAAAGATATCATACTGTGGTTATAAACATTCTTATTCAGAGGCTGCGATGGAAATATCATTGATTTGTCCCCGCATTAGATTCTGTCTTTTTTTGGAAAAAAAGTTGGAGCGTAAGTACCTGTAACCTTCTGATAAATGATAATGTACGGTTCAGAGGAGACCCGTGCTAGCGAGTAGCGACATGTACTAACCCCTAGTAGCCGGCGGCTAACTCTGTATCATTTCATTTTTATGAAACATGAAAGTACACGGCTAACTCTATCTACTCTATGGCAGTTAGCGCATATAATAACGCAATATATCCAAAGCCGCCAGACGACGGCCAATCAAGCATGCTCGGTCAGTCTTTCAGTGCATCTAACTGGAAATCAAACTCTAGCACACCCCTTTCTGGTTCTGCGTGTGTGCCTATAAGAGAAACCCTGCAAGGCTGCGATGCCACCATATTTCCTCAGACCTACGAATTAGAAGGACTCTGCTTCAGTGCTTCGCTCCTAGCTCGATCCGCTGTTCGATCGCCTGCTTCGCAGTTTGCACAAGAGCGGCCGGGTCGTCACTGCGAGATGAGGATGGAGGGGCTCATCCCTTTCGTCTACGGCAAGTTCAAGAAGCGGAGGGCAACGAGAAGGACGATGCACTACGACCTCGTGTCCTCCGCCGGCGGCTCTCCTCCTCAAACGCGGCAGCGGCCGCCGGAGCAGCTGTACGCCGTGGGCGGCGGCGCCCACCGTCCTCAGAGCCAGAGCTGCCGCTTCGTTGTCCCGAGTTCGCTGGCCGACGAGCTCCATCTCTTGCGCCATGACGACCGCGGCGGCGACGACGACCCGACGGCCGGCGACGGGCGCGGGTTGTCCTCCAGGTCTCTCAGGTTCAGCAGCATGCGCGTGCCTGGAAGCGCAAGTGGTGTGCACGTTCAGGAACTTGTAGTACTTTACTAGCATGTGAGTGCGTCGCGAGCATATATTCTTGTAAGTGCATATTTTTGTTAAAGCGAAAAGAGTTATTGGAAGTGCATATGCATGCTACGAACATTACTACTGTACTACCATATTTTGCTGCTCCTATTTTTTTTTTCTTCTCTGAGAGGAATCAATTCCCTTCCTCATAAAGCAATCAATCAGCATCCTTTTTTTTTCTGCTATAATGACCCAAAGAATGTCTAGTGGGGTCGTTCACTGTTGGCTGTTGTTTCATTCTCCAATTAATACACACGTAACGTTCAAAACTATCGTTTTTTTAACACAAAACTTATCTTTATTTTTTGAAACACAAAACTTATCTTTTGATGACCGACGCCGACAAGGCTTGGGCGGCGTTGCCACTGCAGCAGTCAAGGGAGGCCATGGCGTTCTTCCGTGCGTCCACCTACACCGTCGTGGGGAATGGCACGACCACAATGTTCTGGCAGGACAGCTGGGTGAACGGAGCTTCAATCAGAGCGTTGGCGCCCACACTACTGCAGTACGTGCCTGTCGGGTACCTAGATTAGAGAGTCCTAAACTAGGAGGATTAAAGATAAGCAAACCAGCTTCACTCCTCTCTGAAATCCCAAAAGCTAACCAAAGGAGATCCCCAATCCTCCTCGTACTGGGCCGGCCCACGATCAGGCCCACAAAGCCACGGAACCCACTAACTCGAGCAGCAGCCGCTCGCCCGCTCGAGAAAGAACTACGGAAACCGCTCGAGCGAGCGAGCGCTCGAGACGGTGACGGGAACCGCTCGAGCGAGCGACCGCTCGAGTCCGCCTACAATTATTGCCTTCCTAGAGCATGCACATGGCTACAGGGCTCGAAACAGTGCAGCAGTACACAAACTCTGCCTAACTCTATGGCTACAGGGCCCGTAATAGTGGAACGTACGCCGGTCAATTCCATCGTCACACTGACCATCCCCCGGATTCGAGGATGGCAGAAGCCGCTGTGACACCATGCCGCGCACTGTGCCACGTACGGCATCCCATCAAACGCCATCGTCAACTCTCCGTACCATCAAACACGCCGCTCCGTCCCATCGTTCGGATCGTCGACCCCTCGAGGCCGTCCTCAGCCACTCGAGGATGATGGCGGTGGGGGATCGTATGGGACGCGCCATGACCCGTCTTTCCTACCACGACGGCCACTCGCCGGGTTCCGGGCGAGCCATCATCGCCCACTCCTCCATTCCGTCGGCCGCGTCGAGCAAGGACGAGCGAGCCATCACCGGCCATGCTGCTACAGGGTCGAACCGGACCAAAGCATGAATCCGTAGGCTCGAACCGGACAATAGGGAGCATCTACAGTGCCAACGACTCGACGGAGCGCCCATGCCTTGACGTCACGCACACGATTGCCCTACCAAATCTTGTACTCCTGAGCCTCCCCTTGGCCTATAAAAGGGGATGCCAGGGCCTAGTTTAGGGCAGGTTCCTAAGTTTTACACACACTCTTCACTCGCTAAGTCTCAGGACTGCCTTGTACACACCCCTGTACTAGCACTTCGGTGCAAGATAATACAAGTCTCCTCCCCCCGCTGGACGTAGGGCCTTCTTTTGCCCGAACCAGGATGAAAACCTTGTGTCCTTCTTGCATCACCATCCGGATTAGGGAGCACGCTTAGAAATTTACTCGTTGGTGTGATACCCCCGGGGTACGAAACACCGACAGTTGGCGCGCCAGGTAGGGGTACTGCGTGTTTCACCCGATTCCCGCCATTTTCCGGATGGCATCTCCTGCTTCATCGCTTCCGTTCGCCACGGTGATCTGGTTTGGGAGTTTGGAGTTTGTGTCGCTCGGCACAGGCTATGACATGGCTCTGCTCTCGATCGGAGAACCAGGCGGGGGACGCTCTTCACCCCCACACGCTGGTGGAGTCACGCGTCGACCGCGCCACCACGGCTCGCCACCACGACGCCGACGCCACCGGCACCAGCTTCATCGCCATCCCACGCAGGACCCAGAGTACACTGCTCCCGTGCCCACCCCGCCGGACGCCATGGCACACCCAGCAGGGGCGCCGAGCGCACGACAGGGGGTGGCACGTAGGCAGGAAGCTCTCGACGTGGATCCTGGCTTCACGTTCGCCATGCGTTCGCCGAGAGAGCCCGGCGTGGTGCCTCGAGCACGCGCACGGCCGACGTCGCCTAACCTCTTGCCGCACGGGCTCTATCGAGCCCGTCGCAGGCTCCCGTTTGGGCTCACCAACTCCGCCGCCACGTACGCCCGCGAGATCCAGTCAGCAATGGGGCCGCAGGAGGAGAGCCCCGGCCCCCTCGTGCGCGCTGCCATGAATTTGGAGATCGTGTGGCCAGCGTCGGTGGACCGTGGGTTTGATAGGGCGCCTGGCTCACAACGCAGCACCACGGTCGAGAACATGCGCCGCTGGATCGAGGAGGAGAGCACGGGAAGGCCCTGGACGCCGTCCGGCACCGACCCCGACTCCGATGATTCGGATTCAGGGTGCTATGACCCGGCTCGTGAGTGTTTCCGCCTTGAGAACGACGTTCCGTCGGACAATGAGACTGGAGACGACGCCGCGGCAGCCGCCGCGGCAGCCAACCGCCCCGTCGGAACACCGGTCCTCGGGACACCAGCGGCTGGCGCCTTGCAGGTAATCGAGCCTCGCGAGGAGCCGCCGCAGGGGCAGGACAACCCACGACCTGAAGATGATGCTCGAGCGGCACAGTGGGCACAGCTCCGGGAGATCGAATCCAAGATGGACGCGGATCGCGCAAGTCTGGAGCTGCTCAAGCGCGCCTTCGAGCAGAACCAACCTCCTCCTCCTCGAGCTCTAGGCGCTCGAGGAAAGGCACGGGGTGTCCTCAACCGTATCATCAACGATGGACGGCCACAAGCACCGGTCGAGCCGGCCCGCTTCCCGCGAGCAAGCCAGAATGTTCTCGCGGCAGCTATGTTACTGCGAGACATGCCGGCACCCTCGAATCCGCAAGCATTACGGATACGGGATGAGGTCCAAGAACTCCTCCAGGTCGCGGCCGCCCAGCAAGCCGAGAGTTCAGCCTCAAGACTGCGCGAGGCGGAATCAGACCAGCCGGCCCACCTGCCACGGCACGAACGAGAGGGCTCGGTCCACCAGGAGGTACCCCCTCGAGGTGGTAGAGCCCCCATCCGTGATCGCATCCTCGACAACCGCGAGCCTCAAGACGCGCGTCACGATATCAACGACAACCGACGACGCAAGGCCGCAGGCGCCGAGGACCGTGGCTACAACACCCATCGAGGAGGGCGCTATGACAGCGACGAGGACCGGCAGGCTCCCGAGCCGCCGGGCCCTCGAGTCTTCAGTCGAGCTATCCGCAACACGCCGTTGCCCAACCCGTTTCGACCTCCCACGAGCTTGGCTAAGTATAACAGGGAAACCAAGCCGAACTCGCTCGGCCGACTTCCGGGCGGCTCGCCCGGGGAGGGGCTCGAGAGGATAAGGCAATCATACGCCAACTCCCCCTGTTCCTCTCCGACACCGCTCGGCGGTGGCTCGAGGAACTTCCCCCAAATCAGATCTACGACTGGACCGATCTGGTCCGAATTTTCGAGGGAAACTTCAAGGGCACCTATATTCGACCTGGCAACTCTTGGGACCTCCGGAATTGCAAGCAGCATGCCGGGGAGTCTCTTCGAGACTTTGCTCGACGCTTCTCCAAGCTGCGCACCGAGCTGCCGCACATCCCTGACCATGACGTCATCCTGGCGGTCGTATCAGGAACCACGTGCAAAGAGCTCGTGCGGGAGCTCGGGCGCAACCGCCCAAAGACCGTCGACGAGCTCATGGACGTCGTCGCTGACTACGCGGCCGGCGACGAGGCCGTAGGAGCGTTCTTTGGCGGAGACGGAGGCAAGCCCAAGCCACCCCCCGGCGACGGGGAGGGCTCGAGCAAGGGCCAGAAGAAGAATGGGAAGAAGAAGAAGAGCAACCAGCAAGGCAAGCGTGTGGTCGCGGGGGACGAGGTCGCCGCGGCCGACCACAAGAAGCCTCGACCCCCTCCAGATGGAGCCGTCTTCGATAAGATGCTGAAACAGCCCTGCCCATACCATAAAGAGCCAGCCAAGCATAACCTCGAGGACTGCCGTATGCTTCGAGGCTACTTCAAGCGGTTCGGGATCGGCAAGGACGATGACAAAAAGGATAAGGGGGCTGATGATCAAGCCAAGGACAACGGCGACGATGGGTACCCGCCCATTGCCAACTGCTACATGATCTATGGCGGCCCCACGACCCAGATGACGCGTCGGGAGCGGAAGCAGGAGCGTAGGGAGGTCTTCTCTGTGAAGCCCGCCTCTACCCAATTTCTCGACTGGTCGGATACGCCCATCACGTTCGACCGTGATGACCGTCCGGAACACGTCACCAACCCAGGCGCGTACCCCCTCGTTGTCGACCCGATCATCCTCGACGCCCGCTTCACTAAGGTCCTAATGGATGGAGGCAGCAGCCTCAACATCATCTACATGAAAACGCTCACCCTGCTCGGCATCACGAGGGCGCAGCTCAAGCCGAGCGCCGGGGGCTTCCACGGCGTCGTCCCCGGCAAGAAGGCACTCACGATCGGCCGCATCGACCTCCCCGTCTACTTCGGCACGCGCTCGAATTTCCGTCGAGAGTCGATATTCTTGCCTATTTTAGGCTGTCCGACCAGCCTAAGCCGATCGGTCTTGAAGCTTGATGGGCCGGCCTGGTGATAGCGTGTCGGCCCAAACTAGGCCGTGAGGGTATATGGAGTTTATACCTCCACAGCTAGTCCCCGAGCATCATGGATCTTGAGGGAAAAACACCATCTTCGCTTGGTTGAGTGAGAAAGGGTGGTCGGACACACGTTCGACGTGTGGTCCGAGCAGGGCTGGAGGACCGTCTAGTGTTTTCGACCACACTTTGCGTACACTTAGTTGACGTTTTCGAGAAGGCTCTGGTTCTTCTTCCCCGCAATCTTGCCTTCCGCCGCCTTACGCTACGCTAGCGGTTATTGCTCGTCTTAGATCCAATCTGCCGCCGCCGTCTTCCGCAATCGCGATTCTAAGCGCCACCCGTCGTGACCAAGGCCACGCCATTCTAGCCCGTGACCGCCGCTTGGCGACTCCCGTCCTTGTCATGGGGTGTCATCCAAGAAGACGGGCGAGCTTTCCGGGCGCCGGCGGTGTGCGGTAAAAGCAAGAGGCAAGGGCAAGACAAGGGCGCCGCCAAGCCTCTGTGTCGTGGTGATGGCGGGCGCGTGACTCCGTGGCCTCGGTCTACGGTGGCCAGGGAATCTTGCTGTCCGGGTGAACGGCGGATTACTTCCGCCTAAATAGGGAGGGTTGCAGTGGAGGTGCGGACCGACGGCGACTCGAGCCCAACCGCCCGCAGGCTACATTCCCGAGCTTCATCGGGTTCCACCGGCGGGATCAGCGCGGCCGACGAGCGCTTCATGCGGCGCTCCCCCACCATTTCGGGTCGAGCTCCGGCATTTCAACCCCATTCCATCTCGCTCGGCGCTACCTATGCCGCCGTGTGCGAGGATGATCTGGGATGGCGCTCGCAGTGGGGACCCGTTCACCCACGTCTTTCAAGCGCGACGCTTTTCACCAAGGCGGTGAAGAGCAAGAAGGCCCCGCCGACGACGACGGGTGGGAAAGAGGAGGGAGGAGGGAGAACGAGGAGGACAATGAGGAAGAGGAGGAGGAGGAGAAGGAGGAGGACAATGAGGAAGAGGAGGAGGAGGAGAAGGAGTGAGGAAGTGCGCCCGAAGATCCGTCGTTATGTTCGAGCGGGTTTCACTCGCTCGAGTGAAAGAGGAAGGAATCTTGCCGTTGTCCGGCACGTGGTCGTCCGAACAACGCCAACCGGATCGAGAGTGGTTCTACCTCCGCAACGAGGGGCCTCTTCCGGGAATATACCGGTGCGGTGCTAACCGAGCCCGGCTTCAAGCTGGGCGCATGGTCAGCCGGCGGCGGCGCGGCCCGTATGAACTCTTTGCTCCGACGCCATCTCGAGTTCGCGCAACCGAGGTCCGACAACTTCTTCCTCAACATCGCGCATGTGGTGGCGAAGTTCCACGTGCCGGGTGCCCCATTCCAGCCGAGCGTCCGCACAAGGGCTCGACTCGGATGTGGAGAACCGACCACTGCGGCGCTTGCGGCCCAGATGAAGGATGTCCGCGAGCCTCTCCCGATCGCTACGATTCGTGGTTCGGGTGCGACGCGATCGACGGGGGAGGAACTTTGGCGAGAACCAAGTCGGCCTCTTCCTCGTGCGCCGGAGTACAACCCGCTCGGCCCCGTAAGTTTTCTCGAGATCCTCTTCGTCGTTTCTTTTACTTGAGCAATTCTTATCGAGGCCCGCTCTCTTTGTCCTCTGAACATCCACGACCACGCGGAGTCGAGGCCCTCCGGCGAAGGAG
Organism: Themeda triandra; assembly: GCA_018135685.1. Lineage (NCBI taxonomy): Eukaryota > Viridiplantae > Streptophyta > Magnoliopsida > Poales > Poaceae > Themeda > Themeda triandra. The sequence goes on along the minus strand of JAENPR010000002.1, from coordinate 3,720,578 downwards.
GACGCGCCGACCGCGAGTGAGACGCTTGGGTGGCGAGCGAGCACATACCGCGTGGTCTCGAGGAGGGAGAGAAAGGCGCGAAAGAAGCCCCGCGCTAGAGGAGAAGGAGAAGCGCAAGGCTAGCGCCGCCGGGAACGTGAAATACGCCCGGCGGCGGACAACCGGACTCCCTGTCTCGAGTCGTCCGATGAGGACGGAGGAAGATGGCCGATGACGATGATGACGAGGCGGCCATGCCGGTGATGACGCCGCTCGTCGTCGCTCGAAGCCCCGACGCTGCCGCTTCCTCGCGTGCGGAGCCAACGTTGGCGCGGAGCCTTTCCCGCGACGACCGTCAGCCGTTCGGCAATTCCGACGGGAGGGTCGTCGAGCCGCGGTGCTCGAGCGCGTCGTCCCGGCCCAAGCGGGCAACGGGGTGGGGCGTCCCAATACTCCGGCCGCACGCTCATTGTCGTCGCCAGAAGCTCAAAGCTGTGGCGGCGGGAGGAGTGCCGCCCCGTCCTTCTAGCCATGGCGGCGGGCGCCGTCTCCGCGCCGGGCGCCGTCCTCCGACGCGGCGGGAATCTTCCTCCCGCCACCGTCTCCTCTTCAACGGCGCGCGCACACCCGGGCAGCGTCAGGAGGCCGCAATGTGCGCACTTCATCTTCTCGCACGTCCGTCCGCGAGCAGCGCCGGCTCCTCTAGCGACCGTCGGCGGGAGCAGATCCCGACTCGCGAGTCCGTGATCCGAGTGAGGGACGCCGCGCCCCGAGCCGCCCAAGGAGTTAGCTAAAACGGAGCGGGGCCGCCGGTCTCGAAGCCCTCGAGCGGCCTGGCCGGCTCGAGGCCTCTAAGTCCTCGAGTGACTCGAGGGGGCAACCGAGGCTCGGAAGCCCCCGAGCGCTCCGAGCAAGCCAAGCCGTCGGCGCTACTTCGGACCGGGGGGTAGGTCTCCCGGGTCGACCTACTCCCTAATGCATTGTTTTGTTTGTGTGCGAGTATTTTGTCACAATGATTTTTTTGTTTTTCTTTCTTCCCGACTAAGCGTTCCCTCGCAAATTCTTGCCATCCCTCCCTTCCATGGTGCCTACTAAGAGGCCGGGGACCACGGGAGGGTCGAGCGCACCGTCGATGCCGGGTGAGTGACTCTCCCTCCCTCTACTCCCATTTGGTTAGAGCGGGCCAAGGATGCGCTCAGCGGTCCCAAATCTACCGACCCCGGCATCGTCGACAGCGCCCGGCGACGTGGCGGCGGGCGAGCAAAGGGCAATGGTGTCTGAATCGGAGCGCGGCCCATTTCGAGGAGTCCGTTCCCCGTGAAGCCTCGGTTTGGCGGAGAGGGAGGAGACGCCCCGCGGGTGGAGATGTGGAGATGCGGAGGCGGGACCGTGCCCGAGCTTCGCCCGAGCCGGGCCTCAACCCCTCCGGGACATGGAGGTCGAGTCCTCACCGGGGCAACGGTTCGATGCGCTCGAGGAGCACCCGCCGCCACACCGGAGGCGTGAGAAAGTTGGCCCGGTGCGGCTGGCGCGGACGGGGGTTGGCCGAAAGATTTATGATGCTCCCGAAAAGAAAAAGAATTTTTAAAAGGGTCCCAAATCTAGAGACGTGGGCCCTCATTAGTGTGTGAAGCCTGCCTTCACATGGTATCTGCTGTATTCGGTCATTGCCTTAGCTTAGTTTTGAACTAAACTTTTTGTAAAGAAAAAGGGATCAGGCCAAGTCATGCAAATGACGTGGGCCCACGTAGTCCCCGAGGTTGCTGTAAGATAGTATATGTTGCAGCAAGCTCTAAAAGAAGAATCTAGCCCATGTCACCTCTGAGGTGACGTGGGCCCATGTAGTCCCCGAGCCTGAGATGAGGTGGAACACGTTATGTCAGGGTCTAAAAAAGACGACCTGCTTATGGTATCGTGCTTTATGTTTTTCCGACCACTCTTTGAGTGAGACCGAGCAGGCCAAATTTCATTTGGGCTGGTCGGTTTGAACCATGCCATGACTTTGTCATGATTAAGTTAAGATAGCTTTGCTGCTTAACTCAGTCCCCAGCGTGGCTGTGAGACCATGGTTTTTGAATCTAAACCCATGAAATAGCTTAGCTATTTGTGTGCCAGAATAACCGGTATCATTGGCGAAAAAATCCCAGCTCAGCTGTCGGATTGTGTGGGTTGAAATATTGATGCTATACTGTAACTTCGTTACAGCGAGTTGAAAAAGCTTCTTCGAGTTGTCGCTGCAAAGAAAAAATGTGGTATGAGTGAATGTTTTGATGAGGTATAATCTATGATACGAAGTTGTATCAGGATGTATTATTTGAAAATGGTTTTGGTAATCGCCCCTCCTTTAGAGTTAATCAGTCCTTAGGTGTGTAGGTGACCTATAGTGAATAGCGCGTTGCCGAATCACTTAGGGCCCTATTTCCATTGGAAGCGACCGCTGACACCCCTGTGTTGTATAGCGTTGGAGCTATGAACACGTAGCGGGATTGATCAGAGACAGTGCATGCTGATTGTTTTCTGTTGGAGGGGTGACGTACTTGGCCATTTGTTACAAAGAAAAAAGATGTTTTTAACTTTGTAAAGATTTTTCGAACATACTTTGAAGTAGTTCGTGTAAAGAGATCTTTTGTGAGTAAAGATTGGTGAAGGCATAAATGTTAATATCGAGAAAGCACTTATCTGTATCTTTGGGCCACCGTCTTGCCGTGGTGGGCTTTGATCATGCCTTTGTTCCTGAAAGAATGGTCATATAATGTGTAAGATTTTCTTATCATGCAGAAGGCTTGGTTATGTTTGCTATATATTTGGAAGAAAAAAGTTTGCCGAACACTAGTCTCTTTCTCATTCAAGAGCCGACCGTGCCTTAGGAATTAGATGATCCTAAACAAACAACATGCGCGCGGTCCGGAATGTTTGGAGCCCTTTTTCCTTTGGGAGCGACCGGGCGCACTCGTGTTGTTTGAGCGTGATGCTGTTAACACGTAGCGAGTGAGACCAGAGACAGTGCATTCCTGATTTGCTTCGTGTTTGAGGAAAGAAATTTGTGCAAACTGGTTTTTCCAAAGTGTGGTCTTTTGAAATGGGTGAATGAATAAAATAGAAAATTTATTAAAGATGTTGGATACTTATCTTTCGTCCGTCGTGTCACGTCATGATCGCTTGTGGAGCGAAAAATATTCGCTCGCTGATGCAACCGTACATCAGCAACTGACCTATCACGTCCATCCGGCGTACTGTTTTACTCTTTGGTCAAGTCAATTCTCGCTTGTGGTGGGTCCATTGTGTCGGTGTCTCAATCGCTCCACCTCCCTGACGACGTGCGTCAGAGAGCGCACGGGGGGTTCCCGATGCGAGGGGAACGTATAAATGCACGTCGCTTGAGTGGAGCGGTTTTCGTCGCTTCGTGCTCTTGGGAAACGAGAGGGCCGCGGGGTTTTGATTACCCACGATCTCGTCGGTTGCCTTCTCGAGTCCTCCGGGCTCTTCTATAAATTGTGGCCTGCGCTGGGAGTTCTATGCACGCAGCGCATTCTTTGTTCTTCCTTTTCTCCTTCTGCCCCCAAGATTTAGGGTTCTAGATCCCATTTGCTCGTCGCCACCACCTGAGATGGATCGCCGTGACGACAAGCGCCCGCGGAGGAGGAGGAGTCGGTGAACTCTCCTCGGGAGGTGAGGCCGCGGAGGAGGTGAGCTTGAATGGGGGTTGTTTCCTTTGATTAATCTTAGGGTTTTCTTCTTTTGGTGTAACTGCTGTTCTTGGTTTGCAATGTAGGTACACGCTCCTGACGATTGGAGGTGCGCCAGGCACCTCCGCCGCGGGCGCCGCCGAGGCAGTGAGGAGGGCGGCGGAGGAGCGGCGGGTCGTGCCGGGGGGCTGCGGCCCCCGAGCAGGTGGCTCCGGTCGTGGAGGCCGGAGCTGCCGTTGCTGCGGCGGAGCATGTGGCTCCCGTCATGGCGGAGGAGGCGGCGGCCGCCGCCAGTGTTTCACCGCCGCCAGTGTTTCCACGCCGCGTTCGCTGAGCAGCGTCTCAGCGAACTCCCTGGCGTCTGCGCTCGAGCGCTGTCGGGCGGAGCTGCAGCACATCAGGGACCTCTACTCCGATGCCACCAAGCGCCCGGGGGGCGGGAGGGAACGTGGACCTGTTCCGAAGGCACTCTCCTCCGCCCGGGAGGAGGAGGCGGAAAAGGCGGGCCGCCGACTTCGACGCGAGGCTAACGCCGCCGTCAATGAGGCGGCGGACGAGAGGCCGGCCCGCAAGGTCCGGTGGACACGCCGCCCGGCGGCACGAGGCCGCCGACATCGGGGTCGGCGGTAAGTACTGAGTTCTCCATTGTTCATATGCCCTGAGTTGTGCTCGTCTTGGCGTTTTTAATTTTTACTCTATTTTTGCAGAGCTGACGGAGCAGCTGGAGCAGCTGCAGGAGGCCGCGCATGCCGCGGCGGATGCGGTGAACGCCCAGGGCGGCGATGTCATCGCGCGGCTGGCGGCGATCCCCGGCCAAGTGGCTGCAGTGGTGGTTCATGGCGTCCGCCATGGTGCCTCCGCCGCCTATGCCACCGTCGATGCCATCTCGGGCGTTGATGTCCGTGGCATGGAGCTGTCGGTGGCGGCGCATGACGCCATGGAGGGCGGCGCCGTTGAGTTCGCCGGGGCAGTGGAGGCCGTCGTCGCTGCGACTCCTGTCGACCTGGTGGTCGGCAAGCTCTTCGGGGACGACTAGATTGCTTAGATGCAATCAGTCCCCCGTTTGTAAATTTTTTTTAAAATTTTAATGAAAGAAGTGGATCCTTTGAGATGTGTCTTGTGTCGGGATCCTTCGAGATTCCTTTTTATCCTTTATTTTGATCCGTTTTCATGATTGCATCATGTTCTTGCCGTAGGATTTTTATTTCGGGGCTCAGAGCCCTCTGTTTGTTGCGCCAGAGAATGTCCTGATGCGTCTGTTTGAGGAATAATTTTCCTTGGAATAGGCAAGAAAAATTTATATGCTCAAGTGTTTGACACGAAAACTTGACTTCTCATTATAAAATAGTACACATTAGATTGCTTTTTGTCATCAGAATGACTTACAATGATGTGTACGACTGACGCTAATTTTAACTTTGAAAGGGAAATAACCTAGAAAAGAAAAACTTGTGCTGATAAGAGAGAAGAATGCATCTCTTGTTCTTTTCAATTTTCCGGTTCTGCTTTTCGCCTTCTTCCAAGTCATGGATCATGACTGGGTCTTCTTCGGTACAGAGCAGTAGGTCGTCGTCATCCAGGGCTTGATCATCTCTGCGTGGCGTGGTCGGAGATACTTATTCCGTTCCGAGTGGTATTTAGATTGTCCTTTTTTGGAAAAGGTACATCTGTAAAAGAATCTAAGGAGCTTGAGTTTTTCTCAAATTGGCTTCCTTTTTGCACCACTTCATACCACTCGCCATTGATAAACATCCCTTCTGATGTTTTGCGCCCTGGTGATCGAACTGTTCTGATGCGCCATAGGTTGGCCGGATTAGTAGGATTAGGAAACACGTGCTCGGTGTGCGGCGGTATCCCATCCTCGGGAGGTGTTGGACTGGGGAGTCTCCAGTTGGGTTCTCGGGTTAACAGATTGTCCAAGAACGGGGTGATGAAACCATTACGGTTTGTTTGGACACTTGGGACCGTCCGTCCAGGAGGAGGACTCCGAGCACGTTTGTATACCGTGGTCGTCTGTATGGGTTGGGTGCAACAATGAGGCTCATCTATGTTAAGTGAATCCCTCGTGTTTTCTCTTAATGGGCTCATGCTGAAACTGCGGCGATTCTCTCTGATTGCTGCCATGTGTTTCTGATGCTCTTCCCTTCGTTTTCTTTCTACGTCTTGGTGTCGGTCTGCAAGTGCCCTGGCCCTGTGAGCCGACGCCCTTGTCATTGAGGGAGACTGAGTTGAACGTGCTCGTGGCCGTTCTGCCCTGTGTTCCGTTGCATCTGACGTTGCCATGGCAGTTAAAATCTCTTGCCGTCGCCTTTCCCTTCGTTGTTCATCCCTTTGGGGTTGGTCGCCACGACGAAGGGCGGCAGCTAGCTCGGTACGTTTTGCAAACAACCGGGCGTTGGACGTGTTGTTTTGTGGAGATTGTTCTTGCTGTGTCGTGGTAGTAGGCGCAGTTGGTGGGTTCCGACCAGATCGTCGAATTTCTCGCTGGCGCCGCCGCCGTTCGCTGCGACGTGCGTTCCTGCGCTGAACTGTTGATGCGTAACTCCGATTTGGCACGCCTTGCCGAACGGTTTGTGTCGTCCGGGCTGGACTGCTGTTGTTCCGTGAGGCCTGCTGTGAAGTCCTTTCTCTTAGATCTTGGATATCGGCCAAGATTCTCTGTCGTATATTGTTCGGCTGGCCTCTCCGACCACTATGAACAATGGCCGGTCGTGGTCGGAGCCACTGCGAGTTTCTTCCGTTACTTTGTTGTGCGCGATTGCCATGAGAATTTGCGTGAATATGACGCCGCAGATCTGTTGACTGCGAACGTGGTCGTCCGCCATGTCCAAAAGTGACCCTGCGACGATTGCGTTGACTCTGTATTGACGAGTTGGGAACATGTTGTTGTCGCGCGAGTTGTAGATCTCGCCTGACGCGTCGTCGGAGCGACTCAAAGTTGGCATGGGTTTCTGTCAACCTCATATCTTGTTGATGGATCAAACGGAGTAGATCCGTGTTGCTAACTTGCCCCTTTGTGAAGGGTTTAGACCGATCGGAGGTGTTGACGCCGAGCCGCCAACTGTCAGTGGTGGATTGGTTGAAACTACAACGGTGGTCACCGGGACGAGTTGGATCTGGTTTGGTGTAGCCACCATTGTTGGTGCCATTGTCGGCGTGATGGTTGCAGTAGCAGTAGTTGCTGAGTTGGAAGTCCAGGTGAACGTTCCGAAGTTGAAGGTGAGGCCGGCCTCGAAGGTCATGGAAGCCGGGAAGGAAACCATCTTGATCGATGTGAAATCTCGGTGTGCACCCCCTACCTGGCGCGCCACTGTCGACGAAATATCGGCGATAGTCCGACTAGGGGTATGCCCTGACCGGTAATGGAATGGCGGAAGGCGCACGAGATTGCGAGCAAGATGTAAACAGGGAACAATCACACGAGGTTTACCCAGGTTCAGGCCGCAAGGATGCGTAAAACCCTAGTCCTGCTCTCTGTTTCAATTATGATGTGGATGTATGAGTCTGTGCGTTATGCCAGATTCCGTCCTCTGGCGTGGGGGTCCTTGCTCTCCTTATATATTACGGGGAGCAAGGTTACAAGTCGGATCTAGCCTATCTGGTACTAAGTTTACATACTTTACAAGTCTAAACTTTCCTATCTTAGCTAGGTCTATCCTCCTTGTCGGTCTTCGATATTCTTGCCTGTTTTAGGCTGTCCGACCAGCCTGAGCCGATCGGTCTTGAAGCTTGATGGGCCGGCCTGGTGATAGAGTGTCGGCCCAAACTAGGCCGTGAGGGTATATGCAGTTTATACCTCCACAGGTCCTCACTTTCGACATACCAGGCTTCGAGGGGACCTACCACGCCATCCTGGGCCGCCCGTGCTACGCCCAGTTCATGGCGATCCCCAACCACGCCTACCTCAAGCTCAAGATGCCGGGGCCCAAAGGGATCATCACCGTCGACTCCACGTACGAGCACGCGTATTGCTGTGACGTGGAGTGCGTCGAGTACGGGGAGTCCCTGACCGCATCCAAGGAGCTGGCCAAGACGCTCGACTGCCTAGCAGCCGAGGCCGCCGCCCCAGCACCCAAGCGACAGGCCGGAAATTTCGAGCCCGCCGAGGACACGAAGAAAATCCTGCTCGATCCGAGCTCCTCAGATGAAAAGGCGCTGATCATCAGCGCCTCCCTCGACAGCGCATAGGAAGTAGTGCTCGTCGACTTTCTCCGCGCGAACGCTGATATGTTTGCGTGGAGTCCCTCGGACATGCCTGGCATACCGAGGGATGTCGCCGAGCACGCCTTGGAGATCCGTCCTGGTTCGAGACCTGTCAAGCAACGCCTGCGCCGCTTCGACGAGGAGAAGCACAGGATCATCCGCGAGGAGGTCGAGAAGCTCGAGAAGGCCGGATTCATCAAGGAGGTACATCATCCCGAGTGGTTAGCTAATCCTGTATTAGTAGAGAAAAAGAATGGAAAGATGAGGATGTGTGTAGACTACACTAGTTTAAATAAGGCATGTCCCAAAGTTCCATTTCCTTTACCTCGGATAGATCAAATTGTTGATTCCACTGCGGGTTGTGAAGTACTTTCTTTTCTCGATGCTTACTCTGGCTATCACCAAATCAAAATGAAGGAGTTCGACCAGCTCGCGACTTCGTTCATCACTCCTGTAGGCATGTACTGCTATGTCACGATGCCTTTCGGCCTTCGAAACGCCGGGGCAACATACCAGCGCTGCATGCTTCATGTTTTTGGCAAACATATAGGAGAAACGGTTGAGGCGTATGTAGACGACATCGTAGTCAAGACGCGTAAAGTCGAAAACCTTGTCGAGGATCTCAAGTTGACGTTCGGGTGCCTCAAGGCTAAGAACATCAAATTGAACCCCGAGAAGTGTGTCTTTGGAGTGCCTCGAGGCATGCTGCTAGGCTACATCGTCTCTCAGCGCGGGATCGAGGCTAACCCCGAGAAGGTCACAGCCATCATGCGGATGGGGCTGATTCGAGACTTGAAGGGGGTGCAGAAAATCACAGGGTGCTTGGCCACCCTTAGCCGATTCATCGCACGCTTGGGAGAAAAAGCTTTGCCTCTGTATCGACTCCTCAAAAAATCCGAGCATTTTGCATGGACACCCGAGGCGGAGGAAGCCCTCTCGAGGCTAAAGAGCATGCTCACCTCCCCTCCCGTGCTCGTGCCACCTCGACATGCTACACCAGACAAACCCGCCGAGCCACTTCTCCTTTACATTGCCGCAACCACCCAGGTGGTCAGCGCAGTCATAGTGGTCGAGAGGCAGGAAGAGGGGCACGCGCTCCCCGTCCAACGGCCAGTTTACTTTGTCAGTGAGGTGCTCTCGGATACCAAGATTCGATACCACCCAAATCCAAAAGCTGCTCTATGCAATCGTGCTCACCCGACGAAAGCTTCAGCACTATTTTCTTAGCCACCTGGTGACGGTTGTATCATCCTTTCCACTTGGTGAGATCATCCAGAACCGGTAGGTAGTGGGTCGAATCGCTAAGTGGTCGGTCGAGCTCATGGGCGAGACCATCACCTACGCCCCACGAAAAGATATCAAATCCCAAGTACTGGCCAACTTTGTTGCTGAATGGACCGACGTCCAACTTCCCCCAGTACAGATTCAAGCCGAGCTGTGGACCATGTATTTCGACGGGTCGCTCATGAAGACAGGAGCGGGTGCAGGCCTGCTCTTCATTTCACCCCTTGGAGTACACATGCGCTACGTGGTGCGGATCCACTTTGCCGCCTCGAACAACATGGCAGAATATGAGGCGCTCGTCACCGGGTTACGCATCGCTATCGAGCTCGGGGTTCGACGCCTCGACGCTCAAGGTGACTCGCAACTTGTCATCGACCAGGTGATGAAAGCTTCGAGCTGCCATGACGAAAAAATGGACGCGTATTGCAACGAAGTGCGCAAACTGGAAGCAAACTTTCACGGCCTCGAGCTCAACCACATCCCGAGACGTTTCAATGAAGCCACGGACGAGTTAGCCAAGATCGCGTCGTCTCGAGCGCCGCTCCCCCCAGACGTCTTCTCGAAAGATCTTCACGAGCCATCTGTGAAGTGGGACTCGGGGGCCGGAGCAGAACCAGCCATCGAGCCCACTCCAACGACCGAGCCCCCCTCGACGGAGGCCGAGGTCATGGAGATCGATCGGGATTCGAGCCCACCGGCAGATTGGCGTGCGCCCTTCCTCGAATATCTTGTTCGAGGGGAGCTGCCAGAGGATCGAACAGAAGCAAGACGGCTGGCACGTCGAGCCAAAACTTACGTCATCTATGGAGATGACAGAGAGCTTTACCGCCGCAGTCCGACTGGCATACTTCAACGGTGCATCTCGATCGATGAGGGCAGGAAATTGCTCAAAGACATGCACTCGGGGGCTTGTGGCCACCACGCTGCGCCAAGAACCCTTGTCGGAAATGCTTTCCGTCGAGGCTTTTATTGGCCCACGGCTACCGCGGACTCCATCAAGTTAGTTCGAGCATGTGAAGGATGCCAGTTCTATGCCAAGCAAACGCATCTTCCAGCACACGCGCTCCAGATGATCCCCCTCACGTGGCCGTTTGCGGTCTGGGGGCTCGATCTGGTTGGACCTCTCAAAAAGACGACGGGAGGCTACACCCACTTGCTCGTTGCCATCGATAAGTTCACCAAGTGGATTGAGGCCAAGCCCATCACCAACATCCGCTCGGAGCGGGCGGTCGAGTTCTTCACCGACATCATCCACCGCTTTGGAGTCCCTAATGTCATTATCACAGACAATGGCACCCAGTTCACAGGCAAAAAGTTCCTGGACTTCTGCGATCGGCACCACATCCGGGTGAATTGGTCGGCAGTTGCCCATCCTTGAACTAATGGCCAAGTTGAGCGCGCCAACGGCATGATTTTGCAGGGGCTAAAGCCAAGGATCTTCGACCGTCTCAACAAGCATGGCAAGAAGTGGGCGGCCGAGCTCCCATCAGTTCTTTGGAGTCTACGAACAACTGAAAGCCGAGCCACTGGGTTCACTCCGTTTTTCCTGGTCTATGGGACAGAGGCCGTCCTCCCCACTGACCTCGAATACGGCTCCCCTCGACTCAAGGCCTACAACGAGCAGACCAACGAGGAAAGGCTAGCTAACACCGTCGACCAAGCCGAGGAAGCTCGAGACACGGTGCTCCTACACTCTGCGCGCTACCAGCAGAAGCTACGACAGTACCACGAGAAGAATGTGCGCAAGAGGGATTTCGATGTCGGCGATCTCGTGCTCCGTCGACGACAGGATAACAAGGGGTGCCACAAGCTCACTCCTCCCTGGGAAGGCCCGTTCATCGTGGTCGAAGTACTGAAGCCGGGGACCTACAAGTTTGCTGATGAAGATGGCTCGATCCTCGCCAACGCATGGAACATCGAACAACTACGTCGCTTTTTCCCCTAGGCCTCGATGCCTTGTACATCCTTTTCGTTTAAATGTACCATTAGTATGAATGAATAAAGACCCCGCGAGCCAGTTCTTACTTTTGATCGTTCATATGCAAGGTAGGCTCGACTTTGTCTTCACAAAGTCAAGCCCCCCTCGGGGGCTAGGCCAAGGGAGGGACCCCCCTGAAGTCCTCGAAAAAATACGCTTAGTTTTTTCAAAAACACTCGACGCACTCTTTTCCCTTCCCGCCTTGAGTTTTTTCAAAAACTAGGTGCGCACGTCAGCTCGAGCCCTTAGAGCCGGGACGATCGAGCCCAAGGTCACCCACGCTTCCGAGCCACGGTACCCCAACTCATCTCCCCTCGAAGTGGTTCGAGCATGGCACTCGTACTTAGTTAAAAAGAGACAAAGGCGAGGGACAAAAGATAATTCGAGACACAGAGAAAAAACTGGAGCACACTTGCACAAAACATAAGCATAATGTTTAAAGGCCACTGGGGCCACTTCACGACCAGAACATTAAGTTTTCTTACAAAGGCCTTGTTGCCTAAATCTCGGCTCGCAGGCCGCTTGAAAATTACTGCACGTCAGGGGGAAGGACTTCAGGCAGGAAGCTCTCGGCAAGACGCGCCCCGGGCTCCTCGGCGTCGACCTTGAGCTGCTCAATCCGGGGGTTCACGCCACCCTCCTGCTCATCCTCGGTGTAGGTGAAGCCGCCCGCGACCGCCTCCATCCCGGCCTGAGCAGCCTCCCTAGAAGTATCGAACCCGGAGTAGAAGATGGCCATGGTCCGACGCGCGGCGAAGACGAGGGCATCTCGGACACGGCCCCGCAGAGAGGCGCCGAACTCAACGACCCGGCTGGCGTAGCCTTTGCCAGCGTCCGACCCCTCGACGTCTACCACGGGCGCAAAACCCCAAGTGGCGCTGAGGGTGTCGATGGCGCTGGTGATGCGGGCCTTGGCGGAGATCTCGCCGTCAACCAACGCGTGGGCCGACCTTGCGTCCTCACGCGCCGCCGCCAGGTCCGCCTCCAGATCTGGAAAAGAACGAAGAAAGCTAAGCGCTCGAACACAACGCGCAGAGATCACTCACGGAAAGGGAAACCGGAAGGCTCAAGGTACTTACCAGTGCAGCGGGTCGAGAGCCCTTGCTCGCGCTCGAGCGCTTGCTTGAGCTCGGACTCCTTCCTCCTGAGCGCACGGTCGGCGTCGTGCTTCTCCACCCGCAGCTCCTCGTAGGCCTTGCCGGCGCCCTGGATGGCGAGGTCCTTCTCCGTCACCATCTGACGAAGATTAGTCGCCTCCGTCTGGAAATCGCCCGCCCGCTTCTTCTCCGTTTCGAGCGCGCTCGCGAGGGCCTCCTTCTCGGCGGTTTCTCGGGATACCGTCGACTGCAGGTCCTTCACGTACGCCTCGGCGGCGGCCTTGTCCTTCTCGAGCTGCTCCACCTGCTGGCTCTTGACCTTGAAGCCCGTCGCCGCCGTGGCCGCGTCCTTCTTGAGTTGCTCGATGGCCCCTCGCAGCCGCTCGTTCTCTTGCCGAGCCGTCTCCGCTTCCCGCGCGGCTTGGGCGAGCTTGTCACGAGTTTCCTGCTGAGCCGCCTCTGCCTCCTGCGTAGCTCGAGCGAGCTCGTCCTGAGCCCTTTTGGCATCTCCCTTGGCGGCGTCCAGCGTGGCGTTGGCCTCCCGAAGGAGCCGAGCGGATCGGTGCAGCTCTCCCTCAGCATCCTGCCCCATGCGCACGTACCGCCGGATCTCGTGCTCACTCTCTCGCAGGGCGTGGATGTGGACAGACTTGGCGTAGGAACAACTCTGCGCCGTCTGAATCGGGGAAAGGAAAAATCAGAACACAGACTACGATAAGTCTAAAAAGAAAGGTGATTGCGCTCGAGAATACTCACGGAAGAGAGCCGAGGCATGTCCTCGGAGACGAGTGACAAGGCGACCTTCAGAGTGTTTTCGAGCCACTGCCGACGCTCCTCGGCCTCCATATGAGCCACGAGCTCCTTTTGATCGTTCATCACGATCGCGGGAGCCTCATGGTCGAGCGGGTCGGGGAGCACCAGCTGCGGCCTCTCCCATAAAGGGAACGCCTCCCGCATGTCCTTGTCGACGGTGGTATGGAGCCTCCTTACCGCCCCCAAGTCGACGTCCACCGTCGCCACTCGCTCGGCCAGGGTAGGCGGGCGTCGCGGCTGACTCCAGGAGGACGACGCCTCTTGGGCAAGCACCCGCGCCTCGATCCGCCTCCTCTCCTCGATGGACGAATCGGTGGGCTCGGTGGGCCCAAAGCCGACCATCCGCATATGGCTGTCAATGATGGTGGACGCCGTCTGCTTCCTCTGGGCCTCCTCCCAGTGGTCGGCCTCGGACATGCTGGCAAACCTCACCTCGCCCGTCGTCGAGCCGGGCACGAGGTGGGGCACCATAACCTCCCTCAACTGCGGCAGCGGCAACGGGGCCTGATACGGCACCAGGCGGAGCTCCTTGGGATGCTCTTCCCCCTGTGCACCGTCCTGCTGCCCCTCGCCCTCCGCGGCGGCAAGATGCTCCACCTGCTCCTCCACCTTCTCCTCCTCCTGCGCGATGGCAGGGTGCTCTTCCGGCGCCCCCTCTTGCGCCGGAATTTGGGCCTCCCCCTGCTCGACCAGGGAGACCTGGGGCACCTCGACCTGCCGCACGGCCGAGGGGTCGGCCTCCATGACTCGAGGGGGGTGGGCGCCCGGTCCATTTGGGAATCGTGAACCTGGCCCGCCTCTTGCATCTCCACGTTGACCGCCGGCCGATCGACGGCCGCCGGCATCTCCTCCTCCTCCTTCTCCTTGCGCTCCTCCTCGAGCCACGCAAGCTGACTGGCCACGTCTTGGAACCGGAGCTTGGGCTCTCGTCCCCAAGTGTGATCGGGTGCTGCTCCGACCCGGCCCCCGCCGGCGGAGCGGCGGCCGTCGTCACCGGCCCCGTCGCCTCCTTGTCGCCAGCCGCTGCAGCGCCTTGCACGGCCGGTGACGACGATGCCTCAAGCAAGGAGGCAGTCGAGACGGTCAAGGCGGTGGCTGTCTTCTCCCCTGCCGCCGTGGTCACGGCCCCAGCACCTGCACGAGAGGCGGCCGCCATCAGCTTCCCGCGCTCAATTGCCTCCTTGGCTCGCGCTAACCAAATTGGAGTAGTAGGAGGAAGAGTCACTCCACCTGGGGCGGACGGGATGCCGCTCGACCCTCCAGAAACCTTCAACTTTTTGGAAGGCAAAATGGGGGGAAGGGATGGGAGGGACTGCAGGGGGCGTTTGTTTCTAAAAGAAAGAGAAAAACAAAAACAACGACGATAAGAGATTCACGGGCAAAACGAAAAGGCAATAAAAGAAGACCTGGTCGAAAGACTTACCTTATAGTCGAGGCTGTGCTGCTTGGGTCACCAGGTTTACTCGAGACGCTCGGGGGCTTTCGAGCCATGGCTGGCTCCCTCGAATCGCTCGAGGGCTTGCGGCCCTCGACCACGCCACTCGAGCCGCTCGGGGGCTTCTGGGTACCGGCGGCCCGGCTCGAGCCGCTCGGGGGCTCGGTGGCCTTGGCGGCCTCCCCCGCCCCCGCCGAATCCTTGGCTGGGTCCGGCGTAGGATCCCTTGAGGGGTCCTGAGTTCGGCGAGTCGGGGTCCGCTCGGCCCGGCGACCAACAGAAGGGTCCCGACGCTCGACGGGGCACTCGCCGGGCTGGATTGAGGAAGACTTGCGCACATCTGCAGCCTTGTGCTGCCGGGTGTGCGCGCCCGTTGAAGATGAGTGGCGACGGGAAGAAGAGTCCCGCCGCGTCGGTGATGGCGCTCGTGCGCCGTGGCTGGAGCGGCGGGGCGACTCCTCCCGCTGCCCCGCTCGGGTCGGTGATGGCGTGCGAGCGCCGTGGCTAGAGCGGCGGGACGATCCCTCCTGCTGGCCCGCTTGAGCCGATGACAAGTCACCCCGCAACAGGAGACGGGGAGGCGCCATGGACACCTCCTGCACGTGAGATCGAGGGGGCGTCAGCGCTCGAGCGGCGGTGGCACCATCGCTATCAGTCGCCTCGTCGTCCTCCTCATCGTCCTCCCCCTCGTCATCATCAGTCGATTCCAGACTGGGGCTCCAATCGCCTGGGTTCGCATCCAGACGCATCATCCGCTCCCGGCGGCGCCTGGCCTTACGCTTCTCCCTCTTCTCTAGCTCGAGGGCTTTCTTTGCTTTCTCCTCCCTCCTCGAGAGAGCTACCGCGTGTTCTCGATCATTTTTGAGGCGTCTTACCTCGCGGTCGGGCGCGTCCTCCTTCACCGGGGGCACCGAGTCCGCGTGATCGATGACATCCTGAAAGGACACGCCTCGATGAGACGGACACAAACTAAAAGAAAAGCAAAGTCGACAACGAGAAGGGCCTCGAAGAAACTTACATAACCGAGCAGGTCGGCTTCCGGGCGCATAGGAAATAGGCCGACTTGGTTCTCTCCAAAATTCCTGCCGCCGTCGATCGCCTCGCGCACTCGAGCCACGATCGTGGCGGCCGGGAGAGGAATGTTTGACATCCTGCTGGCCTCGAGCGCTTGGGGGTCGGCGTTCTCCGTCATCTGGTCCAGCCGCAGCGGACGGTCTGCGAGCGGGATCACCCGGCGGGAGTGGAACCCGGCGACGACATGGGCCAGGTTGAGGGTGATGTTGCCGGCCCTCCGATGGCGGAGCCTCTCCAGGGCGTCGGTCAGGGGGTCGAGGCGGGACTGGAGTTTGCTCGGTTGACCGTAGCCCCAGTTGTACTTGGGCGCGGTCAACACAGCGCCGGTGTACTCCGGGAAGTAGTTCCCCTCATTGCGGAGGTAGAACCATTCCGCGGCCCATCCGGCGTTGTTCGACGCCCACGAGCCAGGCAGCCAGTGCTCCCGCCTCTTCAGCCCGATCGAGCAGGAACCCGCTCGAACATAACGACGGGTGTTCACCTTCACCTTCTCCTCATCGTCGTCGCCGTCGTCGTCATTGTCGTTGCCGTCGCCGCTCACCGCCAAGGTGAATAGCGTCGCTTTGAAGATGTGGACGAACAAGTCCCACTGCGGCGCCATCCCCAGGTACCCCTCGCACACGGCGGCGAAGCTGGCGGCGTGCGAGATCGAGTTGGGGTTGAAATGCTGGAGCTCTACCCCAAAGTGGTGGGGGAGCGCCCGCATGAAGCGGCTTGGCCGCGCCCCGAGTCCCCGCTTGTGGAATTTAACAAAGCTCAGGACATAACCTTCTGGGACGACGGGCTCGAGGTGCTCGGGCTCTGGCACTTGCCAATCCGGCGGCCCCTCCGGCGGGTTGGGGAGGAGCAGTCCACCCTCGACGAGGCCCACCAACGTCGCTTCGGTCACCGTGGACCGAGGCCACGGTAGTGCGTCGTACATCACCACCGGCACGGACGGCTTAGCGGGCTCCTTGCCGGCGGCGCCCTTGCCGCCAGCCCGGCTGCCCCCGGCGCCCTGGCCGGAGCCCTGGCCCGCCTTCTTGTTGACCCTCCTGCTTGACACCATTGCGTCGGCGGAAGAACGGCGGCGGGGCGGCGAAGCGAGAAGGGCGGCGGTGCGAGGAACGGCGGCGCAAAGCACAGAAGCGGCGACGGTCGCAAGCAAGTACAGCGGCGGCAGCAGTTGCAAGCGGGAGCGGCGGTGATTGGATCTGGGGGCAGGAGCGCAACCGGCGGCGGCAGTGGAAGGAAGGCGAGAATGCGGAGAAGGGGAACCAGGAGCCCACTCCCCCGTATTTATAAGAGCCCAAGCCGATCCGCGTGACTTGCATCCGACGGCCCAGATCACGCCATCCAACGGCTGCGCGCCCCCGGCGGACTCGACTAGAAACGATAACTGCATTTACTGCCCCTAACAAACCGCCACCTACCTCCACTCATAGGGCGCACGCGTCGCGAGACGGAGCGGAACCGTCGCCAGGCCATGATCATCATGACGCGCCGGTTTCCGCCTAAAAAGGCGCGCCACCAGCAACGGACGGATTCTCCTCGACTGGCGCAACGACGGGACGTCTCGACAGACGGTTCCTTACACGGTAAGATAACTTGGGATTCTGGTCCCACCTGTAAGACTCGAGGGAGCGGAGGCTGACCCACGAACGGGTTCGAATAGCCGCCCTCGAGCACCCGAGTTAGGGGTGCCCCTGGGAAGGATCCCTCGAAAGGGTCCGCTCGAGAACGAACTCTCGAAACCCAAAGGCACGTCCAAGGCGGGGCGCTGAGCTTCCATGAGATCCCGTCGACGGGAGGCACTCGAGCCGCCGGTCCCCTCGAACGGGGCCGGTCCTCTAAAAGCTATGCGCCTAGCTCTAATGAGAGCGCCCCCGGGCCTCGATGCCGCCTCCCCTCGAAAGGAGAAGGACTCTCACTTGGATTCCCCGCTATCAGCTCATAGGGAGACTTGGCGCTCGCTCGGACGCGGGTAGCGTCAGTCCTCCCGCCACTTGGATCAGATCCAAGAGATCTAGCGATGAACTGGATCACGACTACGGCCCAGCAATTCGAGGCTCGGGGGCTCAAGTCACATAAACAACCTCCCTCGACACGGGAGGAGGGGGAAATACTCGGGGGCTCGAGGAGTCGTCAGAAATCTCCTGCCTCGAGCTGCTACAACTCCAGTTAATAATACTCTTACTCAAAACTGCTCATCTCAAAGCCCCCAGAGGAAATAACCCCTCGAAACAACACGACCCTAAGTCTAGGTACTTCAACTCCACTTCATGATCCCTTGCTTGAAGTTTTCCACAATCAAGCAAGGACTCGGGGGCTACTGTCGGGTACCTAGATTAGGGGGTCCTAAACTAGGGGGATTAAAGATAAGCAAACCAGCTTCACTCCTCTCTGAAATCCCAAAAGCTAACCAAAGGAGATCCCCAATCCTCCTCGTACTGGGCCGGCCCACGATCAGGCCCACAAAGCCACGGAACCCACTAACTCGAGCAGCAGCCGCTCACCCGCTCGAGAAAGAACTACGGAAACCGCTCGAGCGAGCGAGCGCTCGAGACGGTGACGGAAACCGCTCGAGCGAGCGAGCGCTCGAGACGGTGACGGAAACCGCTCGAGCGAGCGAGCGCTCGAGACGGTGACGGGAACCGCTCGAGCGAGCGAGCGCTCGAGACGGTGACGGAAACTGCTCGAGCGAGCGACCGCTCGAGTCCGCCTACAATTATTGCCTTCCCAGAGCATGCACGTGGCTACAGGGCTCGAAACAGTGCAGCAGTACACCAACTCTGCCTAACTCTATGGCTACAGGGCCCGTAATAGTGGAACGTACGCCGGTCAATTCCATCGTCACGCTGACCATCCCCCGGATTCGAGGATGGCAGAAGCCGCTGTGACACCATGCCGCGCACTGTGCCACGTACGGCATCCCATCAAACGCCATCGTCAACTCTCCATACCATCAAACACGCCGCTCCGGCCCATCGTTCGGATCGTCGACCCCTCAGGGCCGTCCTCAGCCACTCGAGGGATGATGGCGGGTGGGACTGGCGTATGGGACGCGCCATGACCCGTCTTTCCTACCACGACGGCCACTCGCCAGGGTTCCCGGGCAGGCCATCATCGCCCACTCCTCCATTCCGTCAGCCCGCGTCAGGCAAGGACGAGCAGGCCATCACCAGCCATGCTGCTACAGGGTCGAACCGGACCAAAGCATGAATCCGTAGGCTCGAACCGGACAATAGGGAGCATCTACAGTGCCAACGACTCGACGGAGCGCCCATGCCTCGACGTCACGCACACGATTGCCCTACCAAATCTTGTACTCCTGAGCCTCCCCTTGGCCTATAAAAGGGGACGCTAGGGCCTAGTTTAGGGCAGGTTCCTAAGTTTTACACACACTCTTCACTCGCTAAGTCTCAGGACTGCCTTGTACACACCCCTGTACTAGCACTTCGGTGCAAGATAATACAAGTCTCCTCCCCCCGCTGGACGTAGGGCCTTCTTTTGCCCGAACTAGGATAAAAACCTTGTGTCCTTCTTGCATCACCATCCGGATTAGGGAGCACGCTTAGAAATTTACTCGTTGGTGTGATACCCCCCGGGGTACGAAACACCGACCGTGCCTAAGCGTACCATCTTGCGGCTGACCGTTGCGGAGGGGCTTGCCATACCTGCAGCTATGGCACACCATCAACGGCGTCAGCGACACCCTCACGGAGGAGCCCGATCGGCTGGTATGGAGATGGTCCTCGGACGGCGGGTTCTCGATGCGATCGGCCTACCGGGCGTTGCACGCCCGATCCCACCCAATCCCTGGATGCATCCGGGTCTGGGGAATCTGGGTGCCGCTCAGGATAAAGATGTTCCTGTGTCTCGCAATCCGGTGCCGCCACTAGACAGCTGATCATCGAAGAAGGCACAACCTCGACGCCCATGAGGCCATGACATGTGCTTCCTCTATGATCAGGTGGTCGAGACGATCGACCATATCGTTGTCAACTGCACATACTCCAGGCAAATTTGGTTTGATACAGCAAGGGTGCTTGGCGCCAACCTGCAGCTACCGGCGGCGGCCACCATCGTCAACTGGATGGAGGTGTGGCGCGCACTCTGGCCAGAACACCTCGCCAAGGGGGCTGACTCGCTATTGGCACTGATCACGTGCGAGCTCTGGAAGGAGCGGAACACTCGCTGTTTTCGTGGTGCTGCCACTCACCTCCAGGCCATTTAGACTCTCATTAAGCTTCAGGCTGAACTAAGGATGGCAGCGGATCAGGTTCGGGGCGGATATCCACGGGTTTTGGGTCCTGCGGGTTCGGGATGATTTTTCACCCACTGTTTTCGGGTTCGGATACCTGAAAACTATCGGGTTCGGTTTCGGGTTTGATTTTTCACCAGTGGATATCCAATGGATATCCGAAATATGTGTATATATACATGTGAATATGTGTGTATATACATGTGAATATGTGTATATATATACACGGGTTTTGGGTATCCATTCGGGTTTTGGGTGTCCGTTCGGGTTCTGGGTATCCGCGGGTTTGGTTTTGGTGATGAATTTTCACCCGAACCGGTTTTCGGGTTCGGGTTTGGGCTTCGACTTCGGGTTTCAGTTTTGGGTCTACGGAGACTCCACCCGATCCGAGCCCAACCTGTTGGCCATCCTTAGGCTGAACTCTGGATTGAGGCTGGTGCGAAGCACCTGGGTAGTTTACTTCATCGAGTAGTACATTAGTCCAGTGTAGAGATGGGAGGGGATGAGGCCAACGGGCAAGTCATGTAAACCCCACCCAGCGTGTTTGTTTGTTCAAATTCTCTTCGCTTAATATAAATACGTGCAAATCTTTTACATGATTGAGAAAAAAGATAATAATAATAATGATACAGGAAAAATGAGAACTTGTTCTAAAACCCTAAAAGAAGACCTATCAAGTAGGCCCGTGTTCTAATACTTGTTCATTTCTTCAGTGTACTGCTCGACCCGGCACGAGCGCACAGTTCGTTAGGCGGCGGGCCGGCACCACACGTCTGTCTTAGCGGGCTGTGTTGGGCCCATCCTTTAAGTCACGGGCTATCTCTTTCCTCAAAAAAAAAAAAGAGTCAGGTGGCTATCTGGGGATGGCCTGTTGGCCCGGTGAGCCCGGGCCACCTTTTAAATCAAATAGCCTGTTCAGACACACACACACACAAAAACAAATTTCTTTCCAAAGAAAGAAAAAAGGATCTAGTTCTTCGTAGATTAGACAGAACCGCTCATGACCAGGTTTTTTTTGAGGAACCGGCAGGGAATCTCCTACCTCTATTTTTTTGCTTTTCAAATAAATGAAAGAATGAGTCTAGCACAGTTACAAATTATACAACAAAGGGGAGAAGAGAAAGCTAAAAAAGGACTAAAGAGAAAAAGATTACAAGATTACAAGGCTTCTAGGCCCGAAAGAAAAAGATTTAACATCAGAACTTGCTGTCTCTCCAAATAAAGAGTTGTCTTGCTTTCTCTGGTTTGGCCTTTGCACAGACATAGCCAAATTCTCTGAAGAAAAGAGCTTTCCAAGCGTTCAGAGAGACTCTCCCTCTGTCAAAAATGATCGAGTTTCTAAGCAGCCAAATGGCCCAGCATCCAGTGATCACCACCTCTCTGAATATTTTGAGCCCAAACTCCTGCCTTGCATGGATCATCATGTCCAAAGGTTCTAGGCTTAAATTCCAAGACACCGAAAGAAAATGCCAACAAATGATGCTGAATGGACAGTCAAAAAACAAATGCAGAGAGTCTTCATCCACACCACAGTTACAAAGCACACATGAATAGTCTTCTAGGTGCATATTTTTTCTTTTGAGAAGTTCTCTAGTACTCAGCCTGTCTCTCAAGAGGAGCCAAAAGAAGAATTTTCGTGCTGCCAACTAGAAATGCTCGCGGCGTTGCCGCGAATGGCCAGTATGTGTGTCGTCGGCAACGCTGATGCACCCTCCGAGTTCACCAGCTTTTTTTTATATACCACAAGGTTGAGCTACCATATCCCCCATTAGTATTAATATTATATGAGGATTTCAAAGTTAACCTAAGTTGTCGTGGAATCATGGTTAATATTACAGCAATAACACTTATTTCTCGTAATAACAGTGGGGATTTTAATACCACAATAACATTACAAAATATATAATAGTTTCTAGGAAAAAAAAGTTTGTTCAAGCAACATAACAGGTCCCATTAAAAAGTTTATACCAACTCAACAAAAAGGCACCAGGGCTAACATTATATGTGTACAGTACGAATTACAATACTCATGCTTTATTGGGTACTGTATGTAGTATGTACAAGTATTTGGAGCTGCACACATGCAGTTATGCACGGGTTCCATTAGTCATATCTGTGTCACTCATCAAGCCAATCTTGTAACTGCAGTTGGTTCACCCTGATTCAAAGCAAAACAGAGTGAGCTTAGAATCAGCCAGGAAACATGAAGCTTTGCCTACCCATTTCAGATTGATTACCTAGTAGGATGGTACAAATGAGGAGGCCTCTAGAATCGCTAGGAAAGAAGTTATAGCTCATTGAGCACTATAGTCTTGATATAAATTCCGCCTTCAACTTCATATGCAAAAGTGCTACATATAAATGTGTCCAATGGCAACTCCATCTATAGGATACAATTCAATATAGCAATGCATCAATATATTTTAAGTGGTAATGGTCACAAAATTTTTGTAAGTTCATGGTTTTTCAGGAGAACAATATTTTTCTGAAACTAAGCACGCCATGTGACCTAGCACAAAAATATCTTGTATAACCTTTAATGAATGATGAGATGAGACCCATAGTATGCAGCACCAAAGGATAATTATAACATTTGACAGTAACAACTTCACCTAGAGATGCTTCTATGTGGCTTTTCTTGACATGCATTGCCCCTACCTATTGGATGCTTACCTGCAAAAGTGAAACCAAAGCACAGGGACTAATCACTCGTGGTTCCATGGGCCTCTGGCATTGCAACAAGCTCTTGCTCCACAAACATAGAAGGCAAAGGGAAGGTAGGGAAGAAGTCAGGTACCTTGCTGGTTGCTGCCACCAACACTGCCAGGCGTCAAGACGATCTTCTTTGTATCCTTGCTT
The DNA here is from genome assembly GCA_018135685.1 of Themeda triandra. Lineage (NCBI taxonomy): Eukaryota > Viridiplantae > Streptophyta > Magnoliopsida > Poales > Poaceae > Themeda > Themeda triandra. Next base: position 3,697,927 of record JAENPR010000002.1, on the reverse strand, counting down.
TGGTTGTGAGAAGATGTGCCTGTGTTGATGCTAGCTGCAACACCAGGGTTCAAATTATTTTGGGAAAGAAAATCAAATAGAAGATTCTAAGTTGAGGATGCGAGCAAGACATGGCCAAGGATAAAGTTCCCACCTTGTTCAAGGCCTGTACGATCGAGAACAGCCTTCGAGGCATTTCATCAAACAGCTGCAGGGCGTCGGTGGCTGCTCCGTCTGCTGGAGCGCTGGCCCGTGCTGCTCCACCGGCTTTGTCGTGCGTGCCCAAGTGGCAGGGAGAAGGTGCAGGGTCGCCATGGGAGGGGGCCCGTAGGGCGCTGAGGCTGTGCGCGCCCGAGCCGAACGCCCGTGCTCGTGCTCGTGCCGAACGCCGAACGCCCAACGCCGAGGCTGCCGTGCTTGTGCAGCTGGCCGGAGCTGCCACGCCCATACCCCGCTCGAGCCGAGGTCGCCGGGTTGCCGTGCCCGCACGGCCGCACACCGCCTGCGTCGGGGTCGCCGGGGCCGCTGGGGCCCTCACCCACGCCGGATGGCCGGGAATGGCGTGCGGCGTCAGCGTCGGGAGGATGGAGGAGTCGCATGTGAGCGGGTTCGTGAAGTTTCGGGTTGACGGTTCAACGGGTAGGATGCCCGCTATAACCACGATCGGACGATTCATATTGCTCAGTGGCTTGATCCGACGGCTCGAGGCTTAGCGGGCGACGTGGCCCTATCGGGCGCCCGCGGTTTGGTGCAAGATTCGTATATAGAAGACTAGTTAAGTGCCCGTGCGTTGCTACGGATGAAATATCTTATGACATACAACCAAAAGAAAACTAAAATACACATGAGATGCAGGTTCAGTTGTGTAAGAGATGGTGCTTCCAAAAGCTAGCAGAATTGGCAAATGAAGTCAAGAGATACAATAGTAACGATAAGGATATCACAGGCCACTTATTAAACAATGTGTAAGAGGGGAGCGTATCGTGTGCAACCATCGTTCGTGTGCAACTTTTGCAACATCCAACCACAGTCGCAAGATCTGCATCCGATGGCCAGATTGAGAGGTGGGTAATTTTAACACTTAAACCCCTCCACCATTACATTTGTTAAAAAAAAATCCCCTAATCCCTAACGTACGTTAACTCACGTATGTTACCTCACGTAGGATCTAGGGCATGGTGCGATCAGGCACGCCGTTTCTTGCCGCCGCTTCAAGTCCCTCATACCTGGAGGACCCTCGTAGCGCTCGGACCTGGAGGACCTGGAAGACCATGCTCGATCGTGCCTTGTGGCTTCCGTCGGCAGCTCATCACACGGTGGCAACCAGGCGGGTCAATAGACCAGAGCTTGGTCATCCGACGACGATCCGTTGGACTCAAGCACCATGCATACTCTGGCTGAGTTGACAATAATGCTGCTCGCAGAGTCGCAGGCATGCGCCAGACTGGCAGATTCAAGAGGCAGAAGAATGGCAAGGAAGCGGTCCGCTGGGCACGGACTTTCGACACAAATCCATCAGAAATAAATAAACAAATCTCCTGGATATCTCGTAAATAAATAATTAATTGATTAGTACTAACGTACAACGATCAGTAGCTGCTCAAGATGAAGGTTTTGAACCTAAAGCTAGCAGATCGATAGCTAAAAATTCATTGACACACAATGAAAAATTCACTGCTATTACATCTGGTGACATAAAGGAAACAATCAGCCATCAACCTTATTTGGGCAATTCCGTGCATCATGATCCATTACTATTTGCTTGCGCCTGTACGCATAAAACCGTACGTAGGGTTTAGGTTATAGACATTCACGACATTACCAATGAGATCGACGCCAGTACGGAGGTATCCATACCTGGCGGCGGCATCACGATCGAGGACGACGGCGGATTCGAATTCCGGGTAGCGATACATGGCGACGGCGTCCTCCAGGTCCGAGCGCTACGAGGGTCCTCTGAGGGACTTGAAGCGGCGGCAAGAAACGGCGTGCCTGATCGCACCATGCCCTGGATCCTACGTGAGGTAACATACGTGAGTTAACGTACGTTAGGGATTAGGGGATTTTTTTTTAACAAATGTAATGGTGGAGGGGTTTAAGTGTTAAAATTACCCGCCTCTCAATCTGGCCATCGGATGCAGATCTTGCGACTGTGGTTGGATATTGCAAAAGTTGCACACGAACGATGGTTGCACACGATACGCTCCCGTGTAAGAGATACAACAGTGCACCATATGGCTCAAAGGTTTCCCTATGTCTTTTCATATTATCTGTTGCAATTAACTTCCTCCAGCGCTTTGTACATCTGTTGCCAAAATGCAAAGAAGCAGACAACCTCCTAATAAAGCCATACTTCCTAATTATGTTGCCTTGTTTATTAAAATGGACAATTCTTGAGAAAGGGTGAATGCATCGATAGATATCATATCTAAATCTATTAGCTTTGGCTGTAGCTTCAAACTACATGTGACATATCTGCTGGACAGTTAACTTAGTATTGACAATACAACCCAAACAACACTTAATAAGCAAAAGAGGGGCTATTGAGCAAGATATGAACAACATTGTGTACTAAAAAGCGACAATAAGTAATTTGATCAAGCAATAATAGATTAAGTGATGAACTACTACTAAACGACAAGCTAATGATTGTTTTAATATTGGTTGGAAAGGACAAGACACTGGGTGAATACTTGTTGCTAAACAACTGCAAAATAAAATCATGAAGAGCAGACCATGCATGTACCAAGCACTTTGATTGCTGGGATGCAGTTGTCGACCTACTGCAACCTCAGTTAGGAGAGGCCAGCAAGCACCTGAAAATTTAAGATTTTTCCACTGCTGCGGCGGGTTGCTGAACCACGGAAATAAGCTAGGTCGACCAAGAAAAATTGCAGCTATCAATCCATTTTCTTCAGAAGAAAAAATAGAGAGCAGAGCAAGGTTTCATGCAATACTACCTGATGTGGACTTGATGCAATACTACACTGAACTGAACTAAAGCATAGAAACTCTGAATTTTATGGACCGAAAAAACACAGCTTAATCAAAGGACATGGCTGTGCACATGTACGCATAATCATCTTTAAAAGGGATAGAAATTAGCAGGCATGAGACAAATAACCAATTACCTTAAGTTAGGGTTCGGTTCTATGTTTCGCACAAATAACCAATTATCTTCAAAAGCGTATTAAATTCCAATCTTTCATACCTAAGCTAGCTAAAGCTATCAGTACCCTGTCAAATATGGGTTCTTGAAATAGGATATTTTTTTTCCTCTCAACTCTAATTATCATAAGCAAATTTACAGCTACCATTTCAATTATGGATTCTTAAAATAGGATATTTGTTCTCTCAACTCTAATCATGATAAGCAACGGAACCACTAATTAAGGAGCATTCATACAGAACTGAAATCCAGTAGTCTACGTTGAAGTTCCGAAACCAGCCATCATGTTCTCATGACAACATTTTATATCAAATTCAATATCACAGCTGAGGATGCATTGAACTTACCGGCGTCTCAGAATTTATGAATTTGCCACAGGAAAAACACAGAGAGAGAGAGAGAGCACCTAGGAGTAATAAACAAAGTTACTGTCAACAATGAGAATGAGAGGCAAAATACGGTACACAAGAAATAACTTTGAGTAAGCAAAACATGTGGTGAGGCAGTTGTTTCAACCCATAAATCGCTTATTTGAAACCTAACAAATAGATTATGTTTTCAAGCCTAACATTCAGTTAGCATGATCATGGAAACAATGTTTAGCGTGGTTCACTTATCTAAAAATAAAAACATCCTTAAAGAGGAGCATCTAGGTTCAGCACTGAACTGATTTGCTACCCACAACACCAATATGCAGTTTGCACCAAAAAATGGGGAATACTCCCCAGGACACATAGGAGCTTAAAAATGTAGCAACTCAGATATCAGCATCGCCTTTCCTAGGGTCTCTTGTAGAGAATATTTGTAATAACATACAACTGCATAGCATTAACTATTAGAAAATGTACAGAACTACAAGCAGTCAGGACTCAGGACCAGGTTCTGAACCCACTGCTGTACAATTATTAAGTTCATTCCATACACACATAATGGTAACTGTGACAGGGATGTAATCATGTGCTGGGTAGTCAATCCAAAGAAATCAATCTGATCTGAAGCAAAATGTTGTCAAAGGCATACAACGATTAGAGCATGACATAATTTACACAAACTTGCACCATCTGTACAATTGGTAACTTCAACTGATAACTGGTGATTATGTTAACTATGAACAGCGCTTTCTCATTTTGGGGATTACTAATAATCAGTATCATTACTACAACTAAATTCTTTAGGTTTTGGTTGACAAATTCAGATCAAGATTGAAACACATACCTGTCTGGTAGAAAGGTTCCCGGGATTGTGTACTGATGAAGATTCCGGCTTCAAAGAATGAGGGCAGCACGGAGGAGATACTGCACTGCAGCGTCGAGATCCTACGGCCTGCCCAGCGGCAGCGCATCCGGGTTGAAGTAGCGGCGTCGAACTCGTACGGCCCTTCCACGGCGGCGGGTATGGTGCTTCCGGTGTCGGGTGGCGGCAGCAGCGGGAGGACGCACACGTTCTGGGTTGCGGCGGCGTCGAGGTGTGGGCGAGGTGCGCCTGGTCGAGGGAATGGGAAGTCGGAGGGAGCTCGCGGCTTCTGGTTTGGCAACCGTCTTTGGATCTGAGGGAGCTCGAGGCGAGGCTTTGGGGCCGTGGATGACAGCGCGGGCTCACGCAACATCGAGGACGATGGAGGAGCGCACGGTGCAACGACGAATCCGTTGGTGGATGCAGCGGTGGGTCCGGTGGCGGCGGAGTCGCGGCGGCGTCTTGGGGCGGTGGCGTCGCGGAGTCGCGGCGGCGTCGCGGGGTGGAGTCGCGGCGTCGCGGCGGCGGCGGCGGCCCGGCGGCCTGGAGGCGACCGCGTCGTGGGCGGGCGAGCTGGGCGCCGAGGTCGTGGGGCGGCGGTTCTGCGGTCAAGCGCGGAATGGGGATTGCCGGGTGGCCTCGGGAGCGAGGGTGGAAATTTTACAGAGCGCGCGTGCGAGCGTGCGATAGGCCGGGTGGACGATTTACTGCGGTTCTTTTTAGTTGTAGGATAGGATAAGCTATCTATGAGGAATTGGCCTTTCAATTCAACCCCTTATGCGCCTTGTGTGATCAAGCTCCTGAAACAACATGACACCTCTACTTGCATCCAAGAGGTATGGCGCTCATGAGCTCCTGGACGAGTGGTGTCATACTGTCATACAAGTTCCAGCTAACGACGCCCTAACGTTGGAGTAGTAGTGGTGGGCGTCATCGCTGCAGCGACAAAGTCCTCAACAACAAAGATTAACTACGGCTTTCTTCATGTACGCCGTACGGGAGCTGGAATGTTCGGAAGGATCAAATCAGAGAAGTTTTCAGGTGTTTGGCCTGATCAAGGAGAACTGGGGGAGATGGGGCTTCCATCAGGAGGCGACTCAGGCGAGCTTACGTGTGGCCAACCAGCAAGCAACCATCGATCACTACTTCATTTAGATGGCTTTCACTATGCGTTTGTGTAAATCTAGTTTGACCTATGGAAGAAAAAAACTGTAAAACTTACATTCTTTCTATACTTAAATGATATGACAATGCTCCTGTCAGGTCTTTCAAAAAAAAAGTGTCTACAGTCCAACACGGTAGGTAGGAAAACCACCCGAGGGGATAAACTGGATGCACCAAGCTGTGGTAGTAAATCTTTTCATGAATTGAATTGAGTTGAACTCATTTATTCAGAAAAAAAAGAGCTGAACTCATGGTACAGTCAGTGAGCACATTTTTCGAGTGATGGAAACTTGAAAAATAATAATTGGGTGACGACATTATAAGAAAAGGATGCAGATATTCTTTGAGAAAGCCTGTATCAAGCATCACCTCCTCCATTTAAAGGCAATACGATACGACTAAGATCCTGAAAAGATGTACGGTGAGTGTTCAAATAGATGCAAAGATGTTGTTTGAGACAGCCTGCAATCAGTATTCAGATGGCTGGAGCTCGACAGGTTATTATAGACATGTGTTGGGTTATTTCAAGTGCAATGGTAACCAACTCTGAACTTGAAAGGAACAGGTCAACAGAATGTGTCACACAGTGATTGCCAACAGGTGCATGTCAAGCCTCTGTACTTCAGTTTATTCTTTCTTAAATCATTAATCATTATTAGGAATGAAACATAACCTCTTCACATACCCCGCCCGCCTGGTTGCAGTATTGAACAGATGCCATAGACGATACAAGCTCATTTATAGTGGCTTCTGTATGTAGCATCAAGAAAAAAGGCTAGATGGCTTTGGCTAACTGGAAGGTAGCTGCAAGTCTTTTGCTGTGCCACTGCATTCCTCAACCTCAAAAAACACAGCAAGCTTGATTAAAAAACACACACAGCAAGCTACCACCAGACATATGGGGCGGAATGTCAAAGTTTTCAGATTATTTTTCTGAAGGAAAAAGTTTTCAGATTGTGCCTTCAAGTACTTCCTGGATGATGCATCTATGATAAAAAGAAATCACCATGAATACATGGTGTAGCAACTCTCAGTAACGTAACTCATAAAAGTGCACGATCGCAAAGTTTTTTTTTCAAGAACACGCCCGCGCACACATACAAATCAATCAGGTTCACAAACAAACACACACTGCATATGTCAAGGGCGTCGGGCCCTAGGGTAGCTGGCCCTCGGCTACGCAACTCGTAGCCTCGGTCCGTCGTCTTCTCCGGCGAGGTTTGCCCCTCCGCCGCAGGCTTAGGGTTTTTAGAGAGAGGAAGAGATTGATAATATTCTTTGCTTATTCCTTGAAGTATCGATTACAATGATATATATGGCGCTAGGCCTGGACTACGGGAGCAACAAGACTCCAACTATTAGGGAAATAACAAACTCCAATAATTAAGGAACTAAAATAGAATCTAATCTCTAGGTCTAGCCACTTCCTTCCGCCGCGAGCACAGCCCGCGCCACGGCCCGTTCCTTTGCGCGGCGAACATCTCTGGCACGACGCCTGTAGACCGTGCCCCACATGACATCTCTCCCCCCTCGACAGCCAGATCGTCCTCGAGCTGGAACGAAGGGTAGCGCTCCTTGAACGCTTCGAGGTCTTCCCAAGACGCGGAGGCCGGTGACTCGTCCTTCCAGTGCACCAAGACCTGCTGGACGCCGCGTGCAAGCCGAGCACGCGACACGCGTTCTGGCTCCCGCTCGATGGCACCATGATGAAGCTGGGGCAGCGGAGGCGGAGCAGCAGGAGCGGCCCCGACGAACTTCTTCAAAAGCCCCACATGAAACACATCGTGAAGCTTGGCACGGGGTGGGAGCTGGAGCCGAACAGCGACGGGGTTGATGACCTCGGTGACGCGGTAGGGTCCAAAGAAACGGGGCTTCAGCTTGCCCTTGGTCGCCTGGGGAAGGGACGCTGGCGCCCGATGACGGAGACGCAACAGCACCATGTCGCCCTCGGCATAGGAGACCGGATGGCGACCCTTGTCGTAGTGCTTCTTGTGGAGAGCTTGGGCCTGCTCAAGGCGATGACGCACATCCGCCAAGAACTCGTCACGCTCCGCCATGGTGCGAGCAACGGCGGCGACGCGAGTTTCCTCGGTTCATAGGACCGGATCGCCGGTGGGTCGCGGCCGTAAACCACCCGGAAGGGCGTGTCCCGCAGCGAGGTCTGGAAAGCCGTGTTGTAGACATACTCCGCCCAAGGAAGCCAGCGAACCCACTGGCGGGGTCGGTCGCCGGTGAAGCACCTCAGGTACATGACGATGACGCGGTTCGCGGACTCCGTCTGCCCATCCGACTACGGATGGAAAGCCATGGTCATGTGCAGCTTCGTGCCCGTGAGCCGCATGAGCTCCTTCCAGAACGCCGACGTGAACACCGGATCGCGATCCGACACCATGGATTGAGGGATGCCGTTGTTGACACCTCTAACACCACTCACGCTAAGTTGTCATCCCTAGCATGGCGCCAGAGGTGTTGGTATAGAAACTGCTCCTCTAGTCAAGAAAAATATGGGATCCGCAAGCGAATAGATAATACACCATCGTAGCATTTTACCAGGAAGTATTCCAGGTATCGTTATTTATATTTAGCTCAAAGGAAAGAACTAAGGACTTAAACAATGAGATAAACTTGCTAAACACGACTACTTATGAGTGATTGATTTCACTGTCACATACTTTGGCAGAGGGTAAACCATGATAAATAAGGTAATATAAAGTAATAAGCTCAGGGTATAAATCACACAGAGATTAGATATAGACTACTCAACATAAAGTAGGTTGACATCTAATTAGTGCAAGAAATAGAAATCCTACGTAGGTTCTAATCTACTAAGTCATTCATCTACTCCAACTCTACACTATCATGTACATCACAAAAGACTCTTCATCTATGTATAAGGATCATTGCTATAACAAGCCAAGACATAGCAGGACTTACTACGCAACTTTGGTTCTGCTAGACCTACCAACGGGGGATGGAATACAAAGGACTCAATGGAACTGTCACTTCCACGATCTACCACACGACCCGACCAATAGGGTGCATTTGCAGGTAAACGGCATCTAAGCACCATGCTCACATGAAATCTACCACCTAACCCTCCCGCGAAGAGAGCTAAGTGCTTTGCAAACATATACATAAACTTATTATCAATCATAACCATATCAAATGTAGAACTAGAATAAACTAGGAACATAATAAATAGAAACATAATGATATTAGAATAAAGTCACAAGAATAGATACAAGATAATACCAAATTCTTGATGATGAAGATCCGGAATTCCGAGCACAGGCGCCCGATTCTTCCTCTATCTAGTCTAAACCTATGTAGAACTTGAAGATCTAGAGTAGCTATTCTAATTCTCTGGTGGAGAAATCTCTCTAAACCCTGGCTTTGCTGATGGCTACCTCTGAATAATGAATTCTTGAATGAATTAGGGTTTCAGCCAGGGGCCAGGGGCTCTGAATATATAGCCCCCTAGGATGCACCATAGCCATCGGATTAAACCGACCTAAATGGATGATAATTATTGCTCCTCAAGGTCGGTGGAGGTAGGATCCGCGAGACTCCACCTGATTGGTGGAGCTGGGGAGTCGGCCGACCCACCCCTGGAGTCGGCCGCCCCTGCCCAATGATAGGTGGGGCTCCACTTCCAGGGTTTGCCTTCTGGAGTCTTCTAGAGTATACAATTTTACCCGTTCGGTTTTTCTCTCTATGTAATCATGACATGTGGGCCTCCTTGGATGTTTTCCTGATAATCCCCGCGAAAACACATATTCACCAAAACTTGTGGAATCTCGTCGGTTTAAACCCTAAGTCTATGGTGGTGAACAGATTATACCCCTCTTTCTCTCTCGATTGACATGTAAAATTGATCGTTAACAACCGTCAACAAACTCCCCAAGCTTACCCTTTGCTCGTCCCCGAGCAAACGGCTACGAAGATGGATCGGGAGTTCTTTGCAATGCTTCATGCTTTACAAACACACATGCTCTAAACAAGAATTCATCCCCGGACTAGAGTGGACTATCAAAACTCCCAAACTTACTCATGTTTCTTTCAACCATGGGGCTTTTACCCGCACTTGGGTCTTGAGTAGTTGAAAGACAGAATAATTAAGTCAAGCACCGTTGTCTCATGCTCGTTGTTCCACCTCTGTTCTCAAGTTTTTACAAGATTTTTCAATAAAACTCGAGTTCCTTAATACAACTCTTTCAAGTCTCTCAATATGCGATATTTTTGGATCCTCTCTAAGGCATTGAAAGGAAGTATGCCTTCTCTCTTGCTCTCGAATATGTGATATTTGTGGTTCAAGGCATTTATAGATGAGCCTTCACTCTCTCTCTCTCACCCTACTCTAATAAAGGCTTATGTGGTGCTTATAGGTGTGGAGAACTAATGCATTGGCCTCATCGAACCATGGATCCGAAGGAACTCAACATACAACCAATCAGGTATGTGCATGTGTGGTTTTATATGTGGATGATGAAAATAGAGAGAAATATTTGTGGGAGGAGAAGGGGTGCACAAAAAGAATTATCAATGCTCCTTTATTTGGAAGAAACTTGGAACTACTTCAACACTTGAACTTCTTGGAACTTGAACTTGGAAACTTGACAAAGACTGGACTCATAAATCTTTCTTTCTCTTTTTTTATAATAATTCTTACAGCCCAAAAAGGAATGAAATACTTCTTGAATGGAACATTTCTTCATATGACAACTTCACATCGGGAATAACAAATGATGCTTGGAGCATTGATTTGGATAAATGGCTAGCCAAATGAATAGGGAATATTTTTGGGTGTTCACTCTCGGTGTAAGAGTAAAACAATTTCAATGAATGATAATAGGCTTTATGTGGTGCGTACTTCCCGGGGTAGAAGTAGCGGGGGTGAATGTGAGTGTGTGAAACCAAGATTTAGCCGTATGATGAGTTCATAAGGATACAACACGGCCAATGACAAAGACGAGCCCTAAACAAATGAGGAGGCTTCCTATTCTAATAATCAAGTTTTGGCTGTGGTAGGAATTTTAGCTCTCTGTCATATAAGGAACTCATCATGAAACATTTATAATTTTCACAAACAAATCTCCAGAATTTAGTGGCACTTTGGAACACAATGAACAGCAGCTCAGACTATCATCATATCATGCCCTTCAACTACCTAGACTTAGTTTAAGCATATGCTCCCATAGGTTTCAGGTGTAGAGTAAATCCAGTTGTTAAACAGTGTATCAAATCTTGGGAGAACTCAAATTTAAAGCTAGGTACTTGCAAAGAATTAGAACAGAGCAACTATTCATCATTTTCATCATGCGTCCTCAAGTCTACACAATTTTATTTATAGCAAACTGAATTGAAAGCAAACTTACACACTCTTTTTATTTGGTTTTCATCTTAAGGCAACTTGGAATGTAAACAAACACACTTAAGGAAAACAAACTAAACAAACTCAAGCAGATTTTTATTGGTTTTTCTAGTTTTTTTTCAATGCATAAAACAAACGAAAAACAAACAAACGAAAACAAACAAATTGAAACAAAAGGAAAGAAATACTTATCTTGATAATGGGGGTCCTCCCCCAAGCTAGTCTTGCGGCGGCGGTGGTGGGTAGTGGATGTGCAACGGGTCCACCAAGCCATGCAACATGGAGCGGCTTCTTCCCGGTTCTCTTGAATGGTGCCTAGTGTCCGGGTGGTGTTCGGTTCCACTTGGTGCTGGTCATTCCACCTCGATCATGGCGATTCGAGTGGCGGTGGTGTTGTCTTTGGAAGGCTACTTGTTCATCATAGTGCTGCTGGGTGAAAATGAAACTGGTGGCATCGGAGTGGCGACGTGGCTTAAAGTCATGGTGGGGTTCTTCTTCTTCATCGGTGGTACCAAAGGGGTCATAAGAGTATCTTGGTGGCTGTGAGGGTCCTGGTTCTGATGGTCCTGGCTCTGATGATCCTGGGGTGGTGTATGGTGGGTAGAAACCATAGAATGGTTGATGTGGTTGGCTCTGTGGTGGGTACACCCATGAGTTTAGTGAGTGGTGATGGGGTACATTCCACTCATTGAAACTTGCATGTGCTGGTTCTTCTCGGGCGGTTTCGGCACCACGCCAAACGGGTTCACGATTTCCTATCACCCTCTCCGAGCGGACTCTTCGAGGTGCTCTCTCATTCGCTGGTTCCGCCTGCAACTCAACATGATAATCTTGCACATGATACAAAGCCAGGTCCGGGTTAGGTAACCGGATCGCAGCTTCACCATATTTTGCATACAAATCATCTTTCACTTTTTTCGCAAGTGACCTTGAACAAAAGTGTAGAGGTCATAAAATTCTCTATGATGTTCAATGTACTCAAAATTAGCTCCCTCTAATAATTCCAAGCGTGTGGCAATGCGAGTGATAAGCGAGCAAACGGCCACACTTCCTATTTTGTAACGGGGGACACTCATCCAATGGTTCACTAGGAGGTGGACGGGAGACACTTTCGTTTCTTGACAAACCGCATAAAGCAAGCGCAAGTCGGCTATTCGATCTTGCTTTCAACATGTCATGGGAAAAAGGTGGCTCCTATCCGTGATGCAAAAATCTAAGCGTAGGATGCTCTATGTATGCGGTGCGGTGCGCTAAGTGATAAGGTGCTCTAGAAATGCTTTGCTCCAAAATCTATGTGCATCAAAATCACCTAGTGCTGCATTTAAGTCTATGAGAGCATCTTGAGGGAAACCTAGGAGGTCACTAAGGTATCTCCAAGAGACAGAATATTCCAAAGCAAACATTCTAAAATAAACTCCATTGTCCGTGTATTTGAGGGTGCTAAGGAATTCTATGGTCAAGAGCCTGATGCCTTTCTCAGTGAGGTTTGCAAAGGAAGTCCAACCAACTAGTGGAAAATTGTGTCGAATTCATGAGCCATACCTGTCTGTAGCAGAAGTGTTGGGTCGATGATTGGTGTGTGGATGAAGCGCTTGTTCTTGAGCTTCTTGTATATCTCCTTCTCCCGGGCTGTCCTCGGGGTGAGGTCGGATGTTCTCATGAGAACTCTACGAGATCTTTGCCGCCGAGTGCTTTGGTGGTGGGTCGACACTCATGTCGGAACCAGCCACCGAGTTACGCGGAATCCACTCCTTGTCCTCATGTTCCCCGACGGCTCCAACGATTCCCTTCACGGCGCTCTTCATCCCGCAAGTTGCTCAAAACAAACAAAAGCAAACACTAGTGGAGAGAAGGATTAGCACAAGGTTAGTGGTTAGCCATCCACGATCGGTCCGAGAGGTTAGTCGTTCTTCATGACAAAAAGTTCTAAACTTCAGGTCTTGATTTTGACAGAACCTCCCCTTGATTTTAAATTTTCTTTAACCTATTTGGACATCATCTCCACTAATTGTGTGATGGTCTACTCAGCACTATCCCTTCTCTTCTCTTGCCACTAAACTCTTGCTCACTCTCTAGTTTTTTCTACTCTTCTTCTCTCTTCCTACTCTTCTCCTCTTCTCTCTAGCTCTCTCCAGGAAACTCGAAGTCGAGAGCTGATGGTTTGGCTAAAATTCTGGAGTGTGGGTGGTGCAAGGAAGCCATGGGAGGAGGCCTATTTATAGAGGAGGAGAGGGAGAGTCGGCCGCCCCAATGGTGGGGTCGGCCGCCCACCTGTGGTGGCTGCCATTTCACATGCTATTGCGTGATCTTTCCTCCATCCGAAATTTTTGGTCGGTTGAGTGGAATTGGAGGTGAAAAAGAGAGGATAGTGGAGGTGAGTGGAAGTGGATGAAATTATGTGATTTGATGTATGTGAGGTGTAGTCTATGACATGTGGGACCCATGGTGAGGGACCCACCATGCACTAAATGCCATGATAAAAATTATAAACAATGCAGAAATTTAAATGAAGGTAAACTAATTTAAATGCATGAAATGATAAATTTTTGTGCCACCACAATAAAATATTTTTGACGGGTTGTCACACACCGTAAAATTATTTATATGGGGCGTAGAATTTTTATAATGCAATGCTGGAAATAAATATGTCTAAGAAAATTATAAGAGATGCAATTTAAAACGTGGATAAATACGAGTTACCTTCCGGCGAGGATTCGGATTTTTTAAAAGTCCTCGAATTGGACCTCCAAAATATTTATTCTGCGATGTTCCCGAGAGATGCATCTTCGCCTCGGTGGTTGTCTTGTCGATCTTCTTCTACCATCTTCGCGGATTTGTTGAGTTCTTGTTTTGACTTGAATGCGAATTGCTCTTCTTGCCCATTTATAGTGAACTTGATTTCTCCCTTCCCGACATCAATGTGTGCATTGGCGGTGCTCAAGAAGGGTCTTCCGAGAATAAGTGACACCTTTGAGTCTGGATGCATCTCCAGTACTACAAAGTCTACTGGCACGAAGAACTCTCTTATCTTGACTGGTATGTTTTCAGCAATGCCCAATGGATAACGAACCGATTGGTCGGCTAGTTGTAGACACATTGATGTTGGCTCAAGTGCAGTGTGGTTGAGCTTGTAGTAGACTGCTGCGGGCATCACACTGACACTTGCTCCAAGATCATAGAGTGCATTATTGAAATATTGATCTCCAATTGTGCGATCGATAGTGGGACATCCTGGATCTTTCTTCTTTTACGGTAGTTGGTTGAGGATGGCCGCACTACATTCTTCGGTTAGCTTGATCACTTCATTGGATGGCGGTGGTCTCTTCTTGTTAAGAATATCTCTTATGTACTTGGCATAAGTAGGGACCTGTATGGCATCCAGTAGAGGTATATTGACACATAACTTTTGAATTACCTCCACGAACTTACCAAACTGCTCATCTGTCTGTTGTGGTCCTCTCTTCCTCCGAGGAAACGGCAAGTAGTTTGTATCTCGAAAATTTTGTCTCATTTCCTGATCTTGTACTAGCTCTTGCACTAGCTTCTGTACTAATTCTTGTGGTAATACTTCTAACTCAGGTTGGAAGTTCTCTTCTTCTGCCACTGGTGGTAGCACGGTTGGCCTTTTTGCTCCTTTTGGATAGGGAGGATCTCTGGTGGAACTCCCTCTTCTTGTAGTAATAGATCTCACACCTTTCGGGGTTAGTGGCAACGAGCAATGCAATGGCCAACTTTGCTAACCTTTCTTCTATCTTTTTATTGAACTCTAGCCGATCATTAATGGCGGAGGAGAAACTATCCATTTTAGTGCTTAAATTTTCCAAAGTTTTGTCATTAGCGGCAAGCCTATCCTCCATAGATGAATTGATCTTGGACTTTGTAGAACCAACTCTCTTAAAGTAGGTTGCTTTGCAAAATTACACCGTGTACCTTGGTTAGTTGATGGTTGCACCCGGTGTGGAACCTTTCTCACGAGGGGACTTGAATTTTGTTTGTATGTTGCTTCAATTGCCCTTTGATCTTCCTTGTACTTGGCCCTCTGGTCAAGCCAATGGAGTAAGGTATCCATCTTGGTTGATAATGCATTTACTTCTTCAACTGCTTCTTCGCTCTGATGGCAATCTTGAATGTTGTCTTGGGACCAGCTTTGATTATCTGCTATCTTCTCCATGAGTCTCTTAGCTCTCCCAAGAGTGAGTGATAAAAATGATCCTTCCGCAGTTGCATCTAGGTGCTGACGCGTCTTCGGAGTTAATCCATGATAGAAACCTTGCATGAGTAACCATTCTTCCATTCCATGATGGGGACAATCTTGGATGTATCCTTGCAAACGCTCCCATCCTTCTGACATGGTCTCCGTCTTCTGCTGTTGGAAATTGGTAATCTTTCCTCTTAAGGCATTGGTTTTGCCTATTGGGAAGAATTTTGCTAGAAAGGCCTTGGAACACTTCGCCCATGTATTGATATCTTCTTTATTTGCATAGAACCACTGCTTCGCTCTTCCCACTAGTGAGAATGGGAAGAGGCGAAGAAGTATGAGGTCTTCTTTAACTCCATCTATGGCGATGGTGTTTCCAATCTCCATGAAGTCCTGTAAATGTGTACTTGCATCTTCATGCACCTTTCCACTGAATTGGATAGCTTGCACCATGTCGATGAGACTTGGCTTGATCTCAAACTCCATATTAGTGTGTATTCTTTGGACCGGTGCGGATGTTCTCTATTGTTGGAGCGAGAGAACTCCGAAGGTCTTCTCGACCATCTTGATTGGTGACGAGCTTCCTTCTTGATTGATCCGACTCGATGATCGAGAGTTTGAATGAATCGAGATTCAATCCTGCTAATACCCTGTATAAAATATAAACAAAGAAAACAACAGGGGTGAACCTGCCAAAGTAGAGGTGACTAGTGACAATCACTCATTTTCTAAGTATCTGCTTAAGCAATTTTTCTCTAAGTTTATTCCTTCCCCGGCAACGGCGCCAAAAATGCTTGTTGACACCTCTAACACCACTCACGCTAAGTTGTCATCCCTAGCATGGCGCCAGAGGTGTTGATATAGAAACTGCTCCTCTAGTCAAGAAAAATATGGGATCCGCAAGCGAACAGATAATATACCATCGTAGCATTTTACCAGGAAGTATTCCAGGTATCGTTATATTTAGCTCAAAGGAAAGAACTAAGGACTTAAACAATGAGATAAACTTGCTAAACACGACTACTTATGAGTGATTGATTTCACTGTCACATACTTTGGCAGAGGGGTAAACCATGATAAATAAGGTAATATAAAGTAATAAGCTCAGGGTATAAATCACACAGAGATTAGATATAGACTACTCAACATAAAGTAGGTTGACATCTGATTAGTGCAAGAAATAGAAATCCTATGTAGGTTCTAATCTACTAAGTCATTCATCTACTCCAACTCTACACTATCATGTACAGCACAAAAGACTCTTCATCTATGTATAAGGATCATTGCTATAACAAGCCAAGACATAGCAGGACTTACTACGCAACTTTAGTTCCGCTAGACCTACCAACGGGGGATGGAATACAAAGGACTCAATGGAACTGTCACTTCCACGATCTACCACACGACCCGGCCAATAGGGTGCATTTGCAGGTAAACGGCATCTAAGCACCATGCTCACATGAAATCTACCACCTAACCCTCCCACGAAGAGAGCTAAGCGCTTTGCAAACATATACATAAACTTATTATCAATCATAACCATATCAAATGTAGAACTAGAATAAACTAGGAACATAATAAATAGAAACATAATGATATTAGAATAAAGTCACAAGAATAGATACAAGATAATACCAAATTCTTGATGATGAAGATCCGGAATTCCGAGCACGGGCACCCGATTCTTCCTCTATCTAGTCTAAACCTATGTAGAACTTGAAGATCTAGAGTAGCTATTCTAATTCTCCGGTGGAGAAATCTCTCTAAACCCCGGCTTTGCTTGATGGCTACCTCGAATAATGAATTCTTGAATGAATTAGGGTTTCGGCCGGGGGCCGGGGGCTCGAATATATAGCCCCTAGGATGCACCACAGCCATCGAATTAAACCGACCTAAATGGATGATAATTATTGCTCCTCAAGGTCGGTGGAGGCAGGATCCGCGAGACTCCACCTGATTGGTGGAGCTGGGGAGTCGGCCGACCCACCCCTGGAGTCGGCCGCCCCTGCCCAATGACAGGTGGGGCTCCGCTTCCAGGGTTTGCCTTCTGGAGTCTTCTAGAGTATACAATTTTACTCGTTCGGTCTTTCTCTCTATGTAATCATGACATGTGGGCCTCCTTGGATGTTTTCCTGATAATCCCCTGCGAAAACACATATTCACCAAAACTTGTGGAATCTGTCAGTTTAAACCCTAAGTCTATGGTGGTGAACAGATTATACCCCTCTTTCTCTCTCTGATTGACATGTAAAATTGATCGTTAACAACTGTCAACAGCCATGAAGGCGAACGATGTCCGCGAAGAACGCCTGCGCCACCGATTCTGCAGTGTAGGGGTGAGCCAGGGGAATAAAATGACAATACTTGCTGAAGCGGTCCACCACCGTGAGTATCACCGACTTCCCGCCCACGCGAGGCAGGGCCTCCACGAAATCGAGGCCGAGGTCCGCCCATACTGTTGTAGGGACCGGCAGAGGAAGCAGGAGGCCGCCGGGGTGCAGATGCTCAGACTTGTACCACTGGCAAGTGGCAAGTGTCGCACGTTCGAACAAAGTCTTGGACCACCCGACGCATATTGGTGAAGTGGAAGTCGCGGCGCAGCCGATGCAGCGTGCGTTGCACACCCTCGTGGTCGTCGTTGTGCACGGCTGCCAGCACCTCGTGGAGCAGTGGAGACGAAGGTGGGATGTAGAGCCGTGAGTCGAAGATGACCATGCCATCGCGGATGCCCCATGGCGCCCCGCGGGAGCCTGCCACGATCGCGTCGCGGATGGCGACGAGGGCCAGGTCCGTGGCCTGGGCGACGCGGAGTCTGTCGATGTAGTCGAAGCGGGGGGGCCGACAGAGTGAGCACCGACCCCTCCTCTGTGTCACACCAGGACAGAGCGTCGACCACCGTGTTCGCAGCACCCGGCTTGTATTCGACGGAAAAGTCGAAGCCGAGAAGCTTGCCCACCCAGTGATGTTGTGGGATCGTCACCAAGCGTTGGTCGAGGAGGTATTTGAGGCTGTAGTGGTCGGTCTTCACGACGAACCGCCGACCCCACAGGTACGGCCGCCAATGGCGGATGGCAAGGACGAGGCCGATCAACTTCCTTTCGTAGGTGGCGAGAGCGCGATGGCGAGGGGCGACCGGCGACTGAAGAACGCCAGGGGGTGCTTGTCCTGGAGAAGCACCGCGCCAAACCCGTGGGTAGACACGTCGCATTCGACGACGAAGAGCTTGGTGAAGTCGGGGAGTGCCAGGACTGGAGCTGAGGTGACCACGAGCTTGAGCTCCTGGAAAGCCGCGGCCGCCTCGTCGGACCAGCGGAAGCCCTCCTTCTTGGTTAGGGCGGTGAGCGGGGCGGCGATGGTCCCATAGTCGTGGACGAACTTGCGGTAGTATCCCACCAAGCCGAGGAAGCCCCGGACCGCCCGAGCTGAGCGCGGCTGTGGCCACTCCATCACCGCTTGGACCTTGGTGGGGTCCATGGCGACGCCGGCGGCACTGATGATGTGGCCCAGGTAGGAGATGGAGTCGACGCTGAACGCGCACTTGGAGCGCTTGACGAAGAGCTGGTGCTGGCGTAGTAGGAGAAGAACCACCCGAATATGGCGAAGATGATCTGCCCACGTCGAACTATAGATGAGGATGTCATCAAAAAATACAAGGACGAACCGGCGTAGGTAGGAGCGCAGGACGTCGTTCATCAACGCTTGGAAGGTCGCAGGAGCGTTGCACAATCCGAACGGCATGACCAGGAACTCATAGAGGCCGTCATGGGTGCGGAACGCCGTCTTGGCAATGTCTTCGGGCCGCATGCGGACTTGGTGGTAGCCGGAGCGCAGATCAAGCTTCGTGAAGAACTTGCGCCGTGGAGTTCGTCAAGGAGCTCGTCCACGACCGGAATCGGGTAGGCGTCCTTGACGGTGATGGCGTTGAGAGCCCTGTAGTCGACGCAGAAGTGCCACGCGCCATCGGCCTTCTTGACCAGCAGGACCGGCGAGGAGAACGCCGATGTGCTATGGCGAATGAGGCCCTGCTCCATCATGGCAAGGCACTGGTGCTCCAGCTCATCTTTGTGTGCGACCGGGTAGCGATACGGCCGCACAGCCACCGGCGAGGCGTCTGGTAGCAGATGAATGGCATGGGCACGGCCGCGCTGTGGTGGGAGTCCCCGAGGCTCCGCGAAGACATCGTCGAAGGAGCCCAGGAGGCCGTCCAGCAGATCGCGGCCCGTCCCTGGGTCGGTGGCACGCGACACTGCGGTGCTGGAAGTGGAGGCGATCGCGCCCACGGTCGTCGCGGTACTTGGCTGGCCTGAAGCAGGCGCCACGCTGGGCCAGGACACCGTCTGACCGTGGAGGCGGAACGACATGGTGCCGGCAGCCACATCCCAGGCGATGGAGTTCCCCAGGCGTGCCATCCACTGAGTGCCGAGGACGACGTCGTAGCCGGCGAGGGCATGACGTAGAGGTCGATGTAGAACGTCGTGCCCTCGATGGTCACTGGGGCGTGACGCAGGACGCCCGGACAGGTGACCTTCTCTCCGTTCGCGACCGTCGCAGTGAGGCGAGGGCGCGGCTGGATGGCGAGTCCCGTGCTGCGCGTGGCCGACTCCCCGATGAAGTTATGGGTGGATCCCGTGTCCACCAATGCGACGAGGCTTGCAGTGCCCAGGGCCACCCGGAGTAGGATCGAGTTGGCCACCGGAACGCCCGCGACGGCGTGTAGCAAGAACACCGGGGACTCCATGTCGGTTGTGTCCTCGACACCATCATCTTCATCCTCCGCCACGCTATCCACAAAGAAAAGACGCTTGCAAACCTTATTGTGGCCGCGACTGTACGGTTCGTCGCAATTGAAGCAGAGACCGAGGCGACGTCGTTCGGCTTGCTCCGCCTGATTGAGCCGCTTGATCGGTCGGGTCGACGTCTCCACGGCCCCGGTGGCCTGCGTTGTCTTCATGAGGGGCTGGGGCGCAGGACGCGCACTCAGTATCTGCAGCACCCTCTAGCAGCTCCATAGATCGCGCGAGACTCATGGCCGCGGTGAGGGTCTGCGGACCCTGATTCTGACTCGGAGGCTGAGCGGCGGTTGGAGCCCTCCGGTGAACAGCTGGACGCACTGGGCCTCATCGAGGTTACCCGCCCGGGGGGAGGAGCGCCTGGAAGCGGTCCTGGTACTCTTCGACGGTGCCAGTGCGTCGACGCGTTCGCGAGCTCAAAGAGAGGAGCAGCGCGGAGCGGTGGCCCGAAGCGAAGATTGAGCATCTCCTTGAAGCGCGTCCACGTCGGCGTGCCGTCCTTCTGGACTTGCATGTACCAGAGTTGCGCCGCGTCCTGGAGATTGTATGAGGCCATCCAGGTGCGCTCCTCGGGCATGATGCGCTGTTGGCGGAAGAACGACTTGCACTGGTTGATGAACGCCAGCGGATCGCTCTTGCCATCGTACTTGGGGAACTCGGGCCGCCAATGTTTCGTTGGGCGATCCTGGAAGTGCTCACCCGATGTCGTGCGCGATCCAGAGGAGGAGGCAGATAGCTGCTCGATCGCCTTCGCGTTGGCCGCGTTGGCGAGCGCGTTGGCCTCGATCGTCTTCTGCATGGTCTCCATGTTCTTCGTGAGGGCCTCGATGGCGGCTTTGAGATCGTCACCCATGGTGCCGGCGCAAGAGGCGACGGATGAGGATGGGGACGACGGGTTGGCGGCGGCGGCTGGGGGTGGTGAGGTTGGTGGTTCGCTGGCGGCTGGTGGTGTGTGTGAGGTGTTGGCGGCAGCGGAGGATCGAACAGACCGTGATACCAGGTTGTCAAGGGCGTCGGGCCCTAGGGTAGCTGGCCCTCGGCTATGCAACTCGTAGCCTCGGTCCGTCGTCTTCTCCGGCGAGGTTTGCCCCTCCGCCGCAGGCTTAGGGTTTTTAGAGAGAGGAAGAGATTGATAATATTCTTTGCTTAATCCTTGAAGTATCGATTACAATGATATATATGGCGCTAGGCCTGGACTACGGGAGCAACAAGACTCCAACTATTAGGGAAATAACAAACTCCAATAATTAAGGAACTAAAATAGAATCTAATCTCTAGGCCTAGCCACTTCCTTCCGCCGCGAGCACAGCCCGCGCCGCGGCCCGTTCCTTTGCGCGGCGAACATCTCTGGCACGACGCCTGTAGACCGTGCCCCACATGACATCATATAAATCAGGTTCACAAACAAACACACTGCTTAAAATTCAGAGACAAACCTATCTGTTCCAGAGTTCAGACATGAAGCACGACTTGCGCGGCAAGTGCCCCAGAAATCCAGAATGCAAGATTGCAGACCGCAAGGCAGGGATAACCTGCTCGAGCGGTGAGCCCGCGGCGCCAGCCGACAGCAGGATATTGGGACCCAGGGTTGCCTGTGACAAAGGAAAGGAGGAAAGCTCACGGTGCGGGGGCGTCGCTGCTGGGCTGAGAACAGCAGCAATCTTGCAGCGTTGTCGAACAGCAGTAGCAGTACTCGGGCGATGCCGGGGTTTGTACCTCGTCAGCCAGAGTTATGTCTTCCCAAACATCATTGAATTCTCCTGGACTAAAACCTGGCGACATGGGGGAGTAGGCTAGGGATCCCAGCAGAGCCGCAGATGCATGATGGCTGAATTCTCCTACAGGGAAATAACTTGGCCAACCTGGCGACATGGGGGAGTAGGCTAGCGATCCCAGCAGAACTGTAGATGCATGATGGTTGAATTCTCCTACAGGACCATAGTTGGGCGAGGTGGGGGAATGGACCGCACGGTGAACCGGTGTCCGTGGGGCTGGGGAATCAGCTGTCCAACGGCTAGGCGAGGTGGGGTAATGGATTGGCAAGGTGGAGGGGATATAGATCGGCGACCACCTCGGCGGCGGCGACCACCCCGGCGCGAGCTCTTCCAGAGGTGACATAGGCGATACCGATCCGGGCGAGTAGGGGGTGCCCGGAGCCGGAGGAGGAGGGATGGTCAGGGTCGGGCGCAAGCTGTCCAGCAACTTCTGATGATACGACGGGGACGCCGGTGAGTAGGGTCGCGCCCCGTCGGGAGGCGATGCCATGCCCGCCGCCGATCCGCCTCGAGCTGAGCTTGAGAGTAGGTGGAGTAGATCGGGTGTGATAGTGTCTTGCTTGCCCTAGTCGGCGCCCGGCTATGAGGCTATCCCGTAGGGAGCGGGTCGTGTCATGAACAAGAGTGACCGTGCTGTGAATGAACTTAGACGAGTGGATCATTTGGCCCGTTTTTTCAGTCCGGCCCAACCTTGATTTTGAGAATTGCTATAGAACAAATGAGTATTTTGAAGCAATCCAACACTTACTTTTTTTCTTCTTCTCCATTTCTAGCCTCTTGCTCTCTTCTTCTCCAAGTCCGACGGCCTTAGAAGGGGCGTTAAAGAGTCAGGGCAGCTAGATGGTGTGGTGGGAGTGTGGCGGGAAAGTTGTCTCGCCTACATTCAAAGGTTTTTATTAATTGTTTTTAACGAAGATGGTCAAAAGGACCGCTAGGCGGATTAGAATGCCCGCATGTGAATATGGTATTTTTGGAGACAGACATATTGAAATGCCCACCCATGAAATAAAAAGCTTCATGTTCTAGATCCAGCTCAGGACGCTAGGATTCTCCACGCACGCCACCTGCTACCCTTCATGCCCCCTGTCACGATGCCCCCCTCCCCCCCTCGATCTACTTGCTAAAGAGTTCCGTTGCCCACATATCAACAAAGGGGGGGGGGAGAGAGAGAGAGAGAGAGAGAGATGGCCCTTGTCCACCAGATCTGGTTGTCCTCCACTGGATTCCCATCGGATCGGACTTGTAGGACGTATTATACCGATCGTCGAAGAGGCAAGCCACTGGATGTGCAGTGGCCCACCGTGGGCACCCGCCACTTGATCGCTCAGCTATATGCGCCGGAGCAGATAGGGCCTGCATGTCTTGTGCAGAGAGGCAGGGCACAAAGAGGAGTGAAGAGGGAGCAGCAACTGATCTGAGCGATGTAGAGATGGAGCAGTGGTTGTTGCTCGGCTCTAGGAGTCATGAGCGAAGGGGAGAAGGGGAAGGAGTCACAGGTGCAAGAGAAGGGGAAGAAACGGTGCTCTGCTTTATGTGGTGACCGAAAGATGGAGAAGTGGTTGAGAGGTGAAGTGGAGAGAGAGAGAGAATTGCCTTTTATAATTAGGGTTCGACAATAGGTGGCTGATGTGCCTCGAGTCCTTTAACCAAGATGGGCCTTCTAAGGTGTCCGCTTTTGAAAATAGATCCATTTTCTGAGGTGCTAGGCACGTTGTCATTTTGAATAAAGTGTCTGCCTCCATAAATGCATTTTGTGATACGTTAATTTTGACCACCTCTGTAAATTAAAATATCTGCCACGAGAAAGTTGGATTTTGTGACCGCCGAGCGCCTATGACCATGGAGGCTGCGAGAGGGTGGGAGGGGAAGGAGAAGGCCACTGTTGGTGCAACTGTTGCAGGGCGTGGTGGGTGCTGGGCAGCACGCGGTGGCACGTCAAGAGGAGGAAGACGCCTTAAAAAAGAATGCAGTCTTTTTGACTCCCAAAACGCTCAGGTGCGATACAAACAGACCCCAGACCGTTTTTTTAGTCCAGAAGGCGATGGGGACAAGGGACATGATGGTGATGGCCTTCTTATGGGGGAACACAAATACAAATTGGACCTCTTCACATTTTTTTTGATAAAGGAAGCTTTTATTACATCCTTGGAAGCAGTGCATTGAGTTGATACAAAGCCATTGAAGGCAACTTTCGACCTCTGCCTAACATGAGGCACACAACCAAAGAAAAAGACGGAACCTGACACATTAATCTAGTTACTATAAATTCATAAACTAGACTGCCACCCGTGTGCATGGACCTCTTCACATACCCGCCTGATTGCACTATTGAAAAGATGTACAGATACATGGCTTCTGTAGAATCGAGGAAAAGAATGCCTACTTGGCTTTGGCTAACAGCCAGGTAACATGCACTGCTCACTACTGGAATCCGGCGGTTAAAGCTGTCGGCGAACCCCTCGATCCGGTCGGCAAACGGTTTGCCGACAGGATTTGGACTTGCCTGTCGGCAAACCGCTGTCGGCGAAAATCCTGTCGGCAAAAGCCGGTTTGCCGACAGGAATTAGGGCGCTGTCGGCGTCCTTTCACCGACAGCCATCTGTTCTGTCGGCGAAGGAATAACGCCGTCAACTCGGCTGCCGTTCACTTCGCCGACAGCGGTTCCAACTCGGCTGTCGGCGAAGGCTTTGCCGACAAGGGCTGATTCCTGTCGGCAAAGCCCTGACGTCAGCTGTTTGCTGACAGCTTTGGCCGGCTATCGGCAAAGCCACCTGCCAAAGCTATCGGCAAACAACCACAGTCGGCAAAACTGGCGATTTCAGTGGATTCATCCCTTTTTGCCGACGCCTATGGCCAATGTTTGTCGGCAAAGCGGGAATTTTTTTCTTTTATTTTTGTTTGTTTCCTTGCATTCGAACCACATTTATAGCATATATATATACCACAGATCACATTTATAACAACAATAGAGCATATAAACCACATTTCATCATCGGATTCGATCTCAACATGAATCCACACATCAACATCATGAAATCCATCGATACATGTCCAAAATACACATAACGTCACGAAACAAGTGCATACATGTCCAACATACATATGGATGTCCAACATACATGTCCAACAAGTCCTACAAGTCCAACATACTGGTCCAGGTGTCTAACATGCATCGCTACTAGTCCAGAAGAGGGAGGCAAAGGTACCTAGCTCGTGGCGCCATCCCAGGGGTCCCATCGCCCCCACCTTGCTCCCACGGAGACCACCCTGGCTGTGGTGGTGCCTGAGTCCACCCTGACGGCGCGGCCTCATAGTGCCATAATCCTGCGCGAGGCCCCTGCTGCGTCTGCGCTCCCAGCCACGAGGAGTAGCCCTGCGACTGTGGAGGAGGAGGCCACGTGTACGGCTGCGTGGGGTAGGTCGGGTACCCTGGCCAGCCGTGCTCTGGAGGGCTGGCACCCAGCGGAGGGCTGGCACCAGGAGTCGGGTTCGAACCCACCGACGGAGCCTGCACAAAGGACAAGTGAGGTAATTAGTATAGTACCTGCAGGATGGCCACACAAGCTAAAGCAAGTGAGGCAATTGGTATTATACTCACCGGACGCTGAACAGGAGCAGGCACTGGGACTGGTGGTGGAGCAAAGAGCGAGGGAGGAAGCTCCTGCTGGTGCTGGGACCGGAGGAAGCCCGCCAGGTCCGCCATCTGACGCTGGTGGTGCTGCGTCAGTGCCGCCAGGTGCTGCTGGTGGGTCGCCTCCACCGTCGCCAGCTGCTGTTTGTGGGCCTCATCCTGGGCCGCCTGGTGGGCCTGTAGCTCTTCGAACCTAGCCTGCAATATTACACCCGCACATGGTTGATGGTATGTGAAGCGAAGGTGGATCGTGTGTGAAATGAGTGAACGACGAATGGAACCGCACTTACCTCCATCTGCGTGTACATCTGGGCGGTGCTCGGCCATCGTGGCGCTATGGGGATGTCGGAGGAGCTGCTGGAGTTGGCTTTTCGAATCTCCCTCAGCGTGGGAGTAGTGGTCGGGTCGATGGCGCTATTGGCCATCCAGTAGGAGTCGTGCTGCTTCCCTCCTCCCAACCTCATCACGAGCTCCGGGTCCAGGGGCTCCGTGGCGGGGTCCTTGTCGTCCCCATGGCGCTGGCGAAACGCGGTGCTGTACTCGACGAGCTTGGGGTGGACGTTCGCGTTGGTGTACGCGTCCGGCCCGTCCTGCGGGTCGAACCTGTTGTCCGGGTCCGACGCTTTGTCCTTGTGAGAAAGGGCGTACCCCACCACCACGTTGATCTCCTCCCCACCATGGGACTCCTTCTGCGAGAGGAAAACACAAACATGGTTAGAGGTAAATAGATTGAGCGCTACAGTAAATAGATCAAAAGGAGCATACCCATGCGTCCATGAACTGCGGGAGGGACCGGTTCCCTTGGTGGTGTGCTACCCCCGCATTCTTGAGCCGGCGCACCCGACGCTTGTTCTTCACCTCGTACGCCTTGTCCGATCTCCAGTAGCACACAATCTCCTCCCAGCATAACGGGTCCGCGTCGCACCGCCCCGGTATCCACTAAGAAACATCAAGTATTTGACATGTCAGAAGATGAATTGAATGTTTCACGGAAGAAATAAGAACGAATGTTTCCTACTTAATTACCCGCAAGTACTCCTCCTAGGTGAGGTCGGTCTCCCTCTCCAGCACGATCTCCTCCCTGACTCGCTTCTTATCGATCGCCTCGCCAAGCACGTTGCGGTAATGGTTGATGACGCACTGGATGCGCGCCTCGGGCAGGAACTGTCGATGTTTGTCGAAAGAAGAGTACTTGCCACCCTTTTTCAGCCAGGTGAACATCACATCTGTCTTGCATGTTGGGCAAGGGAACTTCCCGTGAACACACCACGCGCTGAACAAGCCATACGCCAAGAAGTCATGCAATGAATACTGGTACCACACATGCATTGTGAAGTTCCTCTTTGTAGCTCGGTCGTACGTCAGCACCCCCTCGTCCCAAGCATGTTGCAATTCATCCCACACTGGCTGCATGAACACACCCATATTGTTGCCCGGGTGTCCAGGTATTATCAGCGTCAAGAACACGTTCCTGGGTTCAAACATGACGCCGGGGGGAAGATTGAGGGGGATCACGAACACCGGCCAACAAGTGTACGGGACCGCCATCATTCCAAACGGGTTGAACCCATCTGTTGCCAGCGCTACGCGTACATTCCGAGCCTCCTGAGCCTTTTCAGGATTCATGGCATCGAAGTGCCTCCATGCATCACCATCCACTGGGTGTACCATCTTGTTAGTGTACCTTTTGCCTTTCTTGTGCCACACCATCATTTTCGCGGTATCCTCTGTCATATACAGCCGTTGGAGCCGATGTGTGAAAGTAAGGTGCCTTAAGACCATCTCGGGGATCTTTGACTGTCACTTGATGCCATCACTGCCTTCTACCTCCACATACCTAGAGATTTTACACTTTGGACAGTGTGTTGCGTCCTCGTGGTCGTCTCTGAACAGGACACGACCATTCTTACAAGCATGAATCGGCTCGTACGGCATCTTGAGTGCTCGAAGGAGCCTTTGTGACTCGTACGTGCTCTTCGGCAACACGTGAAGCGCCGGAAGCAGCCCGCCAACCGTCGCCAACACGAGATCAAAACCTTCTCGACTGATGCCCAGTGATGACTTCAACGCTATTAGTTGTGAAATGGCATCCAGCTACGAAACAATTGTCTTCTCGTGAAGGGGCTTCTGTGCCGCCTCCAGCATGGCGAAGAACGCCTTTGCGGTTTCCTCCGGATCCTCCTCCGCCTCTATTCCTTCAGGGAACCCCCCCTTCCTGGTAGTCTTCCATCAGATCTGCCATCCCAGCATCTGCATCAAGGTCCTCAAGGAGCTGTCTCACCGGCACCTCCCTAATAAGATCGCGTTCACCATGGTGGACCCAGCGCGTATAGTTTGGAACGTATCCATTCTTGAAAACATCTTCCATAACTGTACGCCTGTCTCTCCATTTCTTGTTCTTACATTTGCTGCACGGACACCGCATCTGAATCGACCCTCTAGCAGCTCGGTCAAATGCCTGCTCCAGGAAAGCACTGGTCCCCCTAACCCATTCAGTGGTCTGTTTCTCCCTTGTCCAGCCAGTGTACATCGACTCACGGTCAGCCATCCTCTGACATGCGCCAATATAAGCGAGCAATAAAACCAGCATCTACATCTACAAGGCGTTCCTACCATCTAATAGGAGAAGGATAGGAGGATGCGTAGATGAGGTTAGCTTCCATGCTCCACGCCCGTCCGAGACGGAATTTTGGCAGCACCTCCCCACTGTTCTCCCGATACACGTCCCGACTGATAGAGTGTGCATCCGGAGAACAATGGGGAGGGGCTGCCAAAACTCCGACTAGGACGGGGGCGGAACATGGAAGCTAACCCATCTACGCATCCTCGGGCTGTCCAAAAAATATGGACAATCCGAAAGAGACACCATCGCAGATATGCACTGATCCGCATACCAATGACCGCGAATCCCTTTCGGACGGGAGATGCCTAACTTGGTTACGCAAAGTACTTACAACAACTATAAGACACAGAGGTGATTTATACCTAGGGTGGCGGCGCAGAGGCGGGTAGGTGCACGAAGACGGTCAAGGTCCCCTCCGACAAGTCTTGCTCTGCAAAACAATAAAGACATCACTATTAGTTCAAAATTTTGGCAGAACCTCCCCTGTACGGGGAGGTTCCCAAAACCTGCAAGAAAAAACGTCGGCTCGAAGGCCGACGTCGACATTTGGGGCACGATGGCCCACACATCCACATAACCGGCACGAAGGCCCACACAATAACAACACCGGCACGAAGGCCGGGCACGACAAAACTGGCACGAAGGCCGACAACACTAGGGCTTTACCTTCTCCACCAGCGATGCGCGGGGACGTGCGTGGACGAATGTCGTGGACGAACGGCGTCGACGACGTGGACGAACGAAGCGTACCTTCTCCTCCTCCCTTCTCTTCCTCCTCACTTCTCTTCTTCCTCCTCCTCCCTTCTCTTCTTCTTCTCCTCCCTTTCCTCCCTTTTCTTCTTCTTCTTCCTCCTGCCCTTCTCTTCTTCCTCCTGCCCTTCTCTTCTTCCTCCTTCCTCCTACCTCGCCCTCCTACCTCTTCCTCCTACCACGCCGGCGAGCAGCAGGGGGGCAGGGGCCGATGCAGCGCCCCGGCGTGGCGGCGCCCTCGAGCGGCGGCGGAGCCCCTGGCTACCTCCTCCTCCACCTACCTCGGGGCGCCGGCGGCAGTGGGGAGCGGCGGCACCGGGCGGAGGAGGGGCGCCGACGGCAGCGAGGAGGGCAGCCCCGCGTGCCCGCGCCGTCTGGAGGTCCGCGCCGCGGCCGGGACGGAGCAGGTGGAGCTCCTGCAGCTGCTCCGGTGGAAGGTGGGAGGAGGCGGTGCTCGGGATGGGCGGCGGCGATGTTTGGCGCCGGCGTGCGGGGAATGGCGGGGGCGGTGGTGAGTGGTGGTGGGGGCTGCGGCGGTGGGGGGCTGCGGCGGTGGGGGCGTGCGGTGTGGAGCGGCGCGTGCGATGGCGGGTGCGGTGGCGGCGGTGTGGAGCGGCGGCGGCGGTGTGGAGGCTCGGGCGCGAGGAGGATAGGATGGGGATGGGCCGGGATGGGTTAGGGTTGGCCGGGTCTTTTATTTTTTTATTTTGGGCCGGTTAGCCGACAGCCCAGATCCGGACTGTCGGCAAAGAAATTTTCTTTTTAAAAAAAAATTCCTTCACCGACAGCTTGACGTGGAACCCTGTCGGCGAACACTCTTTGCCGACTGCATCCAAGTGCAGTCGGCAAAGAAAGTTTTAAATTTTTGTTTTTTGTATCCAATTTTTTTTTTGGGTCCTTCCTACCATAATTACATCTCAAATTCAAAACTTGGGGATGTTTTGAGTTATTTAGCTATATTTCCTTAATTTTTTTCCCTCACTAGAATTTTCCCGCATTATTCAAGTTTGAACTGCAGGTGCATGAAATAATAAAACTTTGGCCTTATAAAAATGATATTCATGGTGGGGAGTGTGTTTTAAGGCCGTGTCCCAAATCTCACCCAAAAGTTCCAAGTCTTTGCTCCAAAGTTCCAAGGCCGTGTTTTAAGGAGCGTCTTGTTACGTGGACAAGGACTTGGAACTTTTGGGTGAGCTTTGGGACACGGTCTTAAAACACACTCCCCACCATGAATATCATGTTTCAAGGCCAAAGTTTTATTATTTCATGCACTGCGCTTCAAATTTGAAAAATGCGGAAAATTCAAGTGAAGGAAAAAAAATTAACGAAATATAGCTAAATGTTGCCAAAAGGGCCCAAATTCAAATATGTTCTTGTAAACAATGTATCTAGGCAACAAAAAAAATTTGAAGTCAAAATTCAAAAAAAATGAGTACTCTTTGCCGACGGCATACAGATGCTGTCGGCAAAGAGCATCCTTCGCCAACAGCACACACAGGCTGTCGACAAAAAGCATCTTCGCCGACAGCATATGTAGGATGTCGGCATACTTTGCCGACAGGTCTGACGGCGCGGCTGTCGGCGAAGCAAACGGTGACGGCGCCGTTTGACCGAGCCAACGCTTCGCCGACAGCTCTAGTTTGCCGACAGTCTCGCTGTCGGGAAAAAATTCTTCGCCGACAGCCTTTCTTCGCCAACAGGCCACGGATCTGGGGCTGTCGGCGAAGTTATCTTTCCCGACAGCGGACTGTGGCTGTCGGGAAATAGCCGGTTCGCCGACAGCCCAGATTCCGGCTGTCGGCAAACCTGTGGGCTGTCGGCGAACAGCCGGATTCCCGTAGTGGCTGCACAAAGTCTTTGATGTGCCACACTGGATTCCTCAACCTCAATCAATCCTCACAGCAAGCTCCATAAGACATATATATGGGCCAGAATGTCAAAGTTTTCAGATTGTGCCTTGAAGTACTTCCCTTGGACGATGCCCATTTTTTATAAAAATAATCCAGATGGGTACATGACAATAATGTAGCAACTTTCAGTAAGTTGCAACTGCGCGCGCAAGTATAAATCACGATTTTCTCAACAAAAAAAAAAGTATAAATTACAGTCCACAAACAAAAACATATACTGCTTTAAATTCAGAGACGACAAACTAATCTGTTTTAGAGAAACAAGCAAAATATACGGAAGTGACCCAGAATCCAGAATGCAAGATTACATACTGCAATGCAATGCAGCTAAGATAAACTACGTGAGCAGTGAGCCCACGGCGCCAGCCGCAGCGCGGGATATTGGCAAAGCGACCCAGGGTTACCGCCTGTTGACTGACAACCGACAAAGCAGCCAGCGGCGTGGTACATTAGCTCACGGCTCGGTGGCGTCATCGCCGGCCCGACAGCAGCAATCTTTCAGCGTCGTCGAGCAACAGTAACAGTACGTCTCCTGCGATGACGGGGTTTGTACGTTGTCCGTGTCCGTCAGAGTTATGCCTTCCCAAACATCGTTGAGTTCTTCTGAAAAATGACCTGGCGAGGTGGCGGAGGAGTAAACCGGAGGAGATGCATGATCGTTGCACTCTCCGGGACAGTAACGACCTGACCCAATGAGGGACTCGGCCGTCGTTGAGCGGTTGCCATGAATCGGCGGTGAGGTGCGGGTGTTGCAGTAGACAGGTGAACCCAGCGACGACGACGGAGATGTCGTATCACCACCCCACCAGTCGTCGTCCCGGTCCCGGGAATAACCAGCTGGCGAGGTGGGGGAGAAGGTGGGGGGAGAGACCGGGACGGCGCAGTAAACCGGTGAGGGCGGGGGCGGGGAGAACCAAGGCTCACCTCTGCCTGGCGAGGAGGGGGGATAGTTCGGCGACGGCACGGGTGAGTAGGGGCAGTAACTAGGGGAGCTGGGGGAGTAAATCGGCGAGGTAGCGTAATAGGCCGGGGAGGCAGGGTTCGGCGACGCGTCCAGAGTCGACGACATAGGTGATCTGGGCGAGGAGGCGGGGGAGTACGGAGCCGGAGACGACGTCGGGGACGGGGAGTAGGAGCGTGACTCGTACGGTGGCGACGCCATGCCGGAGCGCAGATCGGGTGCGAATTGTTGCTTGCCCTTGCCCCTGGTCGCTCGTGTCATGAATAATGGTGAACGTGGGTGGGGCGGATAGAATATATGGGCCTAATTTTGCTGTGGTGAAGTTTTGTATTCGGTCAGTCTTTTCGGTCCGGCCCAACCTTGTTTTTACGGTCCGGATGGGGACAAGAGATGTGATGTTATCTTTTTTTTTTTTTGACAACAATGTGATGTGATCAAAATCTCCAGAAACAACGTGACACCAGATATTTGCATTGCGTCTTGTGCCATACAAGTTCCAAGCTAACCACGCCTTTGACGTTGGAGTCGTAGTGGTGGGCGTACGTCATCGTGCTGCAGGGACAAGTTAACAATATTAACTACGGTTTTCCTCATGTACACCACCGCGCGAGCTGGAATGTTTGGAAGGAACAAAATCGGAGAAGTTTTGATGGGCGGGAGCAAATTAACACCAGTTCAGGTGTTTGGCCTGATCAAGGACGAGATGGATCTTGATCAAGAGGCGACCGTGTGGCCATGCCAACCAGGCAACCATGAACCATTGGTCGTACTTTATCTTAGAATAGCTTTAAAGAGGGCAGAGGCTAGGTACCCTCCGGCTTCTTGACTGAAACTTAATTAGGGGGATCAGATTCTAGTGTGGCAGGTGACCTGGACACTGTTAGGGTCAAAATCTTCCTATGGATCACGCTACGGAAACACCACTGGACTGTAGACAAGAGGGCCCGACACGACTTGGACGCCAATGAACATTGCCTCCTGCTCCTTATCTAAGCAGGTGTGGTGGAACATCCTAATGAGGCTCGACGCCAACACAACCCTAGTTGGAGGTGAATTCATCCTGGCTTGGTGGGAATTGTGCGTCTACTTTAGAATGGAGACAAGTGGAAAGGAGCAGACCCCCTCTTCACGCTTGTGGCATGGGAGCTATGGAAGGAGCACAACATGAGGTGTTTCCATAAGGCGGCAACAACTAGTAATTCAAAACATAGGCAATCCATGGATAGAGGCAGAGGCCTCCAACACTTATGTTGTCTAGTACGTGAGTAGTCTGCTTGAATACAAAGATACAAAAATCATTCCCTCCATGCATATCCGCCTTCGGTGATGTAAAACTGCTCCTTAAATACAAAGATACAAAAATCTTTTGTGTATTCGAAAAAAGGCTATGCACAAGTCTTTGCTATGCCACTGCATTCTTCAACGTCAAATCACAGCAAGCTACCGAAGTCAAAGTTTTAGTTTTTTTTGGGCGCCTTTTTTTTTTTTTTTTTGGCCTTGGAAGTACTTCCTGGATGATGCATTTATGATCACATAAAGAAATCCACATGAATACATGACGTAGCATCTTTCCGTAACTCATATGTGCATGCATAATCACAGATCGCAAACAAACATACTCTTAAAATTCAGCGACAAACTAATCTGTTTTTTTGTTCAGAAAGAAAGAAAAAAAGACATCCAGTACGACTTGCACGGCAAGTGAGACCCAGAAATCCAGAATGCAAGATTACAAACTGCAACTAAGATAACCTACGCGTGACTACGTGAGCCGGCCGGTGAGCCCTGAGCCCAGGGTTTCCTGTGAAAACCTCACGGCGCGGGGGCGGCGTCACCGGGCTGAGAACAGCAGCAATCTTGCAGCGTCGTCGAACAACAGTAGCAGTACTCGGGCGACGCCGGGATCTGTACCTTGTCCGCCCGAGTTATTTTTTCTCCCGAAACATCGACGAATTCTTCTAGACAATGACATGGCGAGGTCGGGGAGTAGTAGGACGCACGATCTTTGAATTCTCCAGCGCAGTAACAGTAATAATAACCTGGCGGTGAGGTGCGGGCGTTGCAGTAGACCGGTGAGCCCGGCGACGACGACGGAGACGTCGTATAACCGCCCCACCAGTCGTAGTCCGAGGAATACCGGCCAGGCGAGGCGGGAGAATACTGGACCGCGCGGTAAACGGGTGAGGGTTGGGTCGGGGAGTACCAAGGCCCGTTTGGCGAGCTGGGGGGATAGTTCGGCGACAAGGGTGAGTAAATCGGCGAGGGAGGCTCGTAATAGGGATAGGCCGGCGGCGAGGCGGAGGGGGAATAGATCGGCGAGGTAGGGTTCGACGACAACCACGACGCGTGCATTGTCGGCACAGGCGAAGGCGATGCGGCCGAGGCGGAGGGGGACTCTGGAGCCGGAGCCGGAGACGACGACGGAGGGGCTGCAGGTCGGGCGCATGATGTACAACAACTTGTGATCGAGTTCTGACGGCCGGTACGACGGGAACGCTGCCGGGGAGTGCGATCGCGATTCGCCGATCCGTCTCGAGCTCGAGTAGGCGCGGCGGCACGGAGGGATCGGTGTGATCGTGTCTGTGTTGCTTGGAAGCGATCGTGTCATGAATAATGGTGATCCTGGGAGGGCGGCTAGGTTATATAGGCCTTTTTGGACGGTTGGGCCTTATTTTGCTGTGATCAGTTGTTCGGCCCGTCTTACTGCAAAAAAAGATTGTTCGGACCGTCTTTTCGGTCCGGCCCAATCTTTGGTTCTTTCGGTCCAGATGGGAATGGGGACAAGGGACGTGATGGCCTTCATTACCGCACAACTGAGTATGCCTAATGATGATTATTTATCCCTGCTCAGATGCAGATGTTGATTCTTCCCTCCATGTTAGATGCAGCTGGTCCAGGTAACCTCAGCTGGGTTGAGCTCACATACTCCACAAGTCCACATACCTGCACGTATTAGCGTCTGAATAAATTTGTTCTTACACATAATGAATGGAGACTAACTCGTGGTTCAGCTGTATAATCAGTTGGACTTGCCGTTGGGCAATGTCATGTTCATCAGTCATCACTAGTGCACGTGAAGCCTCTGATTGAGTTTACCTTCTCCTTTTCTTTTTCTTTTCTTTTTCAACAGACTGTGTACGTGGTCGTTGAGGAAACAAACAAAATTACAAACTGGATGGAACCTTCACATGCATGCATCAGATCCAATTGCAGGTGCAGGTGCAGCCATATCTCAGCGGTAATCAGCAAAGGATTATAAAATTCAGGGATGCCTGCATGGAGCAGCGGCTAACGGGGAAGCAGTCGGTGAATACTATGACATCATGCATGATCATGTTGTGGTTCTGGTTTTTCCTATAATAAGAATCGTTCGTTGAAACATGAAAGCCCACTTCTTGCCATCTCCACATCAAGCTAGCAAGAAGCCAAGAATTGACTCTCATCTATAGATAATCTCATGTTCGTACTGCTGAGCTCGGTGTTGCAGATCATTGCAACATGAGCATGGAGGGGCTCATTCCGTTGCTCTGCGGCGCGATCAAGAAGCGGAGGGCGGCGAAACAGGCAGCGGACTACGAGCGCCTCTCCTCCGCCGGCGCTCCGCCGCCAACGTGGGGACACGAGCGCTTCCCCGGCGGCGCCTACGACCATCCTCCTCGGAGCCAGAGCTGCCGGTTCCCCGCGCGCTCGTCGGCCGATGACGAGCGCGGTTTCTCCCGCGACGAGGGTGGTGTCCGGGCACCGCCTGAGGGTCTCCGCGACAAGCCGTTCCCGCCGGTCGGCGGCGACGAGTGGCGTGGTCTGTCCAAGTCCCGGAGGTTCGGTAGCATGCGCCTCTTTGGGTGCGTCAGTGGCGCGTAGGAAGAATCTGTTTGGGTGTGTCGGTAGCATGTGCCGCGAGCACACAACTTTGTACAGAACAACTGAAGAAGAATCTATTCGAAGAGTAGATCGAGTGAAATATAGTTCTTGCTGCGACTGCAGAAGCACAATGTTGCGTTTTCGCTGATGGAAAATGAAATACACAACGGAGGCATTTTGGCAAATCACTAGGCTTGTTGCATCACCTTGACATGGAGAAACCAGTGAACTTTTCGACTGGGAAGACGAAAGGAGAAAGATGCATTTTTTTTTCTGATGATGATGAAGGCAACGGATCTGATTCCCTGAAGGTTGAAAAGCTACTAGGCTGATTTCTTTTTATTTTGCTGCTAAGGAAAAGGAGAACAATAACAGGTGTATTTCGATTCCTGCTGCGCTGCACATCTGTTCGCCTTCCTCCCGCCAGGTGCCGCCCATGCGCCGCCTGCCACTGACACCTGGGCCTACCGCTCAGGATCTTCCCCTTTCCGATGGATGCCCGGCTTCAGGTTCAGGCGTCCAGCCCGGCAGCCCCCAAGTGCCAACGCCGAGCAGAAAGCCCGAAGCCGAGCCCAGCCGTTGGCAATTGGCATCTCCCTCCCCCTAAGCCATGGCCACGGGGCGGTCTGTCCGACTCGTGCTGGATGCCTCCCTCCTCCTTGATCCCTCTTCCACCGGGGAGGCGGCGGCGGTGGCGCTGCGGCCCGGGGTGGAGGAGCTGCTGCGGCGCCTGCGCTACTCCAACCTGAGCGTGGTACGAGTGACTTCTTTTTTATGGTGTGTCGGTGCGATTTGTCATTGGTTGGCTAGATGGGTGAGTTGACTGAGAGATCTTACTGTTTCATGGTGCCGTAGTGTTCGTGGAAATGCTCTCGCTGATAGATTGACCCTGAAAGTTGGCTAAAGGCTCAATCTTCTACTTTTTTCTCCAGAGGATTAATTTCGTATGCTTGAATGTTTCTTACAGTCTATTAGTTTTCCTTGATATCTAGAGTTTAGGATTCTATTTAAGGGTACATCATCTTGTGGTTGATGGGATTCTTGTTCCCCATATTCGAGTTTTAGCCCAACAGTTCAAATGCTTGCTGCCAGTGGATCATTAGAGCTTACAAGAGTTCATAAACTGAGCAAGCCATGAGCAACTGTGCTGACTATTTCTACATCTAAACGCCGCACTCTTAGTCTTAGCGCCCGTTTCTTGAGAGATTCGTATAATGAGCCCACAGTGCTTGCACATTAGTATGGCTCACTTTTTGTATGTTATGCTTTTTAATGTGATTTCAGTATGTGTGTTACCAACATAATGAATAGACATCTGACTGTGTCCTTTTTTTTTTCAGGCAATCTGCTATGCAGAGGGCATGCCAACTTATGAGGTGAGGTGCTCTACTGATCATTACACCCCTTTGAAGTTGTCTCTTCAGAAGTTCACATCGACTTAGTTATCCATGGCCCATGGGGTACTCTAGCTTATCATGTTGTCTTCAAAGAATGACATTGTGGCATTGTGTTAATAAGAATGAATGGTAAACCAGTTTATTACTGCTGATCTGAAGGCAATGTCCTGTTAAATTTCTGACGACTAGCATATATTTCAATAATCTTTAGGCATGGTCCAGTATTTCTAGCATATGTCCTGATATAATCAAGTGCGTGATAAATCATGTCAAGTTCTTCATGAAATATGGGACCATTGAATTTTCAATTGATCATATGTAATTATTATCTTTGATATCAGAAAAAAATGGATTTTTTGGTCGTTGCCTTTGAGTTCAACAGTTAATACATGTGTTGCCTATTTGCTTCAGTATAACGGGTTTTTAACTATCGAAACTTCCATACCACTCAATGTGTCCCTATGAAACTGTTATGAAATACTTCTTGTTCTAATATGTAAATACTATGTTTTCTAGAAAAAATATATAACAGCATATTTCCTTTTATTAGTCAGGCTTTCTTGAAAAGGTTGCAAGCTCACACTCATTTGGCTCTATACTGCTGCTTGGAAAAAGTGGGGATCTTTCTCCAACTGAATTAATGTTAGAATGGAGCCGGACAAGTTTTTGTGTTTATGTGACTTCAAGAGTTGATAAAGGTTTAATTTCAGAGCTTCAGAATCAGAACTGGAGAGTTCTTTCTGTAGGTAAAGTCTATACTGGAACTGAAAAGCCAGGTTTTATTTTCATGCTATTTTTGGCAGGCCATTTTATATCAGGATTTTGCACAAGATATGAGTGTGGCGATTGCTGTATTACATAATGGAACATTTATCCTCGCGAGGGTTGATGGGAACTGATACTCTTCACTGGTCCAGGTAATGAATGTAGCATAGATGTTCCTGGTGTTTTAAATGTTCAGAGGCTTCAGGAGTTGCTTCTCACCTTGACTACTCTAATGAAAAGGGTAAGTTTGTCCTTGCCTTCTACTTAAACAATTTCTGCAATTGCAGTGTGCATTAATTTGAAGCGTCTCCCTCTTTGATTTAGGAAATATGTGGTTCATCTATTCTGGTGATTGGACATATAATGAAAAAATCCCGTGAGGAAGACTTCGCAAAGGCAAGTTTTCTTTAAACTTTTAAAGTGTAACTGAATATTAGCAACTATGTGTTGGACTCCAGCATGAACATCATGTTTTTTCATCTTGCTTACAGAGAGGAGCATTTCCCATGTATCCTAGTAAGGACAGTCTTATCTTTGTTCCCCTCTCATTCGAACTTCCTTTAAGTTTGCAACTGCAAGAAGTTGATATGGTCCTCCACAAAATAACCGATGAGATTGTCAAGATCGATCCAAACTGCTCCGTTGATTTTCCAAAAGGGATTTCATTTTCTGCAGGAATGTCTGAAATTATAAGGTATAAAGCACTAACCAACTTAGATGTGAAGGGAGTAATTTCTTGGTTGTACATGTGAATATTTTCAAACCTTACTCAAGTAATTATGTTATGGTATTAGTGTAAAACAATCTCTTACTGTCTTTCTCTGAAATATGTGTACATAGTTTCTCTGAATAGACTGATATTCGACTATCAGAGCAAGTCACTTTTTCTGAAATTGTTTTCCAGATAATGTTAAATCTCAGCTTATCAGAGTTGTCATGAAGAAAGCTTGAACTCCATCAACCCAATTGTTTGTGCATTGATCGATCTAGAGCGAAAATATCTCGGGAGCCTTTTCTTTTCTAATGGTGTTTCCAAACGTTTAGGGAGACTTGTTTTAGTTTTCTATCAATTTCTGGTTCAGGAGACTGGTGACACTGAAACAACAAGTAATAGGCAAATGTAGGCATGTGTTCTGTAGCTACTTGAGCATAGAAAACTGGAGATTTTCTCAACAATATTTGATGCTTTAGACATATTATCTGCTCTGTTGGACTTCATTATTCTCTCTCACCATAGCCCTCCGTTAAATCAGGTTTGCGGAAGAGCACCC
The DNA here is from genome assembly GCA_018135685.1 of Themeda triandra. NCBI lineage: Eukaryota > Viridiplantae > Streptophyta > Magnoliopsida > Poales > Poaceae > Themeda > Themeda triandra. The sequence goes on along the minus strand of JAENPR010000002.1, from coordinate 3,659,079 downwards.
TGATTTTTGCATCATGGATCCATTTAGAAATATTTACCCATTGCTCGATCGTCTTCAAATCCAAAAAATCCTTGTCCGGTTGCAAGAACTTGGCACTGAAGGAAAGCCAAAACTTAGAGCACCATATTCTTTGAAGGTAATTTTGATATGGTTACTCTTTTGAGTTATTGGTCCCTTTTTCTGAAAGTTCTAGTGTAGCATTTACCTGACTAACTATTTTGTAAAGCAGGTTGACAATTTTCATGATGGTGAATTAGAGAAGCATCTAGCAGAAGCTAATTTATCCTTCCCACTCATTGTAAAGCCACAAGTTGCTTGTGGAGTTGCTGATGCCCACAATATGGTTTGATTTCTGTATTTGTTTTTGTATTGTTTTGCATGCTGGACCGTGTGTTATGTCAGTTTTCTGAATCATCACCTTTACATAAAGAAATTAAGCATTCATGTTCTCCCACCAGTCCACCACTGCAAACCCAACCTTTTAAATTCGGAGTTTGCCTTGTCTTTTCCACTTGCAGCTGAATCACAATTCTTGCTGTGTGCAGGCATTAGTTTTTCAAATTGAAGAATTTAGCAACCTTAGTGTGCCCCTTCCTGCTGTACTACAGGTACCAGTATAATATCCTGCCTTTTCTTGAATTTCTTTCCTTCTCGTTATAGCTTTCACTGTACAGGTCTCATTAACTCACCAGCTAAAGAACTTTTTACAGGAATATGTGGATCATGGATCCAAGATTTTCAAATTTTATGTAATTGGAGACAAAGTTTTCTATGCTATTAGAAATTCAATGCCCAATGCACGTTTTCTGAAGTCATCATCAGGAGGTGAAGCTCTTACGTTTAATAGGTAATCAAAAGTGCTGGATTGCTTTATTATCATTCCATTGTAAGAGCTTGGTACTATAACAGTGAGGTATGATTGAATCTGGCTTGTCTCAGTTTGAAGACTCTTCCAGTGGCTACCAAGGAGCAGCAACAGCAAACGGGGGTGCAAGATAGCAAACTGTTAGATGCCAATCTAGTAGAAGAGGCTGCAAAATTTCTAAAGGGACTGCTTGGACTTACAATATTTGGTTTTGATGTCGTTGTAAGTATATTTTCTGACCCTATATGTATTTATGATGCTCGTGGAGTTCAATACAACTGCAAGCAATTAGCTGCTTACTGAGTGTTCAAAACCAGTGCTATAGCAAGATAGCTGCTTACTGAGTGTTCATTGAATATGCAGGTTCAAGAAGGTACCGGAGACCATGTTATAGTTGACCTAAACTACCTCCCATCTTTCAAAGAAGTTCCTGACTCAGAGGCGGTGCCTGCATTCTGGGACGCAATCAGACAGGCATATGAGTCACGGCGAGGGAACGCCCAGGGTTAAGCTCGAGGCTTCCCCAATAAGTGAATCTATCAGAAAAGCCTGGCAGAGGTTGCTTGTCTTGTAGAAGAGAGCTTCAGTTGAGGCAAAGTGATGTTCAATGGCTGTAATGGTTATGGGGCAATCACGAAGTAATGTTCAGCTGTAGCTCTGGGAATAAATGAAATAGGGAGCAGAATAAGTAGCAAGCCGCCATGTTTAGCTGTTGATCTCATCGCCGTGGCGTACTCTGTCGGTGTCAGTTTCATGTGAATCTGTGCGCCCTTGTGGAAACTGCTACTGTTGGTTTCATAATCTGATCTCCTAGCCGGTTTTAGTACGTGTTTCCCAGTTTAGCCCACTCTGAGGTGCTCTGTGCGTGGCATGTTTGTTAACGTTTTATTTCATTGCTTCAACGCAATCTGAGACTCTGGAGACACGGATGTTTGCCAAATTAGACAGGATTGTGAGACGTTTTTCAGATCTGGAGTCTGGATCCGCGCGATGTTTTCTGAACCTAGAGTGCTCGGGCAGGCCTGGGCCTGGGGTCACTATCCTGATCCTGCCTGCCCAGTGACAGCGACGCTTCACCAGGGCCCGGCGCCCGTGCTGTTCATGCCTCACGGCGAGCGGCGCTTCTACTCCCTCTTCCCGGCGCGGGCCCGCCATGGCAGCCGCCGCCCCGCCGTCCTGGACGGAGATTCCGCTGTGGGAGAAGGTAAAATCTGGACAGAAAGGCTGAGAGATGCACCGTGACTATCGAGATGAAGATGTGAGAGAACCCGAACCAAGTGGGCAGCCGGGGAGGCGTCAAGGCGGGAATCTCCTGTTCGTTTGGCTGGCTGGTACTCGCTGGTGCTCGCTGGTGCTGATTTATTGTGAGAGGAAACAACTGTTGAACCGCTGGCTGGTAGCCGCTGGTAGTCCAAACGAACAGGCTGACCCAACGTGCCTCTACCAAAACGTGCCAGGTTTCCTGTTCTCCTGTTCTCCTGTTCAATTCATGCCAGGTTTTCGTTTCTGAATCTGACCCAACGTGCCTCTACCAAAACGCCAGATGGAAACTGCTACAATTGGATGGCCTGCAGGCAAAGGACAGAAACAAAACTGAAGAAAACACATTTGTGCCATGTGGAGGACAAGGAGAACGGAACAACACACCGGATGAATCATCGACTCTAACAAAATGTCCAATCAGTCGCATCTGCCTGTCCCTTTCACCAACACATCTGTTACCATTTGTTCACATCGCGTGGAGCTCCAAGGATGGTTTCAGCATTGCCGGCACGGTTTTGGTCCTTAGAGTATTCTCACTATATGTGTGGCAGGACATGGTGATATCTGATATATGCTCCTGCTCTCTCACCCAGCGTATCAGGGACATTTGCGGATTGCTGTGAAAAAAAGAAAACACCTTGTGACTTGTGAGTAACGATCGGAGCCCCTGCAGCAGATGGATCGCGTGAAGAAATTCACTGGCAAGGCGAAGGGCAAGCCTGCTGTCCCGGTTCGGAGAGATGAAGATGAGAGCTTGACTCTGTTTGGGGAGCTGTATAAGCATGAGAAAGAGAGAGATATGAACCTCCTTGAGCCAATGTTCTCGGTGGAGTTTGATGCTATTCAAGGTGAGGGTTTACTTCAGTTTAATTAGCCATTTTGCCTGTTCTTGTTAATACCAAATGACATCCATTTTTCTTTTATTATCATCACTGCTTAGGGTCTAGAACTAGTCCAAAAGATATATATGCATTCTCATCTCATTTTATTTTACTAACCAAGGATTTTGATTGACTGATTTATACATATATCTTTAAAAAAACCAAGACAAGTGCAATTAATTAGCTTTCTAGAATAGATCATCTGATGATAGTGTGTTCCGATGGCTGAATATAGGAGATGGTCGCATGTTCAAGCTTCCTTCAGGAAAGAGAGATTACCTCCTTCCAGACAGCGAAAAGCATGATTACGACTGGTAAACACATATAGATCCCTAGTTTTAATTACATCCAGATGCACATAATATTACTTCAGTTGAATTGTAAAACATAACAGCTCGTTTTCAGGCTCAAGACTCCTCCAGCGACCCCACTGTTCCCCTCCCTTGAGATGGAAGCCAACTCATCCCAGATGATTTTTCAGAAGGAGCTGCCTATACTTCAGCCAGTCAGAACTTCAAGGGTACGATGAATTTGCACTTGTACCTCGCCCTTTGTGTGTAAATGATGAAGTTAATTCACCAAGCTAGAATTCTCCATCAGGATTCAGGAGTGCAAAACATCTTCTCAGACAATTTGCTGACAACTATGTATCTAACACTTCAGCACATACCCGTTCTAATTTCTAAACCGTATTTCCTCAAGTTATGTCGAAGCCACAGAGAAATATTTTATATTGGTACATAATACACAGTAGTATAAGGTTTAAAAAAAGAATAGAAATTGTTGCGTTCAAAAAGAATAGAAATTGTTGCGTTCATCTTTCCTTGATCTTTCAATGATGATATTGTGAAACTGGTACAGTTCTCAAGCAAGCCTGACTCTACAACTGCATCAACAACATCTGAATCACCTACCTCCAGCTCCACTACATCTGTAACTCCTACAGAGAGGCCCAGTTCTTCATCATCAAAGAAAAGTTCTTCATCATCAAAGAAAAAACTCAACAGAGAAGCTCCTCCTCCATCTAAAGAACAGGACTCAGCTTATAGAATGGATAAGAAGTCAAGCTATACACCTCTGACCAATAAGCAGCACAATTCAATTCCGGCAGCCCCAACAGCTTCTGCTACTACCGTCACCAAAGCATCCAAGAAGACTCCGGGCAACAAATCTCAGCCGTCAAATGCAGTGAAGAATGTGGCTGGGCTGGACAAGGCACCGAAGAAGAACGCTACAACAACCACAATGAAACCTCGTCTGAATGATTCTTCAGCTGGCGCAAAGGATTCTTCAGTTCATGCAAAGGATCAGAAGGTGGATGCAGCACCCACCAGGAGACTGTCATGCCCACCCCCTGCAACAGCGGACAACGCACAGGTTACAGCAACACTGAAAGGGAGGAGCAGAGCTGCCACTAGTGCTGTGCCTACTGTCCGTAAGGGTGCCGGTACCACCGCCACTGCCACCGATGCAGTGCTAAAGGGAAGGAGGAGAGCAGGAGAGGAGCAGAGGCCAAAGCTTGGAAGCCATGCGAAGAAGTGAACACGGTGGTTTCATCTGACAAGTAGATGGGACGCTCTCATTTTCAGGAAGGAATGCTGAGAAAGTAGCAGTCGTTTCCATTCCACCCAATGTATGCATATATAACTATTGAGTTATTGGAATACACTTAGTTGGCTTCATTTATGAAAGTTCTTTGCAGTTCATGTTTTATGTCAGTGATGTTCACCATGTAGCTTTTTTGATGGGGACTTTTCACAATCCTAAATCACTGTGGTTTCTTGACAGAGATTTTGCACCATGAGCTGAATGCACAATCGCAAGTTGAGAAAAATATATTCTAACACAAAATATTTTGTCTCTCAGAGAAGGAACTCGTTAACACACAGCAAGTCAGTATAAATACAAACTCATAATCTGCAAGGTGTTGAAATATTAGCAGCAGTTAGTTTAGACTGCAAGGAAAAGACTCTTGCCTTTTATTAGCATAAAAAGAAGATAGCAACGTGTACACCACTGCCCAAATTCCTCCTATTGTCAACCCATGGTTTCGTTTCCATCTTCATCAGCACTTCACTTTCCGCAGAAGTTTTTGAATTCAAGTCTTGTCGGTATCCCATGTATAGAAGCACAAAGGTTGACCACTAGCATAGAGTAGAAAACCGGGGGCTGTTACACGAGTAAGCAGTGTTGAAACATGGAAGTGACCCCGACGGGAATCCACTGTTCTCCACAAAAAATATCCTCCCTCTGTTCGTCCTGACCTATCAAGTTGCCGCCTGTTGTTTGCGGCGTGCGGAATTGTCTGCAGACTTCTGACTGAATGATTGCTGGGGCTGAAGTGATCTAGTCCAATCTCCAACTCCACGAGTCATCGTGTGCGCGCGAAGTGTTCAGTCGCTCTACGTGACTACGGTGGACCAAACAGCTGGCAAACTTAGGGTATCTGAATTTGTGGAGTGCTGTCGATGACACCGCAGTTAACCAGCTGGAAACGCAAGAACATGCTTCAGAGGTGAAGATTGACAATATTCTGAAGTATCTTGTTTCCCAGGGAAAGAGCGTCAATCCTGTCAATTTTTCGGTCTTATATCTTAACTGGGAGATAACAGTCCATAGGCATTTGCATTTCACAAGAACGGCTGCAAATGCCGCATAACCACAGCGGGCCAACAAAGTATGTCCCAGTTTTCTCCGGTCCAAGTCCAAAAGGTCATTTGTGATCATTGTTTTTTCGCTTCAGTCTACTCCATCCAGTCTCATGTTCCATCATAAGAGCATCCACAACCACATAACTTTTGACATAAGGGAAACTTATTCCATACTATTCTACTATACAGATACAGTTTCATGGTTTTCACTGCCATCCACAAAAATAAGCATAAGATAGGGACATCATGCTTGGCAACATTTGTATCTTGCCAACAAAAAGTGGCTACACCTACCACCTAGACTTCACCCCTGTGTTCCTGGCTGGAGGCTGCAGCCTGCAGTTACATACATACAGGTGCCATGTTCTAGGACTAAATAGAGTTTTGATGAGTCAATCCCACTTAATGCCATGGAGTGGTCTTAGGCATATGGGCATCAATATATACATGACTCAAATGACAAGCATGGCCGATATCCTAAAGGGCATACATCTTCTTGTACTCACTGTTCATCAGCTCCGTTTCCGAGTCAATTGATATGGAAAATGACTGGCTTGTGGAGGTCCTCCTGATCTTCCTCATGCTCTTCTCTTCCATCCTGTGAGCAACAATGCAATAGCACATGGAACCGAGGGTGGCCACCATGATAACAGTGCCGATTGCCATTGTACACCAAGCCAGCCATTGATCATCTCGACCCACGACAACGTAGGTTAGTGCTATGAAGGCTGCCGAGATACAGAGGCATGCAAGCCACATCAACTTGTTTATGACAAAGACCATCTTCTTCTTGGCCTTCTGCTCAACAACAATTAGAGATGTCTGGACTATTACGACAGCAAGCGAGATAAAGAGAGCCAAAGCATCAAAAACCAAGAAGATTATAAAGGCTGGATCACTGGCTATCAATGCTTGCCCCAAGGTCAAGTCTGGATCAGGTGGTTGAGGCATGTCCTCCAGAAAATTACCAGGGAGTTGGAATATGGCGGCAAAGGCAACGGTTGCAATAAGCACCGCAACAACAGTGTTGGAGTTAATGGCGTTGTTTAGCCCACCAATGTGGAGCTTTTGAATTCTCTTCTTGATTTTTTGGAATTGCATCTTGGTCTGGCGTGTTTGCTTGATCTGTGATTGAACATCATGCCTGATATCGCTGACTGTCTTCTTAAGCTGCTTTGCTGGATTAGGAGGATTTACTTGCTCTTTTGCAGTTTCTCCACCAACCTCTCTCAGGATGTTAATGAGCTCTTCATTACCCAGTTTCTCTGCAATAGCAAAAGCAGTCTCTCCAGCTCTATTAACCGCATTGATTTCAATCCCGTCAACTGATATCAGGGTCTGAACCATCTGTAAAGAACAGACGAATTTCAGATAAAGCACAGGTAATCAGTTCTTTGAAATGCAAATTGCATGCTATTCTTCAGATTGACCAGTATTCAATCCAAAACCTCTTAGAAATTCCTTGCTTTTTTAAAGGAAGAAAGTATTCTTTTTAGTATAACCTGAACTAAACTTTTGTGTGATTCCTGAAAAGATGCAAATTATTCTTAGAATTCTTTTATAAAACATTGGAGACTAAAGTATCAAGCAAGTAACATCTCACGAACGCGAGTAACTCTATTTTAGTAATTCTCCTGAACAACATAGCTTCAACCATAAATACAACAAAACATCTGATTGTTAAAATGTAAAACGAAAAGGCTCAAACCACGGCAGATATCAGAACATTCTGGGATAATGTCACTTACAATGGTGTTTCCTTTCCGAGTTGCAACATGCAATGGTCTATTCCCCTTGCCGTCCTCTACATGGATAACTGAGACATCAGGCTTCAATAACTCGAGCAGAATTTCTGCATTTTGTCCTTTTGAAGCCATGTGTAGAGCTGTTTGTCCCTTCTTATCTGTTCTGAAACCAATCCCTGAATCCTTATTTAACAGTGCAGTGACCACCTCCACATGGCCCATTCTTGCTGCTGAATGCAAAACTGTCTTGCCATTATTTCTTGCAATCTTAGCAAGGCTTGCATCTGTTTCTAGCAGAAGATTAACAATGTCAATGTGTCCCTGAGTTGCAGCAGTGTCCAAAGCTGTGGCATTTACAGAATTTGTTGTCATTGCTAATGAGGGAAAGGCCTGTAACAGCTCCTTCAAGACATCTGCAAAGACCAAAATTGAACTAATATGATCTCTTTCTCTGAAAAGAAGAGAATACACACACTTTGAAAAAGTAAGATTAAATAACAACTGTGTAATAGTTTGCTCTTCAACACAGCATACTAACTCAAATATCAGAAACTACATAGCCTAAATGGTTTGGTGAAGGCTACTGTCTGAGCAGACAAGTAGTAGGGAGCATATCTCGTCACTAGATATAGGATTGTCAGTTCTTTGATTTAGACGCCACAACATGGCAAGATTGTGGAAAATTGCCAACTCTGAGAAATCAACAATTTGTCTGTAAAACCAAGAAAGACTGACATGGTAGGTTGTAATCTAGACCAGATCAGCCAAGTAAATTTACCAGCCATCTGAGCAAAAGGAAATCAGGGACTCAGTGTCACTGTTTTAATACTAATGTTCCAGAAGGGGAAAAGATGAGGGAAATAGTTCCCCCATGATCATAGAGATTTGCAGAAGTCAATGAGATACAAGTCAAATTTTATAAACATACCAACTGCAAGAATAATGACCAATACAAAAGATCACATAGAACTGCCAGTACAAGCCAGTGAATCCAAATATTAAAGAATTCCAATTCACACTAGCCTAATCCTCAACTAATTAATTCTGAAGGAAGAAAGGCTTACCCAAATGACCCTGCTTTGCCGCAATATGGAATGCATCGAAGCTGTTACTGGCCTTGAGTCCGGCTGACTGCACATCAGAAACCTTCAAAATCTCACACACAACTTCAACATGCCCCTTCTCAGCAGACACATACAGCGCAGTCTCACCGTCCAGATTCTGGCGGGCAGCTAACTCCACCACCTGCTCTGGATCACACTCCGCAAGGATCCTCTGGACATGTGCAACACTGCCAGCCCTCGCCGCAAGGTGAAGCTCGGTGTCACCCCGCTTCCCAGGGCTGTCCTTGTTCCTTTTGAAGCTCTGCTGCTTCTCCATGGACAAGAACTTGAAGCTTCTCTGCTTCTCTATTCCCCGGAAGCTCTTCAATTTCTCCAGGGCGCCATGCCGGGTGCTGGGTTGCTTCTCCATGTCCAAGATCAAATGGCTCTTACTTGTTCACTTGGATGGTATTGTGACGAATCCAAAAGTTGCGAGGCTTTGTTCTTGCTTAATCCAAGATAGGCGCACTTCCGAAAATCCGGCCCCAGTTGATGGAAAAAAAAATATCAGCTCCTGTATCCTCACCAACTGCTGCAGCTTTAGCTTTGCTGCTTGACACACAGACTAGGGTCCGTTCCCAAATTTGTCCATACAAAATCTGGCAGATTTTTAGAATCGGAATATCACCTCAAACTGCAAAAAAGGATCAATAAATTAGCATCCATACAAATTTCAAGGTGAACTGAAAAAAAAAAACGTCTTATCCCCTAACAGGTAAGGAAGATATTTCCTCACCACTAGAAAACAGGCAACAGATTTAGATGCCAAATCAAGAACACGCAGGAAGCAAGGGGCGTCTGAAGGAAGCTCAAGGATCAGCAGTAGTTGCCTTAGAGCTCCAAAAATCCCATCTTCCTAGCATCAGCCACGGGTGGAAAGAACATGGTGGGAGGCTGGGAGCTAGTGGGTATCTTGGAAGCTGGGCGCCTCCAAAGTTTTCCGCCGGCGGTCCCTCTCCCCGACCTGGAAGCTCACTTATTAGGTTCGAGTGATCCACCTCCCCTGCTTATCATCGAGGTCGAGGACGACGGCTGCTGAAGGAAGTGAGCACATGTTCGGTAGTCTCCGCCTCCTGATTTTTCTATTTTCACCCGTGGGGGAATAATTGTGCGACTTTGCTGCCTTCTCCTTCCTTGCGTTAAAAAGGCAAACTTTTCCCGTCGCTTTTATTCTTTTTTTATTTTATATAGGAGAGGGTCCTTTTTTTTTTTTTTTGATGAAGAGAGGTCCTTATTGATATAACTCTAGAAAAATAGAGCTAGTAACTATTTGCTCCACACACTCTGTTAGCAAGACACCACAGGTTCGGCTCATGGTTTTTGTGGCTGTCAATTGATATTGCTTTATTGTACCATGGCTGATAAAACAGGTTAATAAGTTTAATTGTTTGTTGCTAACAGCAGGTCAAGTAAAATGTGGGTAAAGCATTTACCTATCCGTGAGCATACTTGCAGGTCAGATTTTGTATCAGCATACGCATCTCGCGCTATCTTGAGTATTGGATTTTCGTCCGGTATATTCAAAAGGGTAACGTATGTTATGAAAATCAGCCTCATGTGAAAACTATGGAACTCTAATCAAGACCATAAAAATCAAATCCGATGGCTAAAGTGGTAGGGGTTAAGTGCTAAAATAACCCACCTTTACGATGGGATGCGTGGGGGAGGGGGGTTAAGTGCTAAAATAACCCACCTTTACCTCTAGCCATCGAATTAGATTTCTATGGTCTTGATTAGAGTTTCCATAGTTTCCATACGTTGTCATTCAAAAGAGTTCACATAGTAAAATTTTAGTGATATGAAATTAGTTAAATAACACACAGCTACAATTAATCTCACTTACGTAGAGTACAATAGGATAATCTACAATACCTCACAAGGTAGAATACAACATAGATTCATAATTCGGTCCTTCATGCTCATACAATGCTAAAATAAACAACACAAGACAATTTAAACAAGATCTAAAGTAATAAGCTAACAACTTATTACACAAATCACTTTATTCACAATCATGCATGAAAAATACCATCTTTTTAGTTTGACATGATGTTTATATGCTACAAAATGTATATTAAACGAATCAGTCGACATGTTATGCATATGACATAGGTTACCTATATTCATATGTATTTCAAATTATGAGTATCTGTCGGGTACTCGTGAGTAAAATTTGATACTGCATCTTTGTTACATGACGCTTATGTACCTGTGGGTGAGTTATCCTGCCCATGCCTACACCCATCAAATACAAAACTTATGAATACTCATACCATCGGGTACGATTGTCATCCCTATGTGCGATCCTCCTTTGCTTTCTTATGTTTTTTTTTTCAAACGTGATGTATTAAAAAGAATGAGTTTTACAAAGAGACAACCTAAACAAGGGCTGAATCATGTAGCATACAGGTTGTTTGTCGTATCAACACTCCCGCAAACGACTCGTAACCGCAGCAACCTAATTTCTTGATACATTGTCCTAGCTAAGATGCAGAACTGCACTGGGAGTGCCTTTAAGAGTTAACTCTATCATTAAGATATGACTCTAATAAGCGAATAGATCCCATCTATGAATTTGGTGCCTGATTAAATATTCCGACGTTATAGCAAATTTAACGGGTGACATCATATCAATTATAGGCAACTACCACGAGGACCACACCGACCCCGCACGTTGTTGGAGCATACTGTATTTGTGTATATGTTTTCCAATGTCAGTAATCTTTGGAGACAGTGACTAAATTCATTAGTATTTTCCAGTTTTAATGATTCTTTTATCCATATATTCGTCCGGTGGCGACATAACATATGCATGAGAACCAGTCGCACATGCAAGTGGTGTTTTCCCTCTTTTTGTCTTTTTTTGGGCTGGCGGCCATATGGGTGGCTGGCTCTCAACGTCAGTCACTGGTGTGGTGTGAGCGAGCAAAATAAAGAAGCAAATGGTATTTCTTTTAGATAATGCAGAAGCAAATGGCATGCATATCAGCATATATATGCATATATATCATGAACCAACCCCACACGTTAATTTTCTGACACGGATGTTTGTCTTTTGGCCCCGGAATATCGATCGAGGGCCCCACGCGTGGTGAGTGATCATAGCATATTGAGACCAGCACGACTAACTGTAGACCTGGCCCAGTCCAAGTCTGTTTGGTTGTTGGTCCACTTGGAAGAAGAGCAAGTGCCAAAGGAGAACGCCACGCACGATGGTGCTTGCTTTGCTGCTCTTGCTTTGCTTCCAAAAGTTAGATTGTTAGAAGGCAGCCATACATACAGTGTCATGCTAGTAGTGGTAGCTAGTATTACAGTAGTACACATACTAGATCATGTTGAGCTTAAAAGCTGCTTTGCGATGATCAATCAGGCATCGAAACAAAAAGGCATCTTTTCTCCACAAGCCAACCACCAAGGCACAGATCGAGCACTAGCTCTCTGCATCCCACTTTGTTCTTTTGTTTCTCTGCACGAATCTCTTTCGACAGCATAATCTATGCAGTGCCCGCTGCGAGGGGGGTGTAATATACTGTACTAGTAACTATGTACGGACTAGTAGTGTTTTTTTTTTTTTTTGACAACGTGCGTTTTCTTCGTAACCGCGTCCACACCGAGTGAGAGAGAGTCAGATAACATCATCATGCAGATGCAGGCAGCAGACGACCCCGCGTCGCACACGGTGACACGGGTCAAATAGTCAAATTGAGCACGATTAAAGTGATCATCACGCACGCGTTCACTCGGTGTGCTTTATTAATCCGATCGATCGGTTGTTGTGGAGTGCTCGTACCAGCTGTGCTGGTTCTACGTGAGCGTGACAGGATGCTGCTGCTGCTGCTGGTCCACCATGCTTTGCGAGGCAGCAGCAGTAAACATAAACAAGGTTCAGGTCCCCGTCGTCGCCACTCGCTTAACCCTACCATTCCACTGCCAGCCAAACAATCATCAAATCTCTGCACCAACAAACATTCATTCAATCACCTTGCGTCCCCCAGCCGGGGCCGCTTCGTTTCTCAGCCGTCTGTGGTCTGTCCGCTCATTTAGTTCAGGAGGACGGGTGATTTTTACATCAGCTGAAGAAGAACCGCACAAGGGACAGGTGCATGACTCCGCCCACCGTGTCTATTTCAGACGTGTACGCTTGGATTGGGATTGGGATTCCCTTGCCCGGACCACAAATGCGGCGTTTGGCTCGTTGATCGGTCAAAGGGCCCTCTAGAAGACGCTTGCAGCTGCAAGTCTCTGTTTCTCGGTCAATCCCAGGCTTGCTTGCCGAGTTGACCTGCCCACTCAGCTTATTCGCAGGGGACACATGGTACACCTGCAAGGCTACAAAACATCGGTCAATAGTTTCGATTCCTAGAAAAAAGCTCAGGTCGTAATCCAAGTGAGTGGCACCAGCTCAGTGGCGAAGCTTGACACAAAATAAAGGAGGGGCCAAACACAGAAGACTAGCTAGCTTCTTAGCTAAAAATGGGTTATAGATGAGCTAATGCCTTTGACCTGGAACTAAATGAATAGAAAACAGCCTTTCTTTAGAAATATTTTCAGAGAAGGGGGGGCAGTTGCCCAGCTTCGCCTCCAAGAAGCTCCACCAGTGACCAGCTGATCAGCAGAATAACTAACTCTCAAACGATACAAAATTGGAAAAGAGTAGGCTGTTACTTATCACGGACTTCCGATTTCGGCCTGCACCAGCAGGCCCGGCCCACCAACAGATCCGCGGGCTTGGCAGGCCTGCCTGCTGCCTTTGCACTCGTCCTGCGGCCCGGGTGGTCCGTGCTACACTGGGCTCGGCCGTTCACCCACGCACTCCAGCATCCAAATTCCGTTCTGAGCGTTCAATCGCTTCAAATCCAGCGAACAATGTGAGGGCCTCAATCTCACCGCGCGTCCGTGCCGTGCGCGTGCGTTGCTCCTTCTCCTTTAAAGCTTCCGTTGTTCTGCGTACGCCAACGCGTGCCATGCCGGTTGTGGCGTCATCGCTGCCGAGGTGAACAATATGGCCGCCACAGTCCGTTTTCGCTGGAGTTGGACTGCAGACGGTGAGTACTCCAGTTCCTTGGCCTACCGTGTCTTCTTTCTGGACAGAAGCACATTGCGAGGCGCTAAGGAGCTCTGGAAGGCGTCTGCGCCACCAAAGGTTAAGTTTTTCTTCTGGACCACGCTGCATGGGCGTCTATGGACAGCGGAACGGCGCAAGCGTCATGGTTTGCAGTAGAGCGAGTGAGCGACGACTGCATCCTTTGTCTACAGGAGCCAGAGCACTACCACCACCTACTGCTGTCCTGTGTGTTCACCAGGGAGGTCTGGAGCCGCATCCTCAACAAGGTCGGGCTCGGCCATCTCTCCCCTTCGCAGGACAACCGGCTAGACGACTGGTGGATGCAGACGCGGATCACCTTTCATGCAGAGCTCCGCAGGGGTTTCGACTCACTCCTCTTGTTGGTGTCTTGGATGGTCTGAAAAGAGCGCAACAAGCGGACATTCAATGGGCCAGCTGCAAACGCAAGCGTCATCGTCGAGCTGATCAGGGAGGAGGCGGCCAACTGGGTGGCGGCCGGGCATAAAGCCCTGGCGCCCTTAATCACCGCCCTCGCCTGAGAACAAGGGCTTTGCCTCTTCTTTCTTAGAGCACATCTGTTTTTTTAGAAAAAGTTACAACCCCCGAAGCTCCGCCGCTGAGCCGGCGCGTTGTGTAAGTGTGTCGTCCGTCGAACTGGAGCATCTCGCCTGGTGTTCGGTTAGAATGTAAAAACGTTCTAACTTCCCTTAATGAGTAACGTGCCAATGCACGAGTTCGAAAAAAATATGGCCGCCACAGTTGTGGCGATGAGTGCATGGTAGCTGCTCGAAATCTTATGGCCTCATGATGTGGTAAAGTGAGGCGTGGAACCAATACAAACACCCTCACCTCTTCCTTGACCAGCGAAGGTTGTCGAGTCGTCTTAGTCAAGCGCGCACGAGCACGGTGCACGCATCCTTCTTTTATTTTGTACCCCTTCCGTCCCAAATTGTAAGTCATTTTAAAAATTTTAAAGAGTCAAAGCATCTCAAGTTTGGCCAAATTTATATGATAAGATAATAATATTTAGAATACTAACTAAGTATGTATTATTAGATCATTCTAAAAATCGTATAGGAAGTATAACACGTTGCACCATGTTTTTTCTTTCCCCCCTTTTCGCTCTTCTTTCATTCTTTCTCTTCTTCAGGTCTAACTGAATTTTATGATCATAAATCTACAAATTTTATAATGTGAATCGGTGATGATAATTTCTCACATAAAAAAGCACATACATAAGTTGTGAGTGTAACTTTGTAACTTTTTTAAAAGTATCAAACTTAAAACTAGTTAATTCTTTTAAAAATATCAAACTAGAAAAGTTAATATTCTAAAAAAAATAATCAGTGGGGCCACGCCGGCATACGCCCCGTTAAAACTTGATGAGTTGTGCGTTGGACAGTATCTTAACTGCTTTGCCGGCAATTGTGGTTCGATCGAGTGTGTCCCCGCGGCATCTGAAAGCTTCAATGTCACTTAATGGATGACGAATGCCTCACATAATGACATGTTTTTAGTCGACAACTTTGCGTCCTTTTGGTTCCGAACTTACAGCTTATCAGTTATTATTATGATATAGTGGTTTTATCTCATAACAAAATAACATAAACTGGCGTATCAGAAACCATCAGTCAAATTATTATTTATATGAATTTTAGTGATTTATCTATTTTTTATTGTTTTTAGAAATACATTTATACTCAAAGTAATCTTTGAAAGCAGCCAGGTCAAGATCAAGATAATGTGGCACTTGTTGTAAAAAAAAAGTTAATGTGGCACTCAGCCAGTGGTGTGTTGAATAGCCCGATGTCCCTAGTATTAAGCTTGAGAATAGAAAAGGATGTCAATGCCAATAGTAAAAATGAAAAAAAAAAGACTAGAAAACCAGATGCTTACTGTTGAAGATGGCTTCTAACCAGGCTCCGATCAACAAGCCATAGAGGTAGAACAATTGATCTAAGATTGGGTGAGTGACAAACTAAGGATATGTAAACACTCTCTCTCTATTTCAAACTGTAAGTTATTCTTGCTTTTCTAGGTTTATAGATTTGATATAAGCCAGGCCAATTTACAGAGGGAGTAGCATTTTTCATAAATGGCTATATCAGACATCATGGCTATGAATTCCCCAAAACAAATGTCGTATGTCGCTTAGGCCCTCTCTCTAGTGGATGCTTTGTTGCCGATAGCGTAGGGGCCCCATCCGCGGATGCTTTGTTGTGTTGATGGTCGTTGCTTAGGCCCCCTCTCATGCAGATGTTTTGTTGTTGTGAGTGTGAGGGCTCCTTCTGCGGAAACTTTTCCGCGTCGATGGTCGTAGTTCTTGCAGATGCTTTGCTGTTATGGTTTCGGCAGATGCTTTGTCACCGTGGTCGTCGCTTCGCGGTTACACTATATCGATGGCCACCATAGTGTTTAGTTTTCTTTGTCGGGTTCAGTTGGTTGGGGTTGTTAGGTGGAGGTTCCTTCCTCTCGTTTTAATCCACGGATTGCTTGTGAATTCTATGTAATTTCTATCTTCTACTTAATGAAGCACGTGTTAATACTAAGGCACGCTTTTGAAACAAAATCCCAAAACAAAAGGTCTAGAAAAAAAAAATGAAAACCAAACCAAACCAAACCAAAGGTACGGGATCTTCTCCAGATGTTTGTGTTGTCTCTTCTCCTATAAACCATTTCATTTCGATCGAATTTTGCTGAGGAACTCCACGATGTTGTTGTCCGAGCTGCCACCTTCGCTCATGGCCTTTTTTGCCTTCTCGCTCCATCCTAGAGCATTTTTCCTGTATTCCTTGCTACTATCTCCTTCCATCACCAGCCTAATACACCTCTCCACCTCATCTTTCCTCACTAAACATCCACCGTCATCATCATCTGGTCTTAACTTCACGCCGACTCTCCAAATATCTTCAATGTATTTGGCGTTCGTTGGCTGGTCTGACCACTGCGGCATTGCTACCATCGGCACGCCGATGCCCAGCGCTTCCACGGTCGAGTTCCAGCCGCAGTGCGTCACGAAGCACCCGACGGCGGGGTGCGCCAGGACCTGCAGCTGGGGGCTCCATGTCACGACGAGGCCCCTCCCCTTGGCCTTGTCGGTGAAACCGCCGGGGATCTTGGAAGTCTCCGATGCCCTGACCACCCACAGGAAGTCCTTGCCGCTGCTGCACAGGCCCTCGGCCACCTCGGCTATCTGAGCGGAGCTCGGCGCGGCGAGGCTGCCGAAGGAGACGTACACGACGGAGCGTGCCGGCCGCTCGTCCAGCCAGGCCTTGCACTCCTCCCTCATCGGTGCGAGCAGCTGGAATCCGTAGGACACGTCGTCGGGGAGGCGGTTGTCGAGGTACGCCGACGGCAGCGATGGCCCCACCGTCTTGGCGCCCCACCGCGACGCCATGTACTCCGCTTCCTGTCAGAATTTTCAGCACCTCATTCTCACGCATGCCATGCCCGGCGGCTGGCCGGCACCATGTTTGTCAGCTAACACTGCACGAGTTTTACGTGATGTGAATGTGATTACCTTGGTCTCCAGCTCGTAGAACGAGTTGACGAGGATGTGGTCCGCCACTTCAAACCCCTGGCACTGCTGCAGGAGCAGGTCAAGGTAGGCGCGGCAGCCGCCGTCGGGCTCGGTCAGGAACGTGGGGAAATCGGCCGGTTCCAGCCCCGCCGGTAGACCGGGCAGCTCCGGCAGCGCCTTTCCCGTCGCCAGCGGCAGCTCCAGCCGGCCGGCCAGCGCGTGGGAGTAGGCCACGTTCACGGCGCACGCCTGCGTGAAGAAGGCCGCGCACGACGCGCCGTGCCGCCGCGCCACGCGCGGCGCCCACAGCAGGAACGAGTCGTACACCACGGCGTGCACGGGGCGGCCCCGCGCGGACTCGGCGCGGAGGAGCTCGTCCAGCGACGCCGACCCGGCGGACTCCAGCCGAGCGAGGTACTCCTGCTCGTTGCCGGCCTCGCTGTAGCCGCCGCTGTCGCAGCCGTCGGAGTACGCGGCGACGTGGACCGCGCCCGGGGACGGCTGGCCGCTCTGGCCGAGGACGTACCGGGTCACGGCCAGGGTGCACCGCACGCCGCGCCGCGCGGCGAGCCGCTTGCCGAGCTGGAGGAGCGGGTTGATGTGGCCCTGCGCCGGGTACGAGAGGAGGAGCACGTGGGTGGTGGTGCTGCTGCTGCTGTCTGTGCCCGCCATTGTTCACCGGCTGTGTGCAGACTGCGCTGGGGCCGGGGGGTACTGCGGCATGCAGGCTTGTCTTTGCAGTACTCACTAGTCTAGTTGCAGTGGGCCAGTTAGCGATTGATTGATTGTGAAGAAGAAAGAAAATCTATACCACATCGCGATGTCATTAAAAACATGTCGCTCCGCCAGGTCGTGCCATATGTAAAATACTGTGTTTTTCAGTTAGATACTCGGCAAACTGCATACTCCTACATCCATAATTGTAAGGGATTTTAGTGTCTCTACCCCTATTCTAAAGTCCAATTGTGATTTTGCCCTTTTTTTTAACTTTGTGATTTTACCCTCGTTTTTTCTAAACGAAGCATTTTACCCCTACTATATAATATTATGCGAGACAGATTGATTAAATAGCCCAAAAAAAAAAATAAATGAAAAAACAACTGCGCAAAAAGACAAGGATACTCTTATGTCCCTCTCCAACCGCTAGGCGATAGTTCACACATCTAACGATATTAAATTGGGTTTATGTGGATTATTAATTAAAGTGTTGCATATTTTTTAAAAAAATCTGTCAATAAAAATGAGAGCTTGATGTCTAAAAATAAGGGTAAAACACAACATAAGAAAACAGGGGTAAAAACTCATGGACAAAGTCATTATTTTGTCCAAAAGTTAAGATCGTTGGAAGGACTTAACAAACTAGGGGTAAAGTTTTCCTTCGTTTAAAAATTACAGGGGTAAAACCACAAAGTTAAAAAACGAGGGTAAAATCACAAATGGACTTTAAAGTAAGGGTAGAAATGCTCAAGCCCCTAATTGTAAAATACTGTGTTTTTCATCAGTTAGAGAAAGGTATGCACCATGTTTCACTGTCGGACCGCCAGGTCGTGCCACGGGTGGGCTCAGGCCGAGATTTCTTCATCGGGCTTCGGGTCTTTCTATCACCTAGACCGGACCTGACCGCAGAGATGATCAAGTAGGAAAAACAGTCTATCCGATCTGTGTTGTGTGAGTTCGATTTGCCTTCCTCCTCAATCATGAAAGAAGATATTTGGACTACTACAACTCTTAATGCTGATGCTTAAGGCTATCATGAAACAAAGATTAACTTTGATGATATATGGCAGTAGCAAGCAAACGACTTTTTTTTTTTGACACCTCTCATCTGGATACAGTGTAGCATCTGTTCGTAGCAAGCAAACGACTTAGTGAAGAAGAATTCAGAGTTTCTCTGCTACTAACACATATTGTGATTCCATGACAGAATGTTTGGAGTGTTTGGTTCATGAGAAATAGAATTGTTCTATGAATTTGCAGGACGTCAAGAGAGCATGTTAAGCTAGATGAAAACTTAAGTTCTCTTGGTTTTGGTGTACTCAAATTTCAGTGGAAAACTGAAAACTGCTAGTTGGGAGGGGTGATCGAAACTTCATCACTTGATAGAAAACAAGAAAAACCAGGAGTTCTGGTAGACGCCATACATTGGTCGGTCTTCAGAAACAGGATCTTAAATTCTTAATGTTACTGGTGATCGTTTCATTTGAACAAAACAGGATCGAGCTTTTGACTTTTTTTTTCTTTGCATGAAACGTCTGATTGTAAATCACTAAAACACTGCGTCACTGCGAATGAAATTTACATCTACAGACTGCCATTGCCATTCGGTTCACATAATGCCATTGGCATTCAATTTCTAGACTACCATTTTTCAAGCAGATTGCATTGCCATTCAGTCTGCAGGGCAGTATACTGAACTGCTGATATCATTGGCGAGCATGGATCACAAATGACAACAGCATTGTATGGAATCTAAAATAGTTCATAAATGTGCAAATGCAACATGACAGTCTTCTGGTTCCAAAAAGTCATCAAAGCTTGACTAAAATATCGAGACCGTGGAAGCACCGGTGAAGACCATGAATCCATGATAGTAAATAAAATGAAAAATCTGTGACTGTCTCGGTCTCAGCCGTCCGTGGACGTTGATGATCCAAGAGGTTGTCTATCTTGCTCTCGACGCCTGCATCCTTTCCAGTTTCAGTCAGTAAATTAAACCTATCATTGCCTAGTGCATAGGCATCATTTTCAGCGAACCTTAGCTTATCACTTTCAGTACATTACACCTCACTGACACAACTGACTTAAACTGCATTATTGCAAGTTGCAACAAATGCCGCCCATAATTCCACAACCACCACGGCTCGGGAAACAGAACAATAACAGAAGACAAATGACACTGAAACAATGAAGTCCAAAGACACCTATACCTCGTCGGTCTTTAGGGCCTACTTGATTGGCAACTAAGGCCTTGTTTAGTTCCCAACTTGGGAGTGCCCAAGTTGGGAGTTTTTTCCCCGTAGTAGCAACTATGGCGATTTCGTTTATATTTGGTAAAAATTATCCAAATTTTGACTAATTAGGCTCAAAATGTTCATCTCGCAAAGTACAACAAAACTGTGCAATTAGTTTTTGATTTTATCTATATTTAATACTTCATGCATGTGCCGGCATTTTGATGTGACGGAGAATCTTCTTTTTGCATAATGGAATTTGGGTGTGGATTTTGGAACTAAACAAGGCCTAAAATTTGTCCAACTAAAAAATTGGCAAGCCATGAATTTGGCAAAGCATTTGGTTGGCTAACAAAACTTGTCAACCTCTCACATTTGACTTGCCAATTCATTGATAATTTTTTTGTCCAACTTTTGGCTTGCCAAATCTTTGACGTGGTAAATTTTGATAGCCAACCAAGCAGGCCCTTACTCTTTAGTCTTTCAGTCCAAGTTTGCCAAGGAAGTCCAGGATGTTTTTGTTAGAGCTGCCGCCTTCGCTCATGGCTCTCTTGGCCTTCTCCTTCCAGCCGGCAGCGTTCCGGGTGTACTCCGAGCTCCTCTCTCCTTCCATCACCTCCCTCACACGCCTCTCAAGCTCCGCCTTCCTCACCACGCCGTCCTCGTCCGGGCGCACGCGCACGCCTACTCGCCAAACGTCCTCGATGTACTTGGCGTTCATGGTCTGGTCCGACCACTGCGGCATCGCCACCATCGGCACGCCGGCGCCCAGCCCCTCCATCGTCGAGTTCCACCCGCAGTGCGTCACGAAGCACCCGACGGCCGGGTGCGCCAGCACCTCAAGCTGAGGGCTCCATGTCACCACGAGGCCCCTCTCCCTGGTCCTCTCGGTGAAGTTTTCAGGTAGCTTTGAGCTCTCCGTGGCCCTGACGACCCACAGGAATGGCTTGCCAGAGTTGTACAGCCCCTCCGCCATCTCGGCCATCTGAGCCGCGTCCGGCTTGGCGATGCTGCCGAACGAGGCGTACACGACCGAGCGCGCCGGCCGAGCGTCCAGCCAGGCCTTGGTCGTCTCCGTCAGAGGCGTGAAGACGTGGAAGCCGTAGGACGTGTCGTCCGGCAACCGGTTGTCGAGGTGCGCCGACGGGACCAATGGACCCACCGTCTTGGCTCTCCAGGTGGACGCCATGTAGTCCGATTCCTGAGGCTGCAGCTCGTAGAACGAGTTCACCAAGACATGGTCGGCGGCGTCCAGGCCGCCGAACTGGTTCACCAGAAGGTCCCAGTACCCGCGATCGTTCGGATCGGTCAAGAACGTCGGCAGGTCGCCTCGCCTGAGCCCGGCGGGGAGCCCGGGCAGGTCGAGCGGCTGCTCGTCACCAAGCGCGACGAGCGGCGGCGCCACCCGCCCGGACCACGCGTGGCCGTACGCGACGTCCACGGCGCACGGCTGCGTGAAGAATGCCGCGCACGCGGCGCCGTGCCGCCGCGCCACCTGCTGCGCCCACGGCAGGAACGCGTCGTACACCAGCGCGCGCACGGGCCGCCCCTGCGCCGCCTCGGACCGGAGGAGCTCGCCCACGGTCTCCGACCCGGCCGACTCCAGCCGCGCCGTGTACGCCTCGACCCCGCCGGCCTCGCCGTAGCCGCCGCGGTCGCAGCCGTCGGAGATGGCGGCGATGTGGACGGCGCCGCCTCCCGCTCCCTGGGACGGCTGCCCGCTCTGGCCGAGCATGAACCGCGTCACGGCCAGAGTGCACCGGACGCCGCGGTGCGCCGCGAGGCGCTTGCCGAACTGGAGGATCGGGTTGATGTGGCCTTGGCTCGGGTTCGGGAGCAGGAGGACGTGGATGCTGTGCTCTGAATCTTGCTCTGCCATGGCTGGTCGCTCAGCTGCGTGCGCTGCGGCTTGCGGGCAGTGCAGCTGCAACAGCAGCCAGCCTTGCTGATTATTTTTTGAGCCTACTGATGGAATGCATGAGCTTTAGTATACTGAGTTTCTGCGCCGAAACATTTGAAAATGTTCACCGAAATTTCATCGAAAGGCGAGGGCACGTGATTTGGTGGGAAATGTTGCTAGCCGCCATCTTACTATAACATCAACTGTACATATTTGACTCACTCCATTAGAAGATTCAGTTTGTCCCTACTCCATTATATCTAATGGTATCAATTATCGGTAGGAAGACAACTTTGCATATACCGATTTGCTTTTACGTTTTAAAAACCACTTCATTTTTTATTCTTGTTTTGAACTTTTGGTTTGAATAATTTTGATCAGCATTTTGAGATGTTCAAAAGAATTTGGTCAGCAAGCTCCTACATACCTAGCTTGTTCAGAAGGTAAAATAATACTTTAATAGAACAATTTTTCAACACTAGGGTGTCACTCTTTTTAGACAGAGTGAGTATTAGGGTCTTCACATCGAGGAAATTTTTACCATTCCACATTGGTGTAACCTTCCTGCTACGATAAGTCGATAGTATAGAGTACTGTTTGGTGGGTACTCGGTCACGAACGCCGACGATCAACCACCGTCGCCCTCAGGCACGGGTTCAGAGATAGTCGAGTTCAAGAGGAAGACGTCTCTCCTACTCGGGTTACAAAAGGAAAGCCGCAACAGGCTAGCCTTCACACTGGGCCGTGCAGGGTCGTCCATTCGTTTCACCGATTCTGGCCCAAACGCTTTGGAGCTGGGCTTCTTCAGTCGGTGTGGCGCTTCACCCCTTCCCGCCGAGAATGAACTCCTCTGCTTCTTCCCGCCTCCGTCTTCAGTAAGCTCATCGCCGTCTCTGTCAGTAGTAGTAGTACTGGCAGTGACAATTGGCTCAGGGTTACTCCATAAGCAAGACTTCCAACATATTCCACGATTTATTATTACAAGGAGTGACAGTGCTCTCTAGAGAAAGATAACAAATGCAGTACCAAAGGATTCGAAAATTTCTACCCAACTTACTTAGACTTTCAGTCCCAGCTTGCCAAGAAACTCTACGATGTTATTATCTGAGCTGCCACCTTCACTCATGGCCTTCCTAGCCTTCTCCTTCCAGTTAGCTGCATTTTGCTGATACTCCATCTTCCTGTCGCCATCCATCACCTCCCTTACGCATCTCTCCACCTCCTCCTTCTTGACGACACCATCCTTGTCGGGCCGCACCCGCACGCCCACTCTCCACACATCCTCAACGTACTTGGCGTTCACGGGCTGATCGGACCACTGCGGCATCGCCACCATGGGCACGCCGGCGCTCAGCCCCTCCGTCGTCGAGTTCCATCCGCAGTGCGTCATGAAGCACCCAACGGCCGGGTGCGCTAGCACCTCCAGCTGGGGGCTCCACGTCACAACGAGACCTCTGTCCATCGCCTTGTTGGCGAAATTCTCAGGGATCTTGGAAGTCTCCGAGTCCCTGACGATCCACATGAACGGCTTGCCGGAGTGGTACAGGCCCTCCGCCACCTCGGCCATCTGGACCGCGGTGGGCGCGGCGACGCTGCCGAAGGCGGCGTACACCACGGAGCGCGGCGGATGGCTGTCCAGCCAGGCTTTGGTCGTCGCCGTCTGCGGGGTGTAGAGGTGGAAGCCGTAGGACGTGTCGTCCGGCAAGGCGTTGTCCAGGTAGGCTGATGGCACGGTCGGACCCACCGTCTTGGCTCCCCATGTAGACGCCATGTAATCAGATTCCTTGCAAGATGTGAACGATCCATTGGTCACCACCTTATCCGGAGTTATCAATAGTGACACCAAGAACGACGTACCTGTGGCTGCAACTCGTAGAACGAGTTGACAAGGACGTGGTCGGCCGTGTGCAGGTTGTCGAACTGCTTCACCAGCAGGTCAAGGTACCCGGGGTAGCCGCTGGGGTCGGCGAGGAACGACGGCATGTCCACCGGCCGGAGGCCGACCGACAGCCCGGGCAGCTCCACGGGCGCCTCGCTCACCAGCGGCGGCTCTATCCACCCGGCCCACGCGTGCGCGTACACCACGTCCACCGCGCACGGCTGTGTGAAGAAGGCCGCGCACGGGACGCCGCGCCGCCGCGCCACGAGCTGCGCCCACGGCAGGAACGCGTCGTACACCAGCGCGTCCACGGGCCGGCCCTGCTCCGCCTCGGACCGGAGGAGCTGGCCCACGGTCTCCGACCCGGCCGACTCCAGCCGAGGCAGGTACGCGGCGATCCCGCCGGCCTCGGCGAGGCCGCCGCGGTCGCAGCCGTCCGAGATGGCGGCGACGCGGACGCCGGGGCACGTCGGCTGGCCGTTGCAGCTGAGCACGAACCGCGTCGCGGCGAGCGTGCACCGCACGCCGCGGTGGGCCGCGAGGCGCTTGCCGAACTGGAGGATCGGGTTGATGTGGCCTTGGCGCGGGTACGGGAGCAGGAGGACGTGGATGCTGCTGCTGCGGTCCGACGTTTGTGTGTCGGCCATGGCCCGTCGCCGGCCGCTCGAGAAGTTAGCTGTGTGTGCGAGAGTGACTGACGACTGACTGTGAAGTGTGATCTGTGAGAGCGCGGCCTTTTATACCAGATTTGTGTGTGGAAAATCGATTGGTGCGTGACCGAAGCATACATATATGGACAATAATCTGGCTTGCATGTCACGTAAATGCTGCTCGCATCAGCATTGGTAATACATGCTCCGTCCCTAAATATGTATCATCGTTGATATACATGTCATAAGTTTGACTCAATTTATAAAAAACATATATAATATTTACGTCTTCAAATAAATAAATATAATAAAATCTAGATTTAAAGGTCTTTCCAATGATATTAATCATGCACCATAAAAGTTATTAATTCATATTTTTAAATATATATTTATTCAAATTAGTTTCTCGAGAATCACAAGCCACAATTATTTAGAAATGAAGAGATTATGTTGTACCCAAATTTGGTTGTCCAAGATCAACAACTGACATCAAGAGTCCAAATTATAAGTTGGCTCTCCGTCAAAAGGGCAGAGGAGGAGAGACTACCTTTCTCGCGCGACCGAGGAGTGGGAACGGCGTCCCTCACGGTCATCGATGCGCCAAAACACGACGACTACGTCACCGGAGCTCCATCAAGTTAGGCTAGTAAGTCATGATCCTTTGGCTAACCCCAATAGGACAACGACTATTCAGGCAGCTCACCTCTTCGGGCACCATGACCCGATGATGCTGGAGCCCGACCGTCGTGCGATTTTGCTGGCAGCCAGCCCCTCCTACGGTACAGATGATGACGACAAGGACACCGAGTTTTCTGAACCCCCGGTACAAATGGCCCAGGGGACAGAGCTTGAGCTACCCGACTCGACCACACCCTCAGAGGAGGAGGGCCAGGTCAATGTTATCTCTGACCGCAACACCAATATTGCAGCAAATCCCTCGTCTAGGGATGGAGATGGAGCACAGGAAGCGAGTGAGCAGGCCCACACTGAATTGAAGGGAGCATAGGACGCTGATGGAGGCACTGAGATAGAGGACATCGCTGGTTGCGCCTCCCACCCGCTCTAGCCTGCGTCGGGCCACTCGTCCATCCTCCGTGCCGGTGGCACAACGCGCCCAGCTCAAGCTTATGCGCGAGCTGGACTTTATCAATGACGAGTCGTCGGCTTTAGGTGCAGCACTCACAGAGTACCTGGATAACTTTGGATAGGATCTCCCGAAGAAGGCGATCAAGGCACTACGAACTACGGCGAAGCTTGACAACAAGGAGCTTTGCAAGGCCCTTGTAGCAGTTGCAGCGGGGTTAGAGACGGAGGAGATGGAGGTCCCATAATAGTGCTCATGCATTGTATGACTATTCGAGTAGCAGTTGATCATGTTGTTGTTCTAATTGGTTGCATATGTATTATCTGGTGGCTGCAAGCAGGTTGTAGGTACAGGTGTACTAGGCGTCGACATAGTCAAGTTAGGGAATTAGAACATGCACATTGGTTGTTTTCTAAGGCCAAATTATTATAGTCTCTTGTTGTATCCTTAGAAGGTGAGTAGCATGGGATTGTGAGTAGTCTGTTTAGCTCTTCTCACCCAGCTTGATAGTGTGTCAAACCTAGAAAGTTGTTTATATTCTCTACTCTTTTTTCATTAATATATGCCGGTTTTCCGGAACTAAATAAAAAACAGATTGGAAGTTGGCAACAACAACACACCTCCAGCTAGACATGCTATCGTATTCTAAATGTATGGCGGTCAAGTAAGCATTTCTACCAAAACATAAACAGGGCCACGAAGCTCATAACTGAGTGGAAGCTGTACATGGCCGGCTAGGATGCTCATAACTGAGTGGAAGCTGTACATGGCCGGCTAGGATCGGATGGCCATTCGCCCGTCGAGGCGTCGACGATCGGCCCGGCCGCTGTCAGGCTCACCGGCCGGATGGGTTGCGGTCCATCGGTTCATCAACCATAGTCGTCAGTGATGACATCTGAAGCATTGTCGTCATGCTGGAAGAAGAGAAGACTGATAACACCTCTGATCCTCTGCTGTCACTCCGGACTTGTAGAACTGTCACATGCATAAATGCGCACACGCAAGCTGCCGGGGCCACCAGGAAACGAGCTTGGTGTGCCGCTCGTCCTCGCCGCCGCCGCCAGCCCGCCAGCCTGCCATGCGCCGAGAGACCACGGTGTCACAGTCTAAGATATGGAGTAGGTTGGAAATGGAACTCGGGGGAGGAATCAGCAGAGTTGGTATATGAGAAATTAAAGTGGAACGCACAGAGAACCCCATGAGGAATGCGAGTTTTCAGTCCGCTAGGAATTTGGGAGGGATGCGAGTTTTTAGTCCGAAAGAAGCCCACGACCGGTGAATTGGTCCTGTGGCTGTAGCCAGCAGACCAGCGAACCGTGATCCGTGAACAACGACAACGGGCCACCGAGCCGCCACCGTCCTTGTCAAGTTGTGACTTGCAGATTTCTTCTCCTTAGAAAAAGGAACATTTCTTCGATATGGTGCCCCCAAGTTAAACGTGAATTTTATTAAAACTCACTATGGTACATCTCTAAATTATATACGAAAATCCCATCAAAAAATTATCAACTATGATTGGCCAATGAAATCGACAATGAAGACCATGATGGTACCGACTAAATTGATTGAAATCTGTGGTGCATCGAAGATGAAGATCACGGCGCTAGCGGGACTCGATCAATGTGATGAGTAGATGAGACAAGTTTGATGGGGTTGAGATCAAAGTCGGCTTGGGGTTGTCACCTATAGATGATTGCTCTTCATTGACTAGAGTGGAGTATAGTAATTAAGCAAAATTTTGGGGGTACCACTCGTTTATAGAGCATCTCCACCAAATCTATCAATTCTCCCCTATAACAACCTATAGTAGATCTCTCAAAATGAACCTTTGGATATCTTTACTTCAGCAGATTGCCAAAAACATCTATCTGATCTCTAGCCCGTACACGATTGTCTAATTATCACATTCTTCCTACTTTCCCTACCTTGGACCTTTTCTCT
The DNA here is from genome assembly GCA_018135685.1 of Themeda triandra. Taxonomy (NCBI): domain Eukaryota; kingdom Viridiplantae; phylum Streptophyta; class Magnoliopsida; order Poales; family Poaceae; genus Themeda; species Themeda triandra. The sequence goes on along the minus strand of JAENPR010000002.1, from coordinate 3,631,581 downwards.
CACATGTACATGCCGCCCCCTTCCACCTCTCGTCTCTCCCTCATGTGTGTCAACAACTAAATACGGGAAAGGAAATTCGATGTGGCAATGTTGCAACAAGCTTTCCGTGTGATACCATCGCAAGAATATTGGCATGGCATTCTGACCCCAGTGTCTAATAAACATCCAGTCAATCGCTCAGGCCTTGCTGCTCACATGGGTCAGATTTATAACATGGGTAGGATCTGTGTTGCAACATGGACACTTGGTGGTCATGGGGGTGATGTTGCACTATAAGTGTAGTGTGGCGAAAGTTGGAGTGAGACCTAGTGGATAGGAGATATTTTTTAGCAGTCGGCAAGAGCTTTGCCAGGATTTTTAGATGAAAAAAATAGAAAAAAATAATTACAAAGGAAAAGAAGTCGGGATAAAACTCCCACCCATTGTGGCCCTAATGGCCACTAACCACTGGATACTCGAACCCCCATCACAAGTCGAGTGACTTCCATCGAAAACAACAAACGGTAGAGAAACCATGGAAATAAAACAACTAGAAAGGAAAGAAACTTGGACCTAGCCTTCAATAACATGAGAACGCGTCGCCATCTGGAATTATTGTTGAATGTTATCTTTGTAGAGCAATGTTACTTGTCTTGGTTGCAAAAACGTTGTTGAAAAGTTCTTCTATTCCACCCCTTCCAAATGTTTCACAAAAATAAATCATAAATCTCATCGACCTTTCCCCTTTGTCCTCTATCAAATTTGGCACGACATTTGCACCAGTATCCATGTAAACACTATGTCATTCCCACTGAATCCACTGCTGTGAAGCCAAACCATTGTTTCAATAATTTTTAAATTTCTTTTGCAAAGATTAGTTAGTATCGGATAGGAGATCTCTCAATCTCTATTTCTTTAGAGCTTGTTTGGATGTCCATAAATTGGTCACAACTCACAATCCACATATGTTGAAGTGGGTTAAAGTGCATTTAAACTAATTTCCGCTCTAAATATGGTTTGAGGTATATACATTTGTATGTAAACAAGACCTTAGCGGATAAGAAAAAATTAGATTAACGGAGCAGCTAGGTCGTTTTTCATTAAGCAAAAAATAGACATCCAAATTCGCTTCTGATGGGATTCGAACCTGGGTGGCTAGTTGTATTATTACATTTACTCACCTAGCCAAGTGAGCTATCGCTCCTTTCCCACTTAGCGGATAAGAGCAAGTAAAGTATTTCTCATATTTTATTAGAAATAGAAGAGCAAATGATTGACCTGGTCGAGTTGTACCTAGCCTATTGATCGGCTGTGAGCCGAGCTGAGAAGCGTGTTATGTTAAAAGATGACATGCGAGCTAAACAAAACGACCAAGCGAGCAAGTGACGATTTACACCACGTGTGGAGAAATGGACAAATAAGGAAGAAGTGCGTATGGTGTAGTGATCCTGTAATTTTCTTCAACTCCTCGTGCAGATCCAGGAGATCCGTTTTTCACCGAGAAAATTCAATAGAAACAGTTGGCTGCTTGGGCTTTGCTTCAGCATCTGACGATAACATATGTCGCTGAAGCATCAAGACGATCGTCTATATAGAGAGAGACCTGCACACTCGTACTTCCCAAGAACATCACCACTGCAAATCATATCTGAAATAGAATTGTCATAGCATCCATTCATTCATCAGTTGAACCATGGCGGCGAGATCGTCCGATCAAAGTGAAGTCCACGTCCTTCTCCTGCCATTCCCGGCGCAGGGCCACATCAACCCGCTGCTCCAGTTCGGCAAGCGGCTGGCCGGCCGCAGCGGCGTCCGGTGCACCCTGGCAGCGACCCGTTTCGTGATCACCTCCACCAAGCCGGCCCCAAGCTCGGTCCACATCGCCGCCATCTCCGACGGCTGCGACGAGCGAGGGCCCGACGAGCTCGGCGGGATGTGCGCCGCCTACTTCGAGCGCTTCGAGTTGGCCGGGTCCGAGTCGCTGGACGCGCTCCTCGCGTTCGAGTCGGAGCAGGGGCGGCCCGTGCACGTGGTGGTGTACGACGCGTTCGCGCCGTGGGCGCAGCGTGTGGCGACGCGGCGCGGCGCGGCGTCGGCCGCGTTCCTCACGCAGCCGTGCGCCGTGGACATCCTGTACTCGCACGCGTGGGCCGGCCGGCTGCCGCCCCCGCCGCTGCTACGCCCCGACGAGGTGCTGCGCGACCTGCCCGGGCTGTCAACGCAGCTTGAGGTCAGTGACATGCCCACGTTCTTGGTCGACGCCAAGTACCCCCCGTCTTTCCTGGAGCTGGTGCTGAACCAGTTCCTGGGACTGGACACCGCCGACCACGTGCTCGTCAACTCGTTCTACGACCTGGAGCCGCAGGAAGCTGACTACATGGCATCTACGTGGAAAGCCAAGATGGTGGGGCCGACCGTCCCGTCGGCGTTCCTCGACAACCGCCTGCCGGACGACGTGTCCTACGGCATCCACCTGCACGTCCCAATGGCGGCAGAGAGCAAGGCGTGGCTGGACGCCCAGCAGGCGCGGTCCGTCCTGTACGTCTCCTTCGGCAGCATGGCGTCGCTAGGCCCGGACCAGATGGCCGAGATCGCCGAGGGCCTCTACGGCAGCGGCAAGCCCTTCCTGTGGGTGGTCCGGGGGACAGAGACCGCCAAGCTGCCCAAGGGCTTCGCCGACAAGGCGGCGAAGGCCGGCAGGGGCCTGTTGGTGTCGTGGTGCCCGCAGCTGGAGGTGCTGGCGCACCCCGCCGTCGGCTGCTTCTTCACGCACTGCGGCTGGAACTCGACCGTGGAGGCGCTCAGCGCCGGCGTGCCCATGGTGGCGATGCCGGACTGGTCGGACCAGACGACCAACGCCAAGTACATACAGGACGTGTGGCGCGTCGGCGTACGGGTGCGCCCGGACGCCGATGGCGTGGTGAGTAGCCAGGAGGTGGAGCGGTGCGTGCGGGAGGTCATGGAGGGCGAAACGGGCGAGGAGTTCAGGAAGAGAGCTCTGGAGTGGAGTGCCAAGGCGAGGAAGGCCATGGGTGAAGGCGGTAGCTCGGATGTCGCCATCTCGGATTTCCTATCCTGTTTTGGACACTCGACCTCCACTCGTGTGACTCCTGCCAACTGATTGATCTTGCTGGCCGGATGCACCGTTTGACGTCTCATTCGTTGCGGTTTCGAACTTTCGATTCTTAATATATATGTATACAAAGATATCCGGCCGCGCCTCCTATACATTTTAAGAGATGATCGATCGATACATGTGGAGCATGGAGGCTCTTAATTTGTAAGATATAAATTGCAGCTCAAAACTTTTTGAACACAAAATGCAAATTGTTGTCTGGCAAGGCGTGTGCAATATAGCATAAGCAAGTGATAAAAAGTTGTTAATATGTATAACAAAATTGTCTCCTATTTTACTATTTTTATACTTTTTAATTTATTAATTTTACTAATCATGCAACTCAATACGTAGGTACATAGTTAGTACAATTTCTAGCCTCATTTCTTTTTTCGAGACAACGCCGTTGCGTGTATTTCATTAAGCAGGATAAAGGTCAAACAAACAGCCGCGACGCGGCAAACAAAGGGCTTAAAGAGCGAAACAGAAACGAAAACGAAAAGGCGGACAGCTACACAGACGGTAACCACAGGTTACCAGGGCTCCAAAAGGCGGTCTAGCCTCATTTCTAGATCCGCCACTGTTTGGGAGACGAATTTCCTGCAGATGAATGATGATGCTATCACCAACCTCCAACGGACCGCTCCCAGCCTTTGCCGTGCCCGATCGAGCGGCAGTGCCGCCGACACCTTTTATTTCGTGTTGCAGAGTGAGCTGTTCTTCGTTCCGGCCATCTGGCTGTGTGCCCCATAGGCCATAGCAAACAAACACATAACATGGCAAAGCACGTTTCTTGTCCCATGCGTGGTTCGCGTGACGACCGCGACCTTCGAAGCGTACGTGTCGGCTACCGGCTGTGTGGCTGGACCTCGAGAAGGAGAAGTCTATAGCTAATTCTAGCTAGCGCGGTTTATATTGTCATGCATGCGACCAAGGTCTTGTTTAGATGGTTATATTTCTAGCCCAAGAAGTAATGTATCATTTCGTTTGTATTTAACAAATATTATCTAATTATGACATTATTAGGCTTAAAAGATTCGTCTCGTGATTTACAACTAATCTGTGTAATTAATTAATTATTTTATCAATATTAATTGCTCCATGCATACAACACAATATTTGATTTGATGGAGAGAGTTATATTTCTAGTCTTTTTGAGGCAACTAAACAAGGCCCAAGATTACCGCTGCTACTACTAGCTAGTAGCTACTCTAGCTAGCTGCCGCGCGCGGCTCGCCCGCGGTGTGGTCTTGGCCGCGCAATCAAGCACGGCGGCGGCGCCCGTTGCTGGCGCTTTTTGTCAATTATCATTGTGCCCAGGACTGACTGACTGTGCCGTCGCCGTCGGAAGAGTGAAAGAAGCGGTGTGTCTCGGCGCCGGTCAATCGGCGAGACGGCCGCACGCGGCGTGACCACTGGCTCGATCCGCCCGTGCTCTCATGGAATTGTGTCACTACGCCACATCTGAGCCGGCCCAAGGAAGCCCATCGTCCAAGGAAGAGCACCAGAGCCCGTCACAGGAGCGTCCATCTTGTATCGCAAGTCGAACTTGCTTTCCAGCCGGGCCTCGTTGGTCTGTGTTAGCATCCCCTCAGGCCCAGCCCAACACTCCACCATAGGTTCGGACGTTCATGCGCATCATGGCCCATTTATAAGGCAAGAGGCCCAATTCCTCCCAAAAGCCCGGACTAGTGGGAGAGGGATGCTCTCCCTTATAAAGTGGTCATGGCCCCTAGCCTTGGCAAGGTGGTACTAAACCTGAGGTGCCTGACATCCCACCCCCCATAAGGTGGGGCCCCTGACATTCCACCCCCCATAAGGCGGAACCAGGAGCTGATACCAATTGTTAGCGAATCACTATAGCTGGTAGCAAATTACTAGAACTGGTAGCAGGATTACAGCATTGGGGAGGAGAATTGTTCGCCTCGGCGAAGAGTGCTTGGGGAAGAAGAAGATGAGTTCGGGTTCTAGAATAAGATTACAAATTTCATGCCCTCTCTCTCCTTCGCTTACAGAATATAACAGCTCAGCGCCACTCAGCGCTTCCACGCGAAGCCAGCCAGGCGCGTGTTGGGCTTCGCCATCCTCTTGGGCCTTGACGTGTTGCCGCCGTCCTCTGGAACATTGGGCTTGCTAATGGGCTCGTCCTCTGTCATTGGGCCTTGCTCCGGGTAGCTGACAGTCTGGTGTGTATTGAGAGCGAATTGATTCGTGGGTTAGCCGGAATCCGTCGTTCCCACCGTTTTGGAAAAGGATTTTGGGAGTTGGCACACATTTCATCTTGGGCCTTTTACCTGTATACCCTTAAAAAAGTTCACTCCTACCTCCATGCTACTAAAAAGTTTGTTCACACCTGTATGCCCAAGTCGAACTTTGTTTTGCCCTTCATGCCATTCCGTCCACACTGACCGCTAACGGTGTCAACTTGCCATGAAAAAAGTCTAATATACCCTCTGATCTGAAGATAATGGCATGTGGACCCCACAATTGTCCGTGTCCTCTCACCTCCGCTCCATCTCCTTCACGACCGCCTCCGCTCCATCTCCTTCACGGCCGCCTCCGCTCCATCTCCTTCACGGCCGCTGAAAACGCGCTGTCGTCCAAGGCCCGCACCCAGGCTGCTCCCGCGGTGCTCGTCCCCGGCACTCGCCCGCCCCTCGACACGCTCCCACAGGGCCAAGCGGTCGTCGAGTGCGGGCAGCAGCACGGCGACGCCGCGAGCCCAGCCGCGCTCCGGCGGTCCGCGTCCGAGCAGGAGCCGCGGGACCCGTGCCTGCGCACCCCCGGAGACGAGACGAGCCGAGGACGCGAGGCGCAGCGGCAGATCGCCCGTGACGGCCGGCACGCGAGGCTGAGCTCTAGCTCACGCCTCGGCGGCGCGCACGCGAGGCAGAGTGGCTGCTCGTCCGCTCCGCTGCGGCTGGGCCCGTCGAACACCGCCGGCTTTGATCACCGACCAGCGTGGACCCTCGATCCTCCTCGCAGTCGCAGGTCCTCGCGCGGGGGATTCTGGACGTCGTGCACTGTGCCGGACCTCCACGAGCACCAGGGCGCGAGCTCTGCGGTGGCTTGCGCCAACTCTGAGGCGAGGTTGCATGAGTGCCGTGGCGAGGCGAACCATCTTCCCGGCGAGACTACGCGAGCTCCGCAGCAAGCCTCGTGACCCCCACAGCAGCCTGCGCAAGCTTTGCAGCCCAAAGCCAGCAACTGTTGCCGCGTCCTCGCAAGCAAACAGGCAATGCAAGCAACGAGCAAGCAAGCAAGAACCGTGGATTAAATTTACGTATCGAGCAACACTGAACCAAGCAAGCAATGCAAGCTGCGGCCTTGGGACTGGGAGACGACGTCGCGGGTCCGCTGGCTCTGAAGCCGAAGGCAACGACCTCCCCATCAGTCGCGTCCAAGGGTGTCGCGAGTTCTCTGGGCTCGGCAAGCCAGTGCGGGGACGCGGCCCGGTGGCAGAGCCGTCAGCGTTGTGTGCGGCATGCGGCTGCGAGCCATCCGCGTCGTGGGTGAGCGGCTTTAATTCGCAAGCCCTGCAGTGCTCCGGCGGCGCGAGCCCTGCTGTGCTCCGGGAGTAGGGGCTGGTCCTGCGCGCGCGCATGGCCGCGCCCTGCCCCACCGCCACCGCCACCGCCGCCCCTGGCCGAGAGCAGGTGGCCGTCGCCGCCATGGCCCATGGGCCATGGGCACGAGCAGGCAGGCCAGGGCTCCTATTGGAAGATGATGGAGTCACTGACAACATGTCCCTGCCCGACAGAGCATGAAAGCAGTGGATAGGGTGTGAGAGAGAGGGGTATTTTGGACGTTTTCGGTAGCCAGGCCCACACGTCAGAGCTGGAAAACGGCAACAACTGGATGGAAGGCGGACGGAATGGCGTGGAGGGCAAAACAAAGTTCAACTTAGGCATACAGGTGTGAGTCAACTTTTTAGTGGCATAGAGGTTGAACGAACTTTTTTGGTGGCATACAGGTAAAAGGCCCTTTCATCTTCAGCGGGAAGAGTAGGAAAAAAAATTGGGTACGGACCATGCGTATAGTGTTTTTGTATGGATGTTTGACTGAATTGTGGTCCTATGGGGGTGTGCTTATCCTAATGACGTCTAAATTTAGATCATGGCCATGCATCAGAGAGACAATCCGTAACAGCCCTGTCAACGGATGGTCCGTACCTGATTTTTTTTCCGGAAGAGTAGCTAACTCGCTGCAAAAGGTCAGCGAGGACGGGGAATAGGAGGTGGGGATTTGGAGCCACATTTTCTTTCGGCGAACAAGGAAGAGCGGCACCATTTGTGGGACTGATGTTGACCGGCCGCAAGCATCTAGAGCAGCTGGCACCCCTAACTTTACATGCTACTTCTAGATAGACTGCCACTCCTAACTTATTAATTATGAGCAAAATAGCACCGTGTATGTATCGAATTATTCGTGTCAAATCACTATTCTTCTAAGCACGTCTGGTTTTCCTCGCCTCCACTCTCATTTTTCTCTTATAGGAGTTATTTGCTCATCATTGCTTGCACGCGTGATTCGCATCAACTCCAGACCACCAATGAATTGGATCGTACAGTAGATTGATCTGCCCTCTGGAAGGATCTAGCGTGCTCAGCCGGAAGCATCTAACGTACTCAGCCCATGCGTCCACTAGCTAGGCATATAATCTTGCTTTAATTTGTTCGTCGGCATATATATGAGCTATGCTTTTGCATGGATTCAAAGTGTTCCTGCGCGTGGAGCAGCAGAGGACTCGCATCACGTATGACGTTCACGTAGACCTACTAATGAGCAGAAAAAGAGAATAATTTCTGGGAAAGTGAGGCTTTATCTAATCAGCATGAAAGATTGAATTTATATAGATGGTTACTTTAGATATATTTATGTATTTTAACAAAAATGTTTGACATGTTTATATTGACCATAACTGCAAATATAATTTCTTATTGATAAGAAAATTCAATCATTTTGATAACAACTATAATTTTCTAGCAAAGAATACTTTAATTTAGAGTAAAAGGTCGATCATTACGAGGTTCAACTATTCAAATTATTACGAGATCTCACTTAAAGCTCTAAGGCTTTTTCTTAAACGATATGGTGTTTTGTTTCAAATAATGGTTTGTGTGCTATTGTAGTACTTAAGCCCATACTCAATAACCTATAAGAATGTTTTTAAAAAGTGCAAAAAGAAGAATTAATAATAAATACAATAGGCGCAATAGTTTTAATTTAACTTGAAGAGAGAGGAAAATTTTAGTAATCGATAAGAATAAATCATAATTTAGATTCATGACTTCATAAGATACATGATGAAGCAAGAGACACGATGGTTAATGGTAAGTTTCGAAGTAATTGTATATTTAAATATATAGAGGTGACATGTGAAATTAAAAAATGAATGTAATAAGCAGTGGCGGACCTAGGATTTGACGAAGACTAGGGCCAAAATTTAGTAGCAAAACTATTAAGTTGGGTCTCAAAGATCATGAGCACGCGAAAAAAAACATGTCTTGAAGTCTTGTTCCACTATTTCGTGTTTTGAGAAGAAACAAGACCACATCGCTCGAATGAACAGTAAATAATATTATTACTAAAAATTAATAAAAGCTGATATAAATACTTTGGAATTCTTAGGTTTGAGTGATTTTGACAAACTATAGGCTAGTTTGATGAAATAATTGGCCCCAAAACTATAATATAGTTGTAAAGTTCCATCAAGTCATACGTATATATTTGCATCGAAGCCAAATCTGGGCACGGAGAGCAACCAATACTCACCTTGTAGCGAACGCGCTCGTAGCGCGATGGTTCGCTTCGCGGTGTGCGAGCGGCCGGTCGGGAGTTCGACTCCCGGCCTCGCACCTGGGGTGTTTACCCCCAAATAAAATCTCCGCCTGGTCTGCTGCGCGTCCGCCCCTCACGCGTGAAGCCTCGTGACGTCTCACCTTCGAGGATTTCGGTGATATCAAGAAGGACGCGGTCTTCATGATCGAGTGTAGTTATAGGTTTGTTTGTACACGGGTGGTGTGAGTGCGTGCGTGTGTCGAGTGGGCGTGCGTGTGTACGAACAGATACTATAGCTGTACCCAGATGAGAGGCGTCAAAAAAAAAAAAAATACTCACCTTGTAGTATTTGGATTGAAACATATACACCTATCTATTCGAGAATTCAAATAGAATACATACATACATGAATGCACATGGCGAGGCATGACTAGGGCCATGGCCCTACTGGCCCTGGTCCTGGGTCCGCCAATGGTAATAAGCTTATAATAACTGCGTATAGACTCCAAATTATCTATTATATATGTTATGTTAGAAAATAAATAAAGAGAAAGCCACATAATTTAATATAAGTAATTCTTTATTAGTCAGATATGCTCCATCCATTTCAAATCATAACAAGGCTCTAGTTTTCTAAATACATAGCCTTTTCTATACACTTAGATGTAATGTCAAGATGCATAGTAAAATAACATATCTTAAAAAGTGAAAATGTCTTATAATTTGGAATGAATAGATTATTAAATTTGGAATGAATAGATTATTAAACAATAATTTATACTTATATCTCTTACTCTGTAAAATTCTAGCCCATACGTGGGCACAATTTGATAAACTAGTGTATATAGACATAATATATCTAGATGTGTACCAAAACCTATTTAAAAAAAAAAATAAGCTGACTTACAATTTGGAATGGAGAGAGTAATTGCTAACAGAAGCTTAATGAAAACCATTGTATTGAAACTCATAGAACATGTTAGAATATTTTTATATATACATATATTAGAATAAAAAATCTAATAATATTTGATGCCGACTATCACTAGGAGAGAAAGTTTTTTTTTTGCGACAACACTAGGAGAGAAAGTACGGAGAGGGAGGATGAAGAAGATAAAGTGGAGGGTAAAAGAGACATTGGAGGGTAAACATTCATGTTTTTGTAGCGGTATTGAGTAAATTTGGTGCATGCCATTAAATATCACGTAGGAACGGTGTCTATAAGCAAAATTTGCATTTTTTTTTTATAAAGGACATATTAATGTTACTAGAGTAATCATGCTTGCGGACTTAAAGACTCCAACAGAGCCTCCATGTCATGCACCACTCAACACCAATAATATCGAATCATCTTATAGACAACAGTTGTCTGTCCTAAGCTGAGGCGGTTGTGTTGCTTTCATAACTTTTGCGGGCATACTTATATATGAAAGGTAGTGGAGAATCACATTGGCCCATTGGCGTAGCGATCATCATGAAAAGTCAAACCTACAACTCGAGCGTACCATGATTAACAATGTGGTTCAGTCATCGTCAGCCCGATTTTATCATACTACTAGGATCTTAAAACTTGTTTTTAATTTAGAGTAAAAGGTCGATCATTACGAGGTTCAACTATTCAAATTATTACGAGATCTCACTTAAAGCTCTAAGGTTTTTTCTTAAACGATATGGTGTTTTGTTTCAAATAATGGTTTGTGTGCTATTGTAGTACTTAATTAAGCCCATACTCAATAACCTATAAGAATGTTTTTAAAAAGTGCAAAAAGAAGAATTAATAATAAATACAATAGGCGCAATAGTTTTAATTTAACTTGAAGAGAGAGGAAAATATTAGTAATCGATCAGAATAAAATATAAATAAAATCAAATTTTAGATTCATGACTTCATAAGATACATGATGCAACAATAGATTGGTAAGGTTTTGAAGTAAATGTATATTTAAAATATGTAGACAATAATATCAAATCATCTTATAGACAATAGTTGTCTGTCCTAAGCAGAGGCGGTTGTGTTGATTTCATAACTTTTGCGAGCATATATATGAAAGGTAGTGGAGAATCACATTGGGCCATTGGCCTAGCGATCATCATGAAAAGTCAAACCTACAACTCGAGCATTGTTCAATTTGGACTTCTTTGTGCTAATATATAGTAGAGCCATGATTAACAAGGTGGTTCAGTCATCGTCAGGCCGATTTTTATCATACTACTAGGATCTGGAGGGGGGTTCCTTATACAAGTTTCATTTGATTTGATAGGTAGTACATACGTGTTACCAGAAAACAATCATGTGTTGATCTAGCTAAGGTTGCTATCTGTCATGTAAAATTTGGACTTCTAGCTAACAAGATGCTCAGTTTGGACTTTTCTCCGTTTCCGAGAGAAGACTTTCATGGTTGTACAGTCATCATGATCCCTGTTTGGTCATAAAGAATCCGAAACTCTGAGCTTATACTGGCTAGCACCAGTGAACAAAAACTGTGAGGTAGCTTTCTCTTACAAAACTTTGACGGGTACACGCACGTTACGGAAACAATCATGTTTTTGACCTTGTCTTGCCAAGTTACAATCATCGTGGTTGGTGATGTCGTCGTTGATAGGATCTGAACGTACAAGTTCAACTACACAGGGAAACACGGCCTGATTGGTGCGAGTGGTGCTTGACGGACGATGTTGTGACTTGCATAACCGGCGGCCGTGTGATGGGAGACATGACGCATGCGTGAGTTGCATGACTACTGAACCTTGAAGAAAACTGACGTGAAATTTCATAGGTCCATTGGAACTATAAAAATTTTCAGAGGTCATTTGGGGCGCATTGGCGAGCCCAATGGGTAGTCCAGATAGGCACAGGACTACCCTGGATTTTGGCCCAAAATTTTTTTAGTACTCCTCTCGGCCCGCATAAACTTGGCCCAATACTGCTCTTTCTCATTTCCGGCTTTCTCCGTTCATCCCGTGACTCCGTGGCGAGCAGAGAGTCGGGCGAGTCTCCTGCTGCCCACGCCCACGAGCGACCTGGAAGGCGAGGAGGAGCCGCCGCGGCGCCGTCCCACTCACGCCGGCCGGCCAGTCACCGCCTCCGTCCTCCCCCGACCTGCCGTCGGCCCGTCGGCCGTCCTTCCCCATCCCCTGCCCGCATTTGCCTGCCGCCCCCGCCCCGACAGGGACAGCCGGACAACGTCCGCCCGATGGCCGGCAGCTCGGCACTCGGCAGTCCGGCAGACCGGCACCACCGCGGCACCGCACCGGCGCACCACTAGTCTCGCCCGCCGGCTCTTCTGGTCCTAGTGATTGGCGAGTTGAATAATGAAAGAGCCTCCTTCTGCTTATTATGTGCATTGTTTTGCACATCAACTCCAATTAGTGCTTGTTGCTGTAGGGAGATGTTGGTGCTAGTACTTCTTTTGCTAATGTTTCACGCTTGCTGAATATGGTTGGAGTTTCTTGCAAATGCCATGATATGCTTCGAGATGTTAGAGCACTAAAATTGAAGAAAGCACTTGAATTGGGTGAAACAGAAAGTGGAAGTTTCTTATATTGTAGTCTCTTATATGGCAATGAGAAAGCGCAAATTATTGTAGTCTCTTATATTTATGTAAGACATTATCTTATCTGTAATCTATTTGTGCAAGTTTCAGACCTATTTATGTAAGCTTTAAACATTTAATTGTATTGTTACAATTTGCTTATTTTATAGCTATTTTACCAAATTTTTTCTTTAAATTTGGTCGTGTTGCGCATGAAAAAAATTTTAGGACTACCTTGGTTTCAATTCCTGGGTCCGCCACTGTTGGGGCGCTCTTTTATTGGGACTCAGCTTCTTAGATGAACAATAAAACGCACACTTTATATATCAGGAATAAAATTAGCTGAGGTCTAATGTCACTTTTACCTGCCACCCAACTAATAATTACATATTAGCTAGTTTCTGGACATGCATGATTGAATGCATAGGGCTAATGAGCTAATTTTTAGTCCTATCTCATAAAAATAAAATAGGGGTTAATACTAGTACTAGAGTTAATTTTTCAACCAAGTTTACAACTAGTTTCAGAGTAAATATCTCATCCAGGAAACAATATACATGTAAATATTTTGACACGTAGCACCAGCACTAAGACTCTAGCTAGCTGTCAAATCAAAAGTCCTAGCAGAAAATTTTCATTTTGCTAATTCTGTAGAGGTAGAGCAAACTGGCCATAAGCAGCTTAATAACTCAAAGTTTTAAGAAATTAGGTGATAAGTTTTTGCTTTGCAAAATATTATGCACAAAAGTCGTGACTTGTAAGTATAACTTTATTACTTTGTGAAAATGAAAAACTGTGCAAAAACGAAGACATTTTTTTCTAAAAAGAGGAAAGCTGTGACGGTTATGTGATGGTTAACGAACGTTTGCTGATTCAGGTCTTTTAAGCACATCGTCAAGTCATTATCAGCTTGACAATCACTATCTATATAGATGGTGAAAGCTATGATAAAACTGTGTGTGGCACGCACACTTTGCAAAAACGTTTGCTGATTCAGAGTGGAGGTGAGATCACTACCCCAGTTTTTTTTTTCTGTGACGGCCAAAACCGTCAGGAAAAATGGTCAAACCCGTCAGGGATGTACATCCCTGACGGTTACCGTCAGGGATCCACCGTCAGGAATAGACTGTCAGGAATAGTACACTTTCCCTGACGGCGGGCCGTCAGTGATTAGTTCCTGACGGTTTAATCCGTCAGGGAAGAGTTTGAGTGACGGTTGCTGCAGATCCCGTCAGGAAATTTTCCCCGTCGGTGGCTCACTGTCAGGAAATATTCAAACTTTCACTGGCGGCGGTAAACCGTCAGTAATCATTCGAACTTCCCTGTCTGTAACTCAACCGTCAGGAATTGTTTAGTTTTCACTGTCGGCGAGTAAACAAACTGTCAGGAATGATTTCTTCCCTGACGGTACAACTGTTCACAGCAATTGATCCCAAATTGTATATTATTTCAGCCATTAAATTTACTGTTCACAGCAACTATTATACCAGGTCACTGAACCATTCATCCATACTTAAGTAATACAAATATTACATTGGATAGTCTTCGAATATCATTCAAGTTATTCATAACAAATACAACTTAATCCAAAGCTAAATATAGCTGCTGCCTCTACTTAGCCTTCTAGTTAGGTACAGCTAACATAATTTGAACTACAGGATCGTAGTTAGGTACTAACAGCCACATGTACAAATGGCAGTTTCATAACAGGAACCTATGAAGGCGCTCCCAACTGAACTTGCTACTGCACAACACAAAATATGCTTGCTGGTTGTCTAATAGAGCTTGCTAAGTAGCTAGCTCCGAATAGAACTTGTTGCTGCACAACCCAATCTGGCATGCCTTGACCTTCGAGGGAATCTGATCATAGCTATTTGCTCTCTCAACCAAAATGCAGCTCAGATGGTAATGTGCAACAGTTTTTGCGCAAGCATGACTGCTGTGAACAGACATTAAGTGGCAACTCCTTCATAACTTTTGTTGCATAACCAAAATGCCTCCCTTGCAGATGCCCCTTCAAACTTGCTGGTTGTTGCCAAAACCTGTAGTCCAATGAACAAAGGACTACACCTCCAAAAAATACTTCCTGCCATCACACAAATCAATGGCCATCACTGTTGTCCAGATTGGCTGAAGCATGAGACGATCCATCTAGAGCCCCTCCCTACATCCAAAACGAAATATATCAGACCATTCATGAGAATATGTAGACTAGATAAATTCTGGAAATGATGACAACTATGAAAGGAGCAGATGACTTAATATGGATCAAGAACAATTTAAAATATGAAAATGTGATAACTTAATATGCATCAAGAACTTGAGATTTAATCTCACCATCTCATTTTCTTCCTGCAGCAGTTCAGGTGGTATCTCTATCTGTACTTTGCTAACAATGAGCTGCAAGTGAAGATTTCCAACATAATTAATATTTTTTGGCCTTCCATTGCAGATATATAGTGTACCAGAATATAATTGTACCTCAAGTAGACGACCATTACGCTTCACATCACGAGTCAATACAACATTTTGTTGGGCCAATGCTGCATTTTGTTGAGTTAACTGACTGACAGTTGCAACTGACTCCTCATATCTTGCCAACAGATTCTGAAAAGCCCTTGAGGTTGTTGGCCTAGTCCCACTTGCCTTAGCAACATCAATTATCTGCGCCTTCTTCACAATACCATCTCCTATTGCAAGACGACCATGGGGCAAGCCACCACCAACCTTGTATGCAATTTGACCATCAAAGGGTTGCTCCTGCCAGTTATCTGGGTACTTTTCTTGTAATGCCTCATTGTACTCATCCTAAAAACAATATAAGTTGTTAGCTAGAAATTAAGAATGGAAAATAACAGAAGTACATAGAAATTTTGCTACATACAACAAGTTTCTTTGTCTGTTCAGGAATTGGGCCAGCATTCCCATTGGCATCACAGTTTTTAACACCAGATCTCATGCAGCAAAAAGTGTTTGTTATTGTGGCTTGCCTAGGTCCATACTTTGCTCCCTTCAAGGCATAAAAATAAGTGATCAATGTTAATGCCTAATGAATAACCAAACTCATTCAGAAATGATTGTGATAAAGTAGATTACCAAAAATTGTTGAGTCTCCAGTAATGGCCTAGAACCACCCCTTTTTGAGCGCCATCGGGATTTTTTTTTCGAGAACCTTGCCCAAGCCTTCTTTTCTTAAAGTATTCATCGAGCACCAATACTTGCAAAGGGACTCCCAGCATTCATCGGTGAACCGTCGAGGCTTGCATTGCATGTACTTGTTCAAAAGTAAGTAATTTAGCACGCGCAAATGTATTAGACTTTGGGCTTTTAATGATTTCCCGATAGTAGAACTTGACAGCATCAACACGAGCTTGGTACATCATATTCTTGCATTGATTGTGTGCATATTTCTCAAATACACGGTCTGCTTCGTCTTCAAGTCCTTCAGGAACTGAATATATGCTCTGCAAAAGAAACAACCATCAAGCATTATTGTAGATGTGGACACAACTTAATTCTTGTTCATCATGAAAGAAATGCAATTGCAAAACTTAATTCTCACCCAAAACTCTTGTTTCACACGATCAGCTGGTGTTTGACCATCATTGCTTATAATGTGTGCATTATGGGACCACTTGTCAGCATGATATTTGAACTCACAGCCATCTCTGGTAGTCCCTTTAATGATTGGAGGATATTCTTTCTTTAGAATCACTCCAAGGATGGGGCCTTTCTTCATTTTATCACCAATTGAGTAGTTAGCATAGCTGAATTGGCTGCCTCAATCAGAAAAATGAATTAAGGAAAAAAAGATTAGCAAGTTCTAACAGTACCATAGTCCACAATAAGAAGAAAAAAGTGGCCACATACTTGTCACCCTCAGGTATTAAGGCTATGTGTCCATTGCAAGGCTTGTGTGGCTTATTGCGGCCCCTAATCCTTTTGCTTCGGGGGGCTGACTGTCGACGTCGTTTGGGACATCACTTGACCGTGCTGGCCTATCTGTCCGATGATTGAAGGACTGCATATCCTGCCATAAAAATGAAAATGTTAGTACAAGTAGCAGAAAACACAGAAGCACATATAAGATACACAGAAGCACACATAAGATACACAGAAGCACACATAAGATACATAAGACACACATAGGAAATCTAAAACCATTACATTCTCATACAAGGTACATATCAGCACACATAAGAAACATAGAAGTTACATGAGTCCAAACATAGCAGCTTAAACATAGTACAATAATCTTAGAAATACAATAATCATTTTTAGAAATCCTCCTCTTCGTAGCAGTCTTCATCATAGGCTTCAACATCATCTTCATTGCCTTCTTCATCACTTTCTAATATCAGTTCTTGCTCTTCCTGCTGTGGAGCAACAGTTTGCTTCTCCAACTCTTCCAATTCTTTTGGATCAGTTATTTCATCAGTGGCTGGTGTGGCAATCCATTCAATGTCACCTAGATCAATCACAAATGTGCCTTCCAGTCCATCCTCTTGGAAAAATGAGATGCCATCTGTTGGCCCTTCAGTTTCATTGGATTCATTGTTGATGTCGACCGGAGGCAAACAATCTTTTGGTGCCACATGGTACACTATCCACCACTCTCTCAAGCTAGGTTTATCACTAGCATATGAAAGATAAAAAACCTGTGTAACTTGACTTGCCAACACAAACACCAGTATTGGTTGTAGTCAATTCTGTCCGCGTCAAGAGCATTTCCATTGTCATCAGTACACGTCACACAAACACCAGTATTGGTTGTAGTCAATCCTGTCCGCTTACTCTCATACTTCTCGGACCGAAATCTATATCCATTCACATCATAGCAACCATAGGAGGACACCCTTTTGCGAAACCCATATGAAATTTGACGCAACACATTGTGAACACTTGATCTGATTACACACTGCAAACAGTTGCATTTCATTTATTAGTGTTTATTATGATTTAAAGACGAGAAAACATGCTGAAATTGAGTTGTGGCATTACTATGTTTTTGAACCAATCAAAGAAATTGGGGCCTTTATTGCTGGCACGTGTGCCCTTCCATCCATTTAATCTTAAGTTTGTAATTTCCTGTGCACTTGGCTGTGAGAGACCCTTCCATTGTTCATTGTCAAACTCTCTACAAGGGCATATCTCACATTGTTATACTATAGTTATAATCCAAAAATAACTTTGAAAGTTATAAGTAGAAGGCATACTTGAAGAAATCATCCATTTCAGGGATGTTAGTTAATATGTATAGGGCTGCAGCCTTAGACTGTTCTGTTGTGAGGTCACGGTAACCCTGTGAGATGAAGCATCTACCAATGTGCTCAAACAGTTCAATGCCACAACCCCTTACAGAAGTTGAGCCAGCATCATCATATCTAGGTGCTTTATTTCGTACAGAATGTACATTAGATCTAAAATACAGAGAAAGGAAGTTTGTAGCCTCTTCAACAAGGTAAGCCTCAACAATGGAGCCCTCAACTCGAGCCTTATTTCGGACTTTCTTTTTAATGCCCATAATACACCTACATGTTAAACTCCATTTAGTAAATCCAATAGGCGCCATACTAAATAGATGAAGGGCAAAGTTTTGGGTTCACCTCTCAAATGGATACATCCATCGATACGGGACAGGGCCTCCTAATAATGCCTCATCGGCAAGATGAATTATTAAATGTTGCATTGGATTGAAGAAGCCTGGGGGGAATATTTTCTCTAGTTTGCAAATAAGGACTGCTATGTTCTCTTTCAATGATAATATTGATTCTTTGCTGATTTGTCTAGCACACAATTGCCTATAAAATAAACTCAGCTACGCAAAAGAAGTCCAAATACCATCGGGTAGAAACCCCCGAAATGCAGCGGAAGTACACGCTCAATAAAGATATGAAAGTCATGACTATTCAAACCAAAAATCTTCTTTTGCAGCAGATTAACCCCACGCCTAATATTAGCTGCATACCCATCTGGAAACTTAAGTTCTTGGAACCAATGAAGAATTTTGATCTTGTCATCCTTATCTATACGGTATGGTGCCCTTGGTCTCGCCACTTCCCATTACTTGTATACAAATGAAGAGATGGACGGTCACAAAGCAGTTCTATGTCTTGTCTAGCTTTCACATTATCTTTAGTCTTATCTTTAATATCAAAGCATGTGTTCCATATAGCTTCACCACATTTTTTTCATTATGCATCACATCTATATTGTGACGAAGCAGTAATTTTGTGAAGTAAGGAAGCTGACAAAGGCCACTTATATATGTCCAGTTGTGTTCTTTGCCATATTTTCTTGTATCATTGACTAGTCTATATAGCTGATCCTTAACCTCCACTCCCGGTTAAACGCCTAGGGGGTCCTTCTCGCACTACCTTGCCCTTGCGAAATGAATTTTCGTCATTTCGAAAGTGATGATCCATAGGAAGAAACCTCCTATGGCAGTCAAACCATGTAGCCTTAAGGCCTTTCTTTAAACGATATGCATTACCCTCGCATAGACATTGTGGACAAGCAAAAATTCCATGGGTGCTCCATCCAAGCAAACATGCCATATGCTTTGGAAAATCATGTATTGACCATAAGTATGATGCTTTCATTGTAAAGTGTCGCTTCACCGAAGCATCATATGTATCTACCCCATCCCGAGAGAGTTAGTAATTCATCTATCATAGGTTGCAGCAATACGCTTAGGTTCCTTCCGGATGTTCGGTCCAGGGATGACCATAGCAAGGAATATATACTCCGGCTTCATACAAACACCAGGTGGAAGATTATAGGGAACCCAAAAAACTGGCCAACAAGAATAAGGAGCTGCATTCAATTTATATGGTGCGAATCCATCAGTTGCAAACCCAAGTCTTACGTTCCTAGCATCTTCTGCAAAATCTGGGAAATCCTCATCAAATTGCTTCCATGCCTCACCATGGCATGGATGCAACATTTTTGTAGACCTTGCGATGTGAGCTTCTTTGTGTGAACGCATCATTTTTGCTTTGTGCCCTCATGTGCATATAATCTTTGTAACCTATCTGTAATGGGAAGGTAGCGCAACACTTTACGTGGAACCTTCTTTGATCCATCCTCATAGCGGGAGGTACCACATATGTCACACTTATCCTTATTCACATTATCATTGTAGTATAGCATGCAATTTTTTGGACAAACATCAATTTTATGGTATGGCATACCAAGGCCCTCTAGCAGTTTTTTTGAACGATAGAAATCTTGGGGGATCTTAGAATCAGGTGGAAGGAGTTCATGCACAAGGGCCATAAAATCATCATAACATGCTACTGAGAGATTGTACTGTGATTTAATGGCCAATAGACGAGCAACAGCAGAGAGCCTAGAGTGCAAGGTTTTCTCATGTACTTGCTCATCTGCACTAACAGTCATTCTATAGAAAGCTTTAGCAAAACCAGTTGGTTCTTCCTCAACTAATTGTTGGTTCGCACCAGCTAAGTCAACTAGCATATCATCCATCCGATCTGTCTCACCAAATCCCTCATGCTCTACCTCTGAACCAATCACAAGTTCATGGTTTTCCCGCCTCTCTCCGTGTGATGTCCAAGTTTGGTAATGTTCTTTGAACCCATTATGGCACAAATGCAACTCTATTCTACGCCTTTTGTGCCTAAAATAATTTCGACACATGGCGCAAGGGCACTTAATTGTATCAGACTCAACTAATTCAGGGATTGAGTAGGCACGATCCAAAAAATTATTTGTTTTTGCAACCCATTCGTCCGATGGCCTACCACGCTTCCAACCACTATACATCCACTCATGATCTGTCATATCTTATCTGCCAACTTATGAGAAGTTTAGAACAACTAACCAGCTGCAAATCAAAGTCTGTGCATACAATTCTGGAAGCAGTTGCGAAATGGCAGCAAGAACAACCAATGAGATCAGCAGGAGACACCTATCACACATTGAATGATAATGTCAGTGATTGCTTGACAAGAAATGTATAGCAAAAATCAGTTTCTAAATACTAATACAGTGCAAAATCAAGAACCCATGCCCATAAGAAAGTAGCAGAAATGAACATAGGATAGCATACTGAAATGAAAACTATACTCCGGATTTTTTAACAATGCCAAAACAAATTAGCTAATTTATAATACTTTTGAGATTATAGAAGGTTCATTGCAAGAAATGCTTACCACTGAATGGTAACTCGCAGTTCTGTACCAGAATAGAAATGGCAACAACAATAGCCTTGAGTCAACTTACCTGCAGTTACAAATTTACAAATGATGTAACACAAAACCCAAAGAATAAATGTATAGCATGAATCAATAATATTAACTAGCAATCTAATTCTAAATCTAGTAATGACAAGCAATCAATAAGACAACTTCATAAATTTTTCATGAGGGGAACAATGCCAACAAGTATCAGTTACATAAGTCTAAATCTGAGAGGGAGAACTAACCAACTAGATCTTCACTGGACAATCACAAGCACATATCCCAGGTCGTCAATAGATGCTTAGGAAAATTTCTGTCAGGCCATGATTCACCTCTCCCAATTCTGTACATGCACAACACAATTTGCTTCGAGGCCAAAAAAAGGAAGAAATCTCCACAAGCAATTGGGGTCACACAAGTGTTGTGAGAACCTAGAATCACAGAGCAAGAAGATGAACTTGGACTGTTGATGCAACTTATCTCAGATCTGTGAGGTTCAAGGCTGCTACCTTTTCCACCGAACACATACAAGCAAGAACAGATTTACTTCAGTTCAAAAAAACAGAAATTTCGACATACAAAACAAGAACAGAGTTGGTGGTACCTGGGTGGCAACGGAAGATCAAGATTTGGAGCTGGATGTGTAGAAGATGACGGAGGTGGATCTTTACTATGGCACTCTGCTTCTGCACTTCGTGGAGACAGTGGCTTCTGCACTTCGTGGAGACGGCGCTTCTGCACTTCGTGGAGACGGTGGTGGCGCAAGGTTTGGGGGTGTCGGGCTAGGGTATTGGGGCGTGGCCAAGGACTCTGGTGACTGAGGCCATGAAGGCCGGCGGCCGGCGGCCGGCCGCCAGCGGCGCTAGGGTTTCGAGGTGGCGGGGCTAGGGTCCAGGAGCAGGGGTGGCGGGTCCGTGGCCGAGGGCCGCCGGCGGCGGAGTTGGGTGTGGGCGGCGGAGCTGGGTGGCGGATTGGAGGCGGAGCTCGGACGGGGAGCGGCAGGTGGCGTCGTCGCTTGGTGTGGGCTGCGGATTGGAGGCGGAGGAAAAGGATTTGGGGGAGATGGAGCCTTCACGCGGGCTGAAGGCGCGCAGCGAAACGTTTTCGCTCAGATTCCCGCGCGGTCCGCCGTGCGCGTCTCTCTGTTCTGTGGGCCAACTAGCCGCAGCAGCGCGCGAAAGGCTGGGACGAGCACCCGTGACGGGGGTCAACCGAAGGGAAAGACCTTCCCGGACGGTACACAAGCCACGTGGGGGATGTTTGTGCGCCAGTGACGGGAGACAGGCAGCCGTGGGGAGTGGGCTGGGCCGTAGGGAGAAAACTCGTCTCCGGTAGTGAGATGTTGTCATGTTTTACAATTGTACTGAGTTGGATATATTGTCAGTTCTGGGCGGCGTTTTGACATAACTTCACCAATAGTTTCATGAGCCGTTGTGATTTTTTTTTCTATATAAACACCCTTTTTCAAAATTGGCCCACAGCCATACCTTGAGTTTACACATGTCTATTTATCACGTCATTTCATACGTCAGAGCATCGACGTCATATCTCAGATCCTCACTTTTCCTCCGCCACTAGTACTTTTGCTTAATAAATGCATTAATTAATAGAAAAAATACTTCGGCTTCATCTGCTACGTCAACACACACACAATAGAAGCAGCGCAACGGCGTCTCTCTCTATATATATTGCGTGGATCTCTTTCCCTCGAACATCGGGCTAGCATTGAGCATTGTTGCCACCAGCTGATACTGCAATCATGGTGCACTACCCGGATCACAGCATCCACATCCTCCTCCTGCCATACCCGTCCCAGGGCCACATCAACCCGCTCTTCCACTTCGCCAGGCGCCTCGCCGGCCACAGCGGCGTGCGCTGCACTCTCGCGGTCACCCGTTTCGTCGCGAGCTCGACCAGGCCGGCCACCGGCTCGGTCCACGTCGCCGTCTTCTCCGACGGCTGCGACGACAGCGGGCCCGATGGCGTAGGAGGGCACCGTGCCCCATACTTCGAGCGGCTCAGCTCCGCCGGGCCGGGGTCGGTGGACCGGCTCCTCGCGTCGGAGTCGGAGCTGGGCCGGCCGGTGCACGTGGTGGTGTACGACGCGTTCCTGCCGTGGGCGCAGGGCGTGGCGAGGCGCCACGGCGCGGCGTGCGCGGCGTTCCTCACGCAGACGTGCGCCGTGGACGTGCTGTACACGCACCTGCTCGCCGGCCGGATACCGTCCCCGCCTGTGACGGAGGAGCTGCCGCCGGAGCTGGCGGGACTGCCGGTCCGGCTCCGACTCAGCGACCTGCCGACGTTCTTCGTTGACAAGAACCGTCCCCCGGGACTCTTGGAGCTTCTGACGGGGCAGTTCTTAGGTTTGGGCACCGCGGACCACGTGCTCGTCAATTCGTTCTACGACTTGGAGCCGCAGGTGAGTGGCTAAGCGAAGCCCACACGTGCACGCTGCACGCGTGAAAATGTGTGCCGTGTGCCACTGAGTGGTACTTTGTGATACCAATTGTGTGGCCATCATATGTTAGTTTAGACACTGGGCCGCATCATGTCATTATCATCCACTGTATGACACATGCATTATTCACAGGAGGCAGATTACTTGGCTTCGACGTGGGGTGCCAAGACGGTAGGCCCAAACATGCCATGGGCGAACAACTTCGACCACCACCTTCCGGGTGACACCGACGCCGACGACGACAACGTATCCTACGGCGTCCACCTCCACACCCCAATGGCGACAGAATGCAAGGCCTGGCTGGACGCCCACCCGCCGGCCTCCGTCGTGTACGTCTCCTTCGGCAGCATAGCCTCCCTGGGCGCGAGGCAGATGGAGGAAATAGCCGAGGGGCTTTGCAGCAGCGGCATGCCGTTCTTGTGGGTCGTCCGGGCCACGGAAACCTCCAAGCTACCCAAGAACTTCGCCGGCGAGGCAGAGGCAAAGGCGAGGGGGCTCGTCGTGCCGTGGTGCCCGCAGCTGGAGGTCCTGGCGCACCCCTCGGTCGGGTGCTTCGTGACGCACGGCGGGTGGAACTCCACCTTGGAGGCGCTCAGCGCCGGAGTGCCCATAGTGGCGATGCCGCACTGGTCGGACCAGCCGATGAACGCCAAGTACGTCCAGGACGTGTGGCGCGTCGGCGTGCTGGTCCGGCGGCCAGATTCCGACGGGGTGGTCACGAGGAAGGAGGTGGAGAGGTGTGTTCGGCAGGTGATGGAAGGGGAAAGGTGCGAGGAGTTCAGACTGAAAGCTCTGGAGTGGAGTAAGAAGGCAAGGAAGGCCATGAACAGCGGTGGCAGCTCGGATATCAACATCACGGATTTCCTCTCCAAGTTTAAGAGCCACAAATAATCGGCAGCAAGGCCAGGCCGCCTTCAGAATAAAATGTGGTTTGCAGTGTGCCTCGAAAGCTTCACAATGCATTTAGCATGTGTGTTGTAATAATTGTAAGGTGCTGCATCATGCATGGCGAATTGATTTGTGTACATAGTACTGTAGCATATATTCGCAGTGCCCGGGATAGCGGTCCAGATAGCGTATCGGCCCTCTACCACATGCTACTGCTACATGACAGCGAGCCAAAGATAGTGTGTTGGAACTTTAGCGGCCGTTATGCATGTCATGCTCTTGGCCTCCACTATTTGTGATGTTGGACAGCTATTCACTATGTGGATAGTTCAAGGGACACGTAGATAGCTCGGACGCCCTAAGCATAGGACGGTCGCGCTAGCAGCACCCCGTCTCGCTCCCAGTCCACCAAACGCCGCAGCATATCTCCGGTTGGCCCGCCAGACCTTATCTCCGGCCGTCCATCGCATTTCCCATCTTCTGCTACGTCCGACACGTGCGCCTCCCGGCCGCCTGCTTTGTTGACCGCTTTTTCTTCAGCCTTCTCGTCTAAACTCTCGCGACTTCTCGCGGATGTATCTCGCGAAAAGCCTTCCACCCTAGACTCCGCAGGCCCACTTCGATGCCTGCCGCGACTTTCGGTTCCTCTGCTGTTCGCTCCTCCGGACTCGGGTTCCTCGCCGTCGCCGCCGCCGCCCCCAAGCATTCCCTTGGCACTCGTCCAGTCCAGCCTCTATTGCATCTGCGGCCACTGTCCGTTCTTCCTCTACCGCGGCTTCAACTCCTCTTCCTTGGCATGCAGCGGCCTGCCTTGCTGCAGGTGTGGAGTGGACTGGCAGCGCCGCTATCTGGTTGTGCACATAGGAGTATATCAGATCCGGTGCCCATCCTTCGAGTGCTACTGCTGTCACCATGGCCATGGGCGAAGTCAGATCTTCGCTGGCATGTCCTGCTATGCTCTCTACGTACAGTCGTACAGATAAGAAGGATGAGAAAAATAGAATAGAAACTTTTATAGGGTTCCTGTTGACAAAGTGCAAGAGACAAAGAGAAGATAGGAGGACCTGTTTTGATTTGGATAAAGTCTGGGGACTTGGATGCAAAGGGGGCCTGTCTGTTTTGTTCTATGAATAAGTCACCCAAAACAACCTGAGTGTCTCTCTGTTTTGTTCTATGATTATCAAATTTAATTCTTTTTCTCCATGTTTAATATGTCATCCCAAACATGAAGGAACAATACATGTAGGGAGAATTGGTTGTGGGACATGCAAAGTGGTGGCCATTTGCTCAAGGACATCGTCACTTTCAAGTTTTCTATAGGACACTCTAGTTCGCTGTAATTTGCCCAGCGAACATCAAGCCTAATCAATCATTATTATAAAATAGATATAAAATTATATAAGTGTCGAGAAAATTATCTTCAAAATCTTCTACACTGATGAGAACTACAAAGCAATAAAAATATTGTTTTCCACTCAAATAACCATTTTACCCCTCTTCATAAGTAGACAAAGATAAGCTTGGTTAATTAGTTAATATATCTGCAAGAGACTAAAAATATTAGAAAAATCACAGAATGCATACATCACCAAATCATACTGGTGATAAAAATATCAGACCAAGATAACAAAGTTTAATATATCAATTAAGCTTCACAGGGGATAAATCTATAACTCAATCATGCTAAATACATCAATATAAGCTTTGTTGTTTTGATCTAATATTTTTTAGCATTGTCAAGATTTGTTGAAGTACGCATTCCATGATTTTTCCAAGATTTCGAGTGTCCTACAAACATATTAGCAAATTAACCATGGTTATCTTGGTCTATTTATGAAGAGGTGCAAAATGATCATTTGAGTGCAAAACAGTATTTTTACTTTGTTGTTCTAATTATTTAGAGTATAGAAGATTTTACAATATAATTTTCTGACACTTATATGATTTTATATCTGTTTTATAATAATGTTTGATTAGGTTTGATGTCCGCTAGCCAAATTACAACGAATCAAAGTGTCCTATAGCAAACTTGAAAGTGACGATGTCCTTGAGCAAATGGCCACCACTTTGCATGTCTTACAGCCAATTCTCCCATACATGTATGTAAGTATGTATATGTTCTCAACTATACACAATATTATATTATATTAAATCACAGTCCATTAGAAAAAAGTGAAAACCACAATATGTACATATACTATGTACATTAGTGTACCACTTCTCTAAAAGTTAAAAAAAAACATATCCAGATGTGCCGGAAGGATAAAGTTTGTCATACATGAATATACTATCTCCGTCCTGAAAAGAATATAATTCTAGATGTATTATCGATGAAGTCTCTAAAGTTTGACCAAATATATAATTAAAATATTAACAGTTTGATTTAAATAAATATACTATGAAAAATGTGTTTCTTGATGAAACTAATTTGATTTAAATAATAATAAATACTAGTATTTTTATATAAATTAATCGAACTTGGTATATTTTTAACGTAGCATTGTTCTAGAGTTGTATGATTGTATCCTTTTGGATTTTGGACAAAGGTAGTACTTGCATTTATACATCAAGCATGTAAAATAAAAGAATTTAATTAAACCACACAAGCAGACCATGTTCATTTCGTACACCTTTAATCACAAATTAAATGTAATTTTTTAATTCTTTTTCACTATGTTTAATTTGTAATTCCAAACATGAAGGAAGAATATGTAGTATTTATGTATGTACATCTTCTCAACTATACACGCTTATACTAAATAGTAGTACACTATGAACAAATGCATGTACAGGCACTTAAAAAAAAAACTTGATTCAGCCGTAGTGTTCTGACATCTGTGTTATTGGCAGGTTTCAGAGTGTTTGGATCAGTTAGCGATGGGCAGTTGGGAACTAAGATGTCCATGGATTATGACAACCGTATTGATTCCCATGCTTGAGATTGTAGAGGCCTAGTTGTTGGTAACAGTACAAATGCCACGCCAACAAACTATTCTGTCTAAAAAACACTATTATATGACATGTCAGAGCCAAGCTTTATAAACTATGATAAACTATACAAGTCGATGGCACAAAACTTGCACTAACAGATTTTGTACCAAAGTCCCTCCAAAATAATATTGATTCTTTACCAAACAGGCAACACATTGTATGAAAAATTAAGATTCCAATATATTTTACATTACTTTTTTCAGATTAAAATTAAAATACATTTATATGATTTATCAGTCTGGAATGGAGTACAAGGAGGGTGCTTCATGAGCCTCCTGCAGACTATGCAAACATGGCATCACGATGATACATTTCGGTTCCTGAACTACTTTGATCCTAATGATGCGCTCCTGAGTGATAATTCACAACCTCGATGTAACAATTTCTATACTCTGTTCTGCAACACTGCAAGCAGCAGACTGCCACCTTCAAGGGACATTATGGGTAACAATTTCTATCCTGGCCCTTCTCTTCAAGGAACAATTGCTCCAGGGCCACCACCAGCCCACCACATTCCTCATCGTCAGCAAAATTTTCTGAAGCATAAGGCAGTAACAAGGAGCATGAGATTAGCGAACAATCAGCTAATAATGATAACATACGAGTCCTTCACATAAAAAAGATAACATGAATCAACTGCCAGAAGATCAACTTTGAAACCACTCACACTCTCACAGTGACTTACATAGTGCTAGGAACCATGCAAGAAAATAAAATTCAGAAAATGCAACATTTTTACCAGATCCACCCTTTGCATTTTAAAAATCTTGTAAATAACAAAAAATTGTCTTTGGGACCAACCAGAATCACATTAAATTGGAAAAGGTGGTAGTTGACATGTCTGACTCTTGGGAGGTCAAGTTACAACATGTCACAGTCCATCCGCAATGAAATCTGACTATTTCCACGACCAGATCAATTTTAGGATCTGCACAAGGAATGCAGTTTTGTAGTTTGTCATAAAATGCATAAACATAGATCAGCTATGGAGGGAACTACAATCCAACATACTAGAGTAATTTCTACCAGCATGATGATGGTAACTTTTAGAATGGCAAGTAATAGAATAGGAAACAATGATATCAAATAGTAGTTGAAAAGAATTCATGCAGAGCCAGCTAGATACAACTGCTCTGCATATTCCAGATGAGTAAACAACTGTACCATTAAGTGAAACCTTAGCTGCATTGAACCAGTACCATTCAGTGTACAAATTCATATCCATTTCAACTGAGTTCGTTCTATTATGCCAAAACATATAATCAGATAGCAATCAGGTAATGGATACACAGCATATGTATATATATATTTGATATTGATGGTAAGTGCCTAGCAATTACAGTAGAGCAGGTAATGTTGAAGCGTTTGTAACATAATTCAAGGGAAGATCCAATGGTACAAACAGGGAATTGGCAACATAAATTCAAGATGGAGCAGTCAAGTTTGACAGATCTTGAAGAATATCTTATATTCTGTGCTGGTTAATATTCTCTTAATAGAAAACATATCATGCTCATATACACTAAGAGCGTTGGAAATTGGATACACAGCTATTGAAACTTGAAAGGAAATACAGAACTAAAGAGAACTCAGATTAGCTTGGTCCAGTAGTGGCTACACAAGAGGAACCTGGAAATCACCAGACCACATCTGAGAAAAAAAGAAGGCTGCATTGATATAGTTCATTTTCAAGGATTAATCCAAAGATTTCACAGATAAAATAAGTCTTTTGCGAGAGAATATGAGTTCAATACATCCAGAACTGTAAGATATTATTTTAGAGTTTGTAGATATTATTTTATAGTTTGTAGAAAACATTAGGCGTCTCCACGTGATTCTTAATTAGCCAAGCAGGACATCGAATGCATAAACCATAAAGGCAGGAAGTGGACAGTAGCAGTTTTTTAAGTGCATAATAAGGAAATTAAAGTTAACCAGGATACCAGCATGAAGAAAATGGAAATGTGAAATGATGTAAACAATATCGTGTAAACATAACAATAACTCAAAGGAACTTGCATGTCCATTATAAGTTTCATTGGGCTTTGCCCTATTGTCAGAATCAAACACATAATGATATTTTAGTTTTGTAAGCTAAGAAATATTTATATAACAGAAAGATATGTAACCTCTGAAACATCACTGAACAATGGAAGGTAAACAAAAAGAAAAAGGTCGTATTTATATCCTATAAATAGACACCAGAAAGGAACAAGGAAAAAATGGATGAACATACCTTGGTCCTGTGGCTAGCCAGCTGTCTATATACAGGAAAACACAACTTGTCCATGGAAAAAATCATCTTAAACGAGAGGGGCAACCTAATGTACATTGAAGAAGAGGGTGAGGATACTAATCTGAAGAAGTACGTAAAGGTAGTAGGTATTGACTGAACTGATAAAGGTCAATCAACACAGTAATGACCCTGTGAAGAGATGTAGTTGAAAAATCAGTAAGATGCAATGAGCAGGGAAAAAATTTAGAATGCAGAGACCAGGCACTCACTTGAAACAAAGAGGCATGTTCCCTGATCTTAGCTATCTATTTGCATCCTATCATGTAAAGGAAAAAGATATTTAACTGTAAGGGAAAATAAAAGTGTTGTAACCCAAAAATGTGGCCGAAAGTCAAGCACAGCCTACCTGCTGGGATAGCTGCAGGCTGACCTGGATCAGCATATAGTTGAGGCCAGTAGGAAAATTGGAACTGACAACAGCAATGTGAATGAATGAGGCAATATCCATTACTGCTAAAACAATAAGGATAAAGAAAAGGCAAAGATATTAAATGGGATGGCTAGCATCGATGGTGGAAGTTACAGAAAACAGGAATACAGAAAAGTCCATGCTCCGTAGGTACGTGGAAATAAAAATTTGGTGGAACTCAAATTGGTTATCCATCTTCAAAAAAATTATTTTAGAACAAACCAAGTGTGATTAGTACAGGACAATGCATCGGTAATTATCACATATTAGGGCACAAAGACATAGAAACACACAACGCAATCAAACTCTAAAGAAATAAAACCATAATGGAACGACTCATATATGTTGTAATAAATATTGACAATCTTAGCGAAAGAGTGTGATTATATTAGTACCAAAATACGAATTCAACTAACAATGTCGAACGAATTTTAGATAATTATGTAGACGGACTGAAATTTAGACAACATCTTTACCGAATTTGTTGGAAGTGGTGGAGCAAATCAGTAAATCACAAACAAACCAAGAACGACTAAATGTTTTGGTCAAGCAGTATTTCTTACAGATAAATAGGCAATGCAACATGGAAGCCTGACACTACTAAAGCTCAACCACACAGAATATCAGATCCAAAGTCCTGCTCAATAAATTAAAGTAGCAACAAATATATGGGGGAAGATTTGAAAATGTACCTGAACAGTGAGGGAAGATTTCATAAACCAGAGGATCTCAGATCTTAGACTGGGTAGCAGCAAGGAGGCTAAACCATTTCACCTAGACAGAGAAATAGATCTGAGAGGGGCAGTGAAGAACGAGGTGAGAGACACGGGGAATAGAGAGGGAGCGGAGAAGATAGATAGGCAGAGCAGGGGAGAGATGTGAGAAGAGAGAGAATGGAGGGAGAAGAGGAAGAGGGACGGCAAGGATGAAGGGAAGAGGGAGAGGGGCCGGCGGCGGAGGGAAAGGAGCCGGCGGAGAGGGGCGGGCGGACGGCGGAGGGGCGGCGATGGAGATGTCGCCGGATGGGAGAACGACGAACAGGAAGAGAAAGAGACGGAAACGACGAAGAAAGAGTGAGAGGAGAGAGAAAAGGAAAGGCATGGAGAAAAAAATAGGCGTCGTTTCATATCGCGAGATATCACATGGTGGGGGTGACGGAACTCGGATGAAAAGCGCCGTTGACTGGCACACATCTTGAAGAAACACCAGCCACGGGATGCCGTACGGCCGGCCACACGGTTGGGGAAAAAACCTGTTGAACCCCCCCCCCCAATCTCCGTCGTATGCATGCCTCGATCCACCCCTCACGGCATGCACGCACCATCCATCTGCCTCCGCCGCACCAACAGATATGTCAACCTCCTCCGGCCACCGCCGAAAACACCTGCAAACATCGCTGGCCCTCCACCTGAAGCAAACCAAAAAAGGAGACTAAAACGTAGATTGAAAAGCAACTGAAACAATGGATTGAGTCGACTAAAACAAAAAGAAACCTATGTTGCCGAAACAAAAAAACAACTCAAGCAGTCTGTTGAAGCGAGAGAAGAAAACTCATGAAACAACTAAAAAATCTATTGAAAAACAATCGAATTCTACGATAGAACATTATATGGCTAGTAGCAGAACATCACCCTGTTATGAACATCACCATGCTACTAGCAAAACATCACCCTGCTACATGCAGAACATTACCCCCGAACCAATGAAACAACCAACCCAGACCACGCCGAAACAGCCCACCGGAACACATGAAACAGGTAGCCGGAGTTGGAGAAGAAAAAGGACATCACCCCGAAACGCAGTGAAACAACTCGCCAAAACACAGTGAAACAACTTGCCGGAACACGATGAAACAACCGGCCAGAGTTGGAGAAGAAAAAGAACATCACACGTGAAACAGTCCACCGAACTACAGTGAAACATCCCACCAGAACACGGTGAAACAGCAAGGGGAGGGACAGAGTGAACAGAGAGGAGAAGAGCTACATGGGCCATCGCCCTAGAACCATAGCCTCCGTATTCCTCCAGCTCCGCCGCGACTGCCATGGCCGGATCCGCTCCGCTGCAACCGCCATGGCCGGAACCGGTCCCCTTCCTCGCCGGAGCCCTAGCGGAGAGGGATGAAAGGAGCATGGGGTCCGGCGCCTCCCTCTCCAGAACAATAGTGGAGAGGGGTGAAGGGAGCAAAGGGAGGCGGCGCGCGCGCGGTAGAGCTCCATCGCGGAGGGAGTGGGCGTGTGGAGTGGCGCGATGACGGCGGCGGCGCATGAGAAGAGCTGGAGGAGGATCGAGAGGAGTGGGGGAGGAAATGCCGAGGAGGACAGCTGAGTTAGAGGGGGTGGGTGGGTGCAGGTGGATGCTGCAGTGGCATCGGACCGACGCGTGGGTGTGTGTGTGTCGCGAGCGCATCAAGCCGACGCGCGGACCCTAGATCGTGCCACGCCATCCTAAGCTTAGGGCATAAAAATGATAGTAAAAATGTTTTTTAGAATTATGATAATAAAATGTTAAGACAGTGATTTGGACCCATCGCACGAGAGAATAATTGGATGATTAATGATATCATTTTCGGTTGCTACTAGAACTCGGTAAATATAATATAATAAATATCTTATTCATTTATATGCTTTTCTATATCACTATATATGTAATAATGAACTTAAACTTCTATTATTTTAAACATTGTATTAGTGGTGGCAGCTCTGATATCAACATCTCAGAGATTTTTCTCTCCAAGTTGATTAAGAGCCACAAATAATCGACATCAAAGTCATGAAGGCCGTCATCGGAATAAATGTGATCGACTTACGACACCTTAAGCATTTCAATGTATTGATCTGTGTAAGAAGATCTCCTTCTTAAACCAAAAATACCTAGGAGTTGTTTTTGCCACCGCAGATCGAGTTTATTTTACATGAGAACGACGTGGGTGTGGCGTTTTACAGCAGGTCCGTGAGCAGCAGCATCCCATGACTCTCCTCATGCCCTAGCGTTGCCGCCGCCCCACGCCATCCTTCACTGTTGGTCCCCCTCCCTTCCTCTCCGGCATCCCATTGGGGCTGAAGGGATGGGGATCGATTGCTTTTAATAAGTTTTTCCTCATCTCTAGTGACGGTGAAGGAGAAGGTGGTCCATGGCGGCTCGGTTGAAGATGAGGGCGACAATTTTGACGTCAACGTCTTTATCGACATGACGATATTGAGACTTTTATTTTCGGACGGAGGCATCAAAGCGAAGATGATATTGCCATTCTGGAATAATTTTCTCTGTTTTGTTGTGGTTAGATTTAGCCATGAAAAACTAGGGAGAATATTTTTCAGATTAGTCTTTTTCATTCTTCGGTGGTAGAAAAAAAGAACAAGACACCATCTATAGAAATGTTGACCATCGTTCGTTGAGCATTCGTTCCAAGTATTTTATCGAGTGTTTGCCTATGGGGTCATCTATATTAAAAGCATTTAATAGGTTAGGTTTTTGTCTTCTATTGCATATACATTGTCATTTTCGTATAGTTTTTTCTAGTTTCATTCAAATTTTACATGTGAGTATACATATATTGGTTCGTTATTGGACGTACTCAGTTTCAAAATTTATAACTAAAATGTTTTTGCAGATTTGCACCTAAGTCGTGTCTTTTCTCCTGTTCAAAGGCCTATAAGCGCTCCCAGATGCTGTCGATTATCCATTGCAAAGCAGATGTTTGTAACCCATAATTTCAGCTCATGTATGTGAACATTACCAAGCTTGGGCCTTTGGAATATAATTTGGACAGCCTAGAAGCCCAAAAGCAACTAACTAAGCCCAGCAGTGATTTCAATGGGCTTCACAATGTACTATATATATTGAACTACTATAGTAGCATTACTCAAAAAAAGAAAAACGAACTAGAGTAGCAAAAACACAAAGAGATTAACAAAACCCGATAAACGAGCAAACCAAATAGTGATGTTTACACCATTACATTCCAGGTTTTGAAATGCAGAGTTGTAGGTAAAGTTATATTAGATGTGTTTTGGTACAACCCTGTGTAGCATAGCAAAACATCTCCTCTGAATTCTAACTACTGTACCACATATTTTGGGTCATTACCGGTTCTGAAAACCCCTTCACAATGAGATTTTGAATTGGTAGTAATCATAATCTTTAAGGGTAACAGCAATGGCGACTGGAGTTATAGTATTTTTTAGTTAATCGGGGGAGGAGTAATCCCCACCTTTTCATTGCATTGGAGCAGCAGAAACACTGCAGCTCAATTACATGAGTAGCAAGTTACAAGAGGGTTTCCAATACACAGAAATGGGCTTACATTATGAGGAAACAAGAGTTATAGTTTCTTTGGATCTGGTGTTCCCCATATGTAGACCCAAGCGAATTTTAGTACTGTACTTTTTATGAAGTGAGCCCTGTCAGTATCAGGCGCTCTGATCCATCGGCCGTCATTATCAGAAATAACATCTGGACTGTGCGCAGATGGAATAAAGCATGGTCTACTACTGCCATGCATGATGACGTTCATACCAAATACTCGTACACACCAGTATACAGACTTGCTACATACCAATATAATCGTATCCAAAAGCGTCTTTGTTTTTCTCTGATCATCAATCACTTCGTGTCCGAGGCGTACTTGGCCACGAACTCGGCGATGTTCCGGTCTGAGCTGCCGCCTTCCCTGCTCGCCGCCCTAGCCTTCTCCATCCACGCGGCGGCGTTGCTCCTGTACTCTGCGCTCCTCTCGCCGTCCATCACCTCGTCGATGCCCCTGACCACCTCGCCCCTCCGCACGAGTCCGTCGGGCGCGGCGGGACGCGCCCGCACGCCGACCCGCCACACGGACTCCACGTACTCGGCGTTCATGGGCTGGTCCGTCCACTGCGGCACGCCCACCATGGGCACGCCGGCCACCAGCGCCTCCGCGGTGGAGTTCCAGCCGCAGTGCGTCAGGAAGCACCCCACGGCGGCGTGCGCCAGCACCTCCAGCTGCGGGCACCACGACACCACCAGACCGCGCTCGCCGGACTCGGCGCCCTCGGAGAAGCCCGCCGGCAGCTTGTGGGTCTCGGACGCGCGGACGACCCAGAGGAACGGCCGGCCGGCGTCGACGAGGCCGTGCGCGATCTCCCGCATCTCCAGCGGGTCCAGGTCCGACAGGCTGCCGAAGGAGGCGTACACCACGGAGCGCGGCGGGTGCGCGTCCAGCCACGCGATGCACGGCGCCGCGGTCAGCTCGTACAGGTGCAGCCCGTACTTGGTGTCCGACGGGAGACGGTCGTCGCCGATGTAGGACGCCGGCACCGTCGGCCCGATCGTCTTGGCGCGCCATGCCGACGCCATGTACTCCGCCTCCTGCAAGTGGACGCGGTGTACGCTGCTGCGTTAGCGTGCAAAACCCAAAAGCCAACGTTGTCGAGGACCAGCTTGACACAATGACACGTCTGTACGAGAACCGGGTATTGGCTATATATGAATCTGACGATAAGGTTGCAAGTGCGTGGTGTGTGCAACTGCAAATAAAAAGAAACTGAGCTACTCTCCTTGAATGAGCACCACACTATCACTGAAAGATACGTCTGAAAGCAATATCTGTGTTTGGAACTTGGAAGCATACATGCATGACAGAGACAGGGACGACGAACAAGCACGCACGGAGCTCACCTGTGGCTCCAGCTCATAGAACGAGTTGACAAGCACGTCGTCGGCTTGCTCCAGCCCCTGGAACTGGCGGATGACGAGCTCGAAGTATGCAGGGTACGGGCCGGTCCCGACCTTGAGGAACCACGGCAGGCCGTCCGGCTCGAGTGCCGGCAGGCCAGGGAGCCGGAGCACCGCATCCTCCACCGGCACGCTCAGCCGGCGTGACCAGACATGCCCGTACGCCACGTTGACGGCGCACGGCTGCGTGAAGAAGGCCGCGGCGCTGGCGCCGTGTGCGCGCGCCACGCCCTGCGCCCAGGGCAGGAACGCGTCGTAGACCACGGCGCGGACGGGCCGGCCCCGCGCGGCCTCGTCCCGGAGGAGCTCGCCCAGCGTCTCCGATCCGGCCGCCTCGAGCCGGGACAGGTACGCCGTCACGTCACCGCACTCGCCGAAGCCGCCGCTGTCGAAACCGTCCGAGACCGCCGCGAGGCGGACGGACCCGCCCAGCGCGGCGGTGTCGGGCTCGCAGGTTGCCAGGATGAAGCGGGTGACGGCCAGGGTCGGGCGCAGGCCGTGGTACGCCAGGCGCTTCCCGAACTGGAGCATCGGGTGCACGTGGCCCTGGCTTGGGTACGGCAGGAGGAGCACGTGGCTTCCGCTTCCGCCGCCGTCGGCGGCGGCTCTCGGCTCGTTCTCGCCGGCGGTGTAGGAACCCATGCCCGTGTCTTGCTAGCTACCGTATCTAGTGCCTAGTTTCGTTGCGTCTACGATGCGGCTGTGGGGTACCGAAAGACTGATGATCTAAATATACTACTAGTGAATAGTGATACATGCACTGCTTGGTCCGGTAACTGATCGCGACTATAGTGGCAACCGCCACCGCCCACCGTAGTACCGTACCGTACCTTATCGACTTTTAGGCTTTTACCGCAATCTGTTCTGAGAAAAAAGGCTACTTTAATCATGATGCTGATTCGAGAATCGTCTGAAAAGATGCTATATACTCATCTTCATCTATCTACGTACGTGTGAAGATTTAGACACCAGTTGAACAACTTTAGTCGCACAATAACGTTTTCTCTTGTGTAATCCCTAAGCACCACCATTTAAGCCGGTGATTATTATTAATGTTTGACTTGTGTGTCTTATTGCAATTTATTGTTAGGCC
This sequence comes from Themeda triandra, assembly GCA_018135685.1. NCBI lineage: Eukaryota > Viridiplantae > Streptophyta > Magnoliopsida > Poales > Poaceae > Themeda > Themeda triandra. The sequence continues at coordinate 3,595,125 of JAENPR010000002.1, read as the reverse complement.
AATCGGGTAGTGTACTTTTATCCCTCTTCTTTTAATGAGTATGTGCAGCGGACACTTAAAAAAAAAGATTTGGACCCTAGATGTTTTTTTTAGGGGAATTTAGACACCAGATGTGTTTTGCTGCTTTTGCAGGAAGCAGTAGTGTGCTTCATTTTGTGTTCACTCGCCCACGAGTCCACGACAAAAGAACATACCAGCCTACCTAGGCCGCCGCTGCATATCCGTTCGCAGTCGTTGCTCAACTCCAAGCAACGCGCTGGGGACCGTCTTTAAGTTTTGACAACAATCTGTTCTGAAAAAAAAAGTCTGTAATCTTGAAGTTGTGTTCTTTTTAGAAAAACAGCAGGGTGGACACTGATCTAAATATACTAATGGTACGTGCACAATTTGGTCTGGTTCGTGTATTAATTGATCGCGACTATAAATGGCAATCCCCAAGCGCTATTTGGCGCATGCGCGCTCAAACTGCTCCTGGCGCACGCATTCCGTTTAGAGCACTCACGCCTCCTCCCATTCATTTCTTTCCTTTTTCTGCTTTTCTTTTGTCGTTTCTGTGTCCGGTCACTAGGAGGAGGGATTTTTAAAATATTTCAAAACAGTGAACCAGTTCCTTTTCTCTGTTCTCCTACTCCACGCACGTCAGCCGGTTCCTTTTCCCCTTCTCCGACTCAACGCGCCGCCGCGCAGGTGGAAGCTCCGTCGCCGCGGCGACTTTTAAGGGCAGCACCCATCGCTTCTCCCGTCGACGTGGAGGTATAGGCCTCGTCGGTCTCATCGGCGCCGGAGCGGCCGATGGCCCCCATCACCGTCAAAGTGAAGTGAAGGTATGTAGTCGTGCGTCTAGGTTTCGATTTGAGGACGATTCGTCCTCAAAGTCTCGATCGAGTGGGCTCGGATTTCGATTTGAGGGTGATTCGATTTTTTCAGATGGAGGCGAATTCGAGCGGCTGCGGATGATGGAGGGCTCGATGAATCCTAGCTCTCGCGAGATCCGGCGGCCGTAGCCTGCCACACCGGGGGTTCCTGCCCGCTGCAAGGACGCGTACGTCGTCACCGTCGACGGTGAGGTGATGTTTTCGCTTTTTGCCAGTGGGGATTTCGATTTAGGGCGGATTCGTCGTCGGCGCGTTTTCAATTTGGAGGGGATTTGTCTCCATCGCAGTCTCTATTTGTGCAGATTTGTCACCACCGTCGACTTGATTTGGGCGGATTTGGGGGAGCGAGTCATATTCGAGTGTGATGATGGGAGCGAGCGGGGCCGACGAATTTTATCCGCCGGCTCCGGGTGGTAGCGGACGAAGTAATCAATAGATCTGGCTGCCGCTGCTGCGGGGACGTCGTCGTCATCACCGCCGACGGCCTCCAAGCTAGGCCTGCTGCTCCTCCAGTACGGGTCTTCGCCTAGTCCTTCTTTGCAAACCACGATGTGTGGAGGATGGCCTCTTTTGTGGTTGTGTATTACTGTCTGCATCTTGCTGCTTTCTGCTCATCCTTTTACGTGATCGGCGCATCACTTTGGCTGCTTTAGCTGGTGAGATAGAAGTGTTTCTAGTATAGAGGAGCAACAAGCGGGATAGGGAGGCCACACCTTTCAACCGGTATGTGTTTCGAGCCAACTCCTGTAGGAACGAGGTACTGCTTGTCGGCGTTGCTATATTTTCATATCACTTTATGATGCTTTCCCTATGCAGTTCTGTTGGTGGTTCATATCGAAGTGCTCATTGTAACTTTCCCAAGGTCCTAACCTGCAATCCATAAAAACTAGTTATAGAGCTAATGTACCACGGGTAAAAATCCTTCTATCAAGATATTTGAGGCCTTAAAATTTTGTTTATGAATTAGCATCCTCGTATATTTCCTGTGACGAGGAACAATGAGTTGCTGACTTGCTGGGCATGTTTAGAGTGCATCATCTTTCCTATGCAGTTCATTTATGCTGTAATATTCTCTTTTTTTTTTTTGTGAGGATCTGTTTTGATCCATTACACTGCTCATCTATAGATGTTCAGATCACTTCTAGTTAGTAATTGACTTATCCTTTTATATATGGCCTTATATATCCTAACAAGGGACCATTTTGTACTCACTTCCTTAGTTTCATGAGAGCGGGGGTGTTGACGGTCGTTAAGTGCCAATTTTTACCGTCAACTAGACATGAAAAAGGACCTAAATATAATTACCATCTAGATATAGGGCTTACACTAATGGAATTCCACGAGTTTTGGTGAATGTCATTTTTAACGGGGTGTCGTGTGAAAATACCCAAGGAAGGCCCACATGTCGGGTTTACATAGAGATAATCGGGAACCGGTGAAAATTCATGTCTGGAAGGTTCGAGAAGGCTCTGGACCAAACGGGAGCCCGAACGGGCTCGGTGGAGAGTTGGCCGACTCCCACCTTGGGTCGGCCGACCCGTGACCTGGACCAATCAGCGTCAGCCTCGCGGATCCCTGTTCCACCGCCTTTGAGGATGAATAATAATCGTCCGTTTAGGTCGGTTTGATCCGAGGGCTGCGGTGCATCCTAGGGGGCTATATAAGCAGGGCCCCTGGCCCCTGGAGGAGGCATCCCATGAAACCCTAATTCATTATTTCCAGAGAGGATCGGGTGAGAGGGTCCCTTGAATGGATCTCCTCCCTAGAGCCTAGCATTCAAGATAGATAGAGAGTATAGGGTGGAGGTAGAGTTGGAGGAAGCCCGGCATGTCGGTGTCTCCTCTCCGGTTGTACTGCGGGATCAAGTCTCCTAACCCGAGGCTTGGTTCTAGGATCATTACGCAATTCAACTTCGATACTAGTAAGTTCTTGTTATTATTGCTCTTTGGTTTACGAGTTTACTTTATTCGCTTCCGGTTGGGAATAGAGTAATCGTTCGTAAGCGTAAGCGTGGTGCTTGGGCTAGGTTCACTCGTAGATGCTCCCTATCGGCCGGAACCGTGGTAGTAGCGGGGGAGATGACAGTCCCTTTGTTACCTTTGTAATCCACTTCCCGTCAGTAGGTAAGGTAGGTCCAAAAGTGCTAGGTTAAGCATCCTGTGTGGTGTCTTTTCTTAGGTGCTCCCATAGAGTAGTAGTTGCAAAGCTTGCCATAGGTTGGAAGGAGACTGTGGTAGTAATCCTCTCTATATCGCTCATTATCTTGTGTGTAGCTCAGGGGTTAAGTATAGACTTGGGTTAGTCGGATGCACGTTTTCTCTAGCGGATAAATAAATAACGATACTCGGAATATCTCCCGGGTGAAGTGCTCACCGATATCCGTGCGCTTGCGGATTATTTCTCTTTGATTCTTTCGTGTGCGTATCTAGTATCAACAAGCATTTAAAGGCGCCGTTGCCGGGGAGAAAGACGGTCTGAGATAACCTTAAGTCTGCTTAGCCTTGTATTATACTTTTATCTTTTTGTATTTTTCTTTTGCCTTTTATTTTATATCCTTATGGATAACCCAAATTCCACGCCTATCCACCAATATCTTGCACCCATGAGCACATGCTTAGAGCCTCTAGAACCCATGATTTTCACATCTAGCTATGAGCTACACCAATCGTGGTTGCAATAGGTCAAAGCCAACCCTTTTCTACGACTAGAGTCCTATCTTCTAATCAAGAGGGTATTGTACCCAAGGTCCTATCTTCTAACCATGGAGAAGGTAATGAACCCAAAGTCCTATCTTCGATCAAGTAGGTAATGAACTTTTTGCTACACTTAGGGAATCTTTTAATTTTCCTATAAATTTAGGTTTAGACCTAGCCTTACAAGACCATGTTCTTCTTCAACATCGTATATGGGTCTTGATAATATCACCTTTGGAGGAGTTTTCCTTTCTTTATCCATTAGTGAAGTGAGGTTTGTCCTTATTAGTGGACACACTCCTTGCTCTAGACTTCATGATAACATCGTAGAGGTAGGGAAGGAATCATCCCCCAAACTAGAAGAGGAAGTTTTAATAGCCACTTTGCAAACATTCCAATCCCATGATTTGGCTATCCATCCCAAACCAGTAGTACTCCAAAATTCTCTATGGAAAGAAGTAATTCTACCCTTAGAAATTCTTTTTGATGGCGATTTTGGGAGGAGCATAAACTTCCCGCTTCATAAGAGATCTTTTAGTGCATACATTGTCAATCCTCTCAGGAAGAGATCTTTTAGAAAGCATCTCACATCCAATCCCTTTGAAGGACATTTAGAAAGATTCAAGGATGGCATGTCAAGTGATGCCATAGAAGGAGAGCGAAGCCATCTAGAATCCACACTTATGTTCTCCCCTTCTATGCCCACATTAGACATAGAATATGAACCTATCTTTAAACCCATCCTTGACCCCTATAACTCATTCTATGCCCTTTCTCCTAAACCTCTTGATGATCCTAGAAGTCCATCTAGATATCCCATGTATAGGAATCATCGAGAACATATAGAGGATCTTGAAGAGCAACATCCATGGCTAGAGAGCATTAAAAACCTATGTGCTATTGCCATTGAATGGGTGGATAAGGCCTTAGATGAGATCATTTTGAGAGACGATCCAAGGGAATTTTGGACATTTATGTCGAGTCACCCTTGGAAGTGGAAGATGATGGAGGCTTCAATGAGCAAAGTAGTTACTTCTTAAACACCCCATCAAGACCTTGCTCATATGAAAAATCTCCCGATTCACTTAGTCTCTCCAACATTACCGCACATGAGATCTTCAACCACCTCATGCTCCCTATTCCTCTGATTTTGAGAGGATGGTTGTAGACATATATACTTATCATAAATATTGTAGATCTCATTGTGTTGAATCCTGAGATTAGTGCACATAGATTGGTGTTGGAGGGGAAACCACTTCACCAATTCAAATCTTGAAGGTTTCCCAAGGACAAGCTTAGTGTCCTAAAACAAGCACTATTCGAGATCATGGCATAACTGTTCACCTTTCCACTGCTATTTGCCTGTTAAACGAGCATAGAATTATAATTGTGAAAATATTCCTTCGGGTATTCGTGTCACTAACCTTTCCAGGTTCGAAGCAAAAAGATCGAAGGAATAACAAATGCAAGGTATGTCCAACCAATCATTATGCAACATTGAATTACATTCATCCAATCTTGATTTACGCCGAATTCAAGCTTGGGGGATATACTTCCATAAATACATCTTTTGCCATGTTGCTACATTATTTTGGTTGTCCCTACCTTAGGCATGCTCAATTTGCTAAACATCAATCATGCTCTGCCATCACTGTTTGAGTAAATCTCTGTAGTGCTCTCATGTTGCCTTTGTTTGCTATAATATGCTTTGGTTTGGAGGTGCTTCATATGAGTACTTCTAAAGGCTTTTAAATTAAGTGTGGTGCTTAGGTTAAATTGCCTTCCTTAATTAGATTAGACATGGAGTCTAGTTTGGTTATTGAACTAAAATTATGTTGTAGTAGATATTGGTATATTTTGTTGGACTAACCCCTGCAGAAAAACATCCAAATCCAAATCGGGTAAGTCAAGAGATGAACTCACATATGAGATGAATCAAGGCATATGATGAACTCCAACAACTTTGCACGAAGACATAGCTCATTCATCGTCCAAGAAAGAGTTGAAAGAATGTATGGCCTGCCTATTCATGGTGAACCTGCCAAATCACCACTTCAGTGATGGAACAAAGAGTGCTACAAGAAGGATCCACATCAATAGCACTCACCCAAAGAAAGTGGATGAACAAGGCGACAAGCTATGAGCAACCTTGAAGACATCATAACATTGAGCCCCAATGAGAAGCTGGGAGAAACTCACCTCATTTTGGCCAATCAAAGACCTGCTCTTGTTATTCTTGAAGACACCATCTTGCACGTCGGCGGTAAGGACAAGCATGTCATGATAGCATGCATCCTTGTGTCAACCAATCACCATCAAGGGTTGACTACCGACCAAGCCCAAGAAGACCATGAACAACTACATCGCAAGATGATGTCCCTATGCCATTGGAGATGAAGCCTGCATACAATTAATGATGTCCCTTCCTTGATCATCAAGACGGATGGCGTATCATTAACTGCAACTCTTTGCCATGCTGCTAGAAGACAAAGACCATCAAGGAAGAACTCGAGTCTACATCTCCAATGAACATCAATTCGTCAACCAAGGCTCAACAAAAATCAAGAATGGTTGACAAAAGAAGATCATGCAACTATCTGCATCCTCATATCCTGGATTGGACAGTCCAAAGGAGAGATTTTTGCTCAACGGACTTAGAATCAAGAGCCCTCTCCGACAGACTTAAGATCTGAGGACAGTCAATGTCTAAGAACATGGAGATATTACAACACACTTTGAGGGATGATTCAACACACACACTTGGTTTCCAGTGACGAGCAACAACAAGCTTAGGGGAGGAAGGCCGTTGACTCCTCTAATGATGATCCAACAATGCTCTTCCTCTTCTCGAAGCCCTCGTCGCTCGGCACATTGGTTTGCAATCCCTCCACTCGCAATTACTTCCTCTCTATAAGTTTGATTGTTTTCTATAGTTATCATACACACAAATCAAACTTAAGACAAAGTAAAATCAATCCTTAAGAGTAGAAGTAATGGTGAGTAAATGTTCTATGCTAATTAAAATTTTCAACCCAATCCTTTCTGTAGCATAGAATATGACCTTTAGCTTTAAGACAACACTACCCTTGTTATTATATTCCTTCGGGTATGTGTTGTCCACTAATCCTCTATGAGAGAAGAAACAATAAGTGGAGCACAAGGTCAAGGGAGAAGCCTACTAGAAGCATCTACTCTTCATCCCGGGGTGCTCCGGTGATAAGGTTCGAACTGCAACATGCACACTAAACAAGATGTGCTAGCATCACAATTAAAGGTTCACTTGCAAACCGTTGGAGAAGGAAAGAACATAGATGACCCCTTCCTCAAGAGATATCAACTCAAGAGGTGTAGTTCTCAAGGTCTCTACCTTTGGGATCAAATGCACCAAAGGATTGAACATGACAAGAAGTCCTATTCAGAGGACTTAAAACACCGAACCCTTGCCAAGGAGGTAACTTGGTAGTTATCCATATTTCCCACTTCAGCATTGCATAAGTTTTTCCTTTAGCATATTTACTTTTTGCATAATCAGTTCTTGTTGCATATTTACTTTCTTTGCATCTGCATTAGAAAAGAAAATAATTTTGTCTTGCATTGCATCTAGAAAATGCTAAGCCCCATGTGAATAATTTTTTGGTGCGACGGCCCACAAAGATATCCACCGTTGTGGTGGCATAAAAATAAATTTTCATCTTAGTTGTATTTTTTCTGTCTACATACCATAAAATATAAAATTGCAAAAAATATTAAGATCCTCCCGAAAAGATTTTATGTTAAGAAGGTTCTAGACATCCAAGGCTTAAAGGGTTATCACTAATGCTTAATCGGTTCCACAAGCTTTGTTGTCTATTTGAGCTTCACGAATTTAAAGGATCAAGAAGAGCTAATAGGCGGAAGGACGTCTTGTCCCTTGTCGAAGTCTTTGTCTTCAACGATCGCGATCTTGTCTCTACACCATTATCCCGACACTCTAAGAGGGGTAGTATGCCTTCACCCCGGTCGGCAACACCAACATACTACGTCAACATCCGGCTTGGGGAGAGCACCCCCGTGTATCAAGCTAAGTGTTCCAACTTGTCTATTTATAGAGCTTGCTTTGTTAAAACAACTAAAAAAATGCATAACCTTAGAAACCCAGAAAGATTTCCTTATCTATCTTTTCTACTTTTGGAGAGTTCTTATTAATCTGTCTTTAAGTAATCCCTGGAATAAGCTCTTATATGGAAATGATGAATAGTTGCTCTGCCGTAATTCCTTTCAAGTACCTAGTTTTCAACCTTGCACTCTCCCGAGTTTTGGATACAAGCGTTTAGATTTGAGATTTGCTCGAACACGAAACTTGTGGGTAGCGAATGCTTGATCTAAGTCTAGGTAGTTGATGGATATGATATGGGAAAGTTTTGAGTCTTGTCCATCTTGTTCCTAGAGATGCTAGAGTTTTGGAGAGTTTATCTTTTAAAATCTTAAAATTTTTGCATGATGAGTTCTGTATGACGAGAGTTCAAAATTCCTACCACTGACCATACATTCATGCTTATTAGATTAGGAAAACCCATCTCTTTATATAGATCATAGGCTTGAGTGTAGTCTTTATAGGCATTGAGTGTGGTTATCTTTGTGGACCCATAAGGAACCGATCATACGGTTAAAGTCAATACTATGTGCTCTCCATCCATTGATCTATGCTACTTGTCCTCGAAGCATGCACCCATTTTATAAATACTACATTCAATCTGTGCTACTTCTGTCCCTAGAAGTACCACCTACATATAGATCCACATCCACCACATATTGTGCTATCTCTACCACGGAGATACGCACCTATCTTTTCCTACCTTGGGAGTACGCATTCCCCCACATATTGTCTTTGTCTCTACCACGGAGATACGCGCTTATCTTTGCTCCTACCCTGGGAGTACGCATCCATCCATCCGTCCATCCATCCACAAAATACATACGCCACTCATTTCACTTCATCCGAGAAAAGGTTCTACTCCTATCACGGGAGTGAACATCTAGAAATAATCATCGTCGTTCCATTTGCCTACATAAAAGCTCCGGTCATTATCATTTCAAGTTATACACTCCCCGTTGCTAAAGTTTCGTTTTCGGAGGATTGGTTGCTCTAAAAAAAAGAGAGAAAAAAAAAAAAAGAAAAAGAAAAAAAAGAAGAAAAAGAAAAAAAGAAAAAAAAAAGAAAAAAAAAAGAGAAAGAAAGAGTAGCCAAGTCCTTCCTTTCAAGAAGTTTCAAGGTTTCCGAATAAAGGGAGTCATGTTATCCCCAAAGGAGCAAGTGTAGAAGTAGATGTTCACCAAGTGATCACCCCTCATAATCATTTCCTTACCATCACCATCTTATCATTCATCCCATTTCCTCATTCACATGCACATATGACTTTATTATTATTTTTGTTCCTATTGGATCCATGTCTTAACTATGCAATATATGCAAGTGAGTTTGAGTGTCTCCCCCACCTACAAGCTCCACATAAGCCTATTAGAAAGTAGGGTGAGAGAGAAAAGGCTCTTTCCACTATGCCTTAGTTCCACAAATACCATATATTTTGAGAGAAGAGAGAAGGCATACACTACTCATGCCTTGGAGAGGATCCGAAAACACCACAAATGAGAGACTTGAAAGGGTCATACAAGGAAACTCTGAGTTTTATTTGAAAATCTTGCAAAAACTCTGGAATAATAGTTGATCAAAGAGCGAGAAACATAGCGTTTGACTTGACCATTAAATCTTTCAAGCGCTCAAGACCCAAGTGACGGTTACAAGCCCCGTGGTGAAAGGTAATATGAGTAAGTTTTGAGTCGGAATAGTTCACTCTAATCCGGAGGAGAGTTCTTGTTTGAATGCATGTGTACTTTTGAGGCGTGAAAGCATTGTAGCAACTCTGATCCATCACGAGTTTATCTTTGCTCGAGAGACGAGCAAAGGGTAAGCTTGGGGAGTTGTTGACGGTCGTTAAGTGCCAATTTTTACCGTCAACTAGACATGAAAAAGGACCTAAATATAATTACCATCTAGATATAGGGCTTACACTAATGGAATTCCACGAGTTTTGGTGAATGTCATTTTGCACGGGGTGTCGGTGAAAATACCCAAGGAAGGCCCACATGTCGGGTTTACATAGAGATAATCGGGAGCCGGTGAAAATTTTGTAATGGAAGGTTCGAGAAGGCTCGGACCAAGCGGGAGCCCGAACGGGCTCGGTGGAGAGTCGGCCGACTCCCACCTTGGGTCGGCCGACCCGTGACCTGGACCAATCAGCGTCAGCCTCGCGGATCCCTATTCCACCGCCTTTGAGGATGAATAATAATCGTCCGTTTAGGTCGGTTTGATCCGAGGGCTGCGGTGCATCCTAGGGGGCTATATAAGCGGGGCCCTGGCCTGGAGGAGGCATCCCATGAAACCCTAATTCATTATTTCCGAGAGAGGATCGGGTGAGAGGGGTCTCTTGAATGGATCTCCTCCCTAGAGCCTAGCATTCAAGATAGATAGAGAGAGTATAGGGTGGAGGTAGAGTTGGAGGAAGCCCGGCATGTCGGTGTCTCCTCTCCGGTTGTACTGCGGGATCAAGTCTCCTAACCCGAGGCTTGGTTCTAGGATCATTACGCAATTCAACTTCGATACTAGTAAGTTCTTGTTATTATTGCTCTTTGGTTTACGAGTTTACTTTATTCGCTTCCGGTTGGGAATAGAGTAATCGTTCGTAAGCGTAAGCGTGGTGCTTGGGCTAGGTTCACTCGTAGATGCTCCCTATCGGCCGGAACCGTGGTAGTAGCGGGGGAGATGACAGTCCCTTTGTTACCTTTGTAATCCACTTCCCGTCGGCGAGGTAAGGTAGGTCCAAAAGTGCTAGGTTAAGCATCCTGTGTGGTGTCTTTTCTTAGGTGCTCCCATAGAGTAGTAGTTGCAAAGCTTGCCATAGGTTGGAAGGAGACTGTGGTAGTAATCCTCTCTATATCGCTCATTATCTTGTGTGTAGCTCAGGGGTTAAGTATAGACTTGGGTTAGTCAGATGCACGTTTTCTCCTAGCGGATAAATAAATAACGATACTCTGGAATATCTCCCGGGTGAAGTGCTCACCGATATCCGTGCGCTTGCGGATTATTTCTCTTTGATTCTTTCGTGTGCGTATCTAGTATCAACAGGGGGCCACACTTATAGTGAATGAAACTATGTTCAATTAACAGACACAGCTTCTGATTAACTAGATGACCAATGCACAATCATCTTATATGTATACAAATTTTGGTGCCATGTGCTTGTTTCAAATCAAACTACCTTTACGAAAAATAGGTGCTTCTTTTAACCATGGTTTGTGCTATTAATATACTCGTTGGATATGGTGTTAATTTTTAAGGGTTCTTGGATGATGTGTACATCTGTTCTTTCCCCTTGTAGGATCAAGCAATATCAAGGTTGCTGAAGAAGACAACACGGCGGAGTGAAGAGCTGTGATAGGTATTACTTTGCTATATTTCTTTAGGTACTCTAAAAACATAAGCCAACAGCTTACAACTTTGATCCGTTTGCGAGACATTTCTAGAGACATTCAATTTAAGGCCTATGTCTACTGTATCGTGTTAAGAGTTTTATGGGCTCATCATTTTTTAACTTCTCCTAGTAATTTTTTAAGATCTAAATATGCCTTCAATTCATCATATGATGACTTCGATGTCCGAATCAATACTTTTGTCTTTGGCTTCGGGTGCATCAATGTTACCACATCCTTTGATGGCACTTGTACCAAGGGCTAAATTAATTGGGGTGATTTTTTTGAATCATTTTACATATGCCAATCTGATATTGCAGTCGCTTTCTAAACACTAATGGGAAACTATACATGCTCTCTCCTTGCTCATTTATTGTTAGTCATTACTATAGCATGTCCTGTTTCTATGTTTCTCTTTTACCTATTATTCGACCTCTATTTTGTAGAACACTGGTCAAGAAACCATTTACCTAATAAATAGATTTTATGCATGGGCATGGTAGAGTAATATACAATGCTGCACTTTGCACAATAGCTTCATCAAATACATTCAGTTTTTTATCGGGCATGAAACCATATTGAGATCGATGATTTTTTCATAGCCAAGGCAATGTCTCTGTACTTTCCAAATACTTGTAACATGAAAATCATCTCCCATGGTACGTAATCACCTAAAAAATAGGCGGGTGCCACCATGTTTTATCGTGGTTCTTCTTCGACTTTACTATATTTTCATTGTAAGTTTTCAGTAAATTGTTTTGAATATTTGGTATAAGTTTCTTAAAAATGTCTTCAGTATATATTCGGTATATTTTTTTGTCAAACTAATTTCAGTATTAGTAAGTCATTAGATTGTAGCTTAGTTTCGGTCTCAAATGAATAAAAAAACCCCTCATTTTTTAAGTGCTGCAACTTTTGGATTTTTTGTTGGTATGTGTGTGTTACCTATGTATGTGATCCCATGTCTATATTTTTTCAGTTTAGGACTTTGTTGCTAAAGTGGACTTCACTATCGAGCACCATCTTCATCAATCCAAATTTCCAAACTCATTTTTCTTGGATTCTCAAGTGGCCGAGTCTTGCATTAGTCCATTGACTCGTCGGGTTAGTCATTGATGGAAATATGGAATCACCATTTTCTTTTTGTTAATAACATTTTTAGTCTATTCTTGCTATCTGTCTTCACGTTTCCTTTGAATGGGAACTAGCCTCGACTCCATCTGTTTTTTTGTTAGTAAACTTAGTTCTTTTGTTTCCCACTCTACCCAAGAATTAATCGGATAGGCAAAGATTAGACAAAAAAATGTTGTGCCTTGTCCTCTGAAGTCCAGAACATCTGGGTCATAGTGTTTTGAACCTCAATATATAAGTTTTATATCTCGAGTATAATGTTTCAAATGAGCTACTTCAAAGTTCCTAAATTTCAATGACAAATAATTTACTATCCCATGTCAAAACTAGATATAAAGATTTGAAGCTAACGGTACAAAGTTTGTAATTGTGATAGTTCAAAGTTTTAAAGCTAGCAATATAAAGTAGCTCATGTCATAGTTCAAAGTTTTTAATTTAGGAGTGCAAATTTTTGAATCTAGCATCCTATAGCTTTATGTTTTTCTTTCCACCATTAGGTTACTCCAATTTAGTTTGAGAATTTGATTCGAGAGGAAGAGAGGTGATACTTGACATGTTTTTTTTAATTATAGTATCTTTTTCACCACATGACTGTGAACTGTGAAGTATATTACACCTGCCCACCATGTTCACTAACACATTCTTTTGTTCAAAAAACAAAACAACGGATAATGGATTACTGTCATAACGACATATTGGTCACAAAACCGAACATGGACTAAGGACTGCATACTCTAGTGTAAGAGAAACTGTATTCAACCAACACAATTGGAACTTGAAGGTGGCCCGACGACACTTTTTTCACGATATATGAACTATGGTTGCTAGCCACTTTTTAATATAAGAACTATGGTCCTTTTGCTATGCATACCTTTGATAATCCATTTCATTTCTTTAGTAGGTACACTAACTTTTAGGCCATGTTCCTAGATATTTTCTAATTTTAGGATTGCTTTGGTTCCTTGGAGGCTCCTTTAGGCTGTATATATACGTTGATCACCTGATGCAATTATTAGTGTTTAACAAGCTTTGCAATGATTTTTATAATTATTTACTGCGCCCCCTCCCCCTAATTAACAACTTATGAATATGACGTGTTGTAGTTTTAGGTCTTTTTTTATGCTTATGTTTTTCACCCGGCTAGCGGGCTAATCGTTGAATTTTGAATGGCGTAACATTGAATTGAAAATCTATTTTTTATCTACCTCAAATATCTCCGGTGCGATTATTAGGAGAGCTGTAATGCCACCTAGAGATGCATGTAATATGTAATTTGATATTTCTTGCCACCATTTTCTCGATTCATGCAGCCATATTCTCCTGAGCATGAAGTGGGATTGATGCGGGAGCAATCTGGAGTTGGAGCCCACAGGCTATCTGCATGTAGGCGTACTTGCATCTGTTGGTATTTTTTAACGCACACAGATAAATCCGCAAGCGCACGGATACCGTTGTAGCTTTCACCCGGAGGGTTTAAAATATCGTATCCACAGGGAAACGTGTGTGGGTCGCCAAACAACTAGTTTATCTATGGGTAGCAATCAAGGTTTAAGATATGATGGGTAAAGAGGATTCCTATGGTAATGATCCTATGCAAGGCAAGGTTATGAAGAAATTGTCCTTCTAATGTTCACTTCGGGACGCCACTAGACGGGAAAGTACCACAAACGATAACTCTACCGACGTGACTACGGTCCTACTAATTTAAGAACCTACTCAATTCGGTGTGGACCGGGCTGTCACCTCCCGTAACTACCACACAACCAGAGAATAGGGCGCAAACACAGGTAACCGACAGCCTAAGCACCACGCTTATGCTAACAATTACTACTCTAATTCAGAGCGCTAACAAGAACTAGAGCAATCATAAGAACTATGAACCAATGAACAAAAGAGTAAAATAAATACTTGAATAAAGATCAATTACCGAGAAGTATCCGGATGCGGGCTTGGAGAAGCTGAATCCGCCGAAGTACAAGCCCGAGGGGGAGCACCGACATGCCGGCACCACCTCCAACTCTTCCTCGCTCTCTATCTCTCTATTATGCTAAGACTAGATCCTAATGAGGACTAATCTTCTCTTGATGGCTAGGTTTAGCGAGGAGATCCATTCAAGGGACCCCTCTCGGTGATCCCGTGCTGGAGCAAATGAAATTAGGGTTTAAGGGATGCCTCCTCCGGGGGCCGGGGGCTCTGAATATATAGCCCCCTAGGATGCACCACGGCCATCGGATCAAACCGACCTAAACGGACGATAATTATTGCTCCTCAAGGTCGGTGGAGGCGAGATCCGCGAGCCTCCACGATTGGTGGAGGTGGCCGATCGGCCGACCCAAAGAGGGAGTCGGCCGACCCACCACTGCCCGGTGGGTCCCCGCTTCCCGGGGTTTGCCTTACGGTCTTCTAGAATATACAATTTTACCCGTTCGGTCTTTCTCTCTATGTAATCATGACATGTGGGCCTTCCTTGGGTATTTTCAGTGACACCTGCGAAACGGACATTCACCAAAACTCGTGGAATTACATCGGTATAACCCCTATATCTAGTTGGTGAACATATTTTAGTCCTTTCTCATGTTTTAGTTGACGGTAAAAATTGACACTTAACGACCGTCAACAACTCCCCCAAGCTTACCTTTTGCTCGTCCCTGAGCAAAGATAAACTCAGTAAGGATCAGGAGCTGCTACTATGCTTTCACGCCTCAAAAGTACACATGCGTTCAAACAAGAACTCTCCTCCGGATTAGAGTGAACTATTCTGACTCAAAACTTACTCATATTACCTTTCACCATGGGGCTTGTAACCGTCACTTGGGTCTTGAGCAGTTGAAAGACAGAACGGTCAAGTCAAGCGCTATGTTTCTCGCTCTTTGATCAACTATTATTCCAGAGTTTTTGCAAGATTTTCAAATAAAACTCAGAGTTCCTTGTATGAACCTTTCAGATCTCTCATTTGTGGTATTTCTGGATCCTCTCCAAGGCATGAGTAGTGTATGCCTTCTCTCTTCTCTCAGAATATGTGGTATTTGTGGAACTAAGGCATAGTGAAAAGAGCCTTCTCTCTCTCACCCTACTTTCTAATAGGCTTATGTGGAGCTCATAGGTGGGGAGACACTCAAACTCACTTGCATATATTGCACAGTTAAACCATGGATCCAATAGGAACTAAAATAATAATAAAGTCATATGTGCATGTGAATGAGGAAATGGATGATAAGATGATGATAGGATGATGATGATAAGGAAATGATTATGAGGGGTGATCACTTGGTGAACATCTACTTCTACACTTGCTCCTTTGGGGATAACATGACTCCCTTTATTTGGAAACTTTGAAGACCTTTGAAGAGGAGGACTTGGTTGCTCTTTTTTTTTCTTTTTTTTTAGAGCAACCAATCCTCTGAAAACGAAACTTTAGCAACGGGGAGTGTATAACTTGAAATGATAATGACTGGAGCTTTTATGTAGACAAATGAAACGGCGATGATTATTTCTAGATGTTCACTCCCAGGATAGGAGTAAAACCTTTTTCTGGATGGAATGAAATGAGTTGCATATGTATATGTGGATGGATGGATGGATGGATGGATGCGTACTCCCAGGGTAGGAGCAGCATAGGTGCATATCTCCAGGGTAGAGATAGCACAGTATGTGGGGGAATGCGTACTCCCAGGGTAGGAGCAGCATAAGTGTGTACCTCCAGGATAGAGATAGCACAATATGTGATGGATGTGGATCTATATGTGGGTGGTACTTCTTGGGACAGTAGCACGAGAATGAATGTAGTATTTATAAAATGGGTGCATGCTTCGAGGACGAAGTAGCATAGATCAATGGATAGAGAGCACATAGTAATGACTTTTAAGCGCATGACTCGATTCCTTATGGGTCCACGACATAACCACACTCAATGCCTAAAGATTACACTCAAGCCTACAAAATGATCTATATAAACGAGATAGGTTTTCCTAATCTAGTAAGCATGAATATATGGCTGTGGTAGGAATTTGAACTCTCATCATAAAGGAACTCATCATGCATGAATTTAATATTTTCACGAGATAAATTCTCCGAACTCTAGTATCTCTAGGAACAAGATGGACATGACGACTCAAAACTTTCCCATATCATACCCATCAACCACCTAGACTTAGATCAAGTGTTTGCTACCCACAAGTTTCGGGTTCGAGCAAATCTTAAATCTAAACGGTTGTGTCCAAAACTCGGGAGAGTGCAAGGTTGAAAACTAGGTACTTGAAAGGAATTACGCGAGCAACTATTCATCATTTCCATATAAGAGTTTATTCTAGGGGTTCATTTTAGCAAGATGAACTTTAGCACGGTTGATAAGTAGATAGATGAATGAAAAAAAAATAAGCTAGTGATACTTAGGCTGGATACACGGAGGTGCTCTCCCCAAGCCGAATGTTGACGTAGTCCGTTGATGTTGCTTGGCGCGGTGAAGGTGTCTTGCTCTTCTGGAGTGTCGGGGATGATGGTTGTAAAGACAACACTATGATTGTTGAAGACAGCACTCCGAGCGGGGAGAGGACATCCTTACGCCTATTTAGCTCTTCTTGATAACTCTGCTCAATTCAAATAGACAACAAAACTCGTGGAGCAGTTAAGGGTTAGTAAATTAAGCATTACTTATCTAGAGAGTTGCGGGACTAAGCGGGATACCCTTTTTCTTTCTTTTAGTAACTTCAAGTTCTATATAATTAATTATGTCCAATTCTTCTTCGGTGGTTGTGCATCAAAGAAAACTTTTAGACGTTGACCATTTACCTTGAAAAGTTTGCCTTCATCGTTTTGAAGAGTGACTTGCTCCATGTGATGCCACTTCAATTACCTTGAATGGTCCTTCCCATTTACTTCGTAGTTTCCCATGTCCAAACAGCTTTACTCTAGAGTTGAATAGTAACACCTTGTCACCTGGTTTGAATTCCTTCTTCTTCAGTCTTTTGTCATGCCACCTCTTTGTCCTCTCTTTGTAGATCTTTGCATTATGATATGCTTTTTCTCGCCATTCCTCAAGCTCAGAGAGTTGCATCTTTCTTTTCTCCCAGCTTTGCTTCAAAGTCCATGTTCCATCTCTTTATGGCCCGGTGTGCCTTGAATTCTAGTTCGGCGGCAAGTGGCATGTCTTCCCATAGACCGGTTGGTATGGTGACATTCCAAGAGGTGTTTTGTAGGCTGTTACTGTAAGCCCATAATGCTCCATGAAGCTTGTCCTTCCAGTGTCCCCATCTCGTTGACAGTCTTTTGCAGAATATTCTTGATTTGCTTGTTTGATGTTTTTACGCTTGCCCACTTGTTTGAGGATGGTATGGCGTCGCAACATTGTGACGGACCCCATGATTGTGTAAGAAGCGTTGAAACTTCCTATCAATGAAGTGAGAGCCTCCATCACTAATCACCATGCGTGGAACTCCAAAGCGTGGAAAGATGGTTTACGCAAACATCCTTTTGGCGTAGTTGGAATGCAACGCTCGACATGGTAGAGCTTCAACCCACTTTGAAACATAGTCCACCGCCACTAAGATGTATTCACCTTGCTTGGACTTAGGAAATGGTCCCATGTAGTCTATTCCCCGGACATCAAAGAGTTCTACCTGGAGGTTATTGGTGAGTGGCATGGCATCTCGTGTATTTATGTTCCCATGCCTCGACATGCTCCACATCTCCGGATGAAATCTTTCGTGTCTTCATACATGGTTGGCGAGAAAAATCCACATTGCCGTTTTTGCATGAGTGCGGAATACCCCATAATGTCCTCCATATGGTGATGAATGGCATCTTTCAATGATCTTGATTCCTTCTTCGGTTGGTACACATCTCCCGAGTAGACCATCGGAGCGGACTCGGAAGAGGTACGGTTCATCCCATATGTGTTGACGACTCTCTTGGATGAGCTTCCGTTTGTTTTCCCCTGGTGGTACATAACCTGCAACCATAAAATTGACAATATTTGCGTACCAGGGGTCGACGCTCGTGACCTTATAGAGCATGTCGTCTCGGAGGTAGTCGTTGATGGGCAAATCTGTGGTTTTTCAAACTGCATCTGGACAAGTGATGCTTTCTGAGAATTTTCTACTCCCTTTCTATCTTTTATTTCTAAGTCAAATTCTTGGAGTAACAAGATCCATCTTATAAGTCATGGTTTAGCATCTTTCTTAGTGAGCGGGTATTTCAAAGCGGCATGATCGGTATGAACAATCACCTTAGCTCCTACTAAGTAAGATCTAAACTTGTCAACAGCAAAAACAACGACATAATTAAGTTGAGGTCTGACGAGTTTTACTAGCATAAGCAATTGCATGATGCTTTCTATCCTTTGTTTGACCCAAAACTGCCCCCACAGCATAATCACTAGCATCACACATGATTTCAAAAGGTAGCGACCAATCAGGGGGTTGAATGATTGGTGCAGAGATGAGTGCTTTCTTAAGAATATGAAAAGCATCTAAACACTCATCATCAAACTCAAAGGGAGCATCCTTGGCTAGCAAACTTGTAAGGGGTCTAGCAATATAAGAAAAGTCTTTTATAAAATGTCTATAGAACCCCGCATGGCCAAGAAAACTTCGTACCCCTTTGACATTTGTGGGAGGAGGCAACTTCTCTATTACTTCTATCTTTGCACGATCTACCTCAATCCCACGTTCGGACACTAAGTGTCCAAGCACTATGCCTTCTCTAACCATGAAATGGCATTTTTCCCAATTAAGAACTAAGTGCTTTTCCACACATCTTTGCAAAACCTTGTCTAAGTTTTCTAAGCAGTCATCAAAAGTTTTTCCATATATAGAAAAGTCATCCATGAAAACTTCCATGATCTTTTCTATCATATCTGAAAATATAGACATCATGCACCTTTGGAATGAAGCTGGCGCATTGCACAGACCGAAAGACATCCTACGATAGGCAAAAGTTCCATAGGGACAAGTAAAAGTGGTTTTGCTTTGGTCATCAGGATGGATTGGGATTTGATGGTAACCAGAATACCCATCAAGGAAACAAAAGAAAGAGTGCTTTGCAAGCCGTTCCAGCATCTCATCGATGAAGGGTAACGGGAAGTGATCTTTCTTTGTTGCCTTATTAAGTTTTCGATAATCAATGCACATTCTCCATCCAGTGACCGTTCGTTGTGGAATCAATTCATTTCTCTCATTTCTTACCACAGTCATACCCCCTTTCTTGGGTACAACTTGTACCGGGTTTACCCACTCACTATGTGGTACGGGATAGATTATCCTAGCTCGCAAGAGTTTCAAAACCTCTTTCTTAACAACCTCCCTCATCGCATTGTTGAGCCTTCGTTGGGGCTCCCTACAAGGTGTATAAGGCTGGGTCTATTGGAATGCGATGAGTGCAAAGGGCTGGACTAACTCCCTTGAGGTCTTCGAGTGAGTAGTCAAAAGCGAGAATGATGCTTTTCTAAAACAAGTAAGGAGTCGGAAGGTCTCATATTCGAAAGTTTATCACTAATTATGACGGGAGACTCCTTGTTGTCATTTAGGAAAGCGTATTTCAATCTGAAGGAAGGGGTTTTAGCTCAATGGGGGACTTTGGAGGTTCCTGAGTTTCATCCAAGGGTAAAGAATCTCGTGGTTGTTCTACTTCTTCGATGAAATCTTTGGCGACTTCTTTGAGATCTTTGTCGGATGATTCTAGGAAAGACATCGCCATTATCTCTTCCATTGGTTCTTGCTCGGGACTTAGCTCTACCTTGGCATGGAGTGAATGAGTGATGGGAATGGAAAGGTTTAAGTTTTTCCCGAGATGTATATTTATACTCCCCTTTCTTCCTTCATGGACAAGTCTCTTTATTGGATGCCCAATTAAAAGGTCAAATTCCCTAGTATTGAAAATATAGAAACTAAGGTACAACTTGGTTTCATCTACTTTGATAGGGATAAGGTGGAAGATTCCTTCACTAGCAAGGATTTGGCACGAGAGACTTTTTAGAAGCCTAGTCGTTGGGGTTAAATTCATGTCTTCAAAAAGTGTACGTGCAAGAGACTCGGACATGATATTTACTCCTACAACTGGATTGTAAAGGCCATCGAAGGAGGTTTGGTGAATCTGACAACTAATAGAGGTAGAAGGAGAATCTAGACGAATGACTTCATGAGAAAGCTCGGATTCTCTCAACCATTCATTGCTTACGATTGTTGTCAACTCCTTTATCGTATCTTTAAGGAATTTATCTTCGGTTGGATCGAAAGGTCTTGGTTGGGTGCGAGATGGTGCCGAAGACTTCCTAATTGCGAGAATAATTCGAGGTGTTTCCATAATTCAAGAAAAGATCCTCCTCGAAATTAAACATGTCTTCCGAAAGTGGAATTTCTTCCTCCTTCGGCGGTTCGGGAACTTGGAGGATAGTTGAGGCTAGAAGTGGAGTAGCTAAAGGTTTAGGCTCAACTATCATAGGTTCTTCCTCGGGAGCTATCTCAACTATATCTTCGGGGATCATCGAAATGCTAGTGTATGGAGTGTTTTCAAGAATTTTTGTAAGGATTTCTCTTGCTTCACTAGCGAGAGAGATGCAAGAAAGAACCTCCGAGAGGATGTGTCAAGAATTTGTTTGGTTTCTCCACTAAGACCCACATAAAAGTGTTGCAAGAGCATTTGGTCTTGAATGGAGAGGTTAGGGCCGAATTGACTAGGTCATTAAAACGTGCCCAAGCCACACCAAGAGATTCTTTTTCTTTTTGTTTAAAAGTTAGAACCTCTGTTCGAAGGTTAACCACGAGAGAGGATGGGAAAGAAATGTAAGGAAAATCTAGAGCATAGAGTTCCCCGGTCTCCTGCACACTCCCTACGGTTCGGGAATACCAGTGTCTAGCTTTTCCCGTTAAGGAGAACGGAAATAGCTTCCACCTTAAGGTTTCATGTGACATGCCTTCAATTTGCAAGCATGCACAAATTAGCTCAAATTCCCGCAAGTGTGTGTATGGGTTTTCATCGTCTTCTCCTGAGAATGAATGGTCCTTGACCATCTTTATCAAAGACGGACGCAAGTCATAGCCAGGTGTGAGGATAGGTTTGGAAGATTCCAGTGGCTCTAGTTGTGCGCCCGTGGGAGCAGCATATTGATTGATAGGAGTGATATTATCCATGCTTGACAAGGTAAGATATAAGAACAAAAAATGATTTGACGAATCACAGCAACCGTCTCCCCGGCAACGGCGCCAGAAAGCTTGTTGGTATTTTTAACGCACACGGATAAATCCGCAAGCGCACGGATACCGTTGTAGCTTTCACCGGAGGGTTTAAAATATCGTATCCACGGGGAAACGTGTGTGGGTCGCCAAACAACTAGTTTATCTATGGGTAGCAATCAAGGTTTAAGATATGATGGGTAAAGAGGATTCCTATGGTAATGATCCTATGCAAGGCAAGGTTATGAAGCAATTGTCCTTCTAATGTTCACTTCGGGACGCCACTAGACGGGAAAGTACCACAAAGGATAACTCTGCGACGTGACTACGGTCCTACTAATTTAAGAACCTACTCAATTCGGTGTGGACATTTGTCACCTCCCGTAACTACCACACAACCGAGAGAATAGGGCGCAAACACGGAGTAGTAACCGGCCTAAGCACCACGCTTATGCTAACAATTACTACTCTAATTCGGAGCGCTAACAAGAACTAGAGCAATCATAAGAACTGTGAACCAATGAACAAAAGAGTAAAATAAATACTTGAATAAAGATCAATTACCGAGAAGTATCCGGATGCGGGCTTGGAGAAGCTTGAATCCGCCAGTACAAGCCCGAGGGGGAGCACCGACATGCCGGCACCACCTCCAACTCTTCCCTCGCTCTCTATCTCTCTATTATGCTAAGACTAGATCCTAATGAGGACTAATCTTCTCTTGATGGCTAGGTTTAGCGAGGAGATCCATTCAAGGGACCCTCTCGGTGATCCGAGTGGAGCAAATGAAATTAGGGTTTAAGGGATGCCTCCTCCTCGGGGGCCGGGGGCTCTGAATATATAGCCCCCTAGGATGCACCACGGCCATCGGATCAAACCGACCTAAACGGACGATAATTATTGCTCCTCAAGGTCGGTGGAGCGGGATCCGCGAGCCTCCACCTGATTGGTGGAGGTGGCGGTCGGCCGACCCAAAGAGGGAGTCGGCCGACCCACCACTCTGCCCGGTGGGTCCCCGCTTCCCGGGGTTTGCCTTAGTCTTCTAGAATATACAATTTTACCCGTTCGGTCTTTCTCTCTATGTAATCATGACATGTGGGCCTTCCTTGGGTATTTTCAGGTGACACCTATGAAAACGGACATTCACCAAAACTCGTGGAATTCGTCGGTATAACCCCTATATCTAGTTGGTGAACATATTTTAGTCCTTTCTCATGTTTTAGTTGACGGTAAAAATTGACACTTAACGACCGTCAACAAGCATCCCTAAGGGTTAGGATATTTTCAATTTAATTCCCCTTGGATGATTTTCTTGCAAAAGCTAGGATATGGTTTGCTTGATTGCCTTGCACTCAACGTTTTTTCAGTTCTTCGATACCCCGTATGGTGTGTTTTTGCTTTCTTATTTGCCTTCGTTATAGTTCGGAATCTAGCGGTATAAAGTTTGCGGTGTGATAGTTCAAACTTTATGAATTCTAAGTGTAAAGTTTTAAATCTATAATTTGATAGTTCAATGTTTCAAACCTAACACTATAAAGTTTTGAACCTAGCAATTCAAAGTTTATAATGTGATAGTCCAAAATTTGTATTATGATATTTAAATTTTTACTAACAATATATGTTTCGATCCTAGTAGTACATAGTTTGTATTATGATATTTAAATTTTTACTAATTTTAAGTGTAAAGTTTTGAACTTAGCGGTAAAAAGTTTATGATGTGATAATTCAAAGTTTTGAATCCAACAATGCAAAGTTTGTTATTTGATAGTTCAAAGTTTTATAAATTCTAAGTATAAAGTTCCTAGTAGTACAAAGTTTCTAATTTGATAGTTTAATGTTTCAAACCTAACACTATAAAGTTTTGTACCTAGCAATTCAAAGTTTATAATATGATAGTTCAAGTTTTTGATACTAGCAGTACAAAGTTTATATTATGATAGTTAAATTTTTATTAGTTCTAAGTATAAAGTTCTGAACTTAGTAGTAAAAAGTTTATGATGTGATAATTCGAAGTTTTGAATCCAACAATGCAAAGTTTATTATTTTATAGTTGATTTTTTTTATAATTTTTGACTGTAGAGCCTCCAATCTAGTAGTACATAGTTTACAATGTGATAATTCAAAGTTTTGAACCTAACAAAGATGCGAAGTTTGTAATATGGTAGTTCAAAGTTACAATCTCTCGGTGTAAAGTTTTGAACCTAGCAGTGCAATGTTTATAATATGATTGTTGTAAGTTTTGAATGTAACGGTTGCAAATTTTATAATATGACATAAGTTTGTAAGCTTTTGTAAATTAAATATAACTTTATGTATTTTTTAATGTGTTCACCTTGTCTTGTTTTTTCAGGTATTAATGACAATTATTTAACACGAGAACGAAGCAACATGTGCTTTATATTCGCTATATGTAAAGACGTATATATATTGGTTAATAAGACATTTATTTTTTATTTTTTTCTTACAACCTTGCATGGTTTTATGTTTTATTATTTTTATATTTTTCTATATTGCTTGAAATCATTAGTCCCATACAAAACATTATGGAACACAAAATAATATGAATTTTGAAAACCGGTACTTTCACATCTAAATAGATTTGAAACCATGCCCCCGCCCTTTTCATCTCCCACGTACCCGCTATCCCGAAAGAGAAATAAAAAGCTTGTAGAATTTAAAATGCCATATCATCCTAAAATCTAGACAAAAGAAACGTTAATGGGCCTATCAGCCCAAAACTGGACAGGAGAAATGCCAACGGGTAAGGTAGACACGAGAAATGAGAAACAGGCCCAAGTTGCCTACTCACAAAAGTACCGTGCGCTGCTACTCATGCGGGCGCGCGTGCACCGCGATCGGTAGGAGCGCACGCGCGCCGTGTAGTCACGCCCCAATCGGCACCGTATACCTCGTATTTGAAGTCTTTGACAACAATCTGTTCTGAAAAAAGTGACCTTAATTCGCCCTTAACTTTAATCTTGAAGTTGTGGATTTGTTTGAGAAAAACATGAGGGTAAGGACTGATCTAAATATATACTAGTGGTACGTGCACAACTTGGTCTGGTTGGTTTATTAGCTGATCGCGACTATAATAGCAACTGCCACAATACTTCAATTTTAAGTCTTTGACAACAATTAGTTTTGAAAAAAGTCACTGTAATGGAGTTGTGGATTTCTTGAGAAAAATAGGACGGTGAAGACTGATCTAAATATACTCTCTCTGTACTCGTAAACATAGAGGAATCATTTAGAACAGTTTTCAAAACACAACTTTAACCTCTTATTTTTATAAAAAGATATGTTTATAGAAAAGTATGATATATGTATACTTTTATGAAAGTACTTTTAAGATAAATCTGTTCACGTAATTTTTATATTTGCAAACTCAACAACTTAAAAATTATTGATGATTTATATTCCCAATGTTTGACCTAAACCTTGTCTAAATTGACTTCCTTTAGTAAGTACGAAGAGAGTACTTGTGATATGTGCACAACTTGGTCTGGTGCCATTATTAAATATTTGCGACTACAATGGCAATCGACACTGTACCTCATTTTTGAAGTCTTTGATAGCAATCTGTTTTGTAAAAAAAGTCACTCTAATCAGGAGTTATGGTTTTTTTAGAAAAAAAAACGGGGGTGAAGACTGATCTAAATATACTAGTGGTACGTGCACAACTTGGTCCGGTGCGTGTACCAACTGATCGTGACTAGAATGGCAATCACCACCGTACCTCATTTTTAAGTCTTTGACAACAATCTGTTAGGGAAAAAAGTAACGGTAAATTTTGTGCTTTTTTTTAAAAAAAAGGAGGGTGCTGTCACGCCCCTTGGCCGCTCGTCGCCGGCGACGTGAGCACGCGCAGCGGGATACACGAAGAGGGGTTTTGCGACGAGGAAGCGGGCGGGGTTCACCCCTTGCCTTGGCTTCACAATTCTATTCTCCAGTTCGATGTGTTCCCCGGTTCAGTCGCGGGTTCTTATTACAGAATCGTCCTCTGGCCCAAATACGCAAATAACAGCAGAAAACGTAAAAGGGAATACACAGCTAGGAATACGCCTTCATGATGATGAAGTTCTCCTACGCCGTGGTCACCGCCGTGACACCTCCTCCCCATGAGAGGCGGCTTGTCCCCAAGGCCGGAGCGTCGAAAGCGCTTCTTCGAACGTAGTAGTCCTCCCATGTCGTGGTGGAAGCGAGGTAGTTTGGTCCATGTCACCTTCACTTGTGGCACGGCTGCATTGCCCTTGTGGACGAGTCTTCGATCCAAGATCTTCGGGGTATTGCATCTGCGGCTTCCGGATCGTAGTTACGGCAATGTGTCAAACACCGGGGTGTAATCTTGTGTGAAAGGCTTGGTGCGAGATATGAAAGACATTATGAATGAGTGCATTGTCGGGAAGCTTCAATGCATGCCACTGAACCCACGCGCTCCCGTAATCTCATATGGCCCATAGTATTTGAAGGCCGGCTTGGGAAAGGGTCGATTGGCCACGAAGAAGGCTGTGTGTATGGTGAAGCTTCAACAAGACTTTGTCCCCGATCGCAAACTGAAAATCTGTTCTCTTCTTGTCGGCCAGCTTCATTCGTGCATTGCCCGTGCCATATGTTGTTTTAAGGCTTCCGAGATGGAGTTCTCGTGGCTATCACGGTCGAACATCCGAGGTGTGTCGGGAGGAATGACTGAACAGCACCCAAGTTTGCTTCATAACCAAACGAGCTTTGAAAGGAGAACAACCAATAGAAGAATGATAGGAGGAATTGTACCACAGTTGAGCTAGTGGTAGCCATGCTTTCCATGTGGTTGGGGCATCTTGGACAGAACACCTGAGATACATTTCCACACACTGGTTAACTCTTTCAGTCTAGCCATCAGATTGAGGATGGTAGGCAGTGGTCAAATTCAGGTCAATCTTGTATGCTCTGAAGAAATGAGTCCAGAACTTGCTGATGAAAATGGGATCCCTATCACTGACAATTGATTTGGGTAATCCATGGATTTTGACAACAGTGTCCAGGAAGATGTGTGCTATGGTTTCAGCAGTATATGGATGCTTGATGGCCACAAAATGAGCATATTTAGTCAATCTGTCCACAATCACCATGATAACATTGTGGCCTTGGGACTTGGGTAAACCCTCCACAAAATCCATTGTAATGTCTTGCCAAATTCCTTCAGGTATTGGGAGGGGTTGCAGTAAACCCAGAGGGTGGGTGTGGGTATGCTTAGACTGCTGACAAATAGCACATTGTTTGATGAAGTTTTCTACATCCTTCTTCATTCCTTTCCAGGCAAAGTGCCTCTTCAGCCTATGATGTGTTGCAGCAATGCCAGAGTGGCCCCCAATAGCACTAGCATGAGAAGAAGCAATAATCTTGGTTTGTAGTGCAGAATTGTTACCTATCCAGATCTTTCCATTGTTGTAGATGATGCCCTGTTGCAGAGAGAAACCATTTGCATCAGGGTTGGTTATAGCCAACTGTTGGAGCAGTTGTTGAGCATTCTGATCAGTAGCATATGTATTGAGGACCTCCTGAATCCAAGCTGGCTGGACAGTGGAGACTGCCTGCAGTGCCAACAGGTGAGCTACCCTTGATAGAGCATCTGCTGCTTTGTTCTCTTTGCCTTTTCGATACACAATCTTGAAATTCAAGCCCATGAGTCTTGTCATAGCCTTTCGTTGCATGTCAGAATGAAGATTCTGTTCATTGAGGTAAGAAAGGGACTTATGGTCTGTCACAATGAAAAACTCATTTCTCTCTAGATAATGGCGCCATCTCTCCACTTCCATGATTAGAGCAAGAAATTCCTTTTCATAAATGGACAAAGCTTTGTTTCTGACACCCAGTGCCTTGCTAAGGTAAGCCACCGGCTTGCCATGTTGCATCAGAACAGCACCTATACCATCAGCACAAGCATCAGTTTCAATGGTGAACTGTTCTTGGAAATTGGGAAGAGTGAGGACTGGTGTTTTGGTCATAGCTTCTTTGATCTTGACAAAAGCGGCGTAGCCGGGGGACCAAGCAAACTGTTTTAGCTTGAGAATGGAAGTGAGTGGTTTTGTGAGCATCCCATAACCCTGAACAAATCTTCTGTAATAGCCTGTCAAACCCAGAAATGCTCTGAGTTCAGTCATTGATGTTGGTGGAGGCCACTTCTTCATGTCAGCAATCTTCTTGGGATCGATCTGACACCACGACCCGACCGAGATAATATGCCCCAAATACTCCAGACTCTCTTGAGCAAATGAACATTTGGATTCCTTAAGAAACAAGTTGTGCTTCCTCAATAAGTCAAAGACTTCCCGTAAATGCGGCACATGGTCTTCCAAGGTTGGGCTGTATATCAAGATATCATCTAGAAAAACTAGAACTGTTTTCCTGAGCAAAGGTTGCAATATGTGGTTCATGAGGCATTGGAAAGTAGCAGGAGCATTGGTTAGCCCAAAGGGCATAACTCTGTATTGATAATGGCCATGGTGTGTTTTGAAGGCTGTTTTATGTTCATCTTGTGGTTTCATTCTGACCTGGTGATACCCAGATTTCATGTCCAGCTTGGTAAAAAATTTTGCACCAGCTAACTCATCCAAAATTTCTTCAATGACTGGCATAGGGAATCGATTCTTGATAGTTAAAGTGTTCAACTTTACGCCAATCCACACACATTCTCCAACAACCATCTTTCTTTTTGACAAGCAATACTGGGGATGCAAAAGGGCTATCACTTGGTGTTATCGGACCGGCGGTGAGGAGTTCTGAACTTGGTTTTCAATTTCAGTTTTATGGAGGGGGAATAGTGGTATAGTTTACTTGCATTCCTTGGAATTGCTCCGGGAACTAATGGGATGGTGTGGTCATAGGTTCTATGTGGTGGTAGGGTCTGTGGGTTTTGGAAGATGTCTTTGTATTGAGTGAGGAGAAGGTGGATAGGATCTGTGTGGTGTTGTGGTTTAGGGATAGGCTGGGTGTTGTGGTTGTGCTCAACCAAGACAAAAGCCCAAACATCATTGCTCGAGTGGATTTGTATACCTTGGTTCTTTGAAATCTGCTGAGTTGTACGGAGGTGTTTGAACTCCTTGGAGTGTTATGTGCTTGCCCTTGTGAGTAAAACTCATTGTCATGTTGGCCCAATCAAATGCCATTTCACCGTCTTTGTTTTAGCCGGTCATACCCTAATATTGCATCATAGGGTTGCATCTGCAGAACAATCATATTGCTTGATATTGTGTGCCCCGACAGAACCAAGGTAGATTTCTAGCCATTTTGTCAGTGATGATTAATTCCCATTAGCTAAAGCAACTTTCTTCGGTGGGATTTGTACGTAGGAATGTTGGCCGGTTTGAACAAAATCTTCACCGATGAAGCTATGTGAGCTGCCACTTGTCTAGCGTAATCGGCATTGTCTTATCTCGATTCTTGCTCGAATTTCATACTAGAAGCGAGATTCTTTGCATGACAAAGCATTCGGGGATAAGCGACAAAAATCCTCGTGCGGTAGGTCCTCGCGACCATCTCATTGAGAGATTCTTTAGGGATCTCTCTCCGTCCAAGTCATTCGGGGCTAAGGCATTGACCCGTGGTTTCTTTCTTGCTTTACAAACTGCTATATGCCCAGGTACAAATGGTTCACCACACCCATAGCATAGGTTATTTGCTTTCTGTAATCTCGAGCTACCTATCCTGCGCGAGAGATGAGGGTTTTTTCTTTGTGGTTTTGCTTCGAACCACCTGGGTTGTCTTGCTTGGGTTGGTAGGGACCCTTGTTGTACTTGGGTTTGGCCTGTCCACCACAAGTTCTTGAATCTTTGCAAGTCTTGATGCTTGCTGACTTTGAGGTTGGCATCGTGCTTCAACATGCCCTCGATATCATCCCCGAGGCCATTCACATAATGTTGGGAGAAAAGAGGTCATCATAGCCGAGTTATGCATAGTGATGCCATACGAAGATGTTCAAACCGATCGCTGTATTCCTCCACAGATTCTTGTTTGCCGAGTGCTAACATCTTTTGCATGAAGTTTCTTGAGTCATGAGCTCCAAATTGCTTGAGTATTTCATGACCAAAATGTGTCCGCTACGAAAAGTGTTCCTTTGCTTGAAGGCTTGATACCATCTAGCAGCTTTGTCCTTCAAGTGCACCTTGGCAATTTGTTATCCACATGCCTTCGGGAATTTTGTAGAGCTCAAAGTAGTCATTGCAATCATCTAACCGAGACTTTTGGGTCTTCACCGGAGAAATCGGAAAATCCATCTTGGGCATCAAAGGCTTGGGTAACCTATCATCCCTATCTACGTATGCAGGGTGCTCCTGTGTGATGGTGATTCGAAAATCCACTCGTTAGGCTGTTTGTAATCGGTTTTCGGTGGATTGGAAGGTCCCACCTTTGACTTGGACTTGTCTTCACAAATATGTTATGGAAAGCATGGGATCCTCAAAATAATCTACCACACTTTGTCATCATCCTCTTCCTCATCATCATACTTGGGTTTTGTATCAAAAGCGAGGCTCCATTGGTGCCTTGTTCTTCTTTGTCAACCTTTGTCCCAGCAGTATCTTGCTAAGTGCATCTCCATTGAGCATGACTTGCTTGGCTATGTGTTCCGATCTTTGGAGTACTCATCCATTCTTTGCATCCCTCAAGTCCAGTTTGTGCTTTCATCTACCGTTGCGATTGACTCAAGAGTTTCGAGCTTCACTCATTTGCTTGATCGCGTCAGTCATCTCTGTGATTTGACTGAACATGGTATCAAAGTTCTTTTGGAGCTGTTCCCACTTGCTATTCTCCTCATCTGAACGTCGAGTCATGGCTTCCAGAATAATCTGAGTCTGATTTGATGGGAAAACCCGCGCCTTTCTTACTGGAGCCAGAGGTGTAAGCGGATGGTTTGGACAAAGCCTCCCCAATCCCACCGCAAACACAATCACCGCCGCCTGGGAACGAGGCAAAGCCGAGGGATTTGACACCGCGACCCCTGGAGTGCAAGTACAAGAACAAGGACGCGGAAACCCAAGCTCTGGACGTTCCCCCGCCGATCGCCACCGCTCCAATTTCACAGATCGACTACGGAATTTTACGCACAAACAAGCGCTGTGCAACCCTCGTCTACTGCGAAATCGAGCAAAACTGGGTAAAAGGAGCGAGCTTGATGATGCTCACCCAAATTGGAGTATCTGTTGGAGAAGAACGCGACGCCGACTGCCGGTCGAACACCTTGAGTGCGGTCTTGCACGCCGAGCTTGGTGTCGTCGAATCGCCATCGATTTCGCGTTGCTTGCGAGGTCGTGGGGATCCCCGGCAAGCTGAGGTGGTGGTGGTGGTGGTGGTGGTGGTGGTGGTGGTCGCCGCGGCGGACTGGTGCTGCGACGGCCGATAACTAGCGGCGATCTCGAGCTCCGTGCTCCAGACCCTCACGCCGAGGAGGGTAAAGGCTCTGGTACCAACTGTCACGCCCCTTGGCCGCTCGTCGCCGGCGACGTGAGCACGCGCAGCAGGATACACAGAAGAGGGGTTTTGCGACGAGGAAGCGGGCAGGGTTCACCCCCTTGCCTTGGCTTCACAATTCTATTCTCCAGTTCGATGTGTTCCCCGGTTCAATCGCGGGTTCTTATTACAGAATCGGCCTCTGGCCCAAATACGCAAATAACAGCAGAAAACGTAAAAGGGAATACACAGCTAGGAATACGCCTTCGTGATGATGAAGTTCTCCTACGCCGTGGTCACCGCCGTGACAGGTGCACCGCCTACTGTATTTTTATTAAATATATATGTGAGTTTTTGCAACCGTCGTCACGAAACAAAAGCCGGTTACAGAAAAAAAAAATCAAAGCAACTATACATAAGGTCCTAGACTAATTAATGTAAATTTTGAGAGAACTTGGGTGGGGGGGGGATCAAACAATCCCCACCTGCTTTTCCATTCCACAGACCACAGATACCTGGGGGACCCCAGTTGGTGGAAGGCGAATGCCTTGCACAGTTTTACAAATGATTACAACCGGTCTTAGCCGGCAAGCAAGAGGGGGGTGTGATTAAAGAAGCATGGCGTGGCTCCAATCGCGGATGCGGGCAACATCCTTCCTCGGGATCCGGCAGCTCCAGTCCTTGACCGAACCCTTACAAGCAGCGATGAGGTGGTTGATGTTTGGCGCTACACCGTTGAAGATGACCGCATTCCGGTGTTTCCAGATTTCCCAGCAGAGTAGTAGGATGAGGGGGTGTAGGATCCTTTTGGATACATGGGGAGGAGGGGACGTATTCCATCGCTCGGTGACTTTGGCAATGTTGTTCGGGTCCCACCCGATTACCACCCAGAAAGAGTGTACAAAGCTGCACTGGGAAAAGATGTAATCGCTGTTTCCGGTTGAGCGCCACAGACTTCACATACCTCATTGTCGACGATGTTCTTGTGCGCCAGGTTGGAGCGGCTGTTGATCCTGTCTTTCATGAGCAGCCACCCAAAAAACTTGACCCTGGGCGGGGCAAAGTGCTTCCAGACAAATTTGTGGGCCTCAGGGTTACGGTCCCCTCGCAGAGAGGCCTTGTAGATGAGCCCCGCGAGAAGCTTGTGGCAGCCATCTTCAAAGAAGCTCGAGCGCTGGTCCTTAGTCTCTTCCAAGGTCACATTGTGCAGTCGGGTGGCAAGCTCCTCGAGTTCCAGGCTGGCCTGGGTAGAGAGCCTGCGCTGGAACATGCTGCGCAGGTCGCCGTTCACCACTTCTCGGACGGAGCGCTCGTTCCCGGCAAAGTGGGAGTGTAAGGCGGGCATGAGCTCCGCCAGAGGGGCATCCTCTAGCCAGCAGTCTTCCCAGAAGTCCGTGTGGCGGCCGTCTCCGACGGTGACTCGCGAAATGTGCTGGTACGCCGGGAGGAGCCCTCTCAGCGCACCCCAGTGCGTTCCGGCCATGTCTCCTTCTAGAGTCGCCATGTTGATCCGTTGGGCGGCCCAGTTCGCCCACACCGAGTCACCCGGATGGTGTAGTCGGTGGATGAGTTTGAGCAGCAAACATGCATTTTGGGTGTCCAACCTCTTCACGCCAAGCCCTCCGTCCTCCTCCTCCTAATTAATGTAAATAAGTGTTCTTTGCTTGTGTAACAAGTCTAATGAGAGCCTCCTGAATTAAGGAAGAATTTGGACCAACTCAGACCCTCGGGAGAGGCCCAGCCGCCACAAGGCATGGGCAACCGGCGCCCTAGGCTTGGCGCGCGTGGGAGAGAGGGTGCAACCCCTCGAGCCATCGCAATCCGTTATCGATTAGGTTTCTCAAATTGAATCTCCTAGGTTTGGAAATTGTTGGATAAATAAAGTAAGGACCAGATTGTAAAGGGGGATCCGTAATTACGAGGATCTCCTAGTTAGCTTAGTATTGAGCTAGTCCGATTATAAATAGAATATATATTCATTGGAATCAAATCAATAAAGAACGAGGTCGACCCTAACTCCCCCCCCCCCCGCGGTCGTCTCCGCCTCCTCCGCTTCCACGCTGCCGCCATGTGACATCGATCCTTAGACCCCTTATAGCTCGACAAATAACTTGAGCAAAATCAACCATGAATGGATGATTGAATATTTATCAATTTTCCATTGTTTCATTATTCTAACTAACCAGATAAACCAGCGCAAATAATGACTTCCATGGAGAAATGAATGAGTAGCTGTAGCTGGTTTCTGAAAGATGGAGTTGTGGATTCGAGAACCGTCTGAACAGATGATGATAATATATATACTTATCTATCTACTCTAGTACGTGTGAAGATTTAGACACCAGATGTGTTTTGCAGCAAGCACTAGT
This sequence comes from Themeda triandra, assembly GCA_018135685.1. Classification (NCBI taxonomy): domain Eukaryota; kingdom Viridiplantae; phylum Streptophyta; class Magnoliopsida; order Poales; family Poaceae; genus Themeda; species Themeda triandra. The sequence continues at coordinate 3,561,964 of JAENPR010000002.1, read as the reverse complement.
GTGCTTCATTTTGTGCTCACTCGCCCACGACAAAACAACATATCGGTCGACGCACGGCGCCGAAGCATATCCATTCGCCGGCTGCTCAACTCCAAGCAACGCTGTCGGCATCGGACGATTCCCCGGCGATTTGGTTTCCCACCGCGGTTGCTTTCCGGGCGAGCTCCCCGACGTCCCCGTTGGCGCACCGTCGCACGCTTGCATGGTCTGATTGAGAAATGTGATAGCAGTGCAAGTGGACAGCGTCTGAGCGGCTGGCAACCACATGGGCCATAACACGTCAAAAAAAACCACATGGGCCATATATTAGGCCAGGCCTTTTTAATGCTGGCCTTTGCGGCCCATTTCATTTTGCGCCGTAAATGGACCGTACCGGTGGGCGGTGGCGAGCCACCGACGCACGGCCAACTACCCAACCGTCTGAATCTGACCGCGCTCGAGGGCTAAAAACGCGATGTTGCGAGGAAGCCGTGGCCCACCTGCCCCGGTTTCTTCTACCCCACACCCACTTCCCACAAGGCCGGAGGAGCCCCCGCATCCATGACGACGAGGCTGACAGCGACGTCGCTGCTCTCCAGAAGCCTCCTCCTCCGCCGCGTCACCTCGCGAATCCCGACGCCCCTCCTCGCCCTCGACCCATCCGTGCGGATCCCCATTTCCCAGCCGCCAGCACGCCGCGCCTCCTCGACCGCCTCGGGAGGAGATCGGGGCGGCCAGGAGCCCCCACCACCGCCACCAGCGGCCATGGATTCGCCGATCAAGGTGGTCTCCCACCTCGGGGCCGGCCGCGGAGGCGGAGAGGAGGCGGGGGCGCGGCGATCGACGCGGGTTCGTCGGCGCGGCGGCCGCTGAGCCTGTGGCCCGGGATGTACCACTCCCCGGTGACCAACGCGCTGTGGGAGGCGCGGTCCAGCATCTTCGAGCGGATGATGGACGCCGGGAGCGGCGGCGGCGAGCAGCGGCCGCAGACGGAGCTGCTTGTCAAGGCGCCCGCGCAGAGCCGGACCAGCATCGTGTACAAGTTCGCCACCGACGACATCCTCCGGGAGCAGTACCGGGACCCCTGGAACGAGGTGCGCATCGGCAAGCTGCTCGAGGATCTCGACGCCCTCGCCGGCACCATCGCCGTCAAGGTAATACACTAATACATGCCTAGTGCGATGTCTATCCATTTCGATCTTGTTTGTTGCGTGTTGCCTAGTAGCAGGTATGATCGGTGAGAGAGAGATGAGTGTACGTCTGCTGCAAGTATTCAGAGTTTTAGTTATTCCAGGTGTTTGCTTATGATTAGGTTACCTTTGACTTGACATCATGACATGATCAGATGGTGCCCACCACCTGTACCCATGCCTTAATTTGTTAAATTGAACCCTTTAGTGTCTGCTAGGGAGCACGTGTGCCAATTTCATGATTTTTGAATTGCTAACAGAATAACAGTTTTGAAGTAGATGTACCTATGAATCTATGGTAATCTTAAAAATGTGGAGTTTAGACATGCCACGGTTTAACAATTTCATTTCTGAGGATGGTTGAGTTGAGTTGAGATGCTAATGGTTCATGGTTTATGGCATCAGACCAGAACAACTCGTAGTCACATAAGACACCGGTAAATTGATGGAGCTGTCTCCCTGACTCCCTCACAACATAAGTGATTAAGTGAAGCAGGTTCATTGAAGTGTTACACTTATTGACGGAGAAATAGCACCAGATATTGACGGAGAAATAGCACCAGATTGTTTATACGTCCTCGATAAGTTGCCGCCAAAATTCTGTTGGACCTTCTTGTTGCTTTGTTCTCATTAAGAAATATTGGTTGAATGAAATTGATTGCAATGAATCTTGCTAACTGTTTAGTTATGGGCTACTGAAATAATGGAATGTGAATCATGTGAGGCTGTAATGAATCTTGTAGCTCAAATCTGATATTGACAGGTTGTGGTGGTGTTGAATTAATGGTGCCAGTGTGGTAGTGGAAGCAGATGCTACATGGGTCTTACCATTCCACTGACTAGCTTACTTGGTGATTAAGTTCTGTGTTATTCTTTGTTACAGACTTGTGCTTTGTCTTCGATGCCAATGGGTGATAGACGTGCAATTTTGTCCTCTCTATGCTTCCTGATTCTCATGCTCATGGGTAGTATGATAATATCTTTTTGACGACCTGCTCAGATTTTCTTGACAACACTTGATTTACATGCAGCACTGTTCAGATGAAGATAGCACAACAAGACCCCTTTTGGTTGTGACTGCTTCTGTTGACAAAATGGAGCTGAAAAAGCCAATTCGTGTGGACACTGATTTGAAGATAGCTGGGGCTGTTACTTATGTTGGGCGCTCATCAATAGACATACAGATTGAAGTGACTCAGGTTGATAAAGGTATTATTGGTTCAGTGAAGATTGATCTAGCCCGTTATTGATTTGAACAGGATGATATGCATATCATAGATTTTGTTTTATGCTTTTCTTTAACTGACTTATCTCAACTGTCATTATATTGCAACAGATGGTGATAATCAGTCTGATCCCATTGCATTGACCGCTAACTTCACCTTTGTTGCACGTGATTCTAAGACTGGAAAATCTGCTCCAGTGAACCGCCTTTCACCTGAAACTGAAAGAGAGAAGCAGCTATTTGGAGAATGCGAAGCACGTGATAAGATGAGGAAAAGGAAGAGAGAAGAACAGAAGGGAGGACTTGAAAATGGGATACATAAGCTCCGTGCGGAGGCTGAGAGGCTGGATGCGTTGCTCGCAGAGGGTCGTGTTTTCTCTGATCTGCCTGCTTTAGCTGATAGAGATAGCATCTTGATGAAGGATACCCGCCTGGAGAACTCTCTTGTATGCCAGCCTCAGCAAAGAAACTTGCATGGTCGAATATTTGGTGGTTTCTTGATGCACCGAGCATTTGAGCTTGCCTTCTCAACCGCATATGCTTTTGTTGGGCAGAGACCTTGTTTCCTTGAAGTTGATCATGTTGACTTCTTGAAACCAGTAAGTGAATAGCATGCATATTATTTTCAGCAATATAACAACACAAATGTGACTGGTATTGTGCCATATTTTCCTACGTATTATGTATTGGTAGTGTCCACTAATGAATGCTATATATTTTTTTGAACTACCAATTCATTTTCCTATCAGCAATAGGTATAAACATGTCGTTGTGCTTGCACAGGTGGATGTAGGGGACTTCCTTCGATTCAAATCATGTGTATTGTATACCCAGCTTGACAATCCAGAGCAGCCCCTGGTCAATGTTGAAGTTGTCGCTCATGTAACAAGACCTGAGCTCCGGAAAAGTGAGGTAATCCCAGAATCGCACTCAGTTGACCACGGATGCTACCTGCCTTGCATAAACTCCACCCTGAAATCATTTTTCTTCTTGAATGCTTGATGATTTGCTGACCATGTTGTCCAATGAGCAGGTTTCCAATACGTTTCACTTTACCTTCACGGTCTGTAGTGACATGTTGAAGAACGGGTTGAAGATTCGCAATGTTGTTCCCTCAACGGAAGAAGAGGCGCGGCGGATATTGGAGCGCATGGAGGCAGAGGGTTTATGTAATTAATCCTTCTGCAAATCCACTTATTTCGGACCTACTTTACTTAATATATACCACACTAGGCCTTATTCGTGTCTACACCAAAACAAGGGGGTTGGAGAGGATTGGAGGGGATCGAGGGGAATTTTGACTTGCCTAAACCCCTCCAACCCCTTGGTTTGGGTAGAAACGAACAAGGCCGTGCCACGGCACCAGCTAACGGGGAATTTAGCGACGATTTGAACGGCAGCTATCAGCAGATAAGTGACACGCCGGCAATAGAACGGCATAGCTGTAGCTTCCATGGTACCATTTGTGATTTGTTTTTTACACAGACCGCATGTTGCGTATAATAACATACTCCTCGAGACTCAAAATGTTCTTTTGAGAAAGCACCATCTTCGTGCTATTAATTTATTTTTATTTGCTCATGGAGCGGTACAGTGGCAGTTCCCATGTGTCGCTTTTTTCCTCAATTGGCTTTTGCATCATCGCTTTGTCAAACGGTCTTTGTCGGCGGAGCTCGTTGCGATGATCAATTCGCTTTATGTATCTTTTGTGGTCAATTCAGCAAGTGCGTTCATCTCAGCATGCTGCAAAAGCTTATTTTAGTTGCTCAGGAAGTATAAAGTAAATAAAACTAGTATATGGAAAGCAGAGAGGGGTTATCGTGACATTCCGTCAGAACACGACCCTCAAAGCAGGTTAAACTTGTCCAATGCTTTTTATCAAGAGCTGCGACAAGATAGTACTATCTACTTTTATCATGACACAGAGCTTGATCATCAGTTGCTGAAAAGCTCTCATCCAACAGTAGCTCTCAGCATGCAGAATCATGTACAATGCCACTTTCACCTTTGGTAGGCCATTGGCAGGACAATGTATTGTTCATCATGCTGAATCATACTAGGCTTTACTTTACTCTACAAATTATCTTCTCCAGGTACAAAATATAGTATATTATGGTCCTACTACGTCTGAGCCTACACTGCTGTTCTTCTAGACAGCAAGATGCAGATTCCTGCTCAGACAATCAGTGCTGCATCCAGCATCCCAGCGGCTAGGGCGACGAGCTCTCCTCCGACGAGCTGGTGGATCGCACCGCGTTAAACACCGGAGGAACGTTCATGTTCCCCACCCGCCGCGACGATCCACCGGCCGCTGCCCGCTCATTCATCTTCACAATGTCCTTGCAGACGTGATCAAGGGCCGTGAGGAAGTCGCGCACCACCATGAAGATCCTCAGTGGGTGGCCTTCCTCTTTGGCAGAGTCACCGTGGAAGAACTCGGTCGTCTCCCTGACGAAGGCGAGGGCGCGGCCCTCCTGAGCCTGCACCCCGGCGATCTCGGCCTCGGCCTTCCGCAGGAACTCGCCAATGGAGGCACGGAACCTCTTGCAGCTGTCTTCGGAACCGAGAAGCTGCTGGTTTAAGTGCAGGACCTCGCTGATCTTGCTGACGCCGGATGAGAGTTTGGAGACACAGCTGGCCAGCGCGTCGGAGTCCATTGCTGCCGCCTTCTTGACACTGTTGAGCTCACCGCCAAGGCTTGCCACGATTTTCAGCCCTACCTTCTTGCATTGCAGCTCATCTGCAAGGGCACTCGCCTCGTCAGATGTTTGACCGGTGGCTAAAATGTTAGCTCCTTCAGACTTGATGATTTCTTCGATGACGAAGTGTAGGAGAGTCGTCTTGCCATCGGCACCCTTCACATCGACTAACTTGAGGAGTGCGTCCAGCTTGAAGGCATGGGCGTTTCCACGGTTCGTGCCGGTGTTCATGCGGTTACCGGTCTTCAGGACTGCGTCTAATATCTTGTGGAACAACCTGCTACCCTGAAGCTCTTCGCATGCTGCCTGAAATGAATGAAAATGAATGTCAGCAATTTGTCTGTGCTACTTTATTTTCAAATAAACATGATAACAGGCTGAATGTTGATAAGGCATTTCTTGTCTTATGCAAATGAGATTTAGACTTTGGTGATAAATTCGTAAGTAGATAATTCTGAAATGCTAATTGGTTGCTCATAGTACTGTCAATCTGTCACCAAGTTGTTCATTTACCCATCAGGACAAACATACTGCCATGGCTATATGGACATATGGTGTAGGGAAGCAAATGATCTGAAAGAATGCCTTACATATATGAACAGCAGTCCTAAAATCTGATTTTGAACCATTGTTATGGCACACTCATTTCTGTATTCTTATTCATTCAAGTCTCTAAATGGAATTATGCAGGTGAAAGTCGTAAAGATTACTACCTCAAGAGTTTTGTAGGAGGTCTTGAGGTAGTCAACCTCCAAATCGAAGTTGGTGATGTACAGCATTGCTTCCACTCTCTTGAAAGCGAATGGAATCGCGAGCACCGCCTTGAGGAAGCTCTCAGCAGGGCCAAGCTTAGACACAGCATCCTCCCTGTATTCTTTCAACTTGATCTCCTCTTCCCTGGTAGGTGCCATCTTCAGCAGCATCTCCAAGAGCTCAGTTCCAAGGCTCTCTGCCTGCCCTGCTTCCAATAATGGTAGTATAATACAAGCAAATGTTCATGAAGCTGAACGATGAACTTTCAGAGGAAAAGTTCTGTGGATGCTTGTTTACAGAGTGACAGATGTATTAGGATTATCTCATCTCAGTGTACTCACCATCTAAGAGTGCCTTGCACACTTCTTCCTTGGTCACATTTAGCGCCCTTAGCATTATCGCAATGTTTTGTGATTTCTTCGGGTCGAGGACCTTGTTCTCCTGGCTGCCCAAACTGGAATTTGGCCCCTTGGTTCCACTCTTGGATGATCTCCATGTCGAATTTGAGACGAATAATGTCTCAATCATCTCCTCGTTCACTCTATTCACATGCACAAAGAGTTGAAGCACGTTAAGTGACACAGTTAAGTTAGCATGGCAGTGACTCTAGTCGAGTGCAAGCAATGGCAATACACAAGAACGGACAGGGCCTCACCGGAAGGAGCTCGCCTTCAGCTGATCCCACACCGTCGGTCGGCCAGAGCTCGCGCGCACCTTGTCCCAGTGCAACGGCTTCAGCTTCGGCAGGGCAGCCGCAGCCGCGTCCGCGTCCGAGTCGGCTTGTTTCTCTGATGGCGCGCGCGCTGGAGACTCTTCTGGGTGAACTGCGTTCGCCGAGGCCCTGATCACCGTGGTCGCTGGGCGCTCGGAGTGGCGCCGGGGCAACCAGCCGCTGCCGTTGCCGGCTCGCGGCAGAGGAGGTGGCGGCGCCGGAGCAGCAGCTGCAGCTGCTGATGTGGCTCTGCCGTTGTCTTTCAGCGGCTGCATTGGAGGAGGCGGCGGTGGAGGAGGAGGCGGTAGCGGAGGAGCACCCTCTGATGGATGCTTACCTCCTGCTCCTGTTCCGGCGTCAAGAACGGATTTTGAGCATGACGGCATGCTCATCCGCGTCTGCTGGAACTGCCGGGGCAAAGGCGGCATCGGCCTGAGCTCCGGCGAGCTGGTGCTGGAGACGGTGGCCGTGGAGCCCCGGCCATGCTGGTGGTCCCCACCGTCGTAGAGCACGGGGTTGTTGGCCGGTGCAAGCGAGGAGTGCTTTCTGTACACCGCAGGCTCCTCCTTGTCCTTGGGAGAGTGACGGCGTTGGCGGCGGGCGAGGATGTAACGAGCGCGGCGGCGAGCACGGCCGCGGCGACGGCGACGACGAGGACGAGGACGGTGAGGAGGCGGTGCGAGGACAGGAAGGACCGGAGCGGCGCGGAGTGGGAGGACACGGGCAGCGCGGCCAGGGACGAGATGTTGGCCGGCGCCGTGGGGTGCGGCGACGAGGACGACGACGACGCGTCACCACCCGCGCCGGCGGTGTCCGCCGGGGTGGAGGCGGAGGTGGAGCCGGCCTCCGGCGTCACCGTCGGCGTCGGCGTCGGGGGAGCCGCGGCGCCTGGCAAGAACGGGAAGAACGGCGCGGGCGGTGGCGGCGGCAGCGCGGGCGCGCTCTCCAGAGGGAACAGCGGCTCGTGCAGCGCCCTCCTGCTGCCCCGATAATGGCGGTGGTGGTCGGCCGAGGACGCGGCGGCGGCGAGGAGGAGGAGGAGGAGGAGGTGCACGAGCAGCACCTGCGCCAGCATTGCGGCGGCTGGCGATGGCGAGCCCGGGAACGGCAACGGCGTCCCCAGTCCCCACGAGGTTGCACAGAGAGAAGTGAGCAAGCTTGCGATGTGGGAGGGGAAAGAGACGAGGACTGGAGGAGAGTGAACGCGCTTGTGAACGCTGAAGCGACTGAACTGGACAACGCGCTTGTGAACGCTGAAGCGACTGAACTGGACAGGTCACAGCTGTGAGTGCAGGGAAAGGCCGGCGGGGCATGGGAAGCGGTGCAGCTGCCTGCCATGGAGTGGTGTACTGGTGTGGCGTGATGGGAATGTGTGCTTTGGATTCTTGTGGCCTTTTTTTACGCCTGTGACATGGAAGGAAGAAATGATGATGGGCTGCGCGCTGCACTGCCATGGCTTTGGCTATTTGCCTGCCCTTTCGAGCTGGCTCCCATGAAGGCTGACAATTGTAGGAGGATACAGTTTGTTTAAGGACTCTTAAGTAGATGTCGTTTAAGAGGAATTTTATTGGTTATTACCAAGATATTTTCAATTATAATTTACAAAATAGGGTATTGTTCAGATTGGAGCAAAATTTTAAGTTTTTTTTTTACTCTCTCATCACATCAATCTTTGGGGCTATGCATGGAGTATTAAATATGAGTACAAAATAACTAATTGCACAGTTTAATTGTAAATCATGAGACGAATCTTTCGAGCCTAATTAATCTAGAACTGTATAATATTTGTCAAATACAAATGAAAGTGCTACAATGTCATAATTGCAAAAATTTACAATCTAAACAAGACCTAGCCAGTTTGAGGGGTACATGTTTTTCTTACTATCTCGTCCATCCCAAAAGATGCAATTACAAAACAATGTCAAAGTATGTCAAGTTTGAAAAACAACATAAGAAGACATTAATATTTACTAGTATACTGCCCGTGCTAACGCTATGACTTCATTTCAGAAATACACATGAAAACAACCAAAATATGCTCTTAGGTCTAGTTGCTAATTTATACAACATGAACAACCCAACTTAAAGAGTAACATTTCAAAACTCAATTTCTTTGGAAATGGAAAGGTACTCGCCACCTAGCTTTTCAAAACTAGAACATAAAAAGTATTGCTTGTTGCTAATTGAGTTTCAGGGAACGGACAGACCTGAGCGGCGGCGCCGATGCTCCGCTTCCAGAACTAGCAAGGGCGCTAGAGGGAACTTGACGGAGTCAGGACACCGCGTGGAGTCCAATTCGGGAGGCCGGCTGCCCGCGATCTGAACCCGATTTAGGCATCTCCAATCCGCTCGACCTTTCCGAGTGGCGGCGCCGCCGCGGGTGGGGGGAAGATCCTACGGAGGCCGGGTAGGAGCGTCGGGGGTGGTGCGTCGCACTCGGTTGCGTGCATCGTTGTCTCGGTCGTCCTGGCTATGGGGCGGCGTCGGCGGGCGGATCAGGCTAACGGCCTCGCATGGTGGCCGCCGCCCATCCTTTCCTGGTGGTCGTCGCCCTTGTTGACTGCTCGTTGGTCGACTCCCATGGCGGCGTGGGACTGGGATTCAGAAATCCAAGCAGTCGCGGACAAGGCAGAGGAGGTAGGAGCAACGGAGGCGGCCGGAGTTATTTTTTTTGAAGAAAATAAAGAAAACAGAAGATGCAGGGGGCTGGACAGGGAATCAACCGAGGAGCAACGGAGGTGACCCATGGGGCTCGGGGGTGTGGGGGTTAGGTTAGTTTGAGTCCGCCAGGTGGGCCAGATGTAAGGTCACAGGCTTCCCACTTTTTGAGAAGAATTTCATTATAGTAGAGATTATACTAAATAGAATTATTAGTTTTATCATGAAACATATTTTAGTCACTTTTCCTATCCCATTATCACCTGGGAATTTCTGTTCGGTCCAAGCGACGCGTGAGTGCGAAGGGAGGCGAGTCAGCCGACGCGTGGCAAACAGTTCAATTTTTTTTGTCTGTTGTCAATCGATGGCGTTCGACTAATCTGCTCCCTAGGAAGATTGGTTGGAATAAAGGAGATTTATAAGAGAAATCATCAAATCCTTTCAATCTCTTTCAATTCCCGCTAATCAGAACAAAGCTAGGTTGGGTGGATCACAGTTTGGGGTTTGGTGTCCTAAGACACCCCCGCAATTACGAGGTACACCTACAGTGATGTATGAGAGGTGGAAAAGCAGATGTGGTAGCTTGATGGGGCGACTTGGCGAAATGAAAGCTGCCGAGGATGGGTTAAAGTGGACATTTTGAGTGACAACATGGGTTACTGTACGAATGTGGGACGGTGACCTAAAGGCTAAGGACCAGAGGTAGCAAATGACATGGAGTGATGGACCATTTGTATATATCTTTAATCTCCAAATATAAGTGAATTACCAGCGCATATGAACGTTAGTTACAACGAAATCAGATTCTGCCACACACCACATAATTGCTCTAACTCGTATAGTCGTACGTATTGAAGTGAATTACCATTCTATATATCCAATACATTGAATCAAATCAGATAAAGCACACAATTGTTGTAACACGTATAGTCTTTCAAATCAGATATGGCACACAATTGTTGTAACACGTATAGTCATATTAAGTGCAGATTGTAATTCTCGGATCACACGTGGAATATAGTTGAGGGCACTTTGGAAAAACAAAAGACGAACGAAAGAAAATAATAGGTGTAGATAAGTGTTCGTTAGTTGAAGCTATTTTTTTTTTTCAGAAAAGAGAATATTTTAACACATTTGCCAAACTCCAGTGGCCTGAGTTCTAGCAATATTCCAGCCGATGCTTTGTTCTGGCATGCATGCGTCGAAGTTGGGAGTTGGCGTGGAGAGTACAAGAGAAGAATGTATATGGATGTTTATTATTAGAAGCAAACGTCAAATTGTCTAAGGAATATCAAAAATAAAGTTCAAGTTATCCTATGTTTTTATCATGTTTAAAAATAAAATTATCCTATGTTTTTATCATGTTTAAAAATAAAATAATATCTATAACTTAACACCATTATACCTATTAATTATGAAAAATATATTCCTATGGTTTATTTACTTGATGTGGTATTAGATGGTAATGTTGTTAACTTGATTAAGTTTAGAATAATTTGACTTATGTCAATCTCAAAATCTACTATCATATCACCAGAGGGATTAGATGCAACGACTGAAAATATTTATAAAAACCAGGTATGTGTCAAAACTAGTAGCATCACTTTTATTCTAACCGCCTAGGACAGCTATGCTGACAGGGCACTTCACCTGCAAACGCCGACCAAAAACCAACCTATAACTTTTTGTTTAGAACAAACTAACCTATTAACTTACTGTACGTACTCCTAGAGACAGCCTAAACAAGGTTTGTCAAGATTAGCAGGGCTACTGACACTTGGCTAATCTGACCGCAAAGCCGAGCAAAGAACGCGGTACACAGCTGCATGTCTGCTAGTGCAAGTGCCCACTAGTGTCCTCCTGTGGCTCGCCTCACCACGTCCGATTCCTCGTGCTCGATGCACGCTCTGCAGCCTGCAGCTGCACGCACGCGTACTCGCACGAGAATGGAGGTCACTTCACTCCGTCACTGGAAGTACTACTGTAACAGCCGACATGCCATTATCCCTGTGCTAAACTAAACTTGACGGTAATGGTACGGTTGGTCGCGGATTATTTACTGGAATACGGAGATAGTAGTAGTGTGAAAGGGGTGTGTGATGGGAGGAAAAGTAGCGGCCGTGATTCTTTGACCAACGTTCGGCTGCTGCAGGCCTGCAGCGCACAGCAGTACCACAGCTACAGCTCCGTGTCATCGTTTCGGTGGACCCACTTCTCTGGCCTACGGGCTTTGGCCTTTTTTTCACTTGTTTATTAGTAAAAAATTAAAAATGAATAAATAAAAATCCAGCGGCCAGCAGGCTCGGCTTTTACTACACGCGGACGCAGAGTCGCAGACATGCCAGGAAACACGCGGACATGCATCCCGTGCGTTGACGCTTTGACTATACGGCCCGTTGGAGAATGGGCCCATTCCAGGCCTTGTTTTTTTTCCCTTTGCGAGGCCTTTGGGAGAGAACTGGACTGCTGGAGGTATAGCCGTATAGGAGCTGTATCTTTGCGTGGAGATGCATTTTACTGTATCTCTTCGCCTGAAGAATTGAATGAAGATTTGGAGAAGTTCATAGATCGAGCGTTGGAGAAGCATCAGGTTCAGGGCCTGAGGCGGACGCGCGCATAGCGCGGTGGTGGAGACTCCCGTCGTGGAGCGCACCCGCCCGGGTTCGATCCCGGTCCTGGGACGAATTTATCGGGTGCTGCACCGGGACCGTTCCCTAGAAATAATTCCGTGAAGCCTCTCACGCGTGGAGCCACAATGGGATCGCGACGTGCGCCTGTCGTCTACGGATGATCTCAAAGCATGACGCGGTTTTGCCAGATCTGAGTGTAGTTGTAGGTTTGTTTGTACACGGTGGTGTGAGTGGTGTGCGTGTGTTGAGTGGGTGTGCGTGTGTATGATACTACATCTGCATCTGCATTTGAGATGAGCCAAAAAAAAAAAAAAAAAAAAAAAAAAGGGTCAGGGCCTGAGCATCCCTCTCTCGAAAATTCCCGTGGAACTTAAAAAGTACTAGTACCAGGGCCTTGTTTAGTTTCCCTCCAAATTCCAAGTTTTTTCACTCTCTCCCATCACATCAATTTTTACCCGTATGCATGAAGCATTAAATGTAAGTAAAAAAAATAACCAATTACACAGTTTAGTTGGAAATCACGAGATGAATCTTTTAAGCCTAGTTGGTCCACGATTGGACAATATTTGTCAAATAAGACGAAATTGCTACTATTCATCGGGTTGAAAATATTTGCAATCTAAACAAGGCCCAGAACCGAACCATGCTACCACGTTCTAGAATTCCCGTGGAACTCTCTCCATGATCGTCGCGGCAGACTTCAGCGTTTCAGTCAGGGCCATAACAAAATGCAGTGTCAGAGTACACGCATCTGAATATCTGAGCGCCACCGTTTGAACGGAGAGAGAACGACGACGATGCTCCTCCTGCTTCTGTTGGCGTCCCTGCTCGCCTCCTCGCCTGCCTCCGCGTCGCCGGGCTTCGACTACTTCGTGCTGGCGCTGCAGTGGCCGGGCACCGTCTGCCGGACCAGCGCAGCCGGCCCATGCTGCTCGTCCAACGCTTGCTGCCGGTCAGTACACTTCCTGTGTCCTCGGAAACCAGTACTACCTCGTGCATCAAATTCGTCCAGGGCACTGATCGAAATGCATGTTTGTTGTATTCGTCTTTGCAACTCGGCAGCTCTGATCCTATCGGATGGTTCACAATTCGTAAGTGTCTTCACTTCTTTGGTTTACCACTAGTAGAATTGCAGAGTGCTCTGCATATTCCATTCGGAATCTCATCTGCCCGATGTGTCCAACACATTTCTTGCTGTCACAGATGGGCTCTGGCCAAATTATGCCAATGGAGGCGGACCGACTTGCTGCAACAACCCAGATTTCGACATGGCAAAGGTCGCTAAGCCGAAGCCACATCTGACTGACAGAATTATAGACCATGGCATCCATAAACCCTGTTGTGTCTCTGCCAGATCTCAAACCTGACGACGGAGCTTCAGGAGTACTGGCCCTCGCTATACTGCAGCTCGCCGTCTCTCTGCTCCGGGGGCTATGGATCTCTTTGGGCCCATGAGGTAAGCAAACGTGCTTCATTTCAGGCTTGTTCAGTTGCGTCTTCATGGGCTCACACCATCCTGTAATGCATGTTATGGGCGCGCACACGACCGGCTGCTGCGTTTCTTCAGTGGGGTAATTGATCTGCATCCAGCTGCCCAAAGGATCTACTTCAGTTCACGGTCTTGTCATGCTGTATCGATGCTACTGAAATTTTGTATCAGTAATGATCAGCTTTTCTGATCGCAGAAAAGCATGGGACATGCTCCTATCCGGTGATACGGGATGAATACAGTTATTTCTCTACGGCACTGCACCTGTACTCTACAGTAAGCAAGATAACATTCCAGATTCATGGACACTCATGGGCTTATGTTTTGATCTGACTCATACGTACTAGCGTTTTGTTCACATCTTGTTCGGCACATTTAGCTGATGAATAATGATGATATTGTTGCTGACTTTGATTGTACCACAGGCTATGTTGGCAAGCAAGATCAGCGTAGGCGCAGATGATTGCTGCGAGTACTATCCTTTGACTGACCTGGTTGCCACTATCAGAAGCTCTTTTGGAGCGACTCCTTTGTTCATCTGTGAGCGAGGATCATTACGGGAACTTAGGCTGTGCTTCGACAAGGATCTCAAGGTCATTCATTCTCTTGCAAGTCCTGCATCTTAGGATGTTGTTTGTTTAGTATCTAGCAACTTCTTTTTTTCACTCGGTTATTTCTTTCAGCCTCTGGACTGCACAAATGGAGAAAATGACAGCAAATATGATACCCTAGAACAGGGTAGGTCTTCTTGTCCTAGGCGTATCAGCTTGCCTTCATATAAACCTCATGGTACATCTAATATCCATGTTTGTTTGTAAGCTTGTATTCTTATAAAATTTGAGAAACGTATCTCTTCTTCAGCACATCACCTTTTTTTTCAAGCCATAATTTTGCTGCAATTTCAGGTGATGACACCAGTGGCGCCACGAGAAGGTTCATCGCTAACAAAATTGTGGCCTTCATTGCCAGCGTCTTGTAATATCTGACCTTGTTGTATGATCCATCTGTTCAAAAATATACGTTGTTTCAACTTTTTCTAGTTACATTACATTTGCTACGAATCTAGATACATGTATATAAAACTATATATATAAAAAAATGCTGGAATTACTTTTTAGAATCATATGAGCATGTCATGACATACAAAAAACAATTCTAATAACCATTGTCTAAGGCATTATACTTTTTAGCATGAACTAGAAATAGTTATACTTGGGCTGACAAATTAGCCCACACATTAACTCCAATTTGAATGAGATATAGCAAAAAAATTATTGGCTAACAATTAGCCGTATGCATTCAAACATGGGAAAAACCTAGTTAATAGCTAATATTAGTTGAGTAGTAGGTAGAGTAAGACTAGTTGAGTAGTAGGTAGAGTAAGACATTAGCTGAGGATATAAGTTAATTATATTCCAGTGTTTTTTTTACGAAACTGGAAGGGCTTGGAGCCCCTACAAACATTTATTAGAAAGGATAACAAAAGTTAAAGTACAAGCAAAGAGGAAAAAAAACACAACAAGCAAAAGGAGGAGAAGATTCTTCTTGTCCTAGGCGTATCATGGTACATCTAATATGCATGTTTGTTTGTAAGTTTGGTATTCTTATGAAATTTGAGAAACGTGTATCCTCTTCAACACAGAAGAGAGAAAGAAAAGTTTCAAATTCCAATTATATTCCATTGTTATTTTAGTTCATCTCGGAAGCTGAATCCCCAATAAAAGAGCGCCCGAATAGTGGACATCTGTTTTTTAGTTCCAATGGACCACCAAAATTTTCACCTCAGTTTTATTTGAGGTTCAGTTCAGTAGCTATGTACTCATGCTTCCCATCAACAACATCATCGATCATGCCCACCAATCGGTGATTCAATTTGTAGTTGAGAACTTGTTGAGATCATATCAACGACGATATCATCAATCACAATAAAGTATGTAATTAATATAAGTTGTGCACATTAAATGCAAATATCTAAAATTTATCTTATAAGATTCTAGGGCATCAATCTAGAAAAAATCCTAGGAAAATAGGAACTTTATTCATTTTCATGGAATTTCGTATTTTAGTGCATATTGCAAAATGAATTTGAAACTTTTTTTTGTGGTAGCAATTCGCATAGTTTGAAATTTCTGAAAACTCCTAAGCAAAGCTTTTTAGTGTTTTTTCATTGTTACATCAAAGATATCTAGATAGATATGGTGCAAATCTTTAGGTCCAAGCGATCGGACCGGAGCAATGTTCAAGCAGATGTGTTATCTAAGTAGTACATGGTATTGGGCCACATGCACACATGCAGTTTTTTTTTTCTTTGTATATATGGCTCATCACGGCTATCCAAGTGCTTGGACGAGAGTGCGACGCCGAGCGTTCCATGTTGGACCACCTTTATTTTATTTCTTTTAGTTTTTCTTGTAATGAATTATTTTCTTTATTTTATCTTTATTTTTTCATGTTTAATTTGGTTTCATTTATCTTTTTTTCTCCTTTTCCTTTATGTTTTGTGTAGATTTTTTTATTATATCTTTCATCATTTATGTTACTCTAATTATTTATTATTTATTTTATGTTTTACTTTTAGCTATGATGTTCACATATTATACACGAGATGTTAAATAATGCACTTTTTGTTTATTTACAACATCAGATGTCCATGTATATTTTAGGATGCTCACTTCGTACAAATGGGGTGTTCCAAGATGTGTCTTTGATTATTTATATATTATATATTTATATGATGTTTTGTGGTTTATCTTGGCTGGTTATGTGGTCTTCTATCTCCTCCTTACTCTTTTATATTTTATCTTCATCTATTTGTTTTTCCTTTTACTCGATTTTGTTCAGTTCCTGTCTTCTTTCATTTATATATTTTTTTATTTTCTTGCTTCCATTTATATCTTTTGCTACTCTATTTTCACTTCCCATCCTTATTTAATTATTCATGTATTTTAGTTCTTCTATCTTTTTCATTTGTTTTTATTGTTTTATGTGTATTTTTCTTCTTTGTTGTTTTACTATAATTAATTATTTTAGTAATTTTCATTTCAACTTTTGTTTCCTATATTTAATGATATACATGTGATATTCATGTAGTATAAGTGTTATGTCCTACAATGTATTATGCGATGTTCGCATCGTTACACTTGAAGCTTTTTGTGATGTTCATGTAGTATATACACGTGATGTTCATGTGGTGCAGATGTGATGTCGTATGATGCATTTTGTGATATTTATGTAGTATATACATGTGATGTTCTGTAATGTATTTTATGATGTTCACATAGTATATATATATATATACATGTGATGCTATTGTTTTTTAATGTTTGCAGTGTATAACTAGGTTGTTCCACATTTTTAGTCTGTACATAGTACTTGTGAATTGTTCTAGCACAAATGATCGCATCCAAGCGCTCGACAATGACGGTGGTGGAAGATGCATGCATAGCACTAGCACATGTTTCTACCGATGTAGTGCTTTTTCTTATTCCTTTTTTTATTCTATATATTTGCACTATCATTTTAAGTTACTTTATTATTTATAATTTTGTTTTTTCTTTCTTTTGTCTATATATTACTATATTAATCAAGTATCAAAACTTTTGTGTTTGCTTAATCATAAAAATTATTTGTGCATTCCTGAATGTGACGTGTCTACTGCATTTATGGGTTACATCACATATAAGAATATTGGGATTTGCTAAACCATATAGAAATAAAATCTGTACACTCTGGTGTGTCTTCTATTTGTCTAGATCACACCACATACCATATCATTTGGCTTTGCTTAACTGTAAAAATATTTTTATTTTGTGCGTTTGTAATGTGTCATACATTTGTTATGTTATGTTATTTTTATTTCTATTTTATATATTTCATACTTTCATTATTCATCTTTTATTTTCACTTTTTGTAGATATTATAAAAGAATCACATGAATCTATAATTTCCTTTCCTAGATATGGAACACCATTATGCTAAACCATAATTTTCAAAACCTACAACATTGCATCAGCTCAATAAAAGAAATGTTCAATCTTTATATAAACAATGTTCGTTAATAAAATTTCATGTGAAAAAACCTAAATGAGATCTTGTTCTCAAGAATTTATTATAAGAAACACAATGGCGCCATCATAATTTAATGTGGAATCTTAGTTTGTCAAAAGATGTGTTCCAAATTTTTTTTTCAAAAGATGTTGCATGAGTGGTGATGTCAACATATTTAGATTCGCATGGGTGCATGACTAGGTGATGGCTAAGAGCATCTCCAACAACTTGAAATAATTGACTTGCTAAATTGTATGATTTAGCAAGTTGCTAAAAGATATACCAAGTAAAATAATATGTCATCTCCAACAACCCTCTATTTTCAGCTTGCCAAAACAAAAAAAAAGTCGGACCGGTTGAGGAGAACTACTTTTACAGATTAGTTTCTGACTTTTCCTGAAATCAACCAAGGGCATATCTATAATTCTATGCGTCTGGCACTTTTTCAGAAAAGTACGGAAAGTGTAATCTATTTCCGTCTTTGGTCCCGCTGCTGTTGGGCGCACTGCTCCGCTGCTGTTGGGCGCCGCCGTTGCCGCTCCCGTCCTTGGCCACCACCAGGTCCGGGGCCAGGCCGGCTACCGGCTGCTTCTGCAGCCGCCTCCGGTCCGCCGCCGACACCCACGACGGGAACCCGTGCGGCAGTGCGGCGAGCTCCTGCTTGTCCCCGTGCGGCGGCGCAGCGGCGAGCGGGCGCAGCGGTCGCGAGCGCGGATACGCGCGCGATAGCAAGTGCGTAAATTCCCGCGCGCGGCAGCCGTGTTTACCCAGTTTGGAAAAATAGCAAGTAGATTTACCAAGTTGTTGGAGATGGTTTTTTTGTGATTTTGCCAATTTTATAAGGATAGCAAGTTGAAATAACAAGTTGTTTGAGATGCTCTAAGTACTTTCTAATCGGTTTTGTGTAGAAGTATAGGTTATTAAGCGGCCCATCATAATATATATCTAGCCTAGAGCCCACCACATTCAAATCATGAGGCGTTCCCAATGGTTGCTAAATAGCAAGTTTAAGAAAAAATCATTGGCTATCAAGAAGAGAGATAAAATAGCGAGTGACTCCCACCTAGTTAGTTTAGCATGGTCTCCCAGCAACACCCATCTCACACTGAACGAAACTCTCCACTAAAATGTTTATTTTTTAAAATTATTGTATAGCCGCCTTATGTATGTAGCTATTTATAAATTGCAATTGAGGATGTTAGTCGAATACAACTGTGACAAAAATTATTCTGTCGGCGCGTTGCCGTTGTCTGATCACCCAACGCATAGCAGCCCCCATATTTTTTAAACAAGCCATTCGGCGTACTTTATTAATTATGAAAAAGGGTTACATCGTCTACAGGACTCTAAGAATAAAATCAAAGGGGTTCAACGACCTTAGCCCCCAAGTTATGGTTTACCAAAAATCTTTCTATAAAGATGGGCCCATGAAATTTCGCACCATTTTCTTCGAACTTCAGTAGTCATACCAGTACAACTGTACAAGCATTTTTTCAAAAAAAAAAACCAACAACTGTACAAGCATCGGCAGGTTACACCTGCCGTACGGCGTGCGTTACAACAGCATCTTGCATCCACCGCGATTATTAGTTGAGAACTAAACTTTCCCCAATACTTAACATTAAAAAAAAAATACAAGTCACCATGACCTTGCAAGTATTCTTTTCTAGAATGAAGAAAAGTCCAAACTGAGCACTGTTGAAAGCGAACTACGGAGTATTGGACAACGCGGTTACATTTTTTTTAACTGAAAACGCGGTAACGCTCCAACGTGCATCCACTTAGCTTGCCAATTCATCGAAGTAATACTATCCCTAACGCGCAAAGCTTTCTCCTGAGAACTCATCGAAGTAATACTATAAAGCAAAGCATTCTCCTGAGAACTTATAGTTGAGTTCATTGGTTACGGACTAGAGAAAGAGATGGAGGCGACGGCCGTGAGCTTGGCAAGGTCCGTTCTGGACGGCGTCCTGAGCGGCGCTGGTGCCGCCGTCGCCGACGAGGTGGCACGCCTTCTCGGCGTGCCCAAGGAGGTGGAGTTCATCCGCAACGAGATGGAGATGATGCAGGCCTTCCTCAAGGTGGCGTCGGCCCAACCCGAGGCCACCGCGCGCAACGACATCGCCAAGACCTGGGTGAAGCAGGTGCGCGACCTCGCGTACGACGTCGAGGACTGCCTCCTCGACTTCGCGCTCTACGCGGCGTGGACCTCCTCGTCGCCGGTCGGGTCCTGGCTCCCGAGCGCCGTCGCCGACCGCCACCGCATCGCTGCACGCATCCGGGACCTCAAGGCCAGCGTCGAGGAGCTCAACCAGCGCAACCTGCGGTACCACATCGTGGTGGACAGCCCCGCGGTGCCCCGTGTCGAGGAGCAGTCCATGCTCCCGGATCACGACGTACGCTCGGCCGAGCTCGCGTTCCAGGCGTCGGACATCATCGGTCGGGAACGCGAGAAGGCGCAGCTGACAAAACGACTCATCTCTGGCCGCAACGGCGCCGTGAGCGTGGTGTCGGTGTGGGGGATGGGCGGCATGGGCAAGTCGTCCCTGGTGCGCACGGTGCTCAACGACCCGTTACTACTCGATGAGTTCGATTGCGACGTGTGGATCACCGTGCCGCACCCGCTGGACAGCGCCGACGCGTTCAGGAAGCGGCTGAGGAGGGAGCTCGGCATGGCTCACGACCAGAACGTCGGCGAGCACCTGCAGAAGAAGCGGTACCTGGTCATAGTGGACGACCTGCTTAGCCAGGACGAATGGGAAAACATATGCCAGGTTTTCCATTTCGAAAACAGCATGGGCAGCCGTATTATTGTGACGACGCGGAGGGAAGACGTCGCCCGGTACTGCACGGGGCATGTGGCCGAGTGGCATCATGGCCATGTCTACGAGCTCAAGGCATTGGGGGATGCTGAGTCCAAAGATCTCCTCTGTCAGAAGGTGCGTCCTCCTCAACCAGACAACCTTTCCCCATCTAGTCATCGATCAAGGATCAAATTATATTTACGATGATATTTGGTTGTCAATTTGCTTAATTTTCTACTGATACATAGTTTAAAAGGGCATGTGTGCATGTTGTGGATTTCAGCTATCGATTTTTGTCACTCCATCGGTTATTTAGAATTTATACCGTTTGCTTTAGTTCCTGGTCTATGTTTAAGACTTTGGCTTTCTTTCTTCTTTTCGTGATCCACGACTTTGTAATAACTGGCTGTGTACATCAAGGATGTAGAGGCCAGATATTGTTTTATCCTTTATCTAAAAAAATCGATAATTTCGAATATAAAGTGCAACGAATGGACCGATATGTAGATATAAACAACTTATAGGGCTTATTAGAAGTTTACGACTTAATGGACATCAAACGAAAAAGAGAGAAGTTTAGGCAGCGATAATGATTCATTTACTGTCAAAAACACATCTCGGTGGTAGGAACTCTCTCCAATCAAATGTACTTACACTTTGGACTAAGATTTTACCAAACTTGTAAACATTGATTGTGTGTTCTAAGTGTCTGAGTTGTACTATGTAATAAAAAATTATATAAGTAAGAGGAGACATAGATTCTTTGTTGTGGAAGCACCCGGCTCATATGGGGGTCCTAGTTTCGATGATTATTCTTTGAAAGATAAATTAACATCGTGCTCATCGATAATGAGGATCTCAAGATTTAATTTGGTGGAGTCTCTTGATAATAATAGTACAGTGTAGATGTAGCTGTTTATAGATAAAGAGGATCTCAAGTGCCCTTTGAGGCTTTCTTTTGCAGATAGCATGTTGCTACGCAAATGCTATGCTTGTATGGTATTTGCCACATGGCCTGTGCCTTTGATATGCTTGTATGATGATATTTGCCACATTGCTTATGCCTTTGATAACTCTAGATATTTAACTAAACTCTAAACAATGATCTGGTCCTTACTAATTTCAGTTCCATTTATCAGTGTTTCTCATTATTTACCATCTCTCTCTCTCTCTCTCTCTCTGAAGAAACATCTGTTCCATCATTAATTTGTAGGTCTACAAGACAACTAATTATGATTTGCCAACGGATATGGAGGATCAAGCCAGCCATATATTGAGAAGATGTCGTGGGCTTCCACTTGCCATATCTACCATCGGAGGTCTCCTAGCCAATAGGCCAAAAACAAGCATAGAATGGAGGAAGCTTCACGAACACCTTGGGGCAGAGTTGGAGTCATCTGATCTCCGCAATATCACCAAGGTGATCGTCTCAAGTTATGATGGCTTGCCGTATCACCTGAAGTCAATCTTCTTGTACCTTAGTATCTTCCCTGAGAACCATGAGATCAGACGCACCCGCTTGGCAAGACGTTGGATGGCGGAAGGCTACATAGCAAAGAACCGTGACATGCCTGTGGAGGATGTAGGAGAGCGTTTCTACAACGAGCTCATTAACAGAAGCATGATTCAACCTTCCAAGGCTAGCCCTGGAGTCAGAGCTGATCGCTGTCGGGTTCATAGCATGGTGCTACAAATCATCCTATCCAAATCCATTGAGGAGAACCAACTGTTCCTCATCGAGAAGCAATCCAATGAGGTTCCACAAAGTAAGGTACGCCACCTGGTTGTGTCCAGATGGAAGAGGAGAGATGAGAGGCTGCAAAACATAAACCCATGCATCACACATGAGATCTTTGACTATTTTTGGGGAGTGTCCTGCATCTTTCATCTCTCCAAAATTGCGGCTGTTGAGAGTGTTGGACCTGGAGGACACAAGCAATCTAAAAAATGATGACCTCAAGCACATAGGGGAGCTACTGCACCTAAGATATCTGGGCCTTCGAGGAACGGATATTTCTAAACTTCCATCTTCCTTGCAGAACCTTCGATATTTGGAGACATTGGACATCCAAGACACACAGGTGAGGGAACTTCCTGGTGGTGTTGCTAAACTTGAGAAGCTGCGCTATCTTCTTTCTGGCATCAGCTTCACGAAAGATTTGCTTCAGAAGATGGGGGAGTCAGGGAAGGTCAACTATGAAACAAGCCTTTTTGGCTGCATAGAATCATGTCTATTCTGCAGCAGCGGTGAGTGTTGTAAGGTTTCCAGTGTGGATCAGTTCAGTTTAAGAGCTCCTGAAGGTATTCAGAACTTGAAGAACTTGCACATGTTGGGGGTGGTTCATTTTGGCAAGGGCAATGCAGTGGTAGGGAGACTCAAGAATCTGACACACTTGACGAATTTGCGAAGATTAGGGGTCACAGGGCTTTCTGAGAAAGAAGGGCAGGAGCTGTGTAAATCATTAGGTGAGCTCAGGCGATTGCAACGGCTTGAAGTGCGCTCTGATTCACTTAAATTTCTTGCTGAAATGGATCAAGAATCAACAACCCCACCTAGAATGCCGAAACATCTAGTTTCACTGAGGTTGTGTGGTGTTCTCAGCAGTATGCCTAGATGGATTAGTTCACTCAACGATCTAGCAAAGGTGAAGCTGATGGGAACACGACTAAAGCAGGAAGACATTCAGCACCTGCAGAACTTGCGTAATCTGTCTTTGTTAGGTCTGTGGGAGAACTCCTATATGGACAAGTCATTGCATTTCTATACAGGCACATTCCAAAAACTCAAGTTCCTCGACATTGACGGGTTAAAGGAGATTGAAACAGTGACAATAGAGGAAGGTGCGATGCCTGAACTTGAACAACTTTGGGTGAATAGGTGCCCATCACTTTGTGACGACAGTTCTGGCTTGTCTGGAGTGCCACACCTGTCGAGGCTTAATGAGCTTCTTTTGAAGAAATGTGGTGAGAAAGAGAACCTGATTAACACATTGCAAGCACAAGTCAATAGCCACACCAGACGTCCCAAATTCCTCATTGGCAAATCAATTGCACTAGCTAGCCCGACGAAGCGTACGATCACAACAATAGAAGAGTGAAGATGAAGGTTGGGGCCTTGGAGGATTATTGTGTGAAGTGGGTAATTGATTTGCATAGTACTTCTCCAGAAAAATTGTCAAATGTAGCTGTATATACATACAATATTATCAACTGTTCAAAGTCTAGATTAGCTTGTATTTCCCCTTTTTTCCTTTCCTTTTTTCCTTAATTAATCCGTTCTCCTCTATACCCCTGTATTTCATTGTAACTGTACCATTTTATTTATAGGAACTGCTCTGATACTTCTTTCTAAAAAATATGCACAAATCTTAAAGCACAAAATTGGATCCCGCCTGGGCCTGGCCCGTCCAGCTGCAGACCCGAGCCCAGCTCTCAGTCCAGATCGGAAATAACGTCGCCGTTCCGTCCGTCACTCCGTTGTTCCGCCGGCAGCCATCAATTTGTTACGTGAGTTTCTCAAAAATAAAAAATCATTTGTTCCGTGAAAATGCGTCCGTCCGTGGCACACCATCACGCCGGCTGGTAGGTAGGCGCAACGGGGCTGCGGCAATTTGAGATCGGTGACGACTAGCGACAGGGCCATGGGGGCGCGGACGGCCGCCGGCCGGTGTGGCCTGCGCCGTGGCGGCCTGTGGCGCGTCGAGCGGGTTCGCGGACGGAGGGGTACGGAGTCGCCGCGAGGCCGATGGAGGTGCGGCGGCTGGTGGCATGGCCGCTCGCTGCCCGGGAACCGCCGCCGGCTTCTTGGCCTCCCCGCGGACGATGAGCTCGAGCGGAACAGACAGACGGAGGAGTCGGAGTCTGTTGCGGCGGATGGGTACAAACCACTCGTGACATATTCGGGCTCGTGACTTGACGGACGGAACAGACGGACGGAAGCTGGCAGGCGTTTCCGTAAGTGAACTTGGTCTGGATTCGGGCTGGACCTGGATGGCCCAAGGCCCAGACAGGATCTAGGTGGGGGCTTTAAGGTTCGTGCAAAGGTTCCTTCTGGTGGTGTGATATCCTCAACTTCAAAGGTTCCTTCTGGTGGTGTGATATCCTCAAGCTACTAGGTTTCTTTTAAAGGCGTGGCAATGGTGTCGGATGGCGCCTCCTATTTTGTTATGGCATGATCTTTGGGGAGGTAGAGTCTTGAGCCACCTTTTGAAGAACTGCACTCTTTTACTTGAAAACCACCGTATCTTAGTGCAGTTGACAGCTTTCACGTCTACGTTACATTCATTGTTCCATTTACCTGGCCGATCAGCAGTTCCAAGAATTTCTAGTTATGGTCCATGGCCTGCGATTACCGGTGGCAGACCCAGGATTCAAAACAAGGGTAGCCCTAGTCAAAATTTTCATATAGAATACTGTAAAATCCAATACAAAATGCGATAGCACAGATATAAAATAATGTGTATATGGTTCAGTATACACAACTATAAATTAATCAGATCGTTAAAATACATTTAAAAGATTCACAAAATACGTAAATAGGTTTGAAATTTACACATCTGGAATGGATGGAGCATAAGTTGCTTTTTTTTTTTTGCCTCATGCTTCTATAAAATAAATATGTAATATCTAATTTGTTCCACCGTCTAAGGCATCGTACCTTTTAGCATAAACTAGGACTAGTTAATAGTTGGACTAACAACTAGTCATAGACTTGTCGGACAATTAGCTCACGTATTAACTCCAATTTGAATATGATATGGCTAAACAATAACGAGCTACTCCCTTCGTTCTAAATTTAGTTCATTTGACTTTTTTACCCCAACTTTGACCACTTGTCTTATTCAAAAGATTTATGCAAATATGGTTAAATTTAGGTCATTTTTGAAGATCTCTAATTAGTAAAGCAAGCCACGATAAAAGAAATAATATTTGACGCAAATTTTTGAATAAGCCCCAAAGTTAGGATTAAAAAAGTCAAACGAACTGTAAATTGAAACAGACTAGTATCATTTCTTAAGCAAGCCCCATGCATTCAAACACGCAAAGAAAGCTAGCTAATAACTAATTATCACTTGAGTAAGACATTAGCTGAAGATCCAAACTGGACCTCAGCTAATTTTATTCCTAATACTTTGGCAACTGTTATAGCCAGCGTTGTGAGGACTTACATCTCACAAACTCAAAGCATTTTATTTGCATTTTTGCACGATTGATTATTAATTACCTTAAATATTATATAGTTTATATGCTTCAGAGTTCAAAGGATAGCCTATTATTCACAAATAACATGAAACCCATCAATTTCTCTTAGGATCTATTTTTGTTTTCAAGATTCGCTCATCATATATCATTTCGTGTGTGTTTTTCACATAATTGCATCCACTCCCCTCGTAACAGCATGAATTATAAACGCGAGCGGCTTGAGGTCATTAGCAGCATAAGGACCACCAATATCAACGTAAACATGTTTAGCAAGATCAAAATTAATATTTGTGTGGATTCAGGTACGATCGATCGATTAACTGATACCAAATTGTAAGGATCTAGGTACGATCGATCGATTAACTGTATGAATTCGAGGGTTACTAGAGTTTAGAACAATCTAGGTCGGCCAGATTACAAGATGAGGCGAGCGTAAGCTCCCTGCCGCCACCTCCGGACGCAACCGGCCTCCTGAGACTACTCCAGTCTAAGTTCTCTCCTCGCCCTCCTCATGCCTATAACAGCAAAAGCGAACACGCCACCTACTTGGCTCACTTCCAGGTGGACCCGATCACCCTTGGCTTGGGCTTCACGCTTCGCTTTGGTCTTGGGCTTCTGGTCGATGTAGTTGTAGCAGCAGCCTTGGTTGGACCTGGGCCGTCAGAGGCCCCAACACCAGTCTTGTCTTCCTTGATGTAGTGGGCTGGTTCGTGACAAGCAGTCACGAAACACTGCCTAGATTCATGTCAACCTCTATGTGCACAGCGATGTATATAAAAAGAGCTTAGCGACTTTACATTGCCAAGAATATATGCAAAACATTGAGTGGCCAGCAGAATGCAAATCGATATTTTGCAAATCTTGTTTCGCAGTCAATACCACATATCATCAACCAAGCTTCCGCTCACACCATCTTTGCTATCAGCAACATAAACTTTGAGTTGGTGCTAAAATAATTTAAAAACAACGAGGGGCTCACTTCCCGCTCCGCCCCATCACCTCCAAAGGTATGGGAGTCGGCGCCGAGTAATTTAAAAGCACACCGACGAACTTGTTTCTCCACTCCTCGCCCACTTACTTCCATAAAAACAAACAAGATAAGACAAAAACGATCAAACTAATCTTTTCCTTTATCCAATAGTTTGATCATTCACTCTCATTTTGCTCTGTATTTTTTGTGACCCATTGTTCAGGAGGGTCTCGCCAACGATTTTTTTGGCTAGGGTCTTCACTATTAAAATTTGGCATAAGCAATTGTCTTTGCCAACCTCTTGGTAACGGGTTTATCGCCAACTTTAGCACTATCAACTGCCCCTTTGCCATGGTTTCAGCAAGTTGATTCAACAATGGCTTCAGCATCATCAATAACGCCTTCATCAACATTTTAGGATGGCTTCCCCATTGACATCTTCGACTTCATGTATTAACTAACATTTTGGTGCAAAGGAGACACCATCGACATCTTCGGCTTTGCTTTTACCAATATTTTGGAGTGAAGCGATCTTCATCACCATCTTTGAAAGAATTTCTTACAAACGTTAGCCAAGAGGGGTTGGCCGGAGCGCAATGGACAAGCAATGCGTCGAAGATAAAATCTACGTTTAGCGCTCATGAGTGAAGGCTTGAAGACATCATGATCATCGTCTATAACGATTTCGTCCACGTCAGCTACTTCGCCTACTACAACTCCATCGATGTCTTTGGTGATGGCTAAACTACCAAGAGCAATCCACCAAGGACCGGGTCATGGAAGCATGAGCAAAGAGTGCCATTGAAGACTAACTGAAGACAATCAAAGATTAACGAGAGACAAAGCATCCCCTAGGCTATCTACGTATAGATGAAAACCATGTACCGAATCTAAGTTGTAATTGGGCCACACTTTGTTGTATTCAGCTAATGTTTTTTTACATTCAATCAAAACCAAATAGTTGTGGGGTTACTATTTTTGGTGTATTATTTGTTTGGGACCCCACTATCATGTCTAGGATCTAACTACATATCCAAGGGCTCACAAGATAATATTTGGGGGCCATTTATGCCTTTGATGGTATTTTTTTAATATACAAAGCCCCCACCAGGGGCATAAAGAGAGTCTCATCTCCCAACTTCCCTATAAAAGGAGGGAGAGGGGGAGGTGGAGGGTGACTTTTGGGTGGTTGATCAAAGGGGAGGTGGAGATGGAGTTTTGGGCTCTCTGGATTCTCTATTCTTTGCAAATAATAAATTGGAAATTGGAAGTTTGTCTTAGAATTGGGTTGGATGTAAGACACATTCTCGGCCTAGGAATTGATTTACTCATAGATGGAAGGAGTAGTATGAGAAAAATAAACAAATCAATTCTAGACATTGAAATGTAAAATAAACTTTCAAGAACTAACTTCAATATCATCATCAATTTTATTATTATCCATAAAATACTCTTCCAAAATCTCATTTGCTTCATACTCAAAAACAAATCATTAAAAAACATTACCATATATATATATATGCCATACGATTGTGATCTAGCAAGGCTCTCCTAATGTTTGAACTTTTGAGCCATGTGAGTTGGCCAACAAAGATGTATTGTTCTAAATTCTTGCTGACATACAAAATGTGTAGCCTTAGGCGCTAGTTCAGGATATCATCAACATCATCAAACTTCCTTTTATTTATTACACTATAGAATTTGTTTTGCTCTTCTTTAGAAAGCTTCCTTTTTTATTCTTGACCCATGTATACTCTCCGAAAATATGATGACTTAATCATGAATTTAGGTTTCAACAATTTAAATATGATTTTGGATTCTTGCGAAGATATTTTATATTACTAATAATATTCAGTTTTTCTGATCCTAAAAAGCACGGAGCATTCTCGATATTTGATAGAGGACGAGTATAGCTATTTATATAAAGTTCAACACCTATCCTCTAACTACAATGTCACAATAAGCAACGCCACAATCCTTATCCATGGAGACGCATGGAATTTTTATTTGACTGATATGTACCATATATAGCATAGCGTTTTGTTCACATCTTGTTTGGCACATTTAGATGATGAATACTGATGATATTGTTGTTGACTTCACGTTGTATCACAGGTCATTCTAGCAAGCACGACCAACGTAGGCATAGACAATGGCGGTGACTATTTGGTGACTGACCTGGTTGCCACTATCAGAAGCTCCTTTGGAGCGGCTCTCCTTTGTTCATCAATGAGTGAGTATTGTCATAGGAACTTAGGTTGTGCTTCAACGAGAATCTTAAGGTTCTTAATTCCTCTGTCAAGCCGTGCATCTTAGTGGTTTGTTTAGTTTCTAGCACTTGTTTATTTATTTCAACCTCGAGAATCTTAAGGTTCTTAATTCCTCTGTCAAGCCGTGCATCTTAGTGGTTTGTTTAGTTTCTAGTCACTTGTTTATTTATTTCAACCTCTGCATTGCATAAATGGAGAAAATGACAACGAATATGATACGACGTAGAACAGGGGTAGGTCTTCTCTTGTCCTCGGCTATCAACTTGCCTTCTTATAAACCTCACGGCACATCTAATAATATATGCATGTTTGTTTGTAAGTTTGGTATTCTCATGAAATTTGAGAAACATGTCTCTTCTTCAATGCATCACCTTATTTTTGAAGCTGTAATTTTGCTGCAATTTCTGGTGGTGGCACCAGTGGCGCCACGAGAAGGTTCACCGCTAACAAAATTGTGGCCTTCATCGCCTGCGTCTTGTAATCACTGACCTTGTTGTATGCTCTATCCGTTCAAAAATATATGTTGCTTTGACTTTTTCTAGTTACATAGATTTTGCTATGAATATAGACATAAGTGGCACATGTCGTGACATACACAAAAGTTTATTGTGGTAACCACCGTCTAAGGCATCATACTTTTTCTTTTTAGCATCAACTAGAACTAGTTAATAGTTGGGCTGACTAGTTATATACTTGTCAAAAAATTAGCTCATGTATTAACTCTAATTTGAATGTGATATGGCTAAAAATTAACTAGCTAACAATATGCATTCAAACACGCTTGAAAAAAAAAATAGCTCATAGCAATTATCACTTGAGTAGTAGGTAGGAGTAAGACATTAGCTGAAGATCCAAACAATACCTCAACTATTTTTTAAACCATAATTTTGCTGCAATTCCAATCGGTAAAATGACACCAGTGGTGCCATTTTTTGAAGCCATAATTTTGCTGCAGTTCCAAGCAGTGGCATGACACCAGTGGTGCCACAAGAGGTTCAACTGTAACAAAATTGTGGCCTCGTCACCTTTGTTTTGTCATCGTTTACCTTGGTGTATGTCCATCCTTTTGAAAATATACGTTTTTTTGACTTTTTCTTGTTACATAGCTTTTGCTATGAATCTAGACATAACATGTATAATAAAACTATATTTAATAAAGCTAGAATTACATTTTAGCATCATGCATTCATGCATGGAGCATGTCGCTATATGCACCATACTTTTTAGCATCAACTAAGACTAGTTACAAGTTGAGCCATATAACAATTAGTCGTAGACTTGGCTGACAAATTAGCCCACATATTAACTTTAATTTGAATGAGATATATCTAAAAATTAACTTGCTAACAATTAGCCCTAGACATTCAAACATGACGAAAAAACTAGCTAACATTTAAATTATTAGTTGTGTAGTAGGTAGCTAATATTGAGTTATTAGTGTAGGTAGGAGTTAGACATTAGCTGAAGATCCAAACAAAGTCCTCTGCTAATTGTATTCCTGAGATGTAAGTGTGCATTTTATGGTTTGTCTCATAAGCTGAATCCCAATAAAGAGCGCCCAATGACGGACCTCTGATTTTTTGTTTTAGGTTCCAGTGGACCTATGAAATTTCACCGCACAATTTTCGAGGTTCAATAGTCATGCACTCATGCGTCATGCCTTCCATCACATGGCCGGCTATGCAAGTCACAATATCGTCACGCACCACTCGCACCAATCTGTGTTTCCATGTGTAGTAGAGTCTTGTTCAGATCCTATCAACGACGACATCACCAACCACGATTGTGTAAGAGAAAGCTACTGTATCTCACAATTTGTTCATTGGTGCAGTGCTAGCCAGTATCAGCTCAGAGTTTCGGGTCCTTTCTGACCAAAGAGGGATCTGATGACTGTACAGCCATGAAAGTCTTCTCTCGAAAACGGAGAAAAGTCCAAACTGAGCATCCTAGTGGAAGTGTTTAAATTTTACAGGACAGATATCTAGCTTAGCTAGGTCGACATGATTGCTCTGGTAACATGCATGTACTACCTACCAAATTAAACTTATATAAGCAAAACAAGCAGACCCCCGACTTAGTCTCTGTCAGCACAAACCATTACATAACAACAAAAAGTTATTTTTAAGATCCTACTATATAAAAGATCGGGATGATGACGATGACTGAACCAACCTGTTATAAATCTTACTCTAGCACGAATAAGTCCAAATTGAACGGCACTCAACTCGAAGGCTTAAATTTTCATGACAATTGCGCCGTTAAGTTTCATATACTCCGATCCATCCATCCCAAAATTTTCACTTCCCGAGAAATTCAAACATTTTTAACTTTGAATAAATATGCATAAGAAAATATTAATATTTACGATGCATAGTTAGTTACATTAGATGAATCGATTGAACTTATTTGGATATATAATATTGTTAACACTTTTTACAAACCTAGTTAGATTTAAAAAGTTTAACTAGCACGAACCACACATCTTTGGAACAGGGGACTATGCACGGAAAAGTTATACAAGCAACACAACTGCCACTACTTAGGGCATGCACAGTGATCCAGACAACTATTGTCTATATAAGATGATTTCATATCGATCAGTCAACAACAACAAAGTAGCATAGCATCCAATTGTTGAATGATATATGGCCCTATATAATACATGCCCGGCAGATGAAAACCACTAATACCTCGCCCAAACAATATATACTTTATGTCATTTTTATGATTAGCATGTGTGAACAAATTTTATAAAGCAGAACAAAAAATTTCATGGGCTATTAGCGTGATTAGAGTTACCAAATTGATGGTAAGATTTTGAAAAAAAATTGTGAAGGGATTTAAGACATATCTTAATTTCTCTAATGCATCGTGTTAGGATTGATGTAGAGGCTCTGCCGAAGTCTTTTAAGTCTCCGCAAGCATGATTGCTCCCATAACATTGAGATGTCTACTATAAAAATACAAATTTTGCTCATAGACACCATTCTTACGTGGTATTTGTTGATATACTGCTAACTCTTAAATTAATACAGATATCATTATGAAACATGCATTTTTATTTATGTACATCATAGCTATTAAAATAATAATTTATCTAACATAGGATAGATGAGGCATGAAATGTCTCTTGTACCCTCCACCCTATCTTCTTCGTCATTTGTCTCTACTTTCTCTCACACCCACGACATAAAATATTATTAGCTTTATAATTTAAATTATATCCCCCCTAACATGTTTTGTGAGTACTGATACGAAGGCTTTGCTTAAGCCCGTGTTAACAATTACTTCCTCTATTTCAAATTGTAAGACGGTAGTATGTGGAGCTGCGCGATGGTAGCTCTACTTCTTTCTGGCACGACCACTGGTTGGGTGATGCCCCCCTCCCTCTCCCTTTCTTACCCTGCCTTGTTCTCCCACACACTTAGGCCTAACTTGTCGATGCTTCAAGTTTTTCTGGACAGGTTTGATTTGCGCTTGAGACCTAGACTAACACGAACAGCAAGTGCCAAGCTCGATTCTCTTATGGCTGAGGGACAGCGGCTGCAGGAAGGGAATGATGTGAGGAGGTTGATGTTGGATTTATTATGGGCTAGGCCCAATTATATATATTCAATAAATCAATAAAACTCTATGGTATGTAATTTGTTGGATGAACCGTTTTGTACGGTACAAGATTTTGACTGAACGTAGCAAGGCAGGCAGACAGGGAGGCGAACGGACGGAAATTCATATGCCAATAATGATGCTTGTTTATGGGAGTAATTTCTAATTAGGAGTTATTTCCACTTGGAAATTACTTTCACTAATTTTAATTGGCATATTGATTCTCCTCCCATAGTGGAGACTAACGTGAGTCTCCTTGCCTCCCATGGTGAGGCCCTTTGCCTCCTGAAAGAGAAGTGAGTCTCTTGATTTGTCTCCTGTGCCTTTTTGGCCTATATAATTGGGGCTTGTTCTTCAGTCATAGTTCTTGGTTCATTCCTCTCTCCAACAAGAGAAAACACACAAGTCCATAATCCAGCTGCAATGAAGGTTTCTCCATCTCCTCAATCCGCGCGCACGGAGAAGGGAGAGGGCAGGTGCCTCCGAAGCCCTTGCCGTTCGGGACCTTGCACGGGGGATCGGCAATTAGGTTTTTGGGGAGCATCTACGCGACTGCCCACCGCCGCCGCCGCTGATTCGTCGTCGTCTACTTCCCCGGAGGCGCCGTCGTCGTCTACTTCCCGGAGGCTTTGCGTTCTTCATCTTCTTCATCGACATATGGAAACAGGACAAGGATCGAGATCCTCCGGAGGGTATAAACCGTTCATCTCCTCTCTCCGTTTTTCGTGATGCGCTTTCGCATGTTTCGTTAGTCCATGCCTCGCTGTTTTAGTATGCTTTGTGATGGATATGTTTCGTATGCTTTCGATCTCGTTATTTCGTCGTTTTCTGTCGAACTTCCTGCAATTGATCTCGCCATATATGCATGTTTCGTTAATGCTGTCATGTTGCTTCATATTCTACTGCTGTATGTTTCAGTCCAGGTACATTGTTTCACATGTTTTCCGTGAGGCTATAATTATTATGAGTTATATATCATGCTTTGTTACTTTAGTAGACAAATCATGTTATCATGCTTGTATGTTTTACATGTTCATCGGTCACATGGTTCATATGGTTATGGACATTTGTGACATCATGTTTACAATGCCTAATTATCTATTACATGTCATCATTTTTATGTTAATTTATGGAATTAAAATGACATGGAAATTGCCTAATTGTCTAACAGTTGACTGCTACGCGCAAACCTTACACATCCAGAGACGCGAACAAGTTGCTGGCCGCCTCCTCCTCTACACAAGAATTTCATGGTAAATGGATATGGAGGACGAAGGTGCCCAACAAGGTCAAAATCTTCGCTTGGCTATACATTAGGAATAGGCTGAGCACCAAAGCCAACCTTCTACATAAGCACGTCATGAGTGATTCAGTTTGTGCTCGCTGTGATCACCCGTCTAAAGACCAGCGCCATGTCTTCTTTGATTGCCATGAGTATGCAGGTGTAGTTGGCATTGGGCCTCCAGTCCTTAGCGTCAGCAGATGATATGGATATTTGGGCGATGCCATCATCCTCCCAGCAGGACTTTGCGACTTTGGCCCTCAGTCTTGCTCACTATTTTGTGGAGATTATGGGATGCGCGGAATGGCACCATCTTCAGGGGTGAAAGGCACGAGCCGCGTGATGTAATCCATCGAGTCTGTGATGATCTTACTATTTGGGAAGGGCGGTTTGTCGCCGCTGCGTCCATGGTTCCCAGTTTACGCCAGTGGCGTTCTTTTCTTCGATCTTGTATAATGCCATCACCGAGTTCACGTAATAACTCGGTTGTGTAAACCAAAACTGATTTATCTTTGATTAATATATTTGCCATGCGGGGAAGCTCGTTCAAAAAGAAATTTGTAAGACGGTTTGGTTTTTCTGAGTATATATAGTTTTTTGCACACACATTGATATAAATATATATTATGTCTATATACATAGTAGTAAAACTAAGCTAAGACACTTATGAATTGGAGCGGAAGGAGTACTAAGCTGCGGTGACATTCATGTGCCAGCAAAAGTTATAAGAGCAACACAACTGAACCTGCTTAGGCGGCAGGTGGGAACAACTAACAGCTCGCTCACGGCAAGATGGAAGCAACGGCCCTGAGCCTGGCGAGGTCCGTGCTGGACGGCGTCCTGAACGACGCCCGCGTGGCCGTCTTTGACGAGGCCGCGCGCCTCATCGGGGTCGCGGGGGAGGCGGACTTCATCCGCAGCGAGCTGGAGATGATGCAGTCGTTCCTCCGGTTGGCCTCTGCCCACCCGGACGCCGTGGCACGGAACGACACGGTCAGGACGTGGGTGAAGCAGGTGCGCGACCTCGCGAACGACGTCGAGGACTGCCTCCTCGACTTCGAGCTCTACGCGGACAGCGCCTCGTCGTCGCCAGCCGGCTCCCAGCTGCTCCCGGGCGCCATCGCCGAGCGCTGCCGCATCGCGGAGCGCATACGGGGGCTCAAGGCCCGCGTCGAGCAGCTCAACGAGCGCAACCAGCGGTACCGCATTTTCGTGCCGGACGGCCACGTGCCCGTGGCCGGTGCCGGTGCGGCAGAGCAGGCAGCTACGCTGCCCGACCACGACGCGCGCTCTGCCGAGCTCGCGTTCCAGGAGTCCAACATCATCGGCCGACTGGAGGAGAAGGATGACCTGACGAGGCTCATCTCCGGGGCCGCGCCGGGCGAATCGCTAAGACGACGCCGTATGCCATTCTTCTTGGAGCTATTATCCAGTTTCTTGTTTAGTCAGTTCGTGGACCTGTTCTGTGTGCCCAGGATAGGGGCGCCAGGCGAAGTGGTCCACGCATCACCACCAGCAGCCGGCGGCAGCAACGACGGCGCGCTGCGCCTGCGCGTGGCCGTGGTGTCGGTGTGGGGGATGGGCGGCATGGGGAAGTCGTCGCTGGTGTGGCAGGTGCACAACGACCCGGTGGTCCTGGACGAGTTCGACTGCGGCGCGTGGGTCACCGTGCCGCACCCGCTCGACAACCCCGAAGTGTTCAGGCGGCGGCTGAGGAAGGAGCTCGACCTGGTGAGCAATCACGACCTCTGGCAGTACCTGCAGGAGAAGCGGTATCGGGTCGTTGTCGACGACGTGGAGAGCAGCGAGGAGTGGGATAATATATGCCAGGTTTTCCCGCCCAACAACAACAAGGGAAGCCGTATCATCGTGACGACGCGGAACAAGGATGTCGCCCGGCACTGCGCCACGCGCGTGCCAGAGTGGCAAGGGCATGACTACAAGTTGGGACCATTGGGGGATGAAGACTCCATGAATCTCCTCTTCTTGAAGGTGAGTCTTTTCCTTTTCCTAGAGCTTGTTTGGATATTCATGTATTTGTCTTAATCTGCCTGTATTGAAGTGGTTTGGAGTGTATTTAAACTAAATTTTACTTTAACCCACTCCAACACATGTGGTTTGAGGTAGATATATTTGCATTCAAACAAAGCCCTAATAAATTTTATACTCCAAACAACATTTGGTCCGTTTAATTTGCGAGTTTCAGTTAGTTCCAAATTGGCTTCAATCTACCGGATTACTCTTGTCAATCACCCCGGGCATAATTAACCAAGAATCGAGAACCAAACCAAAACAAAAAAATCAGTTCTAACTTTGTGGGAACCAAAATTTATGAGGTTTCGGTTCCGACCCTCGGTTAACAGAAAACCGAGATAAAAACCCCACTAATAAATATATAGCGACCAGCCCATCAAAAACCCTACGTATATAAATCAATCTCACAAGTTCTCATCCCACTTCAGCCCCTATCCCCGCCACCTCTCATTCCTCCCCTTCCGCCCTTCACATCGACTCGACTCCTAGGCACCGGGTGGCCTCTCTCTCTCTCTCTCTCTCTCTCTCTCTCTCTCTCTCTCTCTCTCTCTCTCTCCCCCCCACGCCTTAACTCTCAGATCCGGCGGCGCAACCGCGCCGGCAAGGCCCCATGCCTTCCTCTCCTCCGTCCTAGCATCCGACGATAGCACAAGAGCTAGGCAGCAATGTGGCGGAGAGCAGAGCAAGGCGAGCCACGCGACGGAGGGCGGGCCGAGGCGTGCTCCGCGGCAGCGAGTAGGGTGTGGTGAGCCGTGTGACGACGAGCTGGGCGACCTACACAGCCGCGAGAAGGGCGACTCACGTACGAGGCAAGGAGACATGGTGTTTTTTGACCTGTAACCCAAGAAAAAAATGATTTGCTCTTCATGCTGCTAGAATGATTGATTTTTTATGCTCTTCTAACTTCCATGTGAGATTCTATGATTTCTTCCCCTCTATTCACCTTGTTTAGTTCCATCATAACCAGAACCAAACCAAATTAACCAAAATCAATTTGGTTTGTTCCTTGATTTCAAAAGAATAGATCGGTTACCATTTCCTTAGGAACTAAATTTGTCTAGAAACCAAGGAACTGAACCGATCGGTTTTGGTTAACCAAATGCCCAGGGTGACTTGTCAGGTGCCTTGCCACTGTGTTTTATCCAGAAGACTTAGTGCCCACTAGTGTCCTGATGACGCTTCACTGGCGGTTCTACGTAGCTTTGACGATCAAAACCACCTAAGGCTCTGTTTTTGCCCCTTCCTCTAAACTTTAGAGCTCTAAAATCTTTAGAACACTTCAACTTAGTTTTAAGATCTAAAGCTCTTATGCAAGGTGAACTAAGTTTTAGAGCTAACTTTAGCCCACCCGATTGAAGACTTTAGCTCTCAAGTTTCGAGGTATTTAGCTTAGAGGAGCAGATCCACATTATAAACTTTATACTTCTAACCTTTAGAGCTAAAGCTCCAACAAGTGGTCTACAATTCGCTTTAATTTTGAGCCCACCTTACATTAGAGAAATTTAGACATCAAAAGTGATCTAAAGATTTTAAAGCTCTAAATTTAGCGGATAGTAGTAATGAGAGCTTCTACTAGCAAATAAGCAACAAAATGAATCCATCAAGATTCAAACAAATTCTATCTAGGCACCATAAGATAGAACATGCTTTAAAATTATGAACTAATTTCAAAAATGTTGGACTAGTTTCTTAATTTTCCGAGCTAGAACAATTTTTCTATGATTTTCCAAGATTTAACCTGATTTTAGGATTTAATTACATTATTTGTCCCTATAAAAATATTTGGATAATAATTTAAATTTTATTTTTAAGAATTTTATAATGCTAATCTGATTTACCTAGTTGAACTTTTAACAACTTAGTCTTATTTGGTCTCTTTTGAGGTGACGTCGGATCAATAAAACAATCATCAAAACTACTTAGGGTTAAAAACAAATGATTTCAAAATTTGAGGCGGGGAGAGGGTAAAAAGACTAGTTTTGTAGATGAGGAAGCTAAATGATTGACCACAACACTTGTTGTAGGGCCGAGTAGGGTTGGGTGGGTGGGGTGGGGTGGGGTGTCAAAAAACTTTTTTACTTTTTTTTCTAGCTTGGAGGTTTGTTTTTCATGCATTTGAGAATGTAATGGCTGCCCGACAAAATCAATAATAAAGACAAAAAAGACTGTCATTTTGTTTGGATGGTGTAGTATTAAGAGACCGTAGTGTAAAGAACCACGTGTTTAAGCTCGTTTGGTTCGTGACCGAAACTTGCTATGCCAAAAGTTGGCCATGCCATAGTTTTCGTGACCAACTGTTTGGTTTACTGCCACAACTATGGTGCGTATATCCTATAGGTTATAGACTCATTTTCGTGCCAAACTTTGTAATAAGTGTGACTTTAATTTTGCTCGCCATACTTTTCATGACAGCCTACGACATAAACAACATAGGGGCCATTGATGTACAAAAGTTATGGTTTAGAAAAAAGAAAGTCTAGAGTGGAGTTTTAAAAAGTCAAAAAAACTACAGTTTTAGAAATAGCATGATATTCACAACCATAAAATCTGTTGCATCCTAACATTTTATGTTTCTCTAAAGCCAAAGTATTTCAAAAAACATGATATTGTTCTAATACAATTCTAAAAATACTTTGCATCTAAATATGGTCCTAGTTTGGTTCACCTTGAATCTAACCTCCAACAAGACTAGGGTGGACCCAATCAAATATTGGGTTAGGTCGTATTCATTTTGGGCCTTCAATTCCAATCCAAAAAATGTGGCCCGAGCCCAGTACACGCATAGTTTGATGAAAAACTAAGGTTTTAGTCGCATGCAAAGCTATTTAGCAGTGCCATTTTTATTTTATTTTATTTTTGCAGAAGCTATTTGATTTAGCCATTTTATAGAAAAATATGAGAAATTCTTAATCGATTATGAAAAATTGTGGAACAAAAGAA
Source organism: Themeda triandra (assembly GCA_018135685.1). Taxonomy (NCBI): domain Eukaryota; kingdom Viridiplantae; phylum Streptophyta; class Magnoliopsida; order Poales; family Poaceae; genus Themeda; species Themeda triandra. The sequence goes on along the minus strand of JAENPR010000002.1, from coordinate 3,523,474 downwards.
AATTTTATGAACACGTATACCGGTTCAGTCACTCAGTCAATTCATGTTCCCATGGCTATGGCCAATATTTATATTCATACGACATTCAACAATATAAGCAACTCAATAATTTGTTTTATGGTTCACTACATCATTTGTTATTAAAGAATACAAATATACAACGATGGGCATCCATTATAGTCTATAGAGTAGAGAATGAATATTTTTCTGTTAGTATCGCTAAAAAAAATGTTACACCTCTAGACATATTATATTGGTCATGTTTAGTTTAAGAACTTTATTTCGTTTCTGGTTTCCGATGGTGTTTTTTGCACAAGTGTGGTGCATTTAGTACTTTGAGCCCGTTGACAAGACTTTGTAATAATTGGCGAGATTCTATCTTTTGATAGAAGAAGCCGGGTATGTAATATCCATTATCTAAAAAAAGCTCAAATAGTTGTGTTTGAGCAAAAGCATTTGTTTTTAATTACACAATACACCACATCCGCCAAACACGTACGCACACTCACCACTATGAGTAGCTCTGAAGTACTGAGCTGACATATTTGAAGATTCTCGCTTACCACTTAAAGCATAATGTCAGGAAATCTGCCAAATCAAGAACTTATTATCCCTAGTGGGTAGATTCCACTTATACCTGAGCAAATTGAGCCCGGCCCGCAAGCCCGGCCCGAGCCGACGGGTTTTGGCCCGCCCACGAACCTTACTGGACAGGGTCTGGACATAGATCTCGCAGCTCACAAAAAAAAAATTGGCCCGAACCCGGCCCGAAATATTGTTTTTATCAATTTTACACTATAAAATACGCGTGCGGCCCGCCCAAGCCTGGGCCCGGCCCGAAAAATGAAGCCCGATCAGGCCCGTGGGCAGTTCATGGGCAGGATTTTGTCATCCTGAAAAGCCCAAAAAAAATCAGCCTGGCCCGCAAAATGCTCAGGTATAATTCCACCATACGAAACCGATCCAGCTGATCTATGATTTCGCTAAGAAAACGTCCTTAATTACAATAAAAGAACAATTAACAATATTATAGTGGCATGCAGCCTTTTAGAACTATGTCTGGCCCAAAAGGTTTCATGTCTCTATCTCCATTTTTCCATAGTCCATATACATACACACAACACATATTTCATATTAAAAAAGCACTCGACCTATGGGGATTAACACAAGATCTTCTTGCGCAAATTGAGAAAATCCTCGAACCTTGGCCTCAACAATATACATTGGCACTGTATCCACATGAAACAGGACGGCCAAAGACTTGTACTCGGTGCGCCGTGGAAGTAACTTAACCAACTAGGCTAGCGACCCTTTGGCAACACATTTCAAATCAATTTTCCACTATTAATCATTAGCCTCAAACATTACATAGTTCATATATGAGGAAAACATCCATAAAGGGAATTGGAGATCTATGTTGAAAAACAAAGGTTTAGTCGTCGAGACGCGAGGCTACCCCATTCTCAATCCCCACCCCAAAATCGAGAACCGAGGGCGCCCAACATAAAGGCTCAACCTGTCTGTTCAGTATAGGTTTAGCAGTGCCAGGCGGCCTTGGCACCTTGCACAGTCACACATGGCCTTGCTTGTTTTCCTCCCTTCCAGGCTAGATCCCCATTTTTCTCACGCACTCATGGTTGAACAATACCAACGAGCGGCATTGGAAGGCATGCTTGAGGATGCGGGGCCAAGGGGACCGTCCTTGGAAGGCAGATACAAGCGCGTGCCTCTTCATAACAATCTCACTTGCATAGCTCTACTCCAATAACTCCTAGTGTTCGACGAAACGTGTCACATTAAATGTCAGCCACCACTAACATCCTATTCCTCGATAAAGCAGCAATGTAAGTTCTTCAAGCCTTTCCTTCTTCAGTAGCATGTAGCATCACATATGGCATGCTTGTGCTGTCGGGCAAGGGCAAATGCAGATCATTGGCAGCATGGAACAATACTACTGTACAAAACTGGGATGAACTTTGTATGATGGTTTGCCACATGACATGTGCATTAAGGAAGCATACTGTGTATGAGTACTTAAGCACTTGCAGAAAATTGCAAGAACATTCCCATTGAGTCTATGGCGTCAAATTGTTGTAGGTGCATAATAAAGAAACCAATAATCATTTACAGTTGCCTTCTCTATTGGTCAGTAATTGATTCTCTTAACTTTTTTTCAAGGGGAAACTCATTTATTTATTACATTTACATCATTTGTAGATATTCCGCACAACCAAGATCACTTTAGCAAAGGACATGATGGAGCAAGCTAAACATATCTTGAGGAGATGTCGTGGGTTTCCACTAGCCATATCAACAATAGGAGGGCTCCTCGCAAACAAACCTAAAACGAGCATAGAATGGAGCAATCTCCACGAACACCTTGGAGCAGTGCTGGAGTTTGACCTCCCCAGTATCAATAAGGTGATTGGCTCAAGTTTTGATGGCTTGCCATATTACCTGAAACAGATCTTCTTGTACCTCAGTATCTTTCCTGAGAACTATGAGATCAAACGCACCCGCTTGATCAGGCGGTGGATGGCAGAAGGCTACATAACAAACAACCAGAACATGCTTGTGGAAGATGTAGGAGAGCGTTACTACAATCAGCTCATTAACAGAAGCATGATTCAAGGTTCCAAGGCCAATCGTGGACTAGGAGCTGGTCGTTGTTGGGTTCATAGCATGGTGCTCCAGGTCATATTGCCCAAGTTCATTGAGGAGAATCAACTATTCCGTGTCGAGAGGCCCTTCAATGACATTCCACAAAGTAAGATACGACACCTGGTGGTATCTGGATGGAAGGGGAGGGATGAGAAGCTGCATAGAATTAATCTGGCATATATCCGATCATTGACGGTCTTCGGGGAGTACCCTTCATCTCTCATCTCTCCAAAAATGCGGCTGTTGCGAGTGCTAGACCTGGAGGACACTCTAAATATGAAGAATGATGACCTTAAGCACATAGGGGAGCTACAACACCTAAGGTACTTGAGCCTGAGAGGAACCGGTATTTCTAAACTTCCTTCTTCCTTGCAGAATCTTCGGTACCTAGAGACACTAGACATCCAAGACACATATGTGACACAACTCCCTGGCGGCATTGCCAAACTTAAGAAGCTGCGAAATCTTGTTGCTGGTGTCAACTTCACGAAAGATTTGTTGGAGAAGATGAGGGGTCCAGGGGAAAGAAACCATGAAGCCCGCATTTTGGGAGAATCCTATCTATGCTGCAACCGCAGTGAGTGCTGTGAGGTTCTCAATGTAAACCATATAGGTGTAAGAGCTCCTGAAGGAATAGAGAAATTAAAGAACTTGTACATGTTGGGGGTAGTCAATGTTGCCAAGAGAAATGGTGTGTCAGGAAGGCTAAAGAAGCTGATGAGCTTGACAAATCTCCAGCGGTTAGGGATCTCAGGGCTTACGGAGGAAGAAGGCCAGGAGTTGTGTAAGTCAATGGGAGGGATGAGCCGATTGCAACGGCTTGAAGTGCGCTCTGTCTCAATTAAGTTTCTTAACAGAATGGATGAATCAGAAATACCAAGGCATCTAGTTTCACTCAGGCTTTGTGGTAAACTTAGTGGGATTCCTGAATGGGCTAGTTCACTCAACAATCTAGTGAAGGTAAAGCTTCTGGGGACACAACTGAATCAGGAAGACATCGAGCGCCTTCAGAATTTGAGCAACCTAACTGTGCTCGGCCTATGGGAGAACTCATACATAGAGCAGTCGTTGCGTTTTTCTGCTAGTACATTCCCAAAGCTCAAAATCCTTGATATTGACGGGCTAGACAAGATTAAAAATGTGACAATCAGGGAAGGCGCTATGCCTCAGCTTGAGGAACTTTCGCTGAACAAGTGTCCTTTGCTTCAGGACAACAGTTTTGGCTTGTCTGGAGTGCAATATCTGCCGAGCCTTAAGGAGCTTCTTCTTAAGAATTGTGGTGAGAAACAAAATCTGATTGACGTATTGCAAGGACATATCAACAGGCATTCCAGACGTCCTAGATTCCTCATCGGCAAGTCGAGGATTGTTTTATAAATGCATGTCAATAATAGTATACATTTTTTCTGCATTAAGCATATTAATATATGTTATTGCATCCTTAGACCAGCTCCAACAGTTTGGCAAAAGGACTTGGCATTCTAGGATTTTTACCAAAATCATAAAATTGAGCCTTCAACAAGTTGGTAAATTGGGTAACTTGGCATCCTCCCCCCTTCTAGGCGCATATTTACGTGTACTCGGGTCGCTTGGCATCATGTGTTGGAGGCTTCTCCCAATTTGCCAACTAGTTTTACCAACTTGTTGGAGGCTTAATTTTGTGATCTTGACAAAAATTCTAGGATGTCAAGTTCTTTTGCCAAGAAAGGCCTCTTTTTTCACTTGTTATTTGGTTTTAAAACTTGGTAAAATTAAAGATTTGCTAAATAAATTTTAGCAAACTATTACTCTAACAGCATTGTCTTTCAGTGCCTTTGTTTGCTGACAACTAACAAGACCATATCATATTATCAGTCCTATTTAGGAAACATATCATGCAAACCGAACTCTCCTATTCACATAATACATATTAGTGGTGGTCGCTGATAGTTTACTAGCAAATCAAGTGGCAAATGTAACCCGTGTTAACCACTTGACATGGATGTCTCCTGTTCGTCAGAAAGTCACAGAGTCAAACGGTCCTGTACTGCTTTCGTCCTTCAAAGAAGGTGCTTCCGACTTGTCTCCGCGTCCGCGGAAGAAATCAAAGGACAAGCTACACGAATATTATGACAGTGGCCTGAAATTCCCCCTCATCGTTTTTCTTGGAAGCTCAGTAGTCAACTAGTCATATGCTCGTGCCTACTAGCACACGGCAGTGTACATAGCGCACGTTGCAAAACTGAATATGTGGCACTGCATCAACAGCCTTCCATCAGCATGATGAACTGTAACAGCACTTTCTTGGATACTCGCACTAAAATCCCAGATCGGCCGGCCCGGCCTAGGACTGGGCTAGGCACGGCCCAATAGGGCACGGGCCCATATGGCCCACGTGCCGCCGGGCCGGACCTCTATAGGCTGTCGTGCCTGACTGACGGCCCAGGCACGGTCTGTGGGCCGTATTACAGGCCGTGCTAGCCCGTCAAGCACGAGGCCCAAAAGCGAACTGGACCGGCCCAAGGCCCACAGAGAGGAAGCAAAGGTCGCTGCAGGAGGGGCGGCGCTGCCGCTGGCATGCTCGCACCCCGTGGAGGATGATGTCGGATTTGGAAGAAGCGTGGAGGAAGCCGGCGTGCTCGCTCCCCAGTGCTCGACACCGGATTTGGAGAGTTGCTCACTGCTCGGGGTCGGCCACCGCGCTCGATGCCGGTGCTTCATCCGTCACGCTCGAGGAGTGGAGGAAGTGGCCGGTTGTGCGGAGGAGGTGGTGGTGCTATGTGCTTGGCGCTGGCCCGGCCACGGGGGAAGAGCGGGGAGGAGGCAAGGAGCGTGTGGCGCACGGCGTGCGAGGAGAGAGCGGGCAGCGGGTAGGAGATTGCGACGCTAGGAAGGGAGAGCTCGAGACTGGGAGGGAGGGAATGAAGGGGTTAGGGTTTCGGTGGTAGGGCTTGATGGGCTGTTTTTCCTATATTGTTTGAGAATGCGTCTCATGGGCTGTTTTTTTTTAAGGCCATACTAGCTATCGGCGACAACCGTGTCTTTGATATATACCGTGTCGGGCCGTGCCGCCCGACGTGCTGAGGCCTCGGCCCAGGCACGGCCTGCTACATGCCTCGGGCCGGCCGGGCACGGTAATGGATCGGGTCGTGCGATGCTCGGGCCGGGCCAACGTGCCTCGGGCCGGGCTGCCGGTAGTAGGCTGCATGCTCATTTTTAGAGGGATCCTTACTTTTAAACGGCTTTGGCTCCTCCATTTTTTCATTGAAAAAACAGTTCCTCTTATAAAAATGTTTAGTAGAGTTATTCTGAAGAAGTCCGAGCTAGAGAGGAGCCCTACCAAACATATCCTAAAATGGAGTAAAATACGAGTTCGTGAAAGAAATCAAACGATGAGCTACGAAGAATAGTACTACATTGCCTGAAATTTCACCTCATCTTTTTCTTGGAAGTTCAGTAGTCATATACAAGCCCAACATGACCGACCGGGCTACGATTTTGAATTCCGGTTTTCTCGGGTACCGCGATCGAGGGCGACGCGGACCCCGCCGTCCACCTTCGCCTTCCGGTCGGGATCGGATCGAGTTGGTCCGCATCGACCGTGCCCACACCTGCTGCTTCGCGGAGTAAGGGTGCGGTTTGCGTCGCAGATCGCGGCGTCGCGACGGCAGCGACAACGGCTCCGCTCGGGTGGGCCGCCTTGGATCGGGCGCCGGTTCCCTTCGCGTCGGCACACGCGATAACAAATTGTGCTTTGCTGATCTTCCTCGCCGGTGATTTTGAGCGGAATTTTTCGAGAGCGGCGGCGATCTCGGGCTCATGGAGGATGCCGCCGGTGACAATAGCTCCCTCAATCCGAGCTCTGCGAAGAATTACGGCAAAGGAATCTCAAAAACCCGATATCGCTTACGGCAAGAGATTGATGGCCCGTTCAAATCAAGAGGCGTTCATAGGGGATTCATTACATCTCTGTGAAGGCTCCGGGAAATTTTGGGATTCGACTCGATTCGAATACGAAGACTTGGGTGATGCTGAAACTCCTTCGCATTGTTTCAAATCCTTTTCCAAGCCAGTGGAGGCACCGGTTGCGTCGAAGATATTGTCGGCTCTTCGACATTGGTGTCCACTACTCCACTGGAGAGGACTCCCGTTCCATCTTCTCCGAGGAAACATCCACCTTGGCGTCGACTTTGGAAGGCACCAACGCCCCCACGACCACCCATAGCGACTTGGAAGGGACCGCTGCCTCCTCGACGGATTACACCTTTGGCGACCGTCGGTGATTTCTTTCCGTCGGCCTCCACGGTAGCGAACAAGGAAGGGGCCGGGGAGCGCTCCTACCCCGGGCGGTTCGGTGGGGCCACGCGGTGACGTGAAACAAGCCCATCGGGCGGCCCAAGCCGGCACAAGGACCGATTCAATCCAATCTGATCGGTGCTTTCGGGATATCGCGAGACCTACACGGTGCCTTGTTTCTCCGATCCTCTCCATCGACGCCGCCTCTGTGCAGACCTACCGTGAAGCCCTCATGGCCGGAGGAGGTTGGCACCGAGGACGCGGCCCTGCTCAAGGGAGAGGAGACGGCCATGGCCGCAACCGAGATCAAACTCGGGGACGCGGCGCTCAAGGAGGAGGCGCGGCAGGAGGAGGCGCGGCACCGGCTGCAGCCATGGCGGGGGCTGCTGCGCGTGGGGGCGGACCACCCAACGGAGGTTGACGTGGCGGCCCCCCTCTCGCTGGCGCTAGACGTGGTGGTCCCCCACCAACCGGCGGTGGACATGGCGGCCCCCCACCTGCTGGTGCTCCGGCTAACAGGGGGCGAGGACGTGGAGCTGGCCCCAATCCGGCGCCGGTGCGGTGATTCAAGCGCGGCGCTGGAAGCACAGCCAACGTGGGCGGCCGCGCCCGAACCCCAAAGAAACCGTCGATGCCGCTGCCCCTATCGTTGATGAACGGGGGAAGAAGAGGAAGCGGAAGGATCATTTAAAGAAAGAGTGCACAATATGCACGGAACAACACTTCACCAACCAATGCCCGCGCCGAGGCCCGAAACCTACGGTGGCTTATTGCGGAGCTGGCGATGATGGGGCGGGTTTTTCCGATCCGGGCGCTCGGCACCACCAAATTGTGGAGTCAAGTCACTCTTCTGCTGTTGCCCGTATCACGGTGGAAAGAGGACAGGTATCTGCGCAGCGGCTGCAAACTGAACTGGCTAGGATCATTCCGTTGCAGTGGAACTGGGAAGTGCAAGAGCTGGGAGGACAATCCTATGCAGTCCAGTTCCCAAGCAAGGAGGAACTTGATCGCATGGTTCAGATTAGCTCGGTCAACACAAGGGACAAGGATGCAACCTTCCTCATTGAAGAATTTGTTGATGATGTCCAAATAGTCAGAGTGTTGAACCGTGTATGGGTGACTCGTCACTAAGGTACCTAGGGTGCTTCGTAGTTTCCTGCAACTTTGGGCAGTTGGCTCCATTGTTGGCGCCACACGTAGGGTGGATATGGTACACCTCCGGCGACGGGCGAGGTTCGTCTTCAAGTGGCGGTTCTTGATGAAAAGAAGATTCCTGTTTTTGCGAGATGTTTGTGTTGGAAACTGCGTTTACCGCCTTTATTTCAAAGCTGATGAGGTAGTCCAGCATGTTGCTATTGATCCGAATGAAGATTTGCAGGGGAATGGTGACAAAGATAAGAGTGCTGATGGTGAGGACCGTGAGATGGAAGAGGCTGAGGGTCATAATCTAGAGGCCCCAAAAAATGATCAAAGTACCTCAAAAACTACTCAACATCCTCATCAGAATATAACCCATCAGCAATTGGCATCCATGGTTGAGGTGGTACTAGACAGGACTTGCTCTCAGCTTTTTGATGAGATCAGTGCCCAGGTTATGCTTGAGCCGCTTGATGCACCCATAGACCAGGATGGCACAGGGGATTCTACTGCTGCCCCTAGTGTTGTGTTGGGACAGGCGGCCACACAGGAGGCCGACATCTTGGGTGACCACCAGGACACGGAGGTCTCTCCACCTACTGCCGAGGAGACGGCAGTGGGGATCACTGTGGCCGACACTACGGGAGGAGGTTCTACATCACCACTACTTCCTCCTGTGGTCTCAGAGGACATGGGAGCGGACCAGGTTGGCACGGAGGGCTCTACATCACCTGCTGCCCCTAGTGCTATAGAGACTGCTGTTGGCAAGGCTACGGGGGGAGGTTTTACTTCATCACCACCTCCTCCTGTGGTCTCAGAGGACCTGGGTGCGGACCAGGTTGGCATGGAGGGCTCTACATCACCTGAATCAGGTGCGCGACCTCGCGTACGACGTCGAGGACTGCCTGCTCGACTTCGCGCTGTACGCGGACAGGACGTCGTCCTCGCGGGTCGGCTCCTGGCTCCCCGGCGCGATCGCCGAGCGCCGCCGCATAGCCGAGCGGATCCTCGACCTCAAGGCCCGCGTCGAGGCGCTGAACCAGCGCCACCAAAGGTACCTGCAGATCGCCGCTGTCGGCCCCGCCGCTGGCGGCGTACCGGAAGCTCACTCGTCGAATCTGGCGGAGCTGGCGGCGTTCCAGGTGTCAGACATCATCGGCAGGGACACCGAGATTAAGGCGGTCACCAAGCTCCTCGGGCCCAGCAACGGCGCGCTGCGCGTCGTGTCGGTGTGGGGGATGGGTGGCATGGGGAAGTCGTCGCTGGTGCGCATGGTGCACAACGACCCGGACGTCCTCGCCGAGTTCGACTGCCGCACTTGGATCACGGTGAAGCACCCGCTGGACAACCCCGACGTGTTCAAGCGGCGGCTGAAGGTGGAGCTCGCCGTGCCACACGGCCAGGAGATTGAGGATCACCTGCGGGAGAAGCGATACCTGGTTATCGTGGACGATGTACTTAACCAGGACGAGTGGGCAAATATATGGCCGGTATTCCAATTCCACAACAAAATGGACAGCCGTATCATCGTGACGACGCGGCGGGAGGACGTCGCCCGGCACTGCCACTGCGCTGGAGCGGGAGACAAGGAGCGTATCTACGAGCTCAAGCCACTCGATAGTAAGGAGTCTAAGAGACTTCTCTGCCAGAAGGTGCGTGCTTAGTCCTGTAACCATGCTCCTATACGGTCTATCCCAAAAATATTACAATTCTAAGATCTAGTCTACGCCAAATTATTTTTAAAATAACCAAATTTGTATAAAGTAGTATTAATAATAATGGTTTCAAATAGATATATTATAAATTTATGATGAACGTAACAAAACTTATTTGATATTATAAATAGTAGAATTCATTTTTAAAATGGCCATATAGAATATAATCTGACTTAAAGTGTAGCTATAATTGTGTTCTTTGGGGAACAGATGAAGTAGAATCTTAATAGACATAGGCATTATAATTATATAATATGTTTAATATCTATCTTCAAATTCTCTTGTTTTAACTTTTTAAACACAAAAAATACACATATAGGTGTTCTATAATCTCTATTTGTTTATGATACTAAAAGTTATGTTTAATATCTATCTTCAAATTCTCTTGTTTTAACTTATTGACTACTCCATCAGTTCCAAACTAAAAGTTATTTTGATTTTCTAGATACATAGTAATTAGTACATAACTTACTAGATACTTGGTGAAAGCTATATACCTTAAAAAACATAACAATTTATAATTTAGAACGGAGAGAGTATTATGTATGTTATATTTGCAAAAAGAAAAAAACTACCTATATATGTTTGTCTTTCCATATTCGTTTTCTTTCATGCCACACCAACATATTCAATGTGCACGTAGTTGTTGAAACCTTAATTTAGTTAACATACAGCTCACGTTACCATGCATATGTCATGAGTCATGAGCCTAGATTTTGGTTTTTAAATTATTCTTTATTATATTAGTTGTTAAAATTTTGTATCCTCAAATTAACGTGAAACTTCTGATATTATTATATATTTTATTCAAAAGTCTCCCCTATATAGTTTTTAAAAGAAATTTAGTTCATATTCTTTGTTTTTTTAACTACTATGATGTTTTAAACCTGCACCATGACCCTCAAGATCAGTAGTATCTACCCAGGGGCGGAGCCAGAAAATGATCATGAGGGGTGCCATCTACTAAGTGTTTGATTATGGGAGGGGCAAATATCAAAAAAAAAAATTCAAATATATGGTAAAATTTTGTATACATAAGAGAAATTCATGCAACTTGGGGGATGTCTGGCCCCCCTCAGCCCCTCCCTCCCTCCGCATCTACCAAGTGAGATCTAGGAGAGCCCTGCTTTCCCAACGGCATCAACCTCTACCGTGTGCACTGAGCGAGAGCGACAGAGAGGAGGAAGGGAGAGATGGGCACGTAGTCGCGTAGAACATACAGAGACTAGTTGCTGCGATATCATGTGCTCTGATCACCCGAGATGAAAGGTATGACGGCCAGGGCACTCGTGGTCAAATGTCTAAGGAAGTGGCCAAAGTGGCCGGTGCGGCGACGTCTCTGTTGGAGGCCAAACCAGAGCGCCCTCCCCATGTTCGACGAAATGCATAACCTGGAATATGGAAATGCACCAGCATTATGTCCAAGCACCGAGGTTGTATTACCTTTGAAGTTTTCTTTTGTGCGCAGCATCTAAGGAAATATTGTGCTTGTGCATTTTGCTGCTGGGTAAGGGCGAGAATAATAAGTACAGCTGGTACAAAACATCGAAACACATGATTGTTATGATAGTGTGCAACATAGCTTGGGCCTTTAACTAGCATAGTTCAATTAATAGATGAGCTTGTCCAATTACAGTTCTTTTTGTTTGTGGTATAGTATTGAAACTTATTATACTCATGAGAGCTGCCATGACACAGCCCGCTACATTTCTATTTTTTAAGGGTTGTCTATTATATTCTCATTTGTCCATTTTATTCTCTACGAAATTCATTTAGTTTTTATCAATTGTAGGTCTACAAGACGACTGATTATGTTTTGCCAACGGATATGGAGGATCAAGCCAGACATATATTGAGGAGATGTCATGGGCTTCCACTTGCCATATCTACCATCGGAGGTCTCCTAGCCAGCAGGCCGAAAACAAGCATAGAATGGAGGAACCTGCATGAACATCTTGGAGCAGAGTTGGAGTCTGACCTCCACGATATCACCAAGGTGATCGTTTCAAGTTATGATGGCTTGCCGTATCACCTGAAATCCATCTTCTTGTACCTCAGTATCTTCCCTGAGAACCATGAGATCAGACGAACCCGCTTGCTCAGGCGGTGGATGGCAGAAGGGTACATAGCAAAGAACCGTGACATGCCCGCAGAGGATGTAGGAGAGGTTACTACAATCAGCTCATTAACAGAAGCATGATTCAAGGTTCCAAGGCCAGCTGTGGAGTTAGAGATGATCGCTGCCGGGTTCACAGCATGGTGCTCAAGATCATCTTGTCCAAGTTTGAGGAAGAGAACCAACTATTGCTCATCGAGAAGCACTCCAATGAGATTCCACAAAGTAAGATTCGCCACCTGGTGGTATCTAGATGGAAAGGGAAGGATGAGGAGCTGCAAAGAATTAACTTGTCATATGTCCGGTCGTTGACAATCTTTGGGGATTACCCTGCATCTCTTGTCTCTCCAAAACTGCGGCTGCTGCGAGTGCTTGACCTGGAGGACACGATCAATCTCAAGAATGATGACCTCAAGTATATAGGGGAGTTACGACACCTGAGATATCTGAGCCTGCGAGGAACGGATGTTTGTAAGCTTCCGTCTTCCTTGCAGAACCTTCGATATCTGGAGACCTTAGACATCCAAAGACACACAAGTGACACAACTCCCCAGAGGCATTGCCAGACTTGAGAAGCTCAGTTATCTTGTAGCTGGCATCAACTTTTCGAAAGATTTGCTGCGAAAGATGGAATCAGGGAAGGACAAACATAAAGTTGGCCTTTTATCCTGTCTATGCTGCAACCAAGGTGATTGCTGGAAGGTTTTCAACGCGAGTGTGAGAGCTCCCGAAGGAATCGAGAAGTTACAGAACCTGCGCATGTTGGGGGTGGTCAATGTTGGCAATGGCAATGGTGTGGCAGGGAGGCTCAAGAAGCTGACGAACTTGACGAATTTGAGAAGGTTAGGGGTTGAAGGGCTTACTGAGAAACAAGGGCACGATCTGTGTCAATCGATAGGTGAACTCAGGGAATTGCAACGACTTGAAGTGCGCTCTGATTCACTTACATTTCTCGCTAAAATGGGTGAACTGCAAGTACCAGCACATCTTGTGTCCCTGAGGCTGTGTGGGAATCTGAGCAGTCTACCTAAATGGATCGGTTCACTCAATGATCTAGGTAAGGTGAAGCTGCTGGGGACACAACTGAAGCAGGAAGACATTGACCGCTTTCAGGACCTGCGCAACCTGACTTTGCTAGGCCTTTGGGAGAACTCCTACATAGGTGAATCCTTGCATTTCTGTACTAGTACATTTCTAAAGCTCAAGTTCCTTGACATTGATGGGCTAGAGAAAATAGAGAAAGTGTCAATCGAGAAAGGCGCCATGCCTCATCTTAAGAAACTTTGGGTGAACAAGTGCTCAAAGCTGCACGACAACAGTTCTGGCTTGTCTGGAGTGCCAGACCTGTGCCACCTGAACGAGCTTCTTCTTAAGAAATGCGGCGAGAAAGAGAATCTGACGAAGATACTACAAAGGCAGATCAGTGCTCACATTAACCGCCCCAGGTTCCTCATTGGCAAGTCAATTGTGCCTACTAGTCCATCCACTCCACACACTGACAGCTGAGCAATGTAGATGCGCCATGCCAAATTATTTCATATATGTATGTATTCTGTATAAGTTGTGTATGTTCTTGTTTATGTTCAAATGTAAATAGCTGCATTAATAAAACATTGGCTTTCATTACATTGAATTCCGGAATCAGGAGTTGTGGATTAAGACGCTATTGTAATTCAGAATACCATGTTGACGCAATTATTGATCGAACGGGATAGATACAGTTAGACTTCACATGAAAGAATGGATGGACAACACCAATGAAGACGTATTAGTGGATTGCATAGGCAATTTTATCATCAAATGTACTCAAAATGTGAAGAATTCTGTGTATTAGTGGGTATCCTCCAGCCACAATGACGCTGCTGGCTCAGTCTTCACTTATCAAGCCTTCAAGCGGCTACCCTTTCTATCACAACTCAGTAGCCCACAGATTCCTTCACAGCCTACTTAACCCTCTTCTTGCTGGCAAAGACTTTAGCCTACACACCCGCTAACGTTTGACCATCTCTTCTCCATCGAGACCGATGGCATGCAGAGATCGTGTCTTGGAATCAGCATATAAAGTTGGGACTTAACAATGCCAGGGGCAGCATTATTCTGCCAGCAACAGCAGCAATCAAGCCATATAAAAATGGCCCATAATAGCAATGCAATGAAGAAATTGAGTTGTAAGTTTGCAACTGACAAAGAAATCAGTCAGAATGGAAAGGACATGAATATGTAATTCTCTTATCGTTCTGCAAGTTTTCACATCTTTATGGACGCTGAATCACACTGAAGAGCACACGATGGTCCTACAAATTTCAAGTAATTTTCTTCGAAGTTCACTAATGAGTAGTCGTGCCTACCTGCACTCGGTTGAACTTTTCCCAATCTTTGCATAAAAGTATTCACACGAGAGAAATTTTTCCAAGAGCATATAGAGTAGATGTTTTATTTTATTTTTATTTTATTTTATTTTATTTTATTTCCATTTCACTTAGGAACGGAAAACTTTATTCCTCCTGTCTAAACACCATCTAATATAAGCAAAATATAGAAACTGGACTTTCAAAAAATATATAGAAACTGGATTCCTTGGAAAATTTTATAAACATTCCTCCAATGAGACTAGCCCTAAGTGGCTAAATCTACAAAACACAGCGTCTAAAACTGGCAAAGTCAGAAATCAATCCCACAACGCAGACATCATATCATATATTAGTCGAACACCACTTCTTTACTTAGCAAAACCAACACCAGTTGAGATCCAAAAAAAAACAGTTAAAAAGGCTCAACAGTAGTTTAGACAAGGGTAAGCCCAATCGACTCGCAGCTTACACTCACCGACTTCACAGCAGTTGAGTGCCTCAATGGCCTCCTCAGCATGCTCACGGTGCTGGAAGACGACACAACCGTATCCCTTGCAGGCCCCAGAGCTGCGAGTCACTATATGCCACATCCGCAGCTGGCCAAACCGGCTGAACAGTGCGTCAAATTGCTCCGGGTGGTAGCGCCGCGGCAAGTTGTTCACACGAACAAGGCACCGCATGAACTCAAGGCGCCTCGAGTTCCTTACGTCGTGCCTGGGAGGTTCTGTCATTTCTTCCTCTCTGTGCCTTGGGCACTTTAAACGAAGTGTGGTTGTGTAATTGCCCCAAAGAGCAAGCCGTGCTCTGCAGGGAACATATGTGATCGGGGAAAGATAGTTGTACGGGCACTTCAGCTCCAAACGCACTTCCTGGTCGTCTCCACAGATGATGCAAAAATTTGCATCTGGATCCCTCCAAAAACATGTGGTGGAACCTGTGCACAGAATCATTTCCAAAAAAAAGCAGAGCCAATAGAAATTTGTGATCACACAAGACAAGATACATGCACTTATGCATATCATATTGTATATTGGGACAAAGAAAGAAAAAATAAGGCAAAACGAACTATAATCAAGCTAACTATTGATGAACCCAGTCTCTGAGGGAAACTCCTTGTTAAAATTGTTGATCACAGCCCAATAAAATCATCTTGAGATTCAGATTTGCCACATGAGTGTAGCATGAGATATGATACTTCCACAATTTTACACTTTAGTGTTAATATAAGTAGTCAAAGTTGCATCCTGGTACCATTCATTGGAAGTCAATATTACAAAAAATTTGTGACATTAAAGTAGCATTAAACAAGATTACAATAAGATACAAGCAAGCCAATACATACATTCCTATGAATCTTCCTACCATGTATCCTTGGCTCCTAGCCCTCTCTTCCTAGACCATTCTTGAGGTATAGTATATCTAAATAGTGTTAAAATGGGTGCACTAGTAGTAAAACCATGTACAGGTTTAAGGGGCTCTAACTGGTTACCACATATAAGCACTAGTTTGACCAAATAACTGGAAGACATATAATTCAGTACTAAGACGTAAAATGGCTAACTGACTCTTACAGCAAGGGTCCATAATAAGCATGGGCACATTTATATCATGAATGATTAAACCTTTGTTTCACTTGCACACACGAGATATATATTGTGGAATCGGGCAAATACACTCATTAGCGCTTAAAGAAATTCTTTGCATAGAAATATGCATGCATGTGCTGTGGAGAGATAATAGTTTGCATGTTGGTACAGTAGCCCTTCTCTTTATCCCAGCTTTATGATGTATACTCAGGAGTCCATATAATGTGAATCTCCACTGAACTGATAAACCATCCACACCGATATTCCAGTCTGAACATCAATTCAAACTGGAGCAGCCACCATGCACAAGATGGCCATAACCATATAGCATGCCTCCAGGGGGTCAGCGTGTATTGTGCCGAAAGAGAGTGCTGAGTGCAAGCAGCTAGAGAATGGAGGTACTACTTACTTCAGCTGAAGCACTGTACATCCTTTGTAAAGGATTTATTAACAGCAGAAACTCAAGAACTCTCCAGCAGTATACCAGAGCGCAAATAAAAAAAAAACATGTTGATTCTATGTTTTATCCTGTACTTAGTCAGACACTCAGACTAAACTTAATATTAAATCTGAATGCCCTGGGCCATGGCTGAGATGCTTTTGCATTGGCACTGAAGCAAGCTTCAGCTTAAACCAAGCTTCAGCTTAAACCATCGAAGCATCCTGCTTATGAATGACATTAGTAATTATGCTAGCAACAAGCTACCTTTGTTGCTTTTATCCATGAAATCAGTTTAAGATCATTGTCTGAACAATCTGAGCGGTCATCAATAATTATACTACGACCAAACAGCCCAACACAAAAACACAATGCATGTGCTTGAAGTATGTAAATACCATTCCACATATGTTATAGCATTTCAGATAGTAAACTTCATATACTTTAAATAGTAACCTTCACCCCAGAAAAAGCATTTTACCTTATGGTAATAGTTGCAGTGAATGTTTTTTTTGGCTACTTGCACTGTTCTATAAACTATGGTTGCAATATTTATGAAATTCATTATGAAGAAGGTGTGAAGACAACAAGAAAGCAAAGAATGAAGTCACTTACGCTTCTCCATCGGCTCAATCAGACCCATATTTTTAATCAAGTTCGCCTTTTGCTGGTTCTCCTTTTTACTCTTCTTTCGCCCAAGAATGGTCATCTCCCAGAGATTTAAGAACCTCATAAACTTAAACCTGTACAGGTAAGAAACTTCCAGCCTCGAATTTCTGCTTCCTGAAATCAAGAGGCATGTTGGTTAACAGTGCAAGGTCGCAGGAATCCTTAACCTTACTAGATAATGGACATCAGCATATAATTATTGCTAAATTGAGAATTCAAAATTGATACGCAATCAATCAAAATCATTTCTAAACACTGGAAGTTTGGGCAGGCGCGCAGATCAAGGGAGGATTAAGAAAATGATTCGTTGAAAGAAGAACGCACGTTGTAGCGGAAGCCGCTTCTTCACCATCTTGTTTATCCTGTCTTTTGTGGCACTTGATCCCTTAATGCCTCTCTCCCTCTGCCTCCCGACGGGGGCCATCACCACCTTCCCACCCCCAGCGGCGCACACGGACGTAAGCGGCGAGGTCGGCGGCCGCCGTCGGTGCTCGGGACGAGCAGCGGTGGGATCCCTAACCCGACTACCCGAGGCGGCCCGTTGCTTCGAGTTCTAATGGAAGAAGAGTTCTGTGTTCACCACGGCCTAGGACGAAGGCGAGCACTCACGATCTGGGCCAATCTTGGGCCGCAAAGACCCTTAGATTCGGTCATATATATGGGCCGTCTTTCTGGAAAAAAGAACATTAGCTAGATACAGCCCACACAAGCAACAACAAAAAAAAACCGTTTTCCTAAAAAAAATCATTTCCAAACTGTAATGTCTACTCGTAGTCTCAGTGTCAATCTGATCTCCGTTTCCATTTCCTTGTCACTGATAACGTGTTGGAGCAATTTTGATCGTAAGGATTTTTCTAAGAAAAAAAATAAAAGAGCACATGACCTCTTGAGACATAGTGATTGTACAGTTTTAAATATCTGCTAACTCTTGTAGGAAAAAAGTCACAAAAAAAATGCAGGAAAAAATGAACGGTCAAAGCGGTTAAATTAGCACACCCTTTTTTTCACATTTACCCTGTAGCCTGTAGACTGCATTCGCTTGTCGTACACAGGAGTTACCCCCAAGCCTGCTCAAGACTTAAGAGACTATATATGCAGCACTTACTGAAACAATTGGGGATCTGAGCTAAAACGGGTCCTTGTTGATCGACCTCGAGCAAAGTAATAATGGGTTGAAATAAAACTGAGAAAGGCATCGCTCCTTGGGTTGGCATATACTGAAAGAATATGTATATGTTCCTCGTGCCTTATCTTTTCTGAAGCTTTTGCAACCAATGGTAAGGTGACATAACACCTTTTGTGGGGCCGTATCTATCACTTCTCTTGTTTCCATCTGCAGGAAGCATCCATCCTAATGGCTAATGGCTACAGCACGCGGTATGCTCCTTTCTGTTTCTGGAGATACAGCACCAGGGCGGCAATGGCGCCTCCCATGCCTCCCCTCTCCGCATCACAAAGCACAAGCATCACCATTCTGAAGATTTTTCCAAAACCTCCTGCTCCGGATAGCAGCAACAATAATTTTGATGTCGGGGCCAAATTCGACAACAGGAGGTATCTCATCACATAATCAGTTCCTCTCTTATCTCCTGAATGTGTTCCTAGTTCACTGTGAGTTTGATAAATGTATCGCTTTGCTGTTCTAGGACGCTTCTATGCGGCTTGGTCGCTGCAGCTGCTGGCACCATGCTGCGCCCTGACATCGCCGGAGCTGCTTCCAAGAGGCGGCCTCCACCACCAGGGCCGGCAGAAGAGAAGAAAGACCCGAATGTTAGCGGCGTGCAGGCTAAAGTGCTTGCCAGCAGGAAGAGGAAGGAGGCCATGAAGGAAGCTGTGGCCAAGCTCAGGGAGAAAGGTAAGCCAGTTGATAAGTGAAGGCCAGAACCAGTAGCCTCATTATGGCTTGATGAATGATGAGAAATAATGTAACTTGCTGATAAATAGTATAGTTGTTACTCGCGTGATGTGTACAGTTGAGAAAAAAATGCAACTATATCTTGCTTGTATGCTTTTTGTTCCAAATTGTTTGTTGCCTGCATTCCTATTCTTGCTACATGCTCTTATTTGGAAACTCAAAGTAAGGGATAGCAAGGAAATAACTATAATACTAACTAATAAGCATGATGACAAACTCACTTAACATAATTATAACAATCTCAGACCTTGATCCTATATAACAGCGTTATGAGACATGTTCATAGGACAACTAACACCAGGGCAGACCCTTAACATAATGGACTCTTTTTAAGTCTCAAAGACAACTTATTAACTTACACTAACTGAAACCTGCAAAAATCTCACTTGGAGGACAGAGAAGTCTGAATATTAAGTGTAAAATCTGAATGTTTAGTCGTCAGCTACACACAAGAAGGATAAACCCAATCAACTCGCAGCTTCCGGCCACCAGCCTCATGGCCATTGAGCTCGCGAATAGCCCTCTCCCCATCCTCACGCCTCTTGAAGACGACAACGCCGAAGCCCATGCGGACTCCAGTCCTGCTCTTGCACCCACAAACGTCGTTCCTGAGCAAGGGAACGTCCCACATGAGCAGCGGCCCGAACGGGCTGCAGAGGTTCTCGAGCTCCCACACCCTGAAGCCCGGCGGCAGGTTGGTCACGCGCACGAAACGCCGCAGGAACCTGCGATGGTCCCTGGAGGTGACCCTGTGTTCTCGGCCGACGACGGCGCATTCTCCTCTGCAGGTGTCGTAGAAGTGCCGCCCGAAGACGTAGTTGAAAGGGCAGAAGTGCTCCGTGTGGTCGTCGGCGTCGGCGTCTCCGCAGATGTAGCAGGTGTCTTGCTCTGGGGACCTTTGGTAGGCCATGATACTGAACCGGATCATGCCGAGGTTCCATACTTCGTCCACCTCTGTTGTCACTTGTCAGCAAGAACAAACAAACGCCGGCATGTGTTAGATTTCGTCTTGCCATGTGCATAGTCCGGAGCACAGAGTGGAGGAAAACATTATGCATCGTGTAATTTTCAGTGCACGTACATTATGCATAGAATGAAACCAAAATCAAGTGCTGAAGATGGTAAATTGGGTAGGTCTGCAGACTACAAGAGATCCATGAAAAACGAAGCGAACGAGATTCAATCAAGAAAAGTAAGGAAGCACCTTTGTGCGAGTGCTGCTTTCTTGAAATCCTCTTTCTCCTCGTCTTTGTGGAAGTGTACTTGCTGACGCGTTTGCGTTTCTCCCCACGTATCCTGGCGGAGGCCATCCTCACCAATCCAGGTCTCCCCCAGCGGCGCTCGCGGCCGTAGCAAAACAAGAAGCGAGCGACGAGATCGCTAATGCTCAAGAGGAGAAAAGATCAGATGCCGGGGCGCGGGGTGGCCAGGTGGGATGGATGCCCTAGGACGGGATCGCTAAAGCTCAAGAGGAGAAAAGAAAAGAAAAAGGAAAAGAAAAAGAAAAACAACCCTTAACAATTGCAGCAGCCATTATACAAAAAAACTACGGTAATGCTCCTTCTCGGACGTTCGACACGTCGAACGGCGTGGCGAGAGCCCAGTGGGCCGACCTGCCGCCCACACCTCGCACTCGCCCGCTCCGCTGTCTTCTCCCACCTCGTCCATTCCGCTCCCTACTCCCCACACTCGCCCCCACTCCCGGCTCCTCGAGCTCCTCCGCGGCCATCCATGGCGGCGAGTGGCGCTCTCCCCTCCGTCGACCCCCACGCCTCCCCGCTCCTCGGCCCGAGCTCGCGCGCGCACCGCAGCACCTCCTCGCGCCCGCTCCCTCTCCACCTCCCCGCTCTCTCCTCTCCTCCCCCCCCTCCCCCTCGCGCATGGAAATGGGCGCCCGTGGCCGTGGATCCGGCGAATCCCGGCGACAGCAGCCATGGATCCGCTGGATCCGGCGACGAGAGTCGTGGACCTCGCCGGATCCGGCGGTGGTGGCTGGGGGGGATGTGCCTTCCCCATAACGAGCTGTTCTCCTCTCTCCCCTTCTCCTCTGCCCCCATCCTGCTACCCCTCTCCACCAGATCCGGCGACGGCGGCCCCTGGAATCGCCGGATCCCGCGACCAGTGGCATGGATCCGCCTAGTTTTCGACGATGGCGGCTAGGGGGGGGCGAGCGCCCTCTCCGACGTGTTGTGGCGTCCCATCCACGTGCCACCGCCCCCTCCCGCGGCCCACCGCGCTCCTGTGCCCCCGGCTCCGGCAAGGTAGGTCAGGATCCGAGGCCGCCTCCTCTTCCTTCTCCCTCCGTCCCTTTTTCCCACAAACCGCCCTTTTTTTCAACTCTTTTCTTCTCGTTTCAATTCGTGGTAAATGATTGTTTCAATATCACCACATTTGTGGTTTCAAAATTCTGGGAGGTGTTCATGTTGTTTTTTCGTGTGTTGCAACACATGTTCTTTTTTGTTGAAACACATGTTGCTATGTTGTTGCAACATAAGTTTTCATCAACAAAACTCATGTTTCGAACTCATGTCCGACTATGTTTTTGTGTTTCAATCTCTTCCTTGTTTATGTTTCAAACCAAATCTTCATGATGTTTCATTTTCCATGTTTATTTTGTTTCACTTTTTTCTTCCTTTTTGTTTTCCAGTTTCTGTGTTTGTTTCAACTTGCCTTTTGATTTGTTTCAACTTGCATTTACCAATTGTTTCATTTTTTTTCTAATTTTTCCGATTTTTTTTGTGTGTTTCCAGAGCACGCTGGCCATGTTGCGGTGGCCGCGGCGGCGGAGCTGTCAACGGAGGAGAAAGGCCGCGCGAGGGAGTGCCGCACTGCCGCGACGGCCGTTTGTGGGTGTGCGTGTCGGTGGGTTTGCGCTGTGTTTTCTCGGCGGCAGCTTGGGGCGGAGCGGGTGGGAGGGCGGTGGCAGCTCGAGGATCGGACGGGGAGGGAGGGACCCCCTCCGCGGTTCAGCCGACGCGGGGACGGGGAGTAGCCGTGCGTGTCGGGTGGCGGGGATGGGCCGCGGGGGCGGGAGTGGGCCGCGGACGAGCGTTCGATGATCGAATGTTCGAGCGCTAGTCGCTCCCAAAAAACTACTATGTCAAATTTTAAAAACTAGACTTTTAGAAAAAGCTCATCTGATTATTGAAGCGGTTTTGATTGACTCTGCATGACGTCACGTCAGCAACGAGAAAGATAAATTGAACTTTTACGATAGTTTACCAAATTTGACTTTATAAAAAAATTGAAAAGATAATTTCTCACAAAAATTACTTAAATATTTAAACAAAATTCTTGTAAATAATTGTCATGTTTAGATTAGTGTTGATTGTACATTGATTAATACTAGGTGGATTCCCGCGTGTTGCAAACCATTTAGTGGAAACCATCTTCTTCTTAGCAGAATTGTGAAAACTCCCTACAAAAATATACTTAGGCCTACGTGGATGTATTTGGTTTGGCATCAATCCACATGATTTGGAATGGCTTGGTGGTGTAATTTACTTCAAGTTTCACTCCAATCCATCCAACACATGGATTAATGTCAAAGCGAGTAAATCTAAATAAGACATTAGAGTTTTAAAATAAACTGAAATGACGCACATTTAGATTGCAATTATCTCTACTATAATTGAAAATCTTCTCTAAGCCACTTCCCTTCTTCAAGATCAACGACTCACAGCACACCAACTACGGATCCAACGTCTGAGATTAAAAGGTGAGAAGCCGCTTCCAACTCTCCCCCACGCCCGGCCACACGGCCCTCACCCGAAGTCGCCGGATCGAGCACCGAGTGCCGCAAACACCGGCAAATACAATTCCTCCTTTTTCCTCCTATTTTTTTCTTCCACGATCAAACGATTCATGACGCCACAATTCACGGGCCATTTCCGACGATCATGATTTTACCTGATTTACACCAATGCTATCATCGCGGAGGAAAAAAAAAAGGAAGCGATCAGAAATCCCGCCGCCGTCCCCTCCGTGGCCAGTCGCCTCCTCCAAGATCTCGCCATCCTCCTCAGATCAGGGCGCGAGGTGATTCCGCCGACGGCAGCGCTCCACACCACCACCGCCAGATCCTTGACGCGTGATCCTGAAACCTCCACACCTGCCATTCCGCCACCGTTACGCCGCTGGCGTCGAGATCGGCGAGGCCGTGCCAAGGGGAAGGAGATCCATGGCCACCCGCTCGACGGCTTCGACTACGCCTACTACCCCCTTCGCGAGGTCGCGACCGCCCAGCGACAGCGATGTCCCCTGGCGACCGGAGTTGCAACAAGGGCCGGGTCAGGAAGCAGTGCGGGTGGAACCATGGCACCCCATCGCGCGCTCGCAGGGCAACGGCCGCGGCGGCCTCGATCTGCCTCCCCGCTCGGTTTTCTGCAGGAGCGAGCGCTCGCGACGTCGCGGGTGGCGAGAGGAGTAAGGCCGCCGCCAGGGACGGAGGAGAGGGATGGGGGTGCCGCACCCCGAGCTCGCGGCTGGATGCGACGGACGTGTCCTCCGTGGCCGCACTGTGCCGGGAGCGCTGGACCTCCTGCGCACGGCGGCGGATAAGAGGAGCTCCCGCTCGGGGAGGAGGATGTGGCGGCCAACCGCGTGCTCGTCGAGATCGCCTGCACGTGCACCTCCTCGTAGGTCTTTGCGGCAATGCAGGCGTACCACGAGTTGTTCAAGCGCTCGCTTGAGGAGGACATTGCTGCGCACGTCACAGGGGACTTCCGCAAGGTGATGCGTTCTCTCACTCTCGCCTGTCTTCCTTGCCCGTATCTTGATCTGATACGTGCGATTGGCTGCAATAGCATTGCTACCGGCTTCCCTTGGCCAAGGGTAACTGAATGTGGATCGAACCCGTATCTATTTATTTTCGTTTCCTGAATGTTGATCTAATGAAGATATGGAGATTGAATTTTCGATTTGCTCTTAACGTTAGTTTGCTCTCAACGTTGAATATACTCTAGCATATATACACCGATCAGTAAATATACCCTCGTAGGTCTTTGCGGCAATGCAGGCGTACCACGAGTTGTTCAAGCGCTCGCTTGAGGAGGACATTGCTGCGCACGTCACAGGGGACTTCCGCAAGGTGATGCGTTCTCTCACTCTCGCCTGTCTTCCTTGCCCGTATCTTGATCTGATACGTGCGATTGGCTGCAATAGCATTGCTACCGGCTTCCCTTGGCCAAGGGTAACTGAATGTGGATCGAACCTGTATCTATTTATTTTCGTTTCCTGAATGTTGATCTAATGAAGATATGGAGATTGAATTTTCGATTTGCTCTTAACGTTAGTTTGCTCTCAACGTTGAATATACTCTAGCATATATACACCGATCAGTAAATATACCTACATATACACCGAGATGTCAACTGACCTAAACAATTTTGAAATCTCCTATGTATAATATATTCTGTGAAATTCTGAAACGCATGTGCAAGTGAACTAAACAGTTTTGCTCACCGATCAGATTTTTACATCTACAGTGATGGACGCTGAGAGATCCTTGCTGCTACTTCACAATGTCTACGTCGGGAGATACATTTTTTTCAAGAGCACGTATTTCATTAAGCAGTACGTCGGGAGATACATGCCGAGCACCGCAGGTACTTAGTATGTAGTTTAGTATTTCACTATTGCTTGTTGTTAGTTTCCTGTTTTAATGTGGAATGAATTTGAATTTGGATGTCTGTAACTTTGTATACAATGAAAGTGGGCTAAATTTCAGAAGTGAATGGACAAATGCTTTTCACTTTCTGGTCGTCCATAGCAAATAAAAGACTAATCCAATACATTGTCTAAATCTGCATGCCTGAGCAATGTTACCTACAATTTTCTTGTATCTGTCAACCCCTACAAAAGCTTTCCCTTTCATAGAGCATGCCTACCTTAACAATTTGCATTGTCACAGGTCTAGACAGATAGACAACAGCATATAGTGCACAATATTTACATTGATACATTGATGCCATGTTCCTCTTTAGAACAAATACCCAAAGACTACACAAATATATTATCTATAGCAAATACCCTTGGATGATGTGGGGATTCATCAGGAATTTACATCACGTCAGATATGCTAGCCCAAACACTCTTGTAAGTTTCATCCTGTCAATAATAATATCGGTATTTCATCACAGCCTTTGTAAGAGTACTTTTTATTTGATGTTACCTGCTACCATTCTCAATTTTTGGATAAAACAACTTATAGGTCATCTGAACATCCTTTCAGAGGAATTATGCTGATCCTAATGAAGCTATTGCTGTCATTATGGGTACGGTGGTGGTACTGGAAGGGACCTTATCAGTATTGTCATACAAGATGTCTTTGTTTGCTCATGCCCAAAGGAGGATCCTGAGGCAAGTCATTAGATTCAATCATTATACAGTACTCAATTCACTTTGTCCAAATACATTCTTTGGTTATCATAGAGCTCAGATTCTCTCGACAAGAAAGAACTAGCTGAAAGTTGGCTAAATTTTCTAGAAGAGTTACAGGTCAACAGCCTGCATACCCATGTTCCTGGCTGAATTTTTGAGTTTATTGACTATTGATAGGGGGGTTAGGACTGGTAGTTCTAACCCTTCAACTGAAAAAAAGACAAAAGGTTAGGATTAAACTTCCTGTGTAACTAAATTTGCTAGCAGCAGCACAAAACATTCCCCTGACAAGATTTTTCTGTCAAATTTGCTTGGAAGTTGTGTGTTATTTCATTAAAGAAAAGAAAGACTAACCAAATATATCACTGTCCTTGAGAAGATTTTACCTTGTAATAACAAATGGAGTTTTTATTCACTGCTAGCTGCTGTAACTCTTCTAGAGTGATGAACTTCAAAAAATGTTGAATTTAATTATCACAATATTAGAATGAAATGGTGTATGGTATTCCGTAATATGCTAAATTTTTTTTGTTTTGTGTATCTGCAAGGTACTGCCATGAAGACAGCTAGGATTTTAAGAACATGACAAATCCCTGGGCAGATGCCCTACAAATAAGGTAGCATTTTCTATTTCTTGTTCCATGTCCTAAATTTACTACATCATCTACAAACCAAACTGATTTATATTGCAGATGCACAAGTACAATTGTGGAAAATATACTATGACATGTTGCGATGGCCAAACTCAAATTGGCGCACCTTGTAGTAGGGTGGGATCAACATGGGTACGGAGAAAGACCTGAAACAGATAGTCTTTGGCAGAGGACATCGTTTTCTCCTCTTCATTGACATGGATATCTACGAGACTAATTACCTTTTGCCTTTTTTGAATTATCTTCTATTCTATGTCCTCAGCCTATGATAAAAAGCTAAATATCCAAATTATCTCATGATTGACACAGTGAGGGTACTGGACATTCTAAGGAAGAATTATTTTGATAATTTTGTGATTAATCCATGTGCAATCGGTTTGCATGGTTCTTGAAAGCAACCGGCTAAGTACTTCAAATTTGATATAATTAACTTTGAAAGAATAATGACGTGTGTTGCAAATTATTCACAAATTCTCCAAGGGATTAATTATTTGTATCTAGGACAATTTTTGTGATTTGCTGGGAAGTGGTCATGGACATTTAAGGCTTGGAAACTAACCTTATTGTTTGCAAATACTAAACTACACAGCTTGGAAAATTGCCTAAAGATCTCCAATACATGATTAAGGAGTTAGGTAGAATGTAACTTAGATGGTTATTAATATGAGTAATAACTTTATTATGTCTTTTTATATGTAAAAGTGTTCCTGATTTAGATGCTTAAATACATTTGTGTACAAGTTAAACTATGCAAAAATTAATTGATTGTTTTTATTAGCACTCTAGATAAAACCGTAGCGTTAGCACGGGCATTATACTAGTAGATATATATTGTCACCAATTTGAGATTCGAACTAATACTTCCTCCATTATTAAGTTGTAAGATGGTTTGACTTTTCTGGATACATAAGTTTTTGCTTTTGCTCTGTACATAGATATACATTATGTCTAAATACACAATCAAAACAATATATTTAGACAAGCCCATATGCCTTACAATTTGGAAGGGGTTAGTTACCAAGAGTATAGGGGATAGAGAAGTCACCTGAAATTTAATTATTCTACCTCAAATTTAATAGTTGTTCAAACAAATTCATAAATGCGTAGGAATTCAGATAAGACAAACTTTACATAAAGAATACTAGCAAAATATGCATGTGTGTTGCATCGGGTTGGGCAAATTGCTAAGTGGTTACATAGATAGTGATTTGAAGATTTTATTTATATATAAGTATAATAGTCGTGTTATCTGTTCTAATACGTCTTAAAAATCGATATAATGTATAACTATAGTGAGCAATATAGCGACGTAGGGTAAATTGTCGGTCAATCTTTTTCTAGTATAAAATGTATATATAGATTGAATATTATATTATGTGTTTTAAACTTATATAATGTACTGTAAATAGACCAGGTAAAGTATTTTTATTGATCATCACTATCGTCGTCGAGCAATTCTTGGCTTTGGTCTTGAAAACATATGTGCTCCTAACTTTGTCAAAAGGAGTCTCTGTTGGCGTTTCTTATCGTATGCAGCCAAATCCACAAGCGCACGGAAATCATCATTATAGCACTTCACCCGGTGAGTAATCGGGTATCGTATTTCTTTCACGAAGAACGGCTTGTGAGTTAATTCTAACCAGAGGTTGCCCAGAGATGGAGTAGGATAGCTTAGGTAATGAGGTTTTCTAGGGTAAAAGGCCCAAGAGGTGGCTAAACTCGTTGCTATACTTATTACTTCGGGCACCGGATCGTACCTGGTCTGCCAGGTGATGCCGGCCTGTAGCTCTACGCCGTAGCCGGACGTGGGGGATTACAAGGGACGGACAGGGCTGTCACCACCTGCCGCCTACCACCTCAACCGTGGACTACGAGGCAAACGAAGGTAGGTCCTAGCCTAGACACCACGTCTATGCCAGTTGCTACAACTCTAGCGGTGGCCAGGAGCTCCCGTCTCTATCAGGGGTTCTCTTACTAGAGTTTCCGCCACGGGGACGAATGACGAACCCGCAAGAAGATAACAAGCAAGAATAACTTACTCAAAGGTATTACCGAAAGATAAACACGATGTCTTACTTCAAGTAGCAAGACGCCGTAGAGGTACAAGCGAAGAGGGAGCCGACAAGTCCGGCACTCCGCCCCGTGGAAGACTAGCGTCCCGAGAGATCTCTTGGAGAGATGCTCTACTCTTGCCCCTCTCTCACTCCTTACTTCTATTCTAGCTAGAGTGGCTCTACTCTCTCTATTATACACTTGTAGAATGGAGGTGTGGTGAAGAGTGAGACTAAAAATGAAGAATGAATTGATTGTTGAAGGAGGAGGCTTGCCCATGCTTATATAGGAGTGGGATGGTCGGTTTCCGCAGGGCAAATGTCAGAAACACCCCCGAACCGACCATCAGGGGCGGTAACCCAACCGACCAACCAAAGGGCAATGTCACGCCTCGAAAGTCCCTAGTTTGGTTTTTGGCTAATTGATGAAACCTAGGACTAACCTTGTTTATCTAAAGTGGTTGATTTAGAGAAAGGTTGTCCACGAGGCATGACACATGTCATGTGATCAAAGATGAAGATCAAGGCGATGCTTGGCTCCATGGACCTGTTGAAGGTGAAGGGCTAGTCGAGGCCGAGTGAAGGACCATGCAAAGCTCGGGCAAGACTAGGCGCCGATGGACCGTGCACGGTGAAGGGCAAGTGAAGTCGAGGTCGATGGATCGAGACCACATGATGGTGTGAAGTGTTCATATCATTTGGAGGAACAAAATGGGCTCAAGGCAAAGGTATAACCGATAGGCTATTTTGTTTTGCACTCAAGACACCATGAGGGTGTGAGTGGTTTAGGATCGATAGCCGCACTATTAAGAGGGAAGTCTTATCGGCTATTCGACGCACGGGTGCCACTAGGTGAATTCATGAAGTGCATTGCTTGTAGGGCCTAGTGAGCTAACCTAACCTTTTGGGAAATGATTGTGAAAAGCTAACACACAAGCACATGGAGATGTACACTTGGTTGTGTTGGCACATTTTCAAAGTGGCGTTTGGGCGTATTTGTGGTTTGCGAGGGAAGAGTTGGGTTTGGGTTCCTCTCTTCCTCCCGCCGAGCCCGCGAGGCGGATTCGGCGCTGAAAAATGGATGCATATTTTCTATTGCGCCGGATGCAAAATTTGGTTGAATTCATGCTATCTTCGTTGTTCAAGTTGGTATACTTGTTGGATAGCATGTCTCGAGAACTTGGATCGACGACACGGCGAAAGCATGCGCACTGCGGAGGCGCGACGCGCTTAGGCGAGGGCGCCGGACGCGTCCGCGATTGTGGCTCGGCTGTGCTTTGGTGGCCGACATGGTCGGAGCGGCGGGACGCGCGGCGACGCACGCGGCGGACGCGGGCTATTCACATCAGGTCCGAGTCCGGCGAGTGCCGAGCCTCGATGGCGTCGGCTGGCGGCAGAAGGCGGCGGACGCTTGCGGGTGTCGCGTCCGACGCGCCCGGGACGCCCGAAGTTCCGGCGCGGCTCGGGGAACCGACGCGAGCGCCGCGACGCCACGCGATGGCGCGGCGGACCGTCCGGACGCACACGTGGCGGGACGAGATTGAACGCGAGCCAACGGTCGACTTGGCTCGCGCGCAGGAGCAGCCGGACGCGTCCGGCGGTTTGCGGCAGACGCGTCCGGCGCGTCGCTCGCTCGGCCTCCCCGAGGGGTAACGGTCACATTTGTTTGAGGGTTATAAATAGAAGGTGGCCGGCCCTTGGGAGGTCTCTTGGCCATTTCTCATCCCTTGTGCATTCTTTGAGCTAAGAGACTCTCTCCCACTCTTCTCCCTTGCTTGGTTGTTCATCCTAAGAGATTGAGTGAATCACCTAGTGCATTGCATTGCTTGAGGGCATCTAGTGGCACTTGTGGGTGGTTTCGCCGGTGGATTTCTTGTTACTCTTGGAGAGTACCGCTCCTAGCCTTTGGAGATTGTTGGAGGCGTTGGCAAGAGAAGGTGATTGTTCTTGGCCACCTCGGTTGATTGTGAGAGGTTTGAGCTCACCTCGTGGGGATCACGAAGAGCATCCTAGTGGATTGCGCGTGTCGTTGAGTACCTCGCTTGAGAGTGGTGTCTTGCGGTGCCTTGCGGGGCGAGCCTTGAGGGGCTAGTGACTTGAGGGTCACACCGAGGAACCATCTAGGTGTTGGTCGACACAACGGGTGACGTAATGCTTGCGGTGCCCAAGTGAACATCCGGGGATAAATCATTGTGTTCATCTTGTCTCCGGTGATTGGTCATCATCTTTGTGTGTTGCCGATTGTGATTGATTGTTCATCTCCTTGGTGGTTGGCAACCTCGACTCGACACGTCGGTATAACAAGCTCCTACCCTCTCTTGTATTACTTTGATTACATTCTTGCAAAGTAGAATTGCTTGCGTGGTCGGTCGGGAACCACATCTTGTGTAGACTAAATCCCGTGCCATCTAGGACCTTACACACGCCCGCGCCTGGCTGGGCCCCGCCGGCCTTCAGCTTTGGTCGGTGGCCTCCTTGCTGGGCCCCTGGTCGGCCCATGCTGGTGTTTCTGGTTGGGTTGACTTCGAGTGGGCTTTCTCCTCCTTTTTCTCTTGTTTTCTTGGGCCAAAAATAAACGGTATTTTTATATATGTGTTTTTCTTCATGTCTTGGCCCATTTTGCGCGTATTTCAACGATGTCCTGCAAAACAAGGAATCTGTGCCACACTGTGGAAATAGTTAGAGTAGAGCCCTATTTTAGGTGAAAACTGGCGTTGCCTAGGCTAAAGTTGACGGGGTTAGAATTGAGTTAAGGACCGCCAACAGTCTCTTGGCTTCACTCGCAAGGAGTTGTTGCTATTGTAGACAGAGATGCTAAAGCTGCTTGTTTTCATCCTACTCATGTTGTGGTGGTGTAGCTTCTCTTTAAACCTTTTCATTGACGCGCAGTCGCCAGGTGATAACCATGGACGAGGAATGGGGCGGTGGTGGACCTATACAAGTATGGACTCCTTGCTCGCATCCCTTGGCCAGCATATCCTTAGACAAGGACGAGGCTAGAGACTGAGAAAGCATCTTGGGTGACGGTGAGAGGCTCGATCAGCGATGCGTGTCAGCGCATGCCGCCACAGGATTAGCAAATGGAGCGCGGTCTCAACGCTGTCGCAGCCGTGTTTCAAGTCCTGATAGGTCCGACACGCTCGTGCACGTAGCGTCTTGACAGCCTAGCGCTGGCATCTTGTGCCAGCTATGTTTTCAGCTTCCGGACAGGTAGCAATAGCAGTGACTGTGCGTTTATAACCCGTCCGAGTCGCTTTTAGTGGACACAATATGAGGACAAGCGCCTCAGGCCGGTGTGGGGTGCTCCACGAGCACGACCCTTGCCGCTGACCGTGAAGGTATAGAACACGGTAGGTAAAAAATGGCACCTCATATAATTATTTAGTTATAAATATATCTTAACTTAAATATATAGCATAATCTAACAACAATTCATAACATCTATGGATAGATTACATTTTTATAAAGTAACAAATTGGTCTGACATTTTTATGATTTTTCTATTTTTGGGTGAATTTTGAAGATCTCTACTTTTATAAATATCGAATTTGATATTTTGTATCAAGGATCCTTATAAATTACAAAAAATAATTAAGACCCTCCTATTTTTTCTATCTCTTACATCTTTACATTTGGAGCCATGCATTACTTTATATTTCTTTTGCACCCCTTCTAACGTGAATTGAGGAAACACACATGGATACTAACGGTAGGGGCGAAAGATAAACACCGTGGAGGAAGGCAGACTAAAATTTTGCCAATTTATTAATAAGTATAGATATGGATCGATAAGATCTGTTGTCACGTTTTGAATTTAAAGTTACGTCTTGAATTTAAAATTTAGAATTTTTAAGGACCTTATGTGATTATGCTATCACGATGAAACAAAAGTTTAGACAAATAAAATTGTTTCTTTTTTGAAATAAAAAGACAAAATGCTCCGAATGGAAGTTACCGTGAACCTGCAGGTGCTCACCCAAAGGAACCGGCGTCGACTTTGACAGGCCCGTCAACGGTCGCTGTAGAGTAACATCGGCCCGGGGTCGTCCCCACTCCCCCGGTCAACCGGCGCAGCCGCGCAGGCGTCGTCGTCGGCCCATCGGAGTCCGTTTTCTCCGGCCTCCGCACGGCAACCGCACCGATCATCACGAATCCCGATCCGCCCCAGCCGTCCGATCCCACTGGACGCGGCCTCTTCAGGG
The DNA here is from genome assembly GCA_018135685.1 of Themeda triandra. Classification (NCBI taxonomy): domain Eukaryota; kingdom Viridiplantae; phylum Streptophyta; class Magnoliopsida; order Poales; family Poaceae; genus Themeda; species Themeda triandra. The sequence goes on along the minus strand of JAENPR010000002.1, from coordinate 3,491,323 downwards.
TAGCCGGGCCCACCCACCCCGCGCGCCCGACCCGACCCGACCGCGCCCACCTTCTCCGCCTCGTCGTCCTGCATAACCACCACCTCCACACCTCCCACCATTTTCCTCCCCACGCCCGGTCGCCGCCCGCCCATGGCCCCCGCGTGCGCGCCCACACCGCTCCCGAAACCCTAGGGCGGGGCGCACGCACGGACGCACCGTCCCCGTGGGCGCGCGGGCGCGGGCGGCATGGCGCCGCAGGCCGCCGCGGGGTCGTCGTCGTCCCCCGCGGTGGCGGCGCTCGGGTTCCTCCTCCCGACCTGCTGGGAGATCGAGGTCACGTGCGCCGCCGCCATGATCCTCGTCGCGCTCTACGCCGCCTACGAGCTCCTCAACCCGCGCCCCTCCTCGCAGTCATCGGCGGCGGGCGGCGACGCCGACGAGCTCCTCGCGCGGGGGCTGGACAAGGTAACGAACGGCTGCTGCGTCTGTTGTTTGGGTCTCGTACAATCCGGCTCATATACAGTGCTGGCGATCACGGATGCTGAACTGCTGACACCTTGATCTCCCGTTTGGTGGACGCGCTTGGATTGGATTGGATTGGACTGGATTGTATTTCAAGGGGGGTGCGAGCGGGGGGCCCTCTGCGTATGTAGTGAAGGTGCTCGGTGATCAGCTCTGCCCTCCTCATCTCCCTTTTCTGTCGCGCTGCCGGCAGTTGCTCTGGATGGTTTATGACTTGGCTTGGATGTGTCTGCTGTCCAGCTCGAACTGTTGGCTGCGAAAAATTTGATGGCGGCGAACTTGAATGGGACGTCTGACCCGTACGCATTGATCACTTGTGGCGCAGAGAAGCGTTTCAGGTGATCATATTGATTCAATACTTTGAACCTGCTGTTTGGATGGTTTCAGTTGTTTTGTTAACTGTACTGTATATAGCTTTGGAAGGAGTTCCATTTCTAGCTTATTTATCAATCTGAGAATTACTGGACACTGTAATTTGTTTACAATTAGAAGCCATGTTCTATCTTCCCTTTGAGGGGACATACAACCAGAGAACAAGTTGGTCGTGTTTTGGGCGAAAGTGTTAACTGGATGGTGTGGGTTTTTTATTGCACTGAAGTCAGATCCTCTGTATAGCATTACTCCCTCCATTCCAAATTATAATACATTTTGGCTTTTCTTGATACAGTGCTTTTAATATGCATCCAGACATAGTAGTGTATATCTAAGTGCATAGCAAAAGCTATGTATCTAGAAAAAACAAAGTGTCTTATACTTTGAATGGAGGGAGTACTTGATAGTGCATACATGTTAGGTAGGTTCATGGGGAAACTTTTATGAATGAAACATCTTATTGTTTGAGCTCATGGGTAGTTAGAGAGAGATTCTATTCCCTGGCAATTTGGGTGTTTGGGATTCATCATTAGAGATAGGACAATGCGGTTTTGGATCTAGCAGTTCCTGTAAAGGAGAGGGAACAAGGGGCAACTGCCCCCAGGATTGTTTGAATGTTATGGAAATGGTGATGATTGCAGTAAGGTAACGTGTAAATGACGGATACACATGCTATCCTGAAACTGTTCCGTTGAAAAAGCAATGGTGGAAGGTGGACAGGGGAAACAACTTCAACAACTATCTTTTAATATAACATAATATTAACCTCTTTGATGAACTTATACATATATGTCACACAGCTAATGCTCAACTAGTCTAATCGGTTTCTTTAACACCTTACAGCTCCATGGTTCCTGGCACAAGAAACCCAATGTGGGGAGAGGAATTCAATTTTTTTGTTGATAGTCTTCCTGTAAAGGTTATTCTCAGTTCTCTCTTAGTTAGTTTGGTATATTTTAAAAGATGCTATGTTTGTTCATCACTGGTTTAGGAAAATATGACTAATAAGTAATCACAGTTCTGTATAGTTACCATTCTTATGTTAAAATCATTTCAGCTGTATTGTTGTGCTACATCTACAACAATATTGTCATATATCTGTCCTGGGTTTTGGAACTTTCCATTTCTCATCCTGACAAAATTGTTGCGAATTAATGAGTTCATGTAGTGCAACCCTGGATGTTTTTCCATTGTCTTGATGCATTTGTGCCTTTGGCCAATTATTCTGTTCCCATAAAAAGCTGTATGCCTAGGCTTTTGATGCATTTCCCTTATTCCCATCTTTTCATTCTCTACACTTCCATAGATAAATGTCACAATATATGACTGGGACATTGTATGGAAAAGCACAATCCTTGGTTCTGTTACTGTTCCTGTTGAGTCTGATGTATCGAATGGACCAGTTTGGCATACACTTGACAGCACATCAGGCCAGGTGAGTGATTTCTGCAAAACCAGTTGGTTTCTGAGGTTAAATTATTTTTTTGTCACCTTATTATACTTTTTTGTGTATTGTTAGGTGTGTCTTCATATTAAAGTAATCAAGGTTTATGAAAGTTCCTCCAGGTTAAAATCTCACTCTATTTATTTAATTTAATCATTAAATCCTTAGCTTTCCTTTGTTCCTGTCATATTATATCTTTCACCAAAAAGCGTGAATATTTTATTCAGTTTGTCCAATTAGCAGGTTTGAACAATTTTGGCATGTATGTTTTAGTTTTTGCTTCATTATTTTCCTTTGACTTTGTGAACATCAGAAGTGAAACTATAGTAGAAATTTATATCAGGTTCATCGTGTAAAATATGCTGTCCCTCACTTTGTACCTTATGTGACCCAAAATTCAAATTTTAAAGTCTCTTATTATTTTTTATTTAAAAGGAGATTAACTCTGCTTTTCAGAAATCAAAGTCTCTTGTTAAAATGAAGGTGAGGCTTCAATGTTTCTGATATATCACTTCTCTGCTTTAGGGCTCTAAATAGCTCAGCTGAGGCTGGTGCTCGTAGAAGGATTTCCTTGGATAAACAAGGTCCTACTGTAGTTCATCAAAAGCCAGGTCCTTTGCAGACAATTTTTGAACTACCTCCAGATGAGGTGGGTAACTACTACAACTTCACTCATTCGTGCATGTAGCAAATACCAGTGGTTCCAACTTCCATGAGTTGTTTTTCCTTCTTATTTCTTTCAGGTTGTTGACCACAGTTATTCATGTGCACTTGAGAGGTCATTTCTGTATCATGGACGCATGTATGTCTCTTCATGGCATATTTGCTTTCATTCAAACGTCTTTTCAAAGCAAATCAAGGTTAGCTCACATGAAATTCTCAATTTCTATCCTTTGATTTAATATGTTTACCGTATATCCTTTTGTTTAGAGCTTACCTTTTTGTGTCTTTATGATAAAGTAGTCAAGTTTTTAATGTCATGTTTATCTGAACTGCATATTTCATCTAACAGACAGTTTGATGATCATGAGATCATGGCAGATTCTGATAACTGTTTGTAGTTTCTGTTGAAGATCCACAACATTACTAGGGCCCACTTTTTTTTTCAAATTAAATAAAAAAACATGTGTTAGCTCTCAGTCAACAGCGTACCATAATAAATTGGGAAACACTAACATGTCAGTTTGTGGGGAGCAATAAATCTTCCATCTTTTTTTAATGGATTTTCAAGTGATATCCCTTTACTCATTGTTATTCAATGGTGTTGTAGTTAAAAATTATTTGACCGAGACCTCTTGATTGAGATTCTATTGAAACTAAAACTAAATAGGTTATGTTTTCAAATAGCCCATTGAAAATTGTACATACTGCCTAAATGCCTCACGCTATTCTAATATTTCCATCATGAATGAATGAAATTGTTGTTGACCGTATCGCTATTACTTGCATCTTAGGAATATTTCCATCATTTCTATTTTTTGTGTTACCGTTACCATGGCATCCAGTTTTCTGTCAAATTACTTTCCATGCACCAGTTCTCTTCCTGATTTTGTTTGATGAAGCTTATGGACGTTGCTTTTTTTTTCTCCTGTAAAGCATATTCATAGATAAAGACTTGTTTGTACATAAATTTATTTTCTTAATTTTATTTGTGTGACTAAAACATCTTTTCTTCCCATATATAAAGGTTGTGATTCCTTTGAGAGATATTGATGAGGTAATTCATACTCCGCTCCTGTTCTACTATGTCTGCATAATTTTCGTAATGCACACATGTAATCTGTTTCTTTGATTACAAACACTGCAGATAAGGAGAAGTCAGCATGCAGTTATTAATCCAGCTATTACAATATTTCTTCGAATGGGGGCTGGAGGATTTGGTGTTCCTCCATTAGGAAGTCCAGATGGTAAAATCTTCATAACATATGAGTGGTTCTTAAATCAATGGACCCCCCTGCCTGTTTTTTTTCCCTGATCCACTATACACAACATTGATACAAGTAATAAGTACTAAAGGTTTATAGCATAAAAAAGAAGAGCAAAAAATTACAGGCCCTACAGGACCAAATGGGTGTCCGAAAAGTGAAAACAATTGTGAAACAGAATTATTACTCTGAATCGGGTTGGGAAGGAGCCACAGGAATTTAATGGGTTATCTCTCTTTTAGCAGACTTATTTTCTACAAGCATTCTTTTAGCTATTGTTTTGGGGGTGGAGTTGACTTATCAAAGATGCACCTATGTCTGTGAACTCAAATGCACCCCCATAGTGATCAAAATTCTTCTCTCATTATGCAATTCTTAATAAGCTGATAAACCCCATTTCCTGACCCTTCAAGTCATGCATGATCTCTATAGCATAAAAACCATACCGTGCAGTTTATGTAGACTGCAAAATGGACTGCTAACAGCAATTAGATAAGACAGGGTTGTGATTGCTACATATCATGTTTCCCTTTTTTTTTGTAGGAAGAGTCAGGTACAAATTTGCATCGTTTTGGAACAGAAACCATACATTTAGAGCATTGCAGCGAGCTGTGAAGAACTTCCAAATGATGATAGAGGCTGAGAAACAGGTACAGCATATGTGTGCGGTACACTAGATCCTTGCATCGTTTCCCTATATCAGCCTTACTGTTGGCGCACTATTTTTCAAGGGGTATTTGTTGCTTTTTCTTTTTGTGATATAAGTTTTATCTCCACACACATGCTTTAGAGTTGATAGTCTTTTTAACCTTTGGATTCCAGGAACGTGCTCAGTCTGCCCTGCGTGCACACAGTAGTTCAAGAAAAACTAGCAAGCAGGAGATAAATGTCCCAGAAGATTGTGCTGCATTAACAGGGCAGTTACAACCTTTTGTTAAAGAAGAAGTTTTGGTCCCTGTATTCAATGTAATTATGATTAACATTATTTTAGCCTCATGGTTTTCTTTAATGGTCTAGCTTTGTAATTGGTAACTAATCCTCAACTGTTCATGATTTCAGGGAACTTTTCCATGTACTGCGGAACAGTTCTTTAGTATTCTTTTAAGTGATGATTCGAATTACATAACAGAGTTTCGAACAGATCGGAAGGATAAAGATATAAATGTAAGTGTCCAGCACATTGCCAGCCTTTTGCACATATAGTACGTTTTATATGACCAACTTATTCTCAATCCATGTATTCTTGTGTATTAGAGAATTTTCACAAAATTGTTTGATAGAAATCGGTAGATTATCATAACAATATGTCAAATAGACTAGGTGGTCATACATTTTTTCAAATTAAAATGCAACTGAGCAAAAGACCTCCATCCTGCTCCTTTTTTTAAAAAAAAAATGTATTTTAGTACTGGTGATTTTGTCATTGAAATTTTCAGGTTGTCATTGAAAATTTCAAATATTCATGTTTAGGACATCTTTCAATACTAGTGATTTTAGTGCTGCCAGGGCACAATGTGGAGCTGGCAATTACTATAGATCTACCAGCTTTATAACCCCAGCCCCATTCTGCCGTTGTCTATTTGTTATGTATTCTAAAAAGATTGTCTTCTATGATTTACGAATAATTCAGGTAGCATTCTTGGGAACAGTAATTTGGGTTTCTACTTCCTAGTGGATATCAAGCTTTGGGTGGCCTCGTCTTATGAAGATAGTTTATTTAGAAACTTTAAGTTAAGAGATTTTAGTCTGTTGTCACGGTAGCTAAACTGTTGCTTTTCTGCAGCTGGGCCAATGGCACGTCGCAGATGAGTATGATGGCCAGGTGAGGGAACTTAATTGTAAATCAATATGCCATAGTCCAATGTGCCCTCCTTATTCAGCAATGACAGAGTGGCAGCATATAGTTCTTTCAGCTGACAAAATGGATCTGGTACGTTTCTACCGTACAATAGAATGTTCCATTATGACAGATAATAGTTCTTGGTAGCTTGCTTGATGTCGTAAGTAATATTGATCTCTCACCAATATTTGTAGGTATTTGAGACAGTACAGCAAGTACATGATGTTCCATTTGGTTCCTACTTTGAGGTACTTACGGAAAATATTGGTTGCAGTTTTCTGCCCTCTCTATCATTTTTGTAGATTTGAGAGCATTTTTCAGGGCTACAATAATAGTTACCTTCCAATAGTGAAGTGATTCTGCTATGTTACCTTTCAGGTGCATTGTCGGTGGTCTGTGAAAACTATCAGTTCTAGCTCGTGCAGTCTCGAGATAAGTGCTGGTCGGTGATTTCTTCTGACCCCTTTGCCTAGCCCATGTGCTCTCCTATTTCTTTTCTGTGATAGCTTTTCTCTACTTATGGTGCAATGAAATTTAATGATTGTATGAATACAATCACCATGCTGTATTTTCAGGTGCACATTTCAAGAAATGGTGCATAATGCAGTCTAAGATAAAAAGTGGTGCTGTGGATGAGGTATGCATTTATATTTACTGAGATTTTGTATGTGTGATATTTTGTTGTGAATTTAATCTAATTGTCTTAAGAGTTCAACACATACAATTCGTATAGCTTGTGCTAATTTGTGGAGTTCTAGTACATTCTAACCAGGCATGATCATGTACAGATTCAGCTGTAAAAAGAATGATCTACCCTCTTATCATAGCTCCAGTGCATGAGATTGTCAACTATTCACTTAAAATTAATGTACAGCTTCGTTGGTGAGACCGTCAGCTAGGACAGCATGAGCAAGCATGTTTATCCTCGAAATATTCTATGTAGCTTTTGCTGGTTTGCAAGTTGCATGCACATACATAGTGTTGCAGCAACAGAAGTATTTTCAGGAAATGAGTTTACAGAATACTCTGTGCTGCTTTAATTTCCGCATGCCATAACTTCTGGAAAGTACATATAACTTGTGATTCTCAGAGTTCACTTCGTTTTGTTATGAATCGTGCAGCTAAAGAAAGAAGTCAAGGAAATGTTAGACTTTGCGCAGGGGTATATGCTCAAAGTTCAGTCTCCTGACCAAGAGAACAGTAATATCGCCCAAGAAGACAACATTTCACCGGATGCAGTGCCTGGTGATCAATAATTATTCCAAGTTGTGTCTCCTGATTTAGAGTGACAGACGCCATCGCATGACATGATGGTTTGATGTTATACACAGAAGGCAGGTGGACCTGTAACTAGTCCACATGAACCACATCTAACTTACTAAGCTGACTTCCAAAGGAATGGGTGGACCGTGTAGCGTGTAAACTTCTTTTCCTGTAATTTCTCTACCCATTCTGGCAGTTTGGCTGATGTATATAGATGTAAAAACACATAATATATAGTGCTGACTGCGGACAGGTCACTGTGTATTGTTTGAAGATACACAAAGAAAGAAAGAAAGAAAAGAGAAATGTTTGCCCCAGAACTTGTGCAGAGTAAATTTCTGTAGTCACAGGGACCATGTTGTACAAATAAATGTTTGATGTCCTGAAAACAACTTTGCAACATTTCATAAGATTTTCTCAAGTACGAGCACCAGATTTCAAATGTTGCTTTCCTTTTTAGTTCGGTGATGCTTCGATCAATCTGCAAGTTTCTGAAGTATCTAGGCCTTGTTTGGATTACCCCAAATTTCAACTTTTTTCTCTCTCTCTCTATCACATCAATTTTTAGACTTGCGTAAGCATTAAATATAGGTAAAAAAATAACTAATTACACGGTTTAGTTATGACATCACGACGAATCTTTTGGCTGGTTGGTCCACGATTGACAATATTTGTCAAATACAAACGAAAGTCTTCATGGAGTTGAATTCTAACTTTTGAATTCCAACTCCAATCCAAACGAGGCCCTAAGAGGAATGCTTGCGGTTCAAATTTGTACAGATGCCTATAGGGAGGATGACAAGTGAATCCATGGCTAGCAATGTCTAACGGCGTGAAAAAATTTTATCCATGTCCTTACGAAGGAAACATCAAACATGTATGGGCCTGGATCCGCTGGCCCCGGGCCCGTTCTGTGCCGCGGCGGCATTGATGAAAGCCTTTACATCCGGAGGCGCCGGGCGCGGGCGCTGCTCCCGGTCCCGGTCGCCGGCGCCGACGCCGGCAGGAAGCACGAGCGATTTTTGCTTGCTCTTTTCGCGGTTTGCCCGCGGCAAGCACTGCACGTCAACGACGTACCGTGTGTTGTTGCCCCACCGCTCAATGGCCGTTAGAACTAGTAGAATAGTACACCGTACGACGTCATAACTCGAGAGCCCAGAGCCCCAGACCATGGCGACCACGAAAGCTTGGATTCGTACCCGTACCTAGTACGTACTCCTAGTACTGTAGCACGACTCGTGCCCGGTGGCCAGAAGGTTGGACCAAGGAGCAGTGCCGTGTGCTGATACCTGTAGGTGTGTAGCAAGACTTTGGGACCCAAAATAATAAATTTCTGGTGAGATGAGGAATGATGCGTCGACGAAGACTCACGCTCCACATTAATCTGCTGTGATGAACATGGGGGAGAGGACCATTAGAATCGCCTAGGTGCAGAACAATCACTACGACAACCTTGATCCTTTCATTTTGAGAGAATTCTTCAACCTCACTGAAACGAAGTTTTAGTCAATACAATACTACAGCACTTGTTGTTGTGAAAAGGCCCAACTAGCAGCACTATGAAACCGGTTAACCGAATGTTTTCAATGTCGGCACAAACGATTCGCCCAGCTCCAGCATATTTTAGTCGCAGGTTGCATTTCCACACAGGAATCTCCTGCTTTGCCTAGAGTGCAAGCGAGCGGAGACAAACACCCCCGCTCCATTGCATTTGGCAATACCGGCCGTATGGGCGTCCCCAGCACTCCGGCAGCATGGGCAGTGGGGAAAAACAAGGGCAGCGGGGACTAACCACACGGCTCCCACCGGCCCGTACGGTGTTAATTTAAGCTGTTGACGCTTGACGGCGCATTCCACATTTCCACGTCGACGGCGCGACGTCTCGTTGATGCCCGCCCTGCCACCTCGCGTAAACAAGACTGGGCTCGACGCCTCGACCAGAGGGCGGCATCGGCAACAGCCAGCACCCCAGCAACCGGCTCCTGCACGCAGCTCCGTCGTGCGTCGTCTAGCCGTTGTCTGCTCGGTTAGCACGACGAGTGGCGCGAGCTCCTTGTTGGTTCAGATTCAGATTCCAGAGTCGCGAGACAAGATTTGCCGGGCGCCAGAGAGATGCACGCCAAACGAACTCGCTCATCGATAACAGATTAACAGTAATAACAGGGGGCCTCGAATCTTGTCTTGATCTTTGTACTATCAGGCGTGCGTAGCAGCAGCATCTCCTTGGCATTTGGCCACAAGGTCATCCAACGTGACATGATTCGCTTCGTCACACAGTTGGACGCACACGTCACGCAACCACCTCAGTCTCAGCCGGGGGCCGGGGCGCGCGTCGTTTCCGGGCCCGGGGTCAGATGGCGCGGCGCTTTCGCCGGCGCTAGCGCACGCGCCCCACGCGGTCCACGACGGATCACGGTCACGGCCTGTGGACAGTGCACCGTCGACCGTGGACGCGGCTGCTGTGGTGTGCCCCTGTGCCCGTGCCGGCTGCTGTGGTGTGCGCCTGTGCCCCGTACCGTGCCCCAGGTCCACCACCTGCATTGCAAATTTGCAATGCACGGGTCCGTCCTCCGCATGCTGCCTCTCGTCTTCGTCTCCCCGTCCCCCGGTGAGGCGGTGACCGTGGCCTCGCGCTGCTCGACTGCTCTGCTGCTGCTCGGCACCGGACGGGCGACGCAGCCCGAGCGCGCGGCGGCCACTACCACGGCCACGCACCACATGAGCGCGCGGAATTTCGGTGCGGGTCCGTGATGCCACCGATACAGGAGGTCGACGGCGTGCGCGTCCGGAAATTTAGGTGCGGGTCCGTGTGTGCTCTAGGCGTTGCAGGAACGAGCCGAGAAAGGCGTGTCCAGTGTCCTCACCAACTACTACAATGGCAGCTTCAGTCGCTCTAGTCGCTGACCGACCCTTTCGCTTGGTCCACCACCACATGTCCGTACGTTCGTGGACTACCAGTTTGGGCTGCTGATTGCCCAAGCCCCACTCCACTGTTTCTCCTCCTCCTTCCCAACCGAACTCGATCGGTTCAATTCACGCAGAAAATCAGAGGAAAATAACGTGTTCCAAAGATGGTAAGTACAGTACAACTAGAGAGTGTAATAACCATCTAGAGATGGTACGGATTATGAATCAGGGACTAGGGGAGTGAATGTGCCGTGCCGGCCGGCACTGTCATAAAGAAAAAAACTTAAGTAGGAGTAGTATATTCAAATGAATTGCGTCACTCAAGCAACCGACGTACTACACCTACAATGTAGTGCCTCCACCTGGCTACCTGAGAGCAATGGTATCGTCCATCGACCACATGGCTCCATCCATGATCGCGCCAAGGGCGGTGGTTGGTTGGTTGAAGAAGAAGAAGAGAAAACACGGCAGGTGGAGACGTGGAGTACTGATTAGCAATACGGACTGTCTACTGATTACAACGTATAATCGACCGGCCGGCGCGGCATTACGCGGGGTGGTTACGGGGTGCCAATCACTCGCCGGCTCCGTCGTCGTCGTCGCTAATCAATTCAAATCATTCAAATTCAATTCAATCGGTGTGGCGGCAGCAGGACCGGGCATTGCTACTGCTACTGCTCCGGCCACTGTTCGGATCCCCTCGTGCACAAGACGGACGGTACACTGTACATTACGGATCCCTACCATGTTATGACCATTAATTTTTTTTCGACCAATTCGGGGGGATTCTCCCACCTACTTTATTAATCGAAGAGCGCAAAAAAACGCGCAGGTGTTACAAAAGATGAGCCCGGCATACCGGTGCAGGAGATTACAAGTGATGGGGGGGTAAGAGCAGAAAGACAGAAGGGTCAGTTCTACATGGCAGAGACGCAGCTCTGTAGGTAGGCGACCCATGTGGAGACTGAAGCTTTCCTTTTCCTAAATCGGCAAGCCCAGGACTGCAGATCTTTGCAGGCGCCGCGCAGGATGTCCCCTTCAGTGCAGTCCTTTGAATCGAAGATGAGCGAATTCCTTCCTTTCCAGATGTGCCACAAAATGACCAACATTACCTCAAGTCGTACATTGGACGGGAGAGCAAGGCCGACCCCGATGTCTCCAGGCCTGACATTGGTCCCCCTCCCGAACGAGATGCCGATTGCCCTCCGGACCCTTTGTGTACGGGGCACGTCGTGAAGATGTGATCATTGGTCTCCGAGTCACGCATCCAGTGGGCGAGCGACTCTTCCAGAGGTTTGATGTTCTTCCCGAAGAGATTTGCTCTAGAGTTTGTTCTGTCAAAGTGGAGAAGCCAGCGAAGAATTTGACCTTGCCGGCAGCGCACACCCCGAGATGAGCTTGGGGTAATCTTGGGGACCTCCTGCGATCGCAAAGCAAGGTAGGCACCTCTGCCGGAGAAAGGCGGCGAATTTGGCGGACTCAAGGTTCGACATCGAGCTCGGGCCGAGAGAGCGACCGACGCAAGGATAGCGCGCGGGTTACGAAGATCGGTTTCAGCATGGCGCGTGAGGCGATGCGCGGCAAGGTGTCCGGCCGGAGGAGAGGGCCGAAGCTACGAGATGTGAGGCCTTAAGCAATGTGAGAAGAGAGAAGGGAAGCGTGATGCTAGAGGTTCGAGTCGATCCATCTCGTCCGGCCAAAAAGCGTAGATCGGCCATCACCCACGGCCACGGTGGAAATTTGCTTTGCGGCCGGGGGAGTTCGGCGTGCACTATGGTGTCAAAAAAGGAGACCGGATCGCCGGCGCCAAGGTCCCGGGCGGCGTGGAGGGAGTACCAAGTCTTCCGGGGCAAGGATCCCGGGGCGAGGAACTCGCGAGAAAGCTTCATGAGCGGGCGTGGTTTTGATCCTCCGGGTTTTGACGCCGAGCCCGCCAAACTTCCTTGGGTAGCGGACCCGCTCCCACGCTATGAGGCACGAGAACCATGACACTTATCCTCCCGGTCCCGGAGGAAAGCACGGCGACGAGCGTCAAGGGACTCTCTAATAGATTTAGGAAGGAGCGAGGCCTAGCATGTGATGGTTGGAGAGGCTGCCCAAGACGCATTGAGAAGAATGACACGACCGCCACTGCGAGCGGTTTGGCTTTCTAGCCGGCCAAATACCTATCGAAAGAAGCCACGAGGGGTTGGAAGTCGAAGCTCGAGCTTGTGGGGGAGAGTGGGAGCCCCAAGTAGGTCAGGGGAAAGAGGAGATCACACAACCTAGGTGGGATGCCATGGAGAGAGTTCTTGTCTCATCTATATGCATGGGGATGAAGGTTGATTTGTGGAAATTGATGTGCAGCCCGGTGGCGCGCGAGAAGCTATCAAGGATCTGTTTCGTAGGAGACCTCCTCATGACTCCCTTTGACAAGTATAAGCGTGTCATCCGCATATTGTAGGACCGGGCAAGGGAGGTCGGTAGCAAGGGGTGGTGGAGCTCCCCATCGCCGCGGCTTTGTGGATAAGTTTCGAAGAACATCGGCGACAATGATGAACAGGTATGGGGAGATAGGGTCACCCGACGAAGCCCGCGGCGGCATTGGAACCACTGCTTAGGCAGCCGTTCAAAGATGATGGATGTCTTACCGAGTGAAGGGTGTCCGCAATCCAAGAGCACCACTTGTCCCCAAAGCCGCGCATAATATCATCCGGACTAGCCCAAGAGATGGAGTCAAAAGCCTTTTTGAAGTCGAGTTTGAGGACAACGGTGGGGGCCTTCCGTTTAAAACAGACGGCTTAGAAGGTCGGCCGCATAGACAAAATTTTACGCTATAGTGCGACCATGGACAAACCCGGTTTGATCCGGATCGATCGGATTAGGAATGAGTGGGCGGAGACGATTGGCCAAGATCTTAGTCACCATTTTCATTGGACGGTTACGAGAGAGATGGGGCGAAAAGCATCGGGCGTGTTTGCACCGGGTTTCTTTGGGAGGAGAACAAGCGGGGCCCGGTTGAGGCCGTCCGGATCAACGTTCCTCGCTTGGAACGCATGAGCGAAAGACAAGAGGGCATGTTTCACCTCCGACCATAGGGCTGTAGAAGCCGGTCCGAAGCCATCGGGTCCGGGCTAGAATTAGTGTTCATGGCGAACATAGCGGTGGTGAGCTCTGAGAGACTAAAAGGAGCCGAGATGGACTCCGCATCGACGGCCATGGAGGGGTAGAGCACAGACAAGCTGAAATCCCTGGAGGCCGGGACCGGCTGGCCTAGGAGATCGGCGTAGAAATTGCGGAGGAGGACCGCTTTAGGCGCGTGCCGGTGTGAATCGACCGCGCCGCGTCGGCGAGTTCTGGATGGTGTTTTTCCTTTACGCCGGACGCGAGGCGTGGAAGAAACGGGAGTTTTCATCCCATTCGAAAGCGAGCTTGACGAGAAGCGCGCCTCCGGAAGGTGAGCTTGTCGCGGAGGACGTCTGGAGAGCCGCGAGCACGGGCGCGCGAGAGGGACTCGGTGGGGTGAAGAGGGCGGCATTCCTCCGGCGAGATCAAGAGAGTCGACCGGGAGAGGCGCAGTGCGCGTCCGTTGGTCGGGGCGCGGACACGCTCGCCCGGAACGGCATGCCCGACGGCACCGTTTGATGCGGCCGACACGGGGAGGAGTTGGTGTCACCGGCGCGGCCCCTTTCCGGGCCGCGGTCACCATGGGGACGAAACCCGTTTGGGTGATCCGAAATTTCTCGAAACGAAAAACGGTGGGAACGGGGGAGGTGGGTGGAGACGGATGCCGGAAAGAGGGACATGGTCGAGGTGAGACGCGTGCGGGAGGCGAGCGTGGTGTTGGGGAAGAAGAGGTCCCGGCGTCATTAACAAACATGCGATCCAAGCGTACCGGCGTTGGCTCCTCACGTTTGTTGGACCGGTGAATTGGCGGCCCAAGAGAGGAATTTCGATGAGACCGAGGGAGTGGATGGCGTCATTGAACCGGGAGGCCTCATCGGCATGGAAGGCCGCCCGGTGTTCTTCTCGTCCGGGAAACGGGTGAGATTGAAATCCCCAAAAATAGCTGTCACACCCCAAAATTCCTATTTTGGGATGTGACTTAGATAACACTAAATAACATTAAATGATTTTATTATTTTTCTAAAATTCCCAACTTTAGTTCTTGTTGATATTCTAGACAGGTGAAAATGTGAGTTTCTAAAACTTTTGTGAATCAATTTATTGGTTTGTTGCATTCATGCCTTTGCATAGTGTTTATGTTTGAAAAATGATTTTAAATGTTTTTGCCATCTTCGTCTCCCCAAATATCGAATCAATATCTAAAAATCCAATCAAGTCTTGTGCCTACATCCTATAAAACCCTTGCATTATATCCATTCTCTTTTTCTATCCTTTCTTTTCTTTCTTGACCACCCAACAATTTGGCGTCAATTAATTCTTTAGGCCAATATTTTATCATCTCTCATCTGTTCATACAAATGAATCCTAATTTGGGTTGAGCTCGCCTTCACTCTGTCCATCATGGGTCAAGTCTAAACCAACCCAAACCACCTCTCATTGTCCCACGCCACTCCCCTTCCCTCATGCAAACATATATAATTCCTCTCTTAATTCCCTTGACTCAAATGCATGCAATGGCAGCCGTGTGTCTTTCTTGCTCTCTCTCTTTTTCTCATGCAAAAATAGCAACATCTAATGCCCACTCTCTTAATTCCATAGCCACATCTTCTCTCCCTCACGCACGAGATAGATGCATGCCTCCTGTCTACTCTTCGTGTCTTTTCCATGGCGCCTCATCTCTTCCTCATCTAAAATAACAGCAGCCCATAATTCATCCCTTAATTCCCTTGGCCACACCTCACTTAAATTCTATCTTAACATCACTCTATCACCTCATCGGTTTCTCTTTTTCTTTTCAACAACATGCATGCACAATACCGCCAGCCACATCTCATCTTCCTTCATGCTATATTCTCTCATAGCGCATATTCCTTTCCTTCCATGCAGAAATTGCAGCAAATGTTCCTCCCTTAATGCCCATTACAAACCTCTCATTATTCTCTTTTGTCACTCTCTAACCGTAGGAGTGAAAGGCTCATAAACAGCCATGCACCTCCCCATCTCCCTCTGCTGTACAGATGCGCCTCCTCTCATCTTCTCCCCTTCCTCCATCTGCCATGGACGCCCCATCCTCTTCCTCTACATTTCCTCCCTCATCTCCATCAAATTGGAGTGTCCTTGCGATGACGAATACGTTTGCTGCTGCACGTGTCTCTCCATCGTCGGAATCCTGGAGCCCTTCGCATCATGCTGCAGTAAGGGTTATGAACTTCTCTGTTCTTCGCTGAAAAACTCATGTTCCTCATGTCTCCCCTTTGTTGTGACGCCCCGGGCGAGAACCATGGTGCTGCGCGCTACATGGATGCCATCCCCGTGTGCCTTGCCATCTCCCCCGAACCCACAGCAGCACCTCACCGATCGTCGTTGCCATCATTTCTGTACAATACATGGTGAGGTCGTCCCTCCCTCTTTCTTCTCTGATCTTGCTGTTCTTGCAAGGTTCATCCATCGCCTTGATCGCTCATGTGGCATAGATCATCGCCGGACGAAATTGGTGCTGTCCCGTTGATCATTGGCCTTGTTGTCACCCGTCAATGCAGGCCACCATCGTCGTCCTCCTCTGTACACAACACATGATCATGTCCATGGTGAGAGTGCACCCTCTCTCTGCTGTTTTCTATCCTATTGATCATTCATCTCACCATTCACAACTCCTTCTCATGTCGCAGATCATACTTGACAAGAATCAATATCACGCAGCGATCGTGAGCTACCACATTGCTCGTTGTTAACGCTAGCTGCCGGTGACCCCATCACCAGCTGCTGAAATTCCCCAATGTGAGAACTCCTCAAATCTTTGATAGGTTGTTTTCATGTTCCCCATTAGTCAAGCATGTGTCAATATTCAGCTTTCATCATAATCTAGTGAAGTTTCATTGCGATCTTGGGTCTGTCCTTTGCGGACAGCAGCGCTGCTGCTTGTTGGCATTCGTGTACCCAGTGATCCATGCCTCTGGTCATCGATCCCTTTGTTCATGATGTAGTTCTTGAAGTTGCACACGTCTCTACAAAATGGTTTAGCCAGAAAATCTAAGATGAAAGAAATATAACCATTTTCATGCTTGCTGCCCCTGCAGTCTCGCAGACACGCTACAGCCGGTTGGCATGCATGCTCCAAGCAATCCGTAACCCGGTTTGTCAATTCCTTTGGCCCAAACATGTATCATATATTTGTCGATGTCTCTGTAAAGTTTCATGGCTATAGGACACAAGATGAACGAGAGATCATCTTTTCCGTGCTCACTGTCTCTGCTGTTTCAGCAGCGATGTACCTCTATATTCCAGTCAATTTCCCCATTAACCATTTGTCAAATAATCAAACCCTTTTACCACAGTGTACATATCATCCTTGCACATGCCTCGAGATAAATTTCATGACCATAGGATCCAAGATTAAAGAGATATCATCCTTTATGTGCTCGCTGTCCCTGCTGCCCTGCAGCTGTGCAGCAACCGGTTGACATGAGCGTTCCCAATGGTTCGCTACTCCGTAGTCATGTCCTTCGACCACAATGTTTAACACATACTTACACACGTCCCCGCAAGTTGAATTGGTCATAGGAACCACGACAATTCATTCTTGCTGCTCCTGCCATAACACAGCCACAAAGTCTGTCTTGCAATCGTGTTCCCCGCTAACCCGCTATCCAAATACTCAAACCCTTAAACAGTATCATGCCTCATATAGTTGCACAAGTCTCCGAAAATTGTATTGGCCACAGGTGCCACGATGGCCGAGATATCGAGGCCATAGTAACTGCTACCACTGCTGCCCAGAAATCAGCCAACAACCCTGTTTTTGCAATCATCATAAACCAGCTAACCGTCGGTCAAAACACCATGTACTTTCACCAGAACATACTCCATACAGTACCTAGCTAACCTACAAAATCCATCTCTGATTTGTTCTGTTATAACCACGCAATCCATCATGTTTATTCCATTCCTATCTTTGTCAAAATCCTTCTAGCTTCTACATTGATCGTGCATATCTTTAAACCAGCATGTTTTAGTTGTTTTTGCGCTCAACGTTTATAGTACAAGCCCTACGTGTTTTAAAACCTTTGTCTTGTTTTATAAATAATGACTGGTGTATTGCTTCTAGGTTTTGTCTATGATGCTTGTGATGGTTGTTGCTATCGTTAGAAGTGGAGCTATGCACGGATGATACAGATGAGTTGGAAAGTTGGATGGCAAGCTTTCAGAAGGCAAGTATAGCTTGAGTTTGATTTCTATGATCATGATCATGTAACTTGATTAATGTTTATGCAACAAACGTTAAAGATGACTTTTAGCAACTTAAGAATTTATCTGTAAGAGAACCTCCGGGACTTATAGTACAACCACGAGAACTACATGGCTCTGGTCTTAGCCCAGTATCTTGATCTGTTCTAGTTCGTTAGCGGCTTACCGAAAGGGCAAGAGGGGGTGCCAAGTGAGGTATAGCTCTTGTCCCGCCGTGATGTGTGGCTGGGCTGCGGTCATGGGTGTGCCATTCTCGGAGGAGAGCATCTATATCTACTTGGTCAATCTCGAAACCTTAGCGGCTGCTACTTATTAGAACGACTAGTGAAAAGCTTCGTAGTGACCCCGCCAACCTACCTTGGAAGTGGGTCAAGAGGCCGATCACCTCGGGCAAAAGGGCAATCACGACTTGTGGTGAAAGTGTACACCTCTGCGCGGAGTTTAACAAAGCGGTATACTAGCCTTGCTCAAGGACACGAGCGGCCTTGGAATCCTTACATAGATGATGACTTCCGATTGTTAACATGTTCATTGTTTACCGTTTTATGCTCTACATTATTTATGTTACATTGATCATGTGGTTATGGGATTACTCTTGTTATACTTGTTGAGTTCGTCATGAACTCACTCTTGCTATTCCCCCACACCTCAGGAGAAGTTTAGGCTTGTTGTCAACCAGTCGGTTGGATCCAAGTGGAGTCTACACCCGGATCGAGTCATCTTTCCGCTGATTGTTATCTAAGGTTATGTCTTTTATTTTAAACACGTTATAAATATTAAGCATTGTTTACGATACTACCTTTCATTTGTGGCTATATGTGAGATTTGACTTTTAAGGCTCACATATGGTGTATATCTGGTTTTGTTCTTAAACCGGGTGTTACAAATGGTATCGGCTCAATGCGATAGGACGCAAGCCTAGTTAGAAATGGTCGATTTTATAAACTTATTTTGCTAAAAACTTATCTTGTCTTCCTTCGCCTTGATATTTACTAAAGCAAAACTTTTGTCGAAGCCCCTACCTTCTCCAAGAGCCATGATAGTTTTAAAATGTCAAGTTTCTACCCTAATGCCTTTAGGAAGTTGTTGTCCCCGAGCGCTCTTTGCGTTAGTAACGATGCTAAGGAAAGTGATAGGGTGTTTGCATAAGGACCCTTATCATGTTAGTGTGCTATTGAATAGTTGCTTGTTTTGTTATAGTGTCAATATGTGATTTGGCTCTTTGCAATGAGTGTAGCTTCAAATAATCTCGGGACGAGATTCTGTTAAGGGGTAGTGTTGTCACACCCCAAAATTCCTATTTTGGGATGTGACTTAGATAACACTAAATAACATTAAATGATTTTATTATTTTTCTAAAATTCCCAACTTTAGTTCTTGTTGATATTCTAGACAGTGAAAATGTGAGTTTCTAAAACTTTTGTGAATCAATTTATTGGTTTGTTGCATTCATGCCTTTGCATAGTGTTTATGTTTGAAAAATGATTTTAAATGTTTTTGCCATCTTCGTCTCCCCAAATATCGAATCAATATCTAAAAATCCAATCAAGTCTTGTGCCTACATCCTATAAAACCCTTGCATTATATCCATTCTCTTTTTCTATCCTTTCTTTTCTTTCTTGACCACCCAACAATTTGGCGTCAATTAATTCTTTAGGCCAATATTTTATCATCTCTCATCTCTGTTCATACAAATGAATCCTAATTTGGGTTGAGCTCGCCTTCACTCTGTCCATCATGGGTCAAGTCTAAACCAACCCAAACCACCTCTCATTGTCCCACGCCACTCCCCTTCCCTCATGCAAACATATATAATTCCTCTCTTAATTCCCTTGACTCAAATGCATGCAATGGCAGCCGTGTGTCTTTCTTGCTCTCTCTCTCTTTCTCATGCAAAAATAGCAACATCTAATGCCCACTCTCTTAATTCCATAGCCACATCTTCTCTCCCTCACGCACGAGATAGATGCATGCCTCCTGTCTACTCTTCGTGTCTTTTCCATGGCGCCTCATCTCTTCCTCATCTAAAATAACAGCAGCCCATAATTCATCCCTTAATTCCCTTGGCCACACCTCACTTAAATTCTATCTTAACATCACTCTATCACCTCATCGGTTTCTCTTTTTCTTTTCAACAACATGCATGCACAATACCGCCACCACATCTCATCTTCCTTCATGCTATATTCTCTCATAGCGCATATTCCTTTCCTTCCATGCAGAAATTGCAGCAAATGTTCCTCCCTTAATGCCCATTACAAACCTCTCATTATTCTCTTTTGTCACTCTCTAACCGTAGGAGTGAAAGGCTCATAAACAGCCATGCACCTCCCCATCTCCCTCTGCTGTACAGATGCGCCTCCTCTCATCTTCTCCCCTTCCTCCATCTGCCATGGACGCCCCATCCTCTTCCTCTACATTTCCTCCCTCATCTCCATCAAATTGGAGTGTCCTTGCAGTGACGAATACGTTTGCTGCTGCACGTGTCTCTCCATCGTCGGAATCCTGGAGCCCTTCGCATCATGCTGCAGTAAGGGTTATGAACTTCTCTGTTCTTCGCTGAAAAACTCATGTTCCTCATGTCTCCCCTTTGTTGTGACGCCCCAGGCAGAACCATGGTGCTGCAGCGCTACATGGATGCCATCCCTGTGTGCCTTGCCATCTCCCCGAACCCACAGCAGCACCTCACTGATCGTCGTTGCCATCATTTCTGTACAATACATGGTGAGGTCGTCCCTCCCTCTTTCTTCTCTGATCTTGCTGTTCTTGCAAGGTTCATCCATCGCCTTGATCGCTCATGTGGCATAGATCATCGCCGGACAGAAATTGGTGCTGTCCCGTTGATCATTGGCCTTGTTGTCACCCGTCAATGCAGGCCACCATCGTCGTCCTCCTCTGTACACAACACATGATCATGTCCATGGTGAGAGTGCACCCTCTCTCTGCTGTTTTCTATCCTATTGATCATTCATCTCACCATTCACAACTCCTTCTCATGTCGCAGATCATACTTGACAAGAATCAATATCACGCAGCGATCGTGAGCTACCACATTGCTCGTTGTTAACGCTAGCTGCCGGTGACCCCATCACCAGCTGCTGAAATTCCCCAATGTGAGAACTCCTCAAATCTTTGATAGGTTGTTTTCATGTTCCCCATTAGTCAAGCATGTGTCAATATTCAGCTTTCATCATAATCTAGTGAAGTTTCATTGCGATCTTGGGTCTGTCCTTTGCGGACAGCAGCGCTGCTGCTTGTTGGCATTCGTGTACCCAGTGATCCATGCCTCAGTCATCGATCCCTTTGTTCATGATGTAGTTCTTGAAGTTGCACACGTCTCTACAAAATGGTTTAGCCGAGAAAATCTAAGATGAAAGAAATATAACCATTTTCATGCTTGCTGCCCCTGCAGTCTCGCGACACGCTACAGCCGGTTGGCATGCATGCTCCAGGCAATCCGTAACCCGGTTTGTCAATTCCTTTGGCCCAAACATGTATCATATATTTGTCGATGTCTCTGTAAAGTTTCATGGCTATAGGACACAAGATGAACGAGAGATCATCTTTTCCGTGCTCACTGTCTCTGCTGTTTCAGCAGCGATGTACCTCTATATTCCAGTCAATTTCCCCATTAACCATTTGTCAAATAATCAAACCCTTTTACCACAGTGTACATATCATCCTTGCACATGCCTCAGATAAATTTCATGACCATAGGATCCAAGATTAAAGAGATATCATCCTTTATGTGCTCGCTGTCCCTGCTGCCCTGCAGCTGTGCAGCAACCGGTTGACATGAGCGTTCCCAATGGTTCGCTACTCCAGTAGTCATGTCCTTCGACCACAATGTTTAACACATACTTACACACGTCCCTGCAAGTTGAATTGGTCATAGGAACCACGACAATTCATTCTTGCTGCTCCTGCCATAACACAGCCACAAAGTCCTGTCTTGCAATCGTGTTCCCCGCTAACCCGCTATCCAAATACTCAAACCCTTAAACAGTATCATGCCTCATATAGTTGCACAAGTCTCCGAAAATTGTATTGGCCACAGGTGCCACGATGGCCGAGATATCGAGGCCATAGTAACTGCTACCACTGCTGCCCGTAAAATCAGCCAACAACCCTGTTTTTGCAATCATCATAAACCAGCTAACCGTCGGTCAAAACACCATGTACTTTCACCAGAACATACTCCATACAGTACCTAGCTAACCTACAAAATCCATCTCTGATTTGTTCTGTTATAACCACGCAATCCATCATGTTTATTCCATTCCTATCTTTGTCAAAATCCTTCTAGCTTCTACATTGATCGTGCATATCTTTAAACCAGCATGTTTTAGTTGTTTTTGCGCTCAACGTTTATAGTACAAGCCCTACGTGTTTTAAAACCTTTATGTCTTGTTTTATAAATAATGACTGGTGTATTGCTTCTAGGTTTTGTCTATGATGCATGTGATGGTTGTTGCTATCGTTAGAAGTGGAGCTATGCACGGATGATACAGATGAGTTGGAAAGTTGGATGGCAAGCTTTCAGAAGGCAAGTATAGCTTGAGTTTGATTTCTATGATCATGATCATGTAACTTGATTAATGTTTATGCAACAAACGTTAAAGATGACTTTTAGCAACTTAAGAATTTATCGTAAGAGAACCTCCCGGGACTTATAGTACAACCACGAGAACTACATGGCTGCGTCTTAGCCCGAGTATCTTGATCTGTTCTAGTTCGTTAGCGGCTTACCGAAAGGGCAAGAGGGGGTGCCAAGTGAGGTATAGCTCTTGTCTGCCGTGATGTGTCTTTGGGCTGCGGTCATGGGTGTGCCATTCTCGGAGGAGAGCATCTATATCTACTTGGTCAATCGAAACCTTAGCGGCCGCTACTTATTAGAACGACTAGTGAAAAGCTTCGTAGTGACCCTGCCAACCTACCTTGGAAGTGGGTCAAGAGGCTGATCACCTCGGGCAAAAGGGCAATCACGACTTGTGGTGAAAGTGTACACCTCTGCGCGGAGTTTAACAAACTGGTATACTAGCCTTGCTCAAGGACACGAGCGGCCTTGGAATCCTTACATAGATGATGACTTCCGATTGTTAACATGTTCATTGTTTACCGTTTTATGCTCTACATTATTTATGTTACATTGATCATGTGGTTATGGGATTACTCTTGTTATACTTGTTGAGTTCGTCATGAACTCACTCTTGCTATTCCCCCACACCTCGGGAGAAGTTTAGGCTTGTTGTCAACCGATCGTTGGATCCGATGGAGTCTACACCGGGATCGAGTCATCTTTCCGTGATTGTTATCTAAGGTTATGTCTTTTATTTTAAACACGTTATAAATATTAAGCATTGTTTACTGATACTACCTTTCATTTGTGGCTATATGTGAGATTTGACTTTTAAGGCTCACATATGGTGTATATCTGGTTTTGTTCTTAAAACCGGGTGTTACAATAGCCCAAGGGCGGCCATCAGTTGGTGCTAAACCAGCCAGACCGGCGAGGAAGGCTGGTTTGTCAGCACGGATGGACGGGGCGTAGACACAAGTGCATGAGAAGTTGCTGCCGTCGTCCCTGAAGGCCAGAGATACTGAAGCAGAGTACTCTCCAGTAGAGGAGGTGATGAGGTCGAACAGAGACGGATCCCAGGCAAGGGTAATGCCCCCGGACGCGCCCTGGGAGTCCTTTGAAATGTGCGCAGACAAACGGGAGGGGAGGAAGGAGCGGGCTTTGCGCTGGGGGAGAGAGGAGAGCTTAGTTTCTGCAGCCCGACGATGGCGGGGGCGCGTTGATGAGCTCGAGCGGGACATCATCACATTTGATGGAGTCACCCGGCCCCCGCACATTCCAAGAGTGAATACGAAAGACTTATTCATAGAACGAGAGGACACCGGGGAAGCACGAACTGGACTCGATTGATACGCACAACGAGTGAACATTACAAGGGCCACCATGGAACCCGACACGAAACAACAACGAGAGGGTACGGGGGTGAGCAGGATACAAGAGCCACCCCGGAGCTCAGACCAGACCACAAGAATGAAAGAGAAGCGCCCTAATGGCGGAGAGCGGCCGAACGCTAAACACACAGGCGGCCGCCGAAGACTGAAGCGACGCATCAGGCTGCAGTGGAGGCACCCAGCGGCGCGCCCGCTGCCAGGTCAATGCCGCAGACCCGAGCAAGGCGACGCAGGCGAGCAGATGGAACGCGGGCCGGCGGCGGGCGCTCCAGGATGCCGGAGTCATGGAGAGCAGTCACCAAGTCGGAGGAGCCGCGGGAGAGGTCGACCTTGGCCGCTGGACCGGCGGGCCTTGGAGACGGGGTCCTCGTAGAAGGGGTTCTCCTTCGCGGCGAGACGGCGGCTCCGGCGGATCTTGGAGGCACTGTCCGCCGCCCGCTTGCGGCCCGAGCACGGCGGCGACGCACGGTGACCTCGTGCTCCTCCTCGGCGATCGGCTCCTCCCGGGGTGGGAATGCGGGATCGTGGCGGCTGGGATCGCCGGCTCGTCCTCGAACTCCGGCAACGGCATGGGAGCCGGGGGCGGCGTGGGCGGGCGAGTCGGGTGTTGAGGTCCACCACCGAGATGGAGGGAGGCGATCCTGCGAGCCAAGCGAGAAAAAGGCCCTCCCGGGCCGATGAGAAGGCAACCCGAAAGGGGACGAGCGGGGTAGAGCCGAGGTCCGAGGCCGGACATAGCTCCATGACGCCCGCCGGTAGCGCCGAAAAGACGGCGAGCCACCACCGAGGACCCTCCACTGCTGAAACGGGGAGCGCTGAAGGGCCCAGATGGGCTCCCTGTGCTCGAACCGGGGTGCCCCCCAGCGCCGCCCGGGCCATTGTTGTTGCCGGGGCCGCGGAAGACGTGCTCGGTGGGCGGCGGTGCTCCGATGGGGTGGGCCCAGAAGTCGACGACCCGCAGGCGGACCTCGGTGGCGAGGCCGGACCCGAAGTTGCGAAGGAAGAGGCAGTCCGGGACGTCCTCGACGCTGTCCATGAGGAGGAGGACACGGACGGAGGAGAAGTCGGTGTCGCGGAGGCAGTCCGGGTCGACGCAGCACACGTTCCCCACACCCCGGAACGCGATGGTGATGTGCTCGCGCGTCCAGTGCTCGATGGGGAAGTCGAACGCCGCAACCTCCACTAGGAAGCGGTAGTCGCATGAGAAGCGACAGTCAGCTTCCTCATGGCGCTCCAGCACGAGGAAGGATTCCCCCAGCCTGAAGGGGGAGTGGCGCATGGCAACCTCCCTGTAGAAGGGGTGCCTGAAGCAGACCACCATGGCCCCCCGGGAAGAAGCAGCCAAGGTGAAGGGGGGGTCGCCATGGCGCTCCAGAGCCAGACGGATGAACGCCCCAGGGTCGGCCCTGGGCGGGTCGATGTAGGCGAAGGCAAAACGGTGGCTGACCCCCAGGTCCACCGGGGGCATGTGGATCTCCAGGTGTCCGGCGAAGGGGAGGAGAGCCGGCGGCGAGCGAGGGGAGCCAAGCGGGAACGGGGTGGGCTCACGGCGACTCGCCGGACGGGAGGCCCCGAAGTGGGTCGGGACGCCAAAGCGGGCGGCCGGCGGCGGCTCCTCTCCGGCGGCCGGCGGCGGGACTGGAGCGCGAGTCCCGGGGGCGCGAGAGGGAAGGAGCCTGTGCGCGGACGGGATGCGACTCGAGCGGAGACTGCCATTCCCCCCTTGCCGCGCCAGTCCAGCTAGGGGCCAGGGCCGGGGCAGCAGGGCGGCGAGTGGGGGAGCGCCTCGACAGACGATGCGAGGAGGCCATGGTGCACCCGGTAGCTCCGGTGCCGGTGCGGAGGCAAGCTCGGCACACTCTGGTCTCGGCGATCGGCGACTGGTGGTGTGCCCGAGGCGGCGGAAGCCTTGTGAACTAAGAGGTGGGAGCGATTTCTTTGCGACGGAGCCGAGGCCGAGAGGGGGTATTAATGGGGGGAGGGGGAGAGAGGAGAGCGTGGAGGTACGAGCGGCGGACCTCCGCGCCATGCGGGGAGTGGAGGCGGAGTTGGTAGGCGCGGCGGGGAGGGGTGAGGGCGGGGCGTACCTTGACCGAGAGAGGGCGGAGAGAGGGGATGGGCGTGGAGGAGAGGGGCTCCCACAGCAGCACCTTCGGCGATGACGGCGGCGTGGCCGGTGGCGTCGCCATGCGGGCCGCGTCACCAAGGACGGAGGCGAGGCGGATTGGGGGAGGAAGGGGATGGGGTTGTACGGCGCACGCGAGAGGCTATATTTTTAATCGGAGGAGCGGTACCCGAGTTGACCCTTGGCGGCTCCGGCCGTCGACCTTGGCCTGAGGGTAGCGGTCCGGGTAGGGATGCTAGGCTCGGCCGGAGGGTTGTGGGCCGCGGAGGCCCATCCACCGCGGGAGGGCCGAAGCGCTAAGGTTGAGATTGGGCCCGGGAGAGTTTGGCCCATCCCGCCGAAAAGCATCGGGCGAGTTTGAATTTTCCCCCGGACGAGGCTCGGCGGGATTCGGGGACCGCGTCGACGGCGACGGAGAAGGCGGCCGTGCCGCGAGGTCGGGGAAGAGGGAGAGGTGAAGATCCCCCAAGGCGCATCTCCCGTCGCGACAATAAGGTTTGCGACATCGCGATTTGCGGCGCGGCCTTTGAACACGCGGGGGCCGACTTGCTCGACGGCGAAGCGAACGGCGGAACGAACGAGTAGTTCGGGCGTTCGACTAGATTGAGGAGGGACCCCGGCGGCGGGCCGTTGTAAGCGATCCAAAACGGAGTGGCTCTATCCGAGAAGAAGGAAGGCGAAGCAACCGAGTCGCGAAGAGGGTGGAGAGAATGAGATCTCGAGAAAATCACACACAGGACGGCGATGACGGCCATCCGAAGTGCGGGAGAAGGTGAGCCTCAAGCGGAAGCTCAACGATGCCGGTCTTACTCCGCGTCTTACTCCGCGAAGCCGGCCGGGGATGGGGATGGTGTTCCGAGCCCCTTTGGGTTCTCTTGCTCGGCGCATCCCGGCGCGCCGCGGAGAGGCTGGGGCGCTCCACGAGCACGAGCTCGGGATGGCGGAGAGCACCGTGTCGGGGAGAGGAACCGGGGAGGGGGAGGGGTGAGGTGGGGTGGGGAGGAGCGGAGGCCATGGCGAGAAGAGGGTGGGGTGGGGGCGGGCGCCGGCGGAGCCGCCGCCGCCCGAGAGGAGGAGGCGGGACCGAAGCTCCATCTCGTCTCTGGTCCACTCGGGCACTCACGAGTCACGCAACGCTAGTTTAGTGACCGTGTGGTAGGTTGTCTCCTCTAACGCAATGAGTAGCGCCCATTAACAATGAAGCACGCTCTATGACCATTAATTTTGTACTAATCACTGTGCAAAAGGGTACTACGTCGTAATAACACGGGAATTGGGATCCGTGGCGTCGAGAACTCGTTAGTCGTTGCCAAATCGAGCGCAGAGCTTGTAGTCGAATTCGCGGGAGATTTGTGCAAAATCACAGGAAAGGGCTGGCCGGCTGGGTTTGGTTCGTCTCTTTTTCGAGAGGATAGATAAATACACAAAGGTGACGTGAATAAAGAATGGAGCGTTTTCTCTAAAATAAAGAATGGAGCGTCGTCCTCTCCCAAGGCCCAAACGGCCAAGCTTGTCTGCCCCCTTGGCCTTGCCCCGAGGAAAGGAAAGCAACGGCTCACCGCAACAGTTACCACGGCACCACCCACCCACCCACTATCACCACCATGCCGTCACTAGGCCACTGCACAGTGCACACCACACAAGGACGGCCACGACGGGTGACTGCCTTGCTGTTTTAGCCTGGACTTCTATGGTACAGTGTAGTATCTGAACGCATGCTCAAACACACACCCACACACACCCCACACGCACACACACCCCACACACCCTAGAGCACACGCTAGATCTACAAACTATACACACACCACGCGTCCTTCTGGATATCGACGAAGTCCCATGGGCTCCGCAAGCGACGGGCACGTCGCACTACCATTGTGGCTCCACGCGTACGTCCAGGACCTGCAAATTTGTTTTTAGGAATAAATCCCAGGTGCGACACACCGGTCGTCCCCCGCTGGGGATCGAACCCGGGTGGGCAGCCCTCCAACCGAGTGACTGCCTTGCTGTTGCTGTGAGGCTGTGCTGCACTGCTGCTGCACGCAGCACACAGTGGACGCGTCCGGCTGTGCCTGGCTTGCGTGTGTCAGCTGCTCTCGCTTCGGTTACTATTGCCGCCTGGGCTGCTGCGCGGGCACCCCGCACCCCTCGCCGCTGCCCGCCCCGCCTCTCCACTCCACATCCCACAGCCAAGAGTAGAGAGATTCGTCTCTAGCTCTCTCTACTCCTCTCGGCTGGAGCAGGCGCGGCCAACGGCAGCGGTCCTGCCGGTCCAGGGCTGGAGGCAGCCACAGCCAACGTCTGGGAGGGATCCTTGACTTGTTTTTCTTGGATGTGACGACGACTGACGCGCGCGGCCGGACCAGCGTACCCCGCGACGCAGCAGCTGCGTACCACGAGCGGTGAGCCGGTGGAAGCCAGCTCTGCTCCAATCCAAGCTTCCGCCTTTCCTCCCTCCCTCCGTGGGAAGGGCGCGCCCACAGCAAAGCCGGAGGTCGGAGGAGAGCCGGAGAAGAAGAGGAAACCACTAGCCGCCCGGATTTCCGCCGCGAGGTTCGCCTTCCCCCGATTCCTCCTCTTCCTCCTCCTCCTCCTCCGCTGTTCCAAGATTTTTCGCCTTCCCTTTCCTCTCCGACCGCCTTGCTTCTGCGGTTTTGCCGTCGCGTTTGCACAGTGTCTCCGCCTTGCTTCCCCCAAAATACACGCCATTGATTGCCGCCACTTCCTCCGACCAGGAGAGGACAACCCTGGGGTGAGAGTCGGTCGGTGGGTCGATTGCGAAGTGTCTGCTCGTTCGCTGCTGTTATATCCTCCTCCTCCTCCGCTACGAATTGCTTCGCGTCGAATTCAGCGGTTGTTTTTGTTTAAGGTTGCGCGAATTGATGGGGCAACCGGCGGTGGTACTTTCTGCGCGCAAGATTTGGTTGGTGCTGTTCTTCCCCTCTGTTCAAGATTTTCTTTGTCGAGGGAAATGTTAGTTGGGTTCGGGGACTGACAGGACCACCGCCCGCCGCCCACATTACTTCTGCTACTGCTCTATCCCTCTTGTGGTGTCTGTTGAGCATGTTTCGGTTCGGAACGAGTTCAATTCGTTCCCTTACAAGCAAAGACATATATTCCCCCCAGGCGTACTCCCTCTTTCATCTTGTTTTTGCAGCGGCAATTCTTGCATAACCACTTGCGCCATTCAGGAGGTTTCTGTCAATTTAGTGAAAGTACTCTTCAATTTGTTTGCTCTTCATTTAGTGAAAGTACTATTCAATTAGTGAAAGTGCGGCGATTCTTGGTATGGTATGAGTAAATGCGATCCGCGGTGACTTGTGAACCAGGTTTCTCCACATTACACTCACCAAAAAGTTGCAACCTTTTATTGCATTCAGGGGTGTTGGTCTCACTTTCTTAGGAACCGCCAGGTTGCCTGCCGGATTTTACGTTTCGGTGGTTCCAATTTGTCCTTGCTTTTATATAACGATTCATGATTATGATTATGATGATAATCGCATTGTTGGTTGGATAATGCAGAGTAATGCGCTTAAGGATTCACGACAATGGCTTCACTTGTGCCGGGTGTCCTCGTGAAGCTCCTTCAGCACATGAACACGGATGTGAAAGTCGCCGGCGAGCACCGTTCCTCGCTCCTCCAGGTCGTCAGCATCGTCCCGGCGCTAGCCGGGAGCGATCTCTTCACCAACCAAGGGTTCTACCTCAAGGTGTCGGATTCATCCCACGCGACCTACGTTTCCCTTCCAGAGGAGCAGCATGATCTCATCTTGAGCGACAAGATTCAGCTGGGCCAGTTCATCCATGTCGACCGGCTGGAGGCGGCCACTCCTGTTCCCATCCTTAGAGGAGTCCGGCCAGTTCCGGGTCGCCATGCCTGTGTTGGCACCCCTGAGGATCTTGTGGTGACCAGCTCCTCGAATTTTCAAGGCAGCAAGAAGGCGCAAAAGCCATCGAATGGAATTAAGGATGCCAGCATCTTGTCGCTAGAAAAGGAAAAGAGCAAACTGGAGAAAATAAATGCGTCGCGCAAGCCTACTGGTGCGGAAAATAAGAAGCCGATGCTTACCAAATCAAACTCTTCACTGTCAAGACAAGCTTTGAATGGGATCGGTGATAAGAAGGAAGCAGTTAAATCGAAGGTGAAGGCAGCTATTACTAGGTCCACACCTTCATCACCAACCAGTGTCTATTCCCTACCTGCATCATTCGACAGATTCTCTAATGATCTGAAACAGAGGAACAAAGTAAAAGGAGCAGAGAAAGCTTCATCTTCTACTAGGCTTTCCTTGTTAGAAAAGGCTGCTTCTGTTTTGAAGGCTACAAGTGCCGGGAGAAAGTCCTCTGCTGGAAATTCGATCAGTAGCTCTGTGTTGAGTATTGGGTCAGGGCCAAAGGCATTGAGAAGAAGCTGGGAAGGAAACACTGATATTAAAGGAAAAGGCAATTCAGAATCAAAGACATCCAAACCTGACAGGAAGTCTGATAACAAGATCCCAGTGGTATGTACTATGCTTACTCTCTATATCAGTGTATAGATAATGCATTTAGTTTGTGACTAGTGACCACTGGGTTCAGCCACTTTCTTCAGGCTGGTTTGACTTTTAGAATTCCCAGTGATAATGGATAATAGAGACTGTATCTCATAATATCAGTTTATTACTATCTCATAAAAGACATCATGTGTGGCAACTGGCAAGGAAATGTAATGACATTCTTCCCATTTGCACTGATCATTTATTTTTACTTAGAGTTAAGATAATATGTCCATTCTTAATATGCAGACTCCTAGACGAAAATCACCAGTAGATGAGAAGGTGCCACATAAAGATGATAGTCAGAAAGCTGCTAGGAAGAGCACTGCAAGTGCTCCCTCAGATGACGCTGACAAAACAGTCAAGAAGCATATTCCTACTGTAAAAAGAACTTCTGGGGTTGTAGGAAACTCAAATGTTACAAATTTAGTGAAGATTCCTCCCAGCAGCAAAAAACTAACAGATGTTAGCACTTCATGGACATCACTCCCTCCATCACTTGCCAAACTAGGAAAGGTATGGCTAAAACTCATTTACACAATTGATATGATTTTAAACTCTTGCTTCCACAATAGTTTGAAAGATCAAGCATTGCTGAGTATTTCAAATTTTAAATTGGCATACCTTGTCTGTGTGACAGGAGCTTCTGAAGTACAGGGAATCAGCACAAATAGCTGCTGTTGAAGCCATGCAAGAAGCTTCCGCTGCAGAGAGCTTGCTCAGATGTTTGAGGTAATTTTTTCTTCTGGATACAAGCCCTCTGATTATGACAAGTTCTGTCTGATTTCTAACTAGTTCTAGGCACATTTTCTTATTGGTAGACTATGACATAAGACATACCGCTTGATATATTCCCTATGACTCCGACCGAGTTGTTTTGCTGTTCAGTCCATTCTTTTATCCCTATCTTGTAGCTCCTAATGCTTGTATTTTTTTTTCAAACTGGAACTTTATTCTGTACTTAAATCGGGCAAAGCATCCCTAGCTTGACACTTATATGGCATCACATGCTTGATGGTCTGTCTATTAAAATATAGTAAAAGAGAATCTTGTGGTTTGATTTGGAAACCTGCCATATCTTGCTAGCTTCTACCCACTTACGCAGAAGATGTGGCGCCTACTGGTATTAGCGTACTCTGCTTCCAG
Source organism: Themeda triandra (assembly GCA_018135685.1). Classification (NCBI taxonomy): domain Eukaryota; kingdom Viridiplantae; phylum Streptophyta; class Magnoliopsida; order Poales; family Poaceae; genus Themeda; species Themeda triandra. The sequence goes on along the minus strand of JAENPR010000002.1, from coordinate 3,459,945 downwards.
TTAATTCAAATTAGCAAAAATCATCATGAATCAATTTTCTGCCAAATTTCCACATTGAACTTACACTTCTGTGCCCTCCAACACAACAGTGCATCTCTGCTATTTCCATTATTCTTGAAATCTTCTAATAGAAATGAGTAAATTCTGTCAAAAAAATAAGAAGAAATGAGTCAACTATGCTCTAAGGACAAGCCTTATGAAGCCTTCAAAGTCACATGCATCTGGCCGTAGACAGCCTTGATTGCCTGTTCCCGTGCTGACGAACATGCTAGATACAGGACATTGTGACCGGGAACCCAGGACAGGTGGTATCAGCTGTGCTTTTAGCAAAGCCTGCTGTTCGTTGTCACATGGTTGGTTTCTGATTGCACCTCACTGGGGCAAGATCATGAACCCGTAGGTCTCATCTCATGGTCCAAATGTCCGAGTTCGAGCTGTCTAGCATGTTGCAATAATGTTATCAACCAGCTCGGTTCCTCCCTTTTGGAGCTCAAGACCCATGCTGGAGTGGTCCCTGCTATCCATCTTTTTTCTGATCTGAGGGTTAGGGCGGAGCGGCGCGGCGGGCAGCGCGCGGAGCGCGCGCCGATGAGCGCGGAGCGGGCCGGTGAGCCCGCGGCGAGCACGCGCCGGCGACCGCGCGGCGAAGCGAGGCCGCCTCCTCGACCGCGCGCCGCCTCCCGGCTCCGGTGGTGGCTTCTCCCATGGCTCCTCTCCTCGCAGCTCCACCCCGTCGGCCCCCTCCTCCCCCTCCGCGGGGACGGCCCTCCACGGCGCGGTCCCCGGCGGACGGGGTGGTGCGCTCGTCATGGCGGTCCCGGCGGAGGCGAGCAGCGCGGACCCGGCGGAGCTCGCATCCGGCGCGGCTCGGCGACGGCGACGGCATCCGGGCCACGACGCTCCCTCCTCCTCCCTCCCCTCCCCGGCGGGCGTCCATGGAGGGCGGAGGTCCTCGGCGGGCGGAGCTCCATGGCTGCTCCTCGATCGACTGCGCGGGCGAGCTCTGCGCTCGCCGAGCCCACCGCGCCGACTCCAACTCCCAATCCAGACCTTAGCTATGAATGTTTTCACACATGTTTTTTTTTTCCAATAAAAAATGCTTTTACACATCAAAATTAACTCGCATAGGTTAACTTACCTAGACTTTACCAAAGATCTGAAGTTCAAAACATAATGATTGGCATTCTGAGTTACTGCTATCAGTAAACATTTGTGAATTTCCCCATTTGGACATGCTAGAAAGTACAAGCTTGCAGAAGGTACAACCCAGAGAACAGGAAAAAGAAATCTTCTATTGTAAATATACAGATTTGCATACAGTTGATGTCTTGGCTTGTACTGTGTTAGTTTTGCTTGTTGGTATCCAGATGGTCCAGGACATGGATCAACATGTTTCTGAACCGTCTCCGAACCATGCTATTGTCCTGTATAATGATAATGATGCTTCCAGAAGCTGTCCTAGACAAACAGGAAGTTTCTCCTGCTGTACTTGTAGCTGCATGCTGTTGTCTTCTGCTGAAAACGTCGCTAGCTTCCAGTATTCTTCCGTTAATCCAATGATTGTGCTATTGTCGAATTCACTGTCTTGATTTCAAATTGGTGTTGAAAAGTTGGTATCTTGAGTCTGTTACGGCATTTTTCTTATTTTTTGGCTACTAGTGTTGATTCTTACTGACCGTATCCTTGTATTGGCCGGAGCAAGCTCGTACGCGGAGGTGAGCTCCACGGCGGAGGAGCAGAACCCGCAGGCAGCCGTAGAGCAGTTCCTCACCCTCCACGCGGCGCTTTCGCGCGCCACGGCGATCACCGACACCCTCGCCAAGTCTGCCGCATCTGCAGCCTCGCCGGATTGCTCGGCAGCCAGCGACGCGGGAACGGTGGCCTCCGCTACCGACGAGGAGGCTGCTGCCATTACAGCCGAGCGCCGGCGCCGAGCCACGTCCTGGGTGAGCGCCGCTCTCGCCACGGACCTGTCCGCCTTCGGCATCTACAGCCTCAAACCGGCCCCCGCCACCGTCTCCTCGCCGCTGGCCGTGGTGGTCGTCGACGAGTCCGCAAAGCCAGCGGCGACCACGGCCGCTTCCCCGGCAACGAAATCATCGCCATCGCCCAGGTCGCGGCTGTCCCCGGCGAAGGGGAAGGCGAGGACGGGCACTGCGGCGGCCGCAGCGGCGCTGACGACGACGACGACGCCCGCGCCGCCGGAGTGGGAGAGGGGCGGAGGCGCCGAGGAGAGGGGCGAGCTGGCGAGGCGGCTTGGGGAGGAGTCGAGGGGCTGGTTCCTCGGCTTCGTGGAGCGGTTCCTGGATGCCGACGTGGCGGCGTCCGCGCCGTGGGACCGCGAGCGCGCGGCCAGGATGCTCCCGCAGCTGAAGCGCGTCAACGACTGGCTCGGCGAGATCGGGAAGCGCGGCGAGGCTCCGTCGTCGTCGCTGCCGCCGGCCGACGCGGACGGCGAGGCGAGCACCGCCCCTGTCCACGCGACCGGCGGCTGCGGCGTACCCGAGGAGACGATAGAGCGGCTAAGAAAGAAGATCTACGAGTATCTGCTCACCAATGTCGACTCTGCCGCCGCAGTGCTCGGCGGCGGCGGCGGCGGCGGGGCGGCCGCGCCGACGACGAACGGGAAAAAGGGGTGACGCGTGGATGGGAGGGTTCTAATTGGGCCGTTAGTAGTGTGGGATTTGATTGGGCCAAAAATAGGCTGTTTTTTTTTTGAGAAAAGGCTGGGTTAGCTAATGTAGGCTTCGTTTCTGTTGTTTCTTTGTTGGGCTTTGAGCCTTCAGCTTCTCTTAGTTTAGGGTTCATGGTCACAGAAAAAGGAAAGGTGGTGAAAAATTGACTTGTAATTTATGACTAATGACGTCGACTGGGTGACTCTGAATTATGGATATTGCTCCAATATTTGGATGGTTTTCTTTTCAAGATTGGAACATGATTCTTTGAACAAAAGAATGTGGACTGTTTGTGCTATCACGTGCTGTTCAAACAGATTTTCAGGAACGTAATATACCTCTTTGACTTCGGAGTAACCAAGGTAAATGCTTTTGTGCTATCACGTGCTGTTGTGTGTAGTCTAGTCAAAGTGTCAACCACTTTCCGCAAAAAAAAAAAAGGGAAAAAAAAAGTGTCAACCACTTGCACGGAACATGCTTTTGCTTTTAATAAACTCGAGAACAAGAAATATTAAACGAGGACAGTCCCATCACAGAAACTTTGAGTTTGACTAGAATTTTATCTGATTACATATCTTCTCCCATCATTATCTATGACATCTTTTTGTATTTTCGTTCTTGTGGATATCGTTCCGAGGCAAGAGAATTCAGAGAATTCACCCCCTTAAATTTGCTTCTTCTTTCTTCTCTTAAAAACATTTTCATATCATAAAAAATAATTACATGACATCCTATCCACGATTTAAATAGCACGCTATTTTCGCGCTATAGAGGCGCTATAGCGCGAGAAAGGACATGCCGCGAAACTATTGCTCATTTTCACGCTATCGGCGCCATAGCGCGCTATATTGCCGCGATCCGTGTTTCCCTGGCTGGGCCAAAAAAATGAGGTTTTGCTATTTTGGTTTTTGCTATTTTGGTTTTCTTGTGGATTGTGGATGAATTATGAACTTATCATTATCATCATATTATGACTTATCAAGTTATCATTTATCAACTTATGAACTTATATGAATTATTATGAACTGTTTTATTGTTTTTCCCGGGTGTATTAATATAGCGCGCTATAGCGACGCTATAGCGGCGCTATAGCGTGGCAAGATATGTGGCGCTGCATCGAATAGCTGCCGCTATAGCGGCGCTATCGCGCCGCATAGCGCATAGGAAGCCTCGCCGCGAAAAAATTTAGCGCGCATTACCATTTTGCTTAGTCTTTGTTCTTGATTTGACACTAGTTTTCGTATTTTTCCAGAATCATTCTAATTTTAAGTTTTTATATATAATTTTTATAGGCAACATAAGTGGCGTATCTCGATGGGGTGCCACGGCGAGACCGTGAGAGAGCTCTTCACAAACAAGCGCTGACACATCTGCGTGTGCCGTATGAAGTTGAAATTCAAAGAGAATCGTCACAAATTCGATGTGGAAAATGCTCGGTTTCGTTGCAAGCGCCAGGCGGCGTTAAAGCGTTGTACGCGCCGGGCCGGCCGTGCAGTCGTGCACCGCACACCTTTTGACAAATGGGAACACGCACAGGCGGCTGCGGCCACTTGGAAGGAAAACGATCACGCGCGCATGACGTCAGGGTCCCGCGCCACGCACCAACGCTTCGCGGCGGCAATCCGCGCCGTCGATCGCCCGACGGACCGCCCCCGATCCGGGAGACGCCCTCGCGGGGGCCCCGCGTGTCCGTGTGGGCCCGGCACGGGCGAGCCAGCGCCATCACCAGCCGTCCACTCCTCTCTCTCTTCTTTCCCACTACTCGCCGTGCCGTCCCCGGGGCTCCCTTTCTCTCTCCTCGCTCCCCACGCGGCCACGCCACGCCACGCATCGTCTTCGTCGTCGTCTCCCGAGGCGGCAGCGGCAGCGGCAGCGGCGGCGCTGCGAGCGACGACGAAGGGAGGGGGATGAGGATGCTGTCGAAGGCGTGCTCGATCGTGGCCTCCTCCCTCCCGCGCTGCTCCTCCTCCGCCGCCACGCCCACGGTCGCCCCTCTCTCTCACCCCCTTCCGCATCGACTCTTCCCTTTTCGCGGTGGTTCTTGGCGTGGGGTTTGGATCTGGGGCTGGGGATTCCCGTCGCGGCGCGGCGCCGTGTCCTGCAACCGCCTCGGTTCCACCGGAACCGGGGCCGTTTCGCGCGACAGCCCCTGGCTTCCCGCGTTATCGCGGAGACGCCCAGCCCCAGCCGTTTGTCGGTTCTGTAGTTGTTCCCTCTACTCGAGGTAGCTAGTTTGTTCGTTAGTTTCTGTGTTGATTTGCCGGCGTGGAGATGGGTCTGGTGCTGGTGGGGTTAGTCGCCGTTGCGCGAGTAGTAGCTCTCTGTGAATTCTTGGTTGTGACAAGTTTATTTTGGTCTGTGAATTCTTTTCGTTTTGCAGATGAGGCTGCCGAGCGTGCGGAAGCAATGGCCCGGGAAGCCGCTGCTGTATGGGATCGGCTCCCTGCTGGTCATGCCGCTGAGGACGCTGTATGGAGTGGGCCGTGTTTTCGGCGCTGGAAGGTTCCTCTGCAACATGACCAGCGTCTCTTCGACGCTGCAAATTGAGCTTGTAAGTGGCCTGATGAAATACCTGTGTGACTTCTAGCTAGCTTTTGGGTACTTAAGACTCGATGCTTATTGATAGCTGCTTAATGCTTATGACTGGATGTAAGCACCTCGTTTGTGTATCGACATGGTGGTGCTCTTTAGGAGAGAAGCCAGCAGTAAAAACAGTTGGTTCTGCGGATGTCTTTTTTTTTTTTAATTTAAATCAGTTGTGATGTGTTTCTTACAATTGGATGCCATTGCTTTGTAGAAAGAAAATACAAGGTCATAATTCATAAAGCCATTTTTAGTAGTAGGAAAGAGCTAGTGCCCATGAAAAGAAATCTCATTATTGATCCACTCTCACTGCTTTGCTCATTCTCGGCATTATGTTTGTTTCCTCTGTTGTATGCCTAACTAGGATGTTGTGGACCAGACCCCTTAAACTCTATATCTAAGACTGACATTGTCAAGCTCAAGCATACATTGGCGGCCCACATAATTTGCACGTTGTGTTTTCAGTCTCCTCCACACAAATGACTTAGTCTTCTTTTGATGGAACAGCATGGCTCCTAGCCTATATCATCATAGTGGATATCATAAAGAAATAGCAGCCATTGTTATGAATAGCCGAAACAATAAATAGGACATCTTTTGGATGACTTTTTATAATCAGTTATTACCACAAACTTGTTTCTGTTTACATAACTATCCTCCTAACTGTAGATATTTCTTATCATTCAATCACATTACTGAGTGTCCTTAATATTCATCAGCAACTGTCCTTGTTTATATGTAGGTACCATGCCTTCAAGATAACTATGCATATATCCTGCATGATGTTGATACTGGAACAGTTGGAGTTGTGGATCCTTCTGAGGCTATGCCTATTATAAATGCATTGGAAAAGAGGAACCAGAACTTGACTTATATACTGAACACCCATCATCACTATGATCATACTGGTGGAAACTTGGAATTGAAGGCAAAATATGGTGCAAAGGTATAGCTTTGGGATTTTTTCTTTGTCCTTTCTTTTCCTGTATCGTTCAGTGACTCTGATACATCATGTGACAGTGACACAATGAAAATGTGTATTGTAATGAGATAAAGTGAAGCCAATAGGGCTACCCAAGGATGGACTTATTATGAGTGTTTCTTATAGCATATATCATTCTTACAATAAAGTATCTGTTATATTCAACAATATTTTTAGTTTTTGAGATTGAATTATATAACTGGAGTTTAAAACAGAGTAGATACTATACTAATGGCTATGCCTCAAGTTTGAGCTGACTTCTGCCTACAGTATCGAAGTTTCAATGATTTTCTAGGTGATTTGAAGGAAACTGTTTGATGCAAATCTTTGTACTTTAGTTTTCATTGTTTATACATTGGATTGCTCCTGCCACCTGAAAAACATAATGTTAATTGTATATATATAATAATGAAGATTGGTGTATCATATACATTTTAGGTAATTGGTTCTGAGAAGGATAAGGACAGAATACCTGGTATTGACATCACCCTTAAGGAGGGTGACACATGGATGTTTGCTGGCCATCAAGTTCTTGTACTGGAAACTCCTGGGCATACATCAGGTGTTTGATTGGAACTTTCGTATGATTCGTCTTATATTTGTTCTTGCATTCAAAGTTGAATGATTAACTCCTGCAGTGCATACAAAGGGCTTATTGTTGACTTACCATGTATTTCTATTAGGTCATGTGTGCTATTATTTCGCTGGTTCTGGAGCTATATTTACAGGTGACACGTTGTTCAGCCTATCATGCGGAAAGCTTTTTGAAGGGACTCCACAGCAGGTTCTTTTACTTGCTTGCAAATATGTTCATATACATGTATGTAGTGTGAAGGTGCTACTGGATTTCCGTCACAAGCTACTCCTTTGTAGTGATTTTATTTTCACCAAAGAATTCTGTTAATTGTGAACAGACATTTTTGTTGGAGCTTCTGATTTTTTTTAGTCAAACTTAAATTATTTCTCCACTGCAACTATTAGAACGTGTAAGCAAGATAGGTATATGAAAGGTTTAAAATGGTCTATGAACTTGAATGACGAGTTTATTTATTCTGTTATGTCAGTATTTGTACTTTCATTTGTTTGAACATGGGGGATAATTGTGATTAAATCTAGTTATTCATATGATGGACTTTAATCGTTTAGAAGAAATGTAGAAGGTTGTGAATTCTTAGTAGTTTAATTTATCATTAACTCTTAGTAGTTTAATTTATCATCTATGGCTCAGTGACTTCTCCTTTTTCGTAGAAGGTATGGAAAATATTGTTCCATGTATTTGAGATCACATGACCATTTTAGCCTCCCTCATTGCAGATGTATTCCTCACTCCAGAAAATTACAGCTCTACCTGATGATACAAAAGTATACTGTGGGCATGAATATACCTTGGTGAGTATTTTTTCATTTCATTTCCAATTTCCTGCATTGATCTGTTATTTAATGCCTGATGTTCCTGTGTGCAGAGTAATTCAAAGTTTGCCTTGAGTGTGGAACCAGGAAATAAAGCATTGCAGGAATATGCTGCAAATGCAGCTGAGTTGCGTAATAAGAATATACCCACGGTAATATTATCTCAATCTTTGTGACAAGCTAGTGCTTCTTAAGCATGAAATTATGCATTTCGAGCTTTGTTTACTTTAAAAGTCCTTGATTCTAATCTTTCTTGTGAATATTTATAATGTGGTATACGTAATTTATTTCATGATCTCTGCAATACCTAAGTTGAGAACGTATCCACATTTTACTTTGACTTTAAATCCTTAATCCAAATTTCATGTTTGCAGGTGCCAACAACAATTGCAAGGGAGAAGGAATGCAATCCTTTCTTGCGGACCTCCAATCCAGAAATTAAGAGAACACTGTCCATTCCAGATCATTTCGATGAAGATCGTGTGCTTGAAGTTGTCCGTCGAGCAAAAGATAACTTCTAACAAAAGGAAATTCTCTGGTGACATATGACCTATATCTCGTTAAAGTTCAGACAGAAAACCTCTTTAAGTCACAAGAAACATAGGAGGAAAGGAAGGTATATATGTTTGAGCTAGATTTTGAAATGCTTCGGCAACAATTATGTCGAGTGTATGTAGCTTGGGCAGTGCTTGTCTATAGCAATCAGTGATTCTTTTGACTACTCCAAATAAACGTGTTCTGCTATCATCTACTCTCTGTAAAAAAAATGCCCCTGTTTCATAGTCAATGTTCAGTTCTTATTCAATACTTTAACTTGAATGCATTGCGTTGCAATCTGCATGGATTCATGTTTCTTAGCCGCATGAATATGGTATCAGCAGTGCAATGCTTCGAAATGTACTTGTATTGTAGGGTACTGATAGGAAAGGTGCTCATTGGGGGTCCTTAGCTTGATGGCATGAATGCCAGGCTTAGAATTTACGTCACATTTTGGAAAGATTGCGGTTCAATCATGGTCGATGTGATGTGTCACCGACCGAAAAGAGTAAGCATTAGCATGATGTGCCATGATTCTTCCGAAGCTTCGCTGGTAATCTGAACGCCCTCGATGATTCTGCCACGCTGAACTTTGAGCTCGTGGTACTATGGAAGTTCACCGCTAACCAAATTGTCCAATTGATTGACATGCTGATGCCCGGAACAGACCGAAAGTTAAATCAGCGAGCTATTGACATGCTGATACCCGGAGCAGGTGGAAAGTTTAATCAGCTTGCTATTGTTTTCGCTAACAACAAAGCGGTCAGGCCAGCTGTTCTTGGGGAGTTTGGGTTGTCAAAGAAAAGCTTGGGATTCCATCAGCTGTTAGAATTCAACTCAATTAAGCTCGAATTTCATATAGAAATGCCATAGCATTTTATTCTAGCCAGGTAATTTAAATGATGTATACAGAAGAAATCATCTCAAAATTTTCTGAATAGAGATTCGATCCTAAACTTGTGAAGATTCGTATTATCATCAAGCTTCAATCTCTTGGCAAAGATCAAACTTATTTACTTGCAAAAGTAAGATCGAACTATGTACACAAATGTCTCGCAAAAGTAAGATCGAACTATATGTACACAAATGTCGACGGAGAGCTCAATGTTCTAGCAGCATAGGCAGTGCTTACCTGGTTTTGATTTTTTGGGAAAAAAAAGGTAAAACAAAAGGAGCCAAGATTGCGAAACGAAAAAGTCGAAAATCCCTCGTGCTCTTCCCCATTTCTTCTTGTCCCCCACCCCACCTCCGTCCCACTCCCACCCCACCACCGATGGCGACCGCCGACCCCGGCCCGCCGCCCAAGCCCGCCTGCGCCGTCACGTACGGCCGCTCCACCCTCCTCGGCCGCTACCTGGCCGCGGCGCTCGCCGCCTCCGGCCGCTGGTCCTCCGTCGCCATCCTCGACCCCTCCTCCCCGACCACGCCGCCCCCGCCGCCCTGCCCGCCCGCGTGCCACCTCATCCACCACCACGACATCGACCTCTCGGTCTCGGACCCCGAGCGCCTCGCCTCCGCGCTCGCCGGCGCCGCGGCCGTCTTCCATGTGGACGCCACCACCGCGACCGCCGCCGGGAGCGACGGGTCCTTCCTCTCCCTGCACCGCCTCGCCGTCGAGGGCACGAGGCGGCTCCTCGCGGCCTGCCGCGCAGCCGGCGTGGAGAGGGTGGTGTACACCGGCTCGGCCGACGTGGTCGCTGCCGTCGCCCGCGACGTGATCAATGCCGACGAGGACTCCGCGCCCTACCCTGACAAGGTTTGGTTGCTCCGTGATCTGCTCGGGTTTGGGGTCCTTGGGTTTGGAGGTGCCGTTGGGCTGACGGGCCGCTTGGGTTTTGGCTGTCGGCGCAGTTCGGGAATGCGGTGAGCGAGCTGAGGGCGCAGGTGGAGATGATGGTGCTGGGTGCGGACGGGGTGGACGGGGTGAGGACGTGCGTGCTGCGACCCAGCAATCTCTTCGGTCCGGGCGATTCCAGCTTGGTGAGGTTTGTTGCTGGATATGCAAGGTCTCCCTTGGGCAAGGTATTCCAATATGAATATGAATTTGACTTTGTTCCTGTGATTTGCTATTATAAAACATGACCTTGTTCCTGTGATTTGCTATTATATAAAACATGACCTGGAAATTTTCCCCATGCTTCTTCAGACTATGAAATACTAGTTTTCTTATGTACTTCTTTTTCAGTTTGTAATAGGCAGTGGCAGTAACATCTCTGACTTCACCTATGTGGAAAATGTGGCCCATACCAATATTTGTGCTGAGCAAGCCTTGTCTTCGAATGCAGCTTCTGTAGCTGGGAAGGTACATTTTTAGAGATAACAGGGCTATGTTTAGCCATATTACTTATATGATTAATTCTGCTTACTGAACTTTTACAGCCGTATTTTGTTACCAATGATGAATCTATGGAAACATGGGAGTTTATGAATTGCATGATGGAAGCCATGGGTTGTCAGAGGTATTTCTCCCTCCTCCTTCGCCGATCTCTACCCTTTGAAGTTAACTTGTGAAGTTAACATGTGCTGTGGTTTCTCATCCATTTAGGCCCAGGATTAATCTTCCTGCCAAGATGTTAACATCTGCAGCCTTGCTCTCCAAAATGACCCATCACAGGCTTGGTTTTAAAATGCTTTCCACCCCTCTTCTCCATCCAGATACAATAAGCTTCTTGTCATGCACTAGAACCTTTAACACTTCAAGAGCCAGAAGATTACTTGGATACCACCCGATTGTATCACTGGAGGTGAGCTTGTTTTGTTACCTTGCTATGTTGCAATCATATATATTCCTTTGGATCATTTGTTTGGTACTGCCCATGTTTTGATATGTTCCTTGTAAAGGCACACGAGCCCCTTCAAGGGCTTCCTTTTTTTGCAATGCAGATGTTGATAACTAATAAATTTTAATGTTTAACTTGTATCAGGATGGAATTATGAGAACTGTTGGATCATTTTCAGAACTATCAGATAATTTGGGGTTGTCAAGAAAACAAGGTTCCTGTGGATCATCGAAGGCAGATAAGCTGCTAGGAAGTGGAACAGGTGATATAATCCTTTTTTTTTAAAAGAAAATATCTCTCTTGTGTTTTCTGTTTTCCACCAAATTGAATGAACAAGAGCCTCGGATATCAAACTTTCTGATATGGTGCTGTGTAGAACACTTTTCATTGTTGTTTATTTACTAATCACTCGGGTATGATAAATATTTGATTTGCACTGTTGACATCTTCCATTTCCACTGCAGCTGCTGATATTCTTCTCTGGAGGGATGAAAAGAGAACCTTCTCATTTGTCACAGTATTGTTTCTGCTTTTCTACTGGTTCCTGCTTTCAGACAGAACTTTTGTTTCTTCGGCTGCCAAATTTCTTCTAGTGCTCTCCCTTGGTCTCTTTATACATGGTCTGCTGCCTTCAGAAGTGTACGTGTTTTGATTGCTCAGCTACCTTTCGAGTACAATAATCTGAAATTAGTATTCCCCAGTTCTTGCAAAATAATTTTGTATTGTACTATGTTTGGATACTGAAGTTGAACTCCTATTTCAGGTTTGGATTTACAGTTGAGAAGGTTACATCCCATCATTTTGAAGTATCAGACTTAGCATTGAGGAATTCACTTATGTGTCTGGCTTCTGCATGGAATGGGAGCATTCATAAATTAAGGATTCTAGCAGAAGGGGAAGACTGGAGTTTACTTTTGAAGGTTGGTGTTTAGCTTTGTGTCTCCTGGAGGCTTTGTTCATTAAAAATACCCAATATTAGGTTCTTTTCCATTAGGTGCTGCCTACTAAATTTGGGCTCCTTGAGCCCGCATATGCCGTTTGGATTTAATCTACTTCAGTGATTGGTCTATCTCTAGCATATTCATGAACCAAATTTCCCCCCTGAAGTTATAGCATTAGGTATATTTGTTTACATAAAATTTAATATACACACACTGTTACTATTCAAAATGTTTCTGAATTTCATCTTAGTAATTAAAGTCTTTGGTTAGCTTGGTATATTTTTGGCCCTTTTGGCTTTAGTTGATCTAGAACTAGAAATAATTTATATGAGGTTACTGTCTTTCTGTATCTTAAATGCATCAATACATCATTTTTTGGTCATGTTTAGTTGATGCTTGTAGGTTACTCTCGGTTTAGTGATTGTCAGAAGGGATCAATCATTCCATCTCAGTCGGTGAATAACTTACAATGTTAAGATAATGCTGCTCGATTAACTGTGTTTAGAATGATGCAAAAATAACTACTCAAGTTTTCATAACCATAAGATAGGCTTTAAGTTGAAACTCACTGCTAATCAATATAAATCCTGACATGACCGGGGAAAATGTAGCTAAAATGAAATCATGACCATATAAGAATCAAATTACAAATGATTGATCCATAGTTTCTTCACTGTTTTACAGGTATTTGCATTTCTGTACAGCATCAAACTAATGCTGAGCTTTCAGTTCAGAATTCTGATGGGTTTTGGTAAGGGACTTTCTTTTGCCACTTAAACATTGTGATCAATTGATCATTTAGTGTTGTAAAATAAATTGATGATCTGCTTCTCTACTGTATGCAGTACTGGCATCCTTGTTCATTGTCTTCATTGTCTATGAGCAATGCGAGGAAGAAATTGACAGTTTGGTGGCAATTGCTTCTGTCAAAGTCAAGTGGCTAATAGACAGAGTAGTTGAAAATTTGCCGGCTTCTTTGAAGGCATATATAGCCTAGAGGAGACATCTGAAGGATGTGTCACCAACTCACCATGGTGCTCCTATATGTAAAAATTCTTAGTTCTTTTAAGCTAACATGTCCTGTGCGATTTACCCAAATGTTTGACTGACCCTTCCATATTCATGTTCAAGTGGGAATCCTTTCTCGCTCCTGTTTACAATTCGTGTGTTGTCATATATTATGCAAGGTTATGTCTGGGATAAGCGATCCGTTTTCTGTGAGATCTCAAAATATTGGCCAGTTGCCTGTGCTTTATGCTCGCGTCTCGCGTGGGCATCCAACTACTAATTAAAATATCTTTAGCTTTAACCAAATTTATAGAAAATACATAAATATGCCTATAATAACAAGAAAAAAATATTAGGTATACTATGAAATATATTTTAGTACTTGGTCAGAGGTAGGAAGAGGAATTATTTAACATTTGTGGTTCTGTGCTGAAGAAGTTTGGGCTCTCATGGTAAGTCACCTCGTTACGAACAACTGCTACTGCGAACGGCCAACCTAGCTACAGTAGAGATCATCAGTTCCATTGCTACTGCGAACGGCCAACCTAACATTTGTGTTTCTCATTTTGGACTTTGTACCATGTCAGGATATATATTTTCTCTCTAACACATATGGCCCTGCGCCACAATGTCGGGAATATGCCATGTGTTCTAACAAAGAAAATTCTCATAAACCTAAGTGAATACTCCCTCCGTTGTAAACTATAAGTCATTTTAAGAATTTTGAAGAGTCAAATCATCTTAAGTTTAATCAATATTATTGAGAAATTATAAAGATTTGTGACATCAAATAGTTATACTATGAAAATATAGTTAACGAAGAATCCAATGATAGCTAGTTGACATCCTAAATATTATTATCTTGTTGTATAAATTTGGTCAAAGTTGAGATGATTTGACTCTTCAAGATTTCTGCAGTGACTTACAATTTGAGATAGAGGGAGTAGCAAGTAACCCTCGGAATGGAATTTCGTAGCTGCCGACATAGGATCTCGATAAAAGATCAAAATTAGCCCATAAATATACGCCGCAATGCTTGTGGACTTATGGTTGAGCATCTATGACCTCTTTATAAACCCATCTAGAATAGTACATGCTACAACATCACAATGCTTTAGAGCATCTCCAAGAGTTTGCCATCTTCACTTGGCATCCATCTATTTTTGACAAAACAAGAAAAAACCTCCTCCAACAGTTTGGCATCCAACTTGGCAAATTTTAGCAAGTTGCCAAATTCCACCCCTCCACGCGCACGTAGTGGTTTGCCATCGCGTTGCCATCGGGCCCTGGCCTCTCATCGGTCTTCTGGGGTGCGCATGCAACCACTTGATTTTTGCCATCGCCCATGCAACCACTTGATTTTTGTCAAAACAGTTGATCGGTTGAAAATGGACCTACTATTTTGATTTTTGCCAAGCCCAAATGGCAAACTATTGGAGATGCTACAATATTTCACTCGCCATATGTTTTAAACACTTGCCAAATCACAAGATTTAGCAAGTGAATTTTAGCAAACTCTTGGAGTAGTGAGCTAGGCACATAAACTCGACCGAAACAATTCCAATAGACAAGATCGCCTTCTAGAGATCAATGGGCATCAATACCATGATGTAGTTAGAGTAGATAGGAAGTTAACACAACTGATGAAGCGGTGGGGGCAATTACAAGTTCAAATTGCGTTCAGCTGCACATGAGCAAACAATTCTTTCATCCTTGAAATCCAATAGCCCTAGAATCGAAGTATATGCATATCTTTGATTATTGTCCTTGCAATATCTTTGTACTAATCCATTATCCATGTGTTAATGCAACGTTGCACTGTCTAAGCAATTAAGCAAAGCTTCTCGGTGATGGGCTGATAGTAACAGGTGTGACAAGTGGTCAATGAACAAGGAATAGAGATACCCAAATTCCTAGAGTATGTATCCATGTTGATGAAGAGTTTGTCGTTGACAACAGTTAGCAGCTTTTGAGGATGTGGCAACACGATTGCAATTAAGGCTAGTCTCAGTGGATGTTTCATGAGCGTTTCATGCACATTTAATATAGCGACACATCAGCATAGAAGGATTTTTTGCATGAAATGGAGAGGAGAGAGAGTAAAATCGTTTCACCATGGCACCATGGTGAAACGCGGTAGCGGTGTTTCCAACGTCTTGGTAACTGGGAGAAACGAGCACTGAGGCATTTCATTGCTATTTTTTTTGGTGAACTGAGCATGCCTACGGCGGGGATATGAGAAAAAAGAGACGCATGGGCCCATGAAGTCTAAAAATAGTTCTATGAATCTGTGCAATGAAATTTACATTAAGAGAGGTATCCGTTTCACAATAAGTTTCATGTTTTTGAAAAGTGTGAGATGAAACGTTGCATTGAGACTAGCCTAAGGGGCCAACGACACATGAATGTTAGATCACCAATTTTTTTTTTTTTTGAAAGATCTAGATCACCAATTTATGGTCATCATTTGGATCGATGGCGTGAAGGGGCAATGATGGAGGCCACGGGCGTGAGTCGTTTAATTTTATTTCTTCTCCTCCTTTAAAGCAAACTGATGAAAAAACTTAAAATTTTGGCCACCGTTTTTCAGGTACAACACGTGGGCATGTTGTTACGAGTAAAGTCCTTTGATCCTCAAGCTTTTCCAATAATCTCTAGTAACATCTTTTGCATTCGAATGGTCACGATGGCAGAGACTCAAGACCTCTTTTGGCTTCTCTTATCCAAATCACCTAACACTTTGCAGTTCTAGTCCCACGATCCACTCTAGAAGGTATATATAGACATAGATACAAATACAAATATAGATATACTCCCTCCATCCCAATGAATCGTTTTAGCACCTGGCGTAAAGACCAAGGAGAGGGATGAGTAGGGGTGGAGTAGAATGAGTTTTTTTTTTAATTGAGTAGACTGAGTTTGGTGGTAGAGAGGCTAGGCAAGGATGCAGCTGTGAGTTATAAATGCCTCTGACACTAGTACACTAGGGAGCTAGGGCTACTGGATTGCAACAGCAGGTGGTCCACCACCTACAATGGCACATTTTGTGGGACATGGATGAATCATAGGTTGACATTCTTATTGGGACAGAGGAAGTAGATTTGAATACAGAAGATACATGGAGGGTAATAACCATAGAGAGGACGTTTTTTACACGTCACACGTGGCGGGTACAATCAAAATAACGATGACACCGGTTCAGACTCCAACACATCGTGTGCTCTGAATAAGTACGGACCGAACCACCCAAATCCACCGTGCAGAGTCCAGACTCGACAGCCCTCGTGCTCGCGTGCAAATCCGACCCCCGATTCCCCGTCCTCTAGGGTTCCCTCTCCGCCGCGACCCCTCCGTCTCCGCCGCGCCGGCGATGTCGTCGGAGCCTCCGCCCACGGAGTCCCCCGAGGCGCCGGCCCCCGCCTCCGGCTCCGGCTCGGGCTCCGGCTCCCCCACCCCTTCGAAGGACGCCGTCGGCACCGATGGCGGCGTCTCTGCGGGGGCCCCGGCGACGAACACGCTCTGGGTGGGCAACCTGCCCTTGCACGTGACCGAGGGCGATGTGCTGGCGCTGTTCGGGCCGCACGGCGCGCTCGATTGCGCCCTCGCGCGCGCCGGATCTCGCAGCTACGCGTTCGTCCTCTTCCGTTCCCCGCCGACGCCCGCGCCGCCGTCGAGGCCACCCGCGGTGAAAAGATCAAGGGGGCCGTCATGCGCACCGAGTTCGCGCGGCCGGTAATTTAGTCCCTTCTGCCCCATTATCGCTGGGATCTGCTCCCTCCCGCGCTAGATTGTTCCCTTTGATTGATGAAAATTGAACAAAAATTCGAACCTAGATTTAACCTGCGATTTGTGTCCTCAACGCCACGCGATTTTGATTGAAAATTAAACGAAAATTCCGCCCTAGATTTACCCTGCGATTTGTGTCCGCCACGCCACGCGATCTTTTTTGCGCTAGCTTCCGTTCCACAAACGAGCCTCGCGCAGCCGTCGAGGCCACCCGGGGTGAAAAGATCAAGGGGCCGCGATGCGCACCGAGTTCGCGCGGTCGGTAATTTAATTCCTTCTGCCCCGTCACTGGGATCTGCTCCCTCCCGCGCTAGATATTTTTGATTGAAAATAAAAAAAAAAGCCCTAGATTTACCCTGCAATTTGTGTCCGTGATGCCACACTTCTTTTTCCTTGCTAGGGTTTAGGTGGGCCTTTTATTGTGATAGTGGATATCCATCTGGAATTTGTAGCTGCTGATGAAAAATGCTACACAGACAGTTTTGGTCGAGGACACTGGCCGTATGCTATGTGTATCTGTTTGCAATCTGGCTGATTAGGTCCTTATTATGTATTACACAAGATGCTCCTTTCCTCGAATATTTCTTACACGGTAGCACTTGGCCCGACGATTCATGCAAAAATGCAGGATGATGCAGTTTTATATGCTACTTAGGATCTAAATTGTTTTGAAGATTCAGTGTGCAATGTGTTTGTTATGGTTTAATTTTAAGTTATAGGGTCCAGTTTGTTTCCATGTTTTTGTTGGAATCGAAGACTGAGTACCATGTGGCCATGTATTTATAAGATCTTGTTTGTTGTTTTGGTTTTACAGGCTAAAGCTGTTAGGAATCTGTGGGTTGGTAGCATTAGCCCATCGGTTTCAAAGGAGGAGCTTGAGGAGGAGTTTCAGAAGTTCGGAAAAGTTGAAGGGATTGCATTCTCCCAAGATCAGACTTCAGCGTACATTGATTTTGAGAAGCTTGAAGATGCAATTTCTGCTCACAGAGCTTTGAATGGAAAAACTTTAGGTGGCAAGGAACTCTGTGTTGATTTCCAGAGGTCCAAGGGAAGAGCGGTGTGTATCCATGTTGGCTGGATTTTTATTTCTCTGTTAAAATTTTATAGTGGATTTTCTTCTTACAACTTATTTCTACTGATTTGTATAGGAATGGTCAGATGCGAGCAGCTTTAATGGTAGATTATCAGGGCCAGTGGGTGATAAGAGAGGCATTGGCCCCCTAAAGGTGCACTGTTTAGATATATATGTAGTTCTCGTATATGCTCTGTTGATGTTGCTTACTATCATATTCTGTTTACCTGGCAGGGTTCTTCTGGAATACGGACGCGAGAAGCACAACCTACCAATGTTCTCTGGGTTGGATTTCCAGGTGCTTATAAAGTCATTAATGAGGAGGCACTTAAGCAAGCCATGTCAGCATTTGGTGTCGTTACGAAGATAAAAACTTTCCAGACAAGGCAGTATGCTTTTGTTGAGTTTGCAACTGTTGCAGAAGCTTATAATGCTAAGATGAATCTAGATGGTCATCTTTTCAATGATCAAAGGATTCAGATTCTTTTCTCAAACAGTGAGCTCGCGCCAAATAAATTGGATAACCCTACATCGGTTGCTGGATTTCCCAGAACAGAGATGTATTCCAGTGATGGCCGAACTTTGCAAGGGTATGATCCACCAAGAGGAGGAAGATCAAGGTATTATGATTATGGGGGTATGCCTACTCCAGGTGGTGTCCTTTCACAAACTGAACAATTTGACCCAAGAGAAGCAAAAAGAATGAGGCTCGATTCTGGTGCTGACCCTTATGATGCAAGGGCAGGCAGCGCAGGTCCTTATTCTGCTGGGTACCGTCATCAGGGCAGTCATGCTGAGGGAAGCTCAACTCCTGTTATTCGAGTCCGGGGCATAGTGCATCGAACTTCATACATTGATCATTGTTGGCGTGGCAGTATTGCCAAAGGTGGATCCCCTGTTTGTCGTGCTCGTTGTTTGCCTATAACAAAGGGCAGTGACATACCTCTGTAAGTCCCAAACATCGTTGCACAAGTATTTGTTCTGTATATATAAATTTGAATTGTGTTTGTTAATGATCATACTCTGCTATTTAAATTTTGCAGACCAGACGTTATGAATTGCTCAGCTCGGACTGGATTGGATATGCTGGCGAAGCACTATGCGGATGCCACTGGATTTGACATTGTCTTTTTCTTACCAGATAGTGAAGATGACTTTGTTTCTTATACTGAGTTCTTGCGTTACCTGGGCTCAAAAAGCCGGGCAGGGGTTGTAAAAGTTGATGCAGGGACTACTTTATTTTTGGTGCCACCATCAGATTTCCTAACAAATGTGTTACAAGTTGATGGTCCAGAGCGCCTTTATGGTGTGGTATTGCACATTCCACAAATCTCTGCTGCTGCCGCACTAAGGCCACAGTTAGCTGGGACAGAACAGCAACCTTACTATGATGAAAGGGAAACTCTGCCTACACAAAGAAAGTATAGTATCATTTCTCCTAATGACAGTGGCCACCTTGATGCTGATTATCGGGCATCTTTGCATGAGGATTCAATGCATCGTTTGGGGCATATTCCTGGAAGGCCTCGGGTGGATGAAGGCCAAGCACTCCAGCCAGCTCTTGCAGGTTATCCTGCTAATCAAGCAACTGGGCTGCAAGCACAATCTTCACTCAAGCCTGACATTATGGCTACTTTAGCAAAACTTCTGCCTAATGTGCAATCATCGCAGCTAGTAAGTGGTCAGATGAATGCCACAGAGAGACCATCACAGATGCAGGATCCATCTATGCTTTCAAAAGTATGGACCCCTGAAAACCAAGTTACTGCTTCAACTTCATCCTTTGGACAAATTGCTAATGCTCAGCATCCAGGACAGCAATTTAGCAGGCAAGCTTCAGCTGCTCATTTGGCAAACTATGGGAACATGGCGAGTGCACAGGAGCGACAGCATACTGCTTACAATCCTGAAGTTGCTTTGAACTTACCACCACCACCTCCACTTCCGACAGTACCACACAGTTCTGTGACATTACCATCTCAAGGTGGACACAGTTTGCCCACACAGACAAACCAGCAACTGTATCAGCCAGAGCAGTATTATGTGCCCCAAAGCAACTATGGTCCATTAGCTCCAGCTAGCCATTCTAACATTCAAATCAGCAACACTAACAACCCCAACCCTACCATTCCACAAGTGAACCCTGTACCTCCAACAAATAATCAGATCGGGAATTTGGCCCAGCTCCAGCATTCTATGCCACCGCATGTTGATAGAGCAAGTCAGGATTTCTCTTCTCAGGGGCAACAGCAAAATCTTGGTCCTGGTGCTGCACAAGCTCCGGAGGAGGATAAAACCAAGAAATACCAGGCGACACTCCAGTTGGCTCAAAACTTACTGCTTCAGATACAACAGCGGATCTGGAAATCAATCATGAGACCCAATTATTTTGCTTCGGGTAAGTCCACCTCTTTTAATATTTACTGTTTGCTATATCTTATTATCTGCTTGTGCAAGGTTCCTCTAATCATTGTTAGCCTAATCCTTAAAGTAGCTTGCATTTGGTAAGTTAAAAATCTAATTCCATGAAATGAGTTTGTTTTTAAACAAAGTCGCCATTGTTTGCCATCTCAAGATTGTGTTAGGTTGGCTTAGAATTTAGACAACACACAATTAACACTGAAACATTAGAACAAACTTTAATCTTAGACATTCATATCCTTGTCAAGTAAGGCCAGTATATATGCACACTTGATTTTAGTTTTATGTTGACATCTGTGTATTCTTTCTTGACTGCCTGCTAAATCTGATCTGCACAGTTTCTTGGTAGTCTAGTGAGAGTTTTAGCATTACAGTAAAACAGTAGATGAAGTAGCCATCATTGTTAAAACACCACGTTGCTTACTAATTGATTAATGTATGGACATCTTTAATGTAATGGTTTCATGATATCTATACTTGAGAAGCAGTGGGGATACCTTGAAACAAAATGAAACAAGCTTTCTTCACCAGCTTTAACGCAGTTCTTGGTTCTCGTGGTAAAGTGAGTACCATTTCTCACAATACGATGAGAAACCATGCTACAGTATGGTGATTCGTCTACTGCGAACCCTGCTGTCTTCTGCGAGACTCGGTTTAGATGCCTTACGGTGATGTTTTGTTATCCAAATCACCAAACTCATTTCGTCCTTACTGCGAACCCTGTAGTATTCATCCTTGGCATGCTGCAAGCCTCGTTTCAGCCGAACAAAAAACTGGCATTCACAGACCAAACGACATAACGGCAATGAAAACGGTGAACATCGTGGTTAAACATCTTCTGAAATTTCCTGGCTGATAGCCATATGTTGATCCATTGAGCTACGTTGGATTCTCTGATTCCCCTTTTTCATGCCTCTTGTTACATGCAAACTGGCATGTGGCATTTGATAGCAGCCCGCAGCGCCAGCTGCAATCACTTGCCTGCCTCTGTTTTCATGTAGCTAGTTCATCGGAGCATCGATGGGCTCGTAGGATAAGTGCACTAAACGGAGTATAATGGAGCATCGTGGCATCGATCGTAGAGGCGATTGTCCATAATGAGCTTGTCAGTACAAACATATCATTCGTTGGACTAAATCGTATAGATATGGATTTCAGCGCCGCACTCATCGATGAAGCAAAACTATGCCCTAGTAGTTTGCGTCCTGTAGGTCCTGTAGCGATTCGGCCATCGCGAATGCCTTTTATTTTAATTATACGCTCGCACGTGTCCCTATTTTCCCTAAAGAGCGCCGGCCTTATAACGAACAAGGTGAGCTTATTTTCCCTAAAGAGCGCCGGCCTTATTACGCACCAGTGGTAGGGTTCGTTCGCTCCAGGCCCTGCGTACAAACAATGCAGTGCGTCGTTCGCTCGCTCCAGTCCCGCGGGTACCTACAGAATTCAACTATGTTTCTTTTACGTGAGGCGTCAGTAGGAGTACGTGGGAATACTTGCCCGGCTTCTCTCGCCGAACACGTTCTGCAAGCGGGCAATCACTGGCACGGTTTGCTTCCGCTACTCGTGCGTGCGAACATCTCCGTTCTGTCTATGCTCACATGGTGACACGTACACGTTTACTGTTTGATAGATGGCCAATGAACCCATGACACGGTTTTTTTCGACGCACGGGGTTGATATACACGCTTGGTCGGCGTCTGGGTGCACTATACTTGCTTATTAAATTAAAATTATTAATAAATCAGTAACAGTATATTAATTAATTAAAGCAGTGTTATTATATAGTAAAACTACAGAGCAGAGTTGATAGATTCGTTTTCTCTTGAGTAATAACTGGGTAAAAGCGAGAGGGAATATAGTTCATATAATAGCCACTCTGTAAATCGCTTTCGTTCTCTCTCATCTCTGAAAGTTCTATATCCGACGTGCTAGTGGCCCTTGGCTGTCCAAAGTCAAGCTGGGCTGAATCATGGGGCGCTTGACCCATACAGTTACGATTTTGTTCGGATTTCCAACGCTTTCTGTTAGGCAGACACAAATTGCTTCAAGTTCTCATTCCACGCTTATCCTCGAACTAGCACCTAAACCTACATGAATTAAAATGAAATGAGAGGCTTCAGTCTGGCAGTAGTGGAACTTTTGTGATGCGTTTCCTGCATTAGACTCGATTAAATAACATATGCAAACTTCTATATGCGTTGCATTATCGTTTTCGTTATTTATTATCCATCTGCAAGTCAGATTCTTCACCGTCATATTCCTGACAAAAACGTTTGTGTATAGGTACTCTCAAGTCTCGTCTCAGCCGGTCTCAAACTGCAGCGCACAACGGAAGCGGCCCATGGTCGCCTGACACCAACACCGACCTCTACCGACCCCAGTTCTGTCTTTTTCAAGGAGACAGACATTACCAGAAAACTGTTTCTTTTTCTTCTTTTCTAAATAGCAGACATTACCAGAAAACTGTTTCTTTTTCTTCTTTTCTAATAGCAGACATCACCAGAAAACAGTTTCTTTCTCCTTTTATTTTCCATATATTTGATAATATAGATATTCCGGCATGGATTTTGTACTCGTATATGTTAGCATGGCCTCGTGTTATATTATTATATCATTTACTCCTTTGAAGCCATATGTTATTGTGCACTGTGCTGTGTACTTTTGCTGGTTGCTGATTCCAGCTGAAGGGAAGCTTGTTCAGACTTCAGAGATTCGAGTGGAGTCGGCTCGCGTAGCAGCGCATCGCTCCATAGTCGTAGTCCGTAGGTTCGCTCGATGCGGGCTCTCTATCTGTAAAAACCACAGCGACACTGCATGGATAAGAATGGTCCAGTATACCTCAGCAACACTGCATTGATATCGTAGAAGACACCAGAAATGGCAACAACAACGACCTTTCCCCCTTAAACTCAACTAGGAGGATTCTTTGTTTGTTTGTCATTTTAGGAAGCAACTTTTCCTTTTCAGATTACATATAATAATCCCTGTCTCGAAGTACAATGCATATCACTTCTAAAGTTAAATTGAAACGTAATGCATCCTATGTGGTGTCTAGTCCATGCCTAGATTTAACAAAGTTTGGAAGCTATAGTCGAAGAAGAAACACCTTAATCTTTTAGTGGAAGAAAAAGCATCTTAATTGGATCTATGGGTGTATGCACCATTTGAGCATTGTTGTATTAAGTTTCTTAAGATTTTAAGAATGCATTGGGACATAGAGAGTAGAAAATTGTTTCCCTTCTCTTTTTTTTTTTTTTTTTTTTTTTTTTTTTTTTTTTGTCGCCTAGCCTTTTTGAAGCACTGCTCCTATCCTTTCGGTCTCATCTCCATTCCTCTCCTTTTGAGCATAGTCATGTGGCATGTCGAAGGCTAATGCTAATTGTGAAGCATTGCACTTGTTAAAAGGGTTCCACGTCCTTTGCAGCTCAGTAGTCGCTCGAGCTTTGGAGCTCAATCTTAAGCACTTTTGTCACTTAAGGTACAAATCACTTAGATCTAGCTATCGGCAGCCCTCCTAGCTACTCAAGCGAGGGCTATGACGTGCATAGTCGGCACCATTGCTCCCCATGCTAGAACAAGTTATATTCACCAAGTTGAATGGGCCAACTGAACCGACGTAACCCAAAAAGAGGGCTCCATGTTGTGCCTAGGCCAAGGGTCGAGCATATGGGTGATTACAACACGGTCCAACTCTGCCATGACTCATTTTTATCAACATGAAACCTAACCCAAACCTCATGTGTATAGACCCATGTAACAAGAAGATAGATGGTCCATCGTCTCTGGCTCCTGATGAAAGGACGCTTAGATTGTGGATTTACAATCATGTTCATGTTCTAGATTAGGTATCTTGTTTCTAATAGAAGTTTGAGGTACGGTTTTGACAGGCTTGTGTAAAACTAGACTTGTGCAAACCTGCATTATCTAATACAATCAAATCTCGCGTACCGACTAAAAGAGCATTGAACATGCTTAAACCTACTTAAGAGTCTTTTACATAGACAATTAACACACGAGCTAACTGCACACCGTAATATGAGTACTTTCGAGTGTAGGATATTTTTTTTTTCGCTTCTTGCACTCCAGCGTTCTTTGTCCATCTATGTCATGCGAAAAATGCCCAAGGGATAAAGTGACAGACAGACGACACTGACAGCCTCTTCTCTCTCCAATCCTCTCGTCATTTCCTCTCGCTTCTGCTCGGTTGCAACCCAGGCAGCGCGTAGATCTTGTTCTTGCTCTTGGACGAGAATTCTCCTCAAGCTCTCCGATTTCTGTTCTTGCGCCGCTGCAATCCAACCCCGAAATTCTTTTGCGGCGCAGTCTTCACCCGAATCTTGCTTGGGAGGTCGTAGCCAAGAAGATGAACAAGGACAAGGCTCCGATGCCGGGGGATGGCGGCCCCAGCGACGGCTTGCCGCCGCAGTCCGCGCGCCGCGCCGGGGCGCCGCCCTCGTCGTCTACCCCGCCGCCGGAGTACGACATCAGCCGCATGCCGGACTTCCCGACCCGGAGCACCGGCCACCGGCGCGCGCACTCCGAGATCCTGGGCCTCCCCGACGACCTCGACCTCAGCGCGCCCGGAGGCGGCGACGGGCCGTCGCTGTCGGACGAGAACGACGAGGAGCTCTTCTCCATGTTCCTCGATGTGGACAAGCTGAACTCGTCGTGCGGGGCGTCGTCGGAGGCCGAGGCTGAGGCTGAGTCCTCGTCCGCCGCGGGTGGCGGCGGGGAGGGCGCTGAGCTGGGCCACGCGCCCAGGCCGAGGCATCAGCACAGCCAGTCCATGGACGAGTCCATGTCGATCAAGGCGGAACAGCTGGTCGGGGCGCCGGGGATGGAGGGGATGTCGTCTGCAGAGGCCAAGAAAGCAGTGTCTGCGGCGAAACTGGCTGAGCTTGCTCTTGTTGACCCAAAGAGGGCTAAAAGGTCTGCTTTCTCACAGAATTGTATGTTTATTCTTGTGAAATTTCATCTATTATGCAATTTTTTTTCTGGGTACTTGGTTCAGTTGGCCAGGTTTATTTTTAAAACAGATTTGGATACAATGATTTGGAATTGGTTCATTATTTGTTGATCATTTTCATATCAAATGATTGCATTAGTAAATCTGCCTTTGCTATATTCTTAGTAAAGGTAGGTTAGTGCATTATCTGTTGAACATTTTCACAGAACAGGTTGCGTGAGCGGCAAGGTGGATCGGTAGATGGTAGGTGAGACTGAGGGCGAATTACATAGTGATCTTAAACTAATAATCTGATTCTTAGGTTCAAAGAGCCAAATAATGTATTCAGGGTTGCTTTGCACAAGTAGTATTGAGGGTGAAAATGTCTGATTCCCGTAGCTTCATGTTTGTTGTGAAATTTCTTCTACATATAGTCCTTTTACGTACAAATCAGTTCTGTTAAATAGTCTTACTTTGAATGACTACGTTATATGTTGGTCATTTCACATCAGACAGTTGCATCTGGAAATCTTTCTCTGAGATCTTTAGCTAAGGGAAAAGTTACCATGTTATGTAGTTTGGAACTTTGAATGAATGGAAATGGTATAGGTAATCAAGGTTTGCTTCATAGAGTGGGTCAGGTTATAAGAAATATTGGTCATATTACAAGAATGGTCATGGGCAGGTGAGGGGAATAAGAAATGTCACATTCATAAGGCCAAACAATCAAAGAGTGCAAGTGTGGTTTGTTCCCTCAGTTTTAGAGTCCTTCCATTGCCTCCTTTTCAGAATGATCATTCTTCAAGATAAATTGAATTTTATGCTGCAAATAAGCATGCTTATACTGATTTATTACCGGTGTCATTTAACAGGATTTGGGCTAATAGACAATCTGCTGCAAGATCGAAGGAAAGGAAGATGCGATATATTGCTGAACTCGAGCGCAAGGTGCAAACCCTGCAAACAGAAGCCACAACATTGTCGGCTCAGCTAGCATTGCTGCAGGTAGACACTATTTCTCTGGAGCTTCCTTATGGATTTTTCTGGTTTTGAAGTTAGTCTTGAACTGGCTGCTGGGGTTCTTCCTGAGATCATCAAGGTTTAGGAACTGATAGACAATTGATGTGTACTGAAGAAGCATGATTTAAGAAACGAAACTGGCCACCAGTCGCTGGAACTTACAGTCTTTGCTCGAGCCTGCAGTTGAGTAGTTGATGTGTGGTTCAAATTATGTTAGATGCCTTAATATAATTCCACACACAGCCCGGCTCCTGGCTCCCTGCTACCACATGCGTGGGAACCCAGCACTTGTGTTCTGCACTTCCTGCTCTCATCAACATGTGTTTTTAGGGATCTACTGCAGTCCACATTGATGACTTTTAATCCATACTATTTATTGCCTTGGCATATGCATGATAAGCATAGTTTGGGCGTTAGGCATAGTCGTTTGATTGCAAAATGCTTAAATGCTATTTAATTTTAATTCAAGGTGAAGTTATAGCTTTTTCATTGTCATAACTCATAACCATAGCTAGTGTTTTTCGGAGAGATCAGGGGTTTGATCCTTGAATCCCTCCATATTTATGTCATACCAGCTGCCAGTTTCTTTTTGTGTAAACCAGCTCTTTGTCCTGTTTTAAAAGGCTGTGCTAAAGAACTATCTGTTAAGAACCATTTGATCTGTCCAACATACTTCATCATGGTTCTTCTCAGATGTTGCCATTTTTTTAATACAAAATAGTACTGAGTAAATTTGCTTTCTTTATGGAAAGGAGTGATGTTCATCAAGATGTAATTCCGGTACAATTGTACAAACACAATTGGCATCGCACAAAACACCACATTCATGTGGTTTACTACAGTAGAGCCACATGTGATGAGATATATCTTGGAACCCATATCCCTGTGGTTTGAAACTATTGATCAAAGTTGGCAATAATGCCATGCTTGGAGTGGCTTGATGGTTTTGTGGCATTACTTTCCTCCTCATTATGAGTGAGACATAGCCTTTATCCCTTCTTAGGTCTTCATACCATCCACATAGTTACCCAAGTAACAGGACTATAGGAGGTGTTTGATGTTCCCTAAATGGATATAGTGTTCACCAAAAAATTGATAAGAGGGTATACTTTATACTAGTTTCTTATGTCACACAAGTGATCTTTTTATTCATTGTCATATTATCTTAATGATTGGCCAGAACTATGTTGTGTACAGAAAAATATGCTGTGTAAAAAAGTTTTGACTTCTTATTAAAGCTTGGTGAAATGAGGTCCTAACTTTAGCAATTTGTCATTTTGTATGGAGCATCATTCCTTTCTGGAGCTACCAATGAACATACAAAATACTTGTGGATCACACCTAGATGCTTCACTATGCTCATGCGATTAATAACAGCTATTCTGCTCATTTACCTTGCTTTTGCTACTAACTGTTTTTCTACTTGTGTTGCTATGTCAGAGAGACACTACTGGGCTAACAACTGAGAATGGTGAGCTGAAGATTCGCCTGCAGACCATGGAACAGCAAGTTCACTTACAAGATGGTAATATTCATTCGACCCTTATGAATTATGATTGATGGATTTTTTACCCTGTTCAACATATTAGTTATTAGGTTTAGGTCTACTGCAGTAACAGTTAAACTTTTTCCTGCTTTTCCTTTGCATGCTGGCAGAGCTTGTTTGCATGCGAAATATCTGAGCATAGTTCACTATTGTTTGCTGTTCTTGGTGCAGCTTTGAATGACACACTGAAAGCAGAGGTCCAGCGTCTGAAGGTGGCAACAGGACAGGTGGGCAATGGTGGTGGAGGGACGATGATGAACTTTGGCGCCATGCCGCGCCCATTTGGAGGCAGCCAGCAGATGTTCCACAACAACCAAGCGATTCAATCCATGCTGGCGGCGCACCAGCTGCAGCAGCTCCAGCTCCACTCCCAGCCTCAGCAGCAGTCACAACATTCTCAGCACCAGCAGCAGCAACTGCACTCGCTGCAGGCGCAGCAGCAGCAACTACACTCGCTGCAGGCGCAGCAGCAGCAGCTCCAGCAGGCGGCGAGAGACCTCAAGATGAAAGGGCATCTGGGCAGCCAAGGCCAGTGGGGCGATGGGAAGTCTGGGAGCAGCGGCATCTAAGCTTTTACTGGCACTGGAATTTTGGTGTACGTGGTGGTTAGGACTGGAGATCATCCCTTGTTTTGGGAGGTGGTGTCATGCAAGTGTAGTTATCGTTAACTCAGTTATCTATCTATAGGCTCAGTTCAGGTTCAGTTTATCGTTAACTCGAGTGATCTATAGAATCAGGTCACCTGCAAGGTACTTCAGTTCAGAAACTCGGATGGTAACAGATGTTTATCTGCTGGATTTTGTTTGTATCTCTTTGCTAGTTTAAGGGTAAAAATGGTTGGAATTTCAGGGTTTCAGATGAAATGTCCCGTCTCAGTCAAGTATTCAGGTAGCACGGTACTAGATGTATTGCTATTGCATTCAGATATGTAGCCTGCCTTGGCTGCAGTGGTGGTGTAGCATTCAGAATTGTTTGACTCTTTGGTACTACTCGAGAATTGTTTGACTCTTCAGAAGCCAGAATTGCTCGACCATCTGGGTTCCTCAGTGAGGCTACATTATCGCTGTATAGTTTATGGTTAGCTCAGTTACCTATGTATAGCTATCAACAGTTCTGTTGCGAGTTCAGTTCAGAACTTCAGGTCGGATGGTCCTGGATAAAACGTGGTTGCGTCCTTTTCAATTTCCTAGATAAAAGGTAGTCTCGGATGGACCTGGATAGAATTTTGGCTGGGCCCTTTTTAGTTCGCTAGTTGAAGGCGGCAAAATTGGGGCATTTTAAGGATCTCTGATGAAACATAATATTCCATTTCACTTTGGTCAGGTACAATCAGGTAGTAGCCGTGCTCGTGAGGCTACTACTACTAGCCTACACTGCCACGCGTCGACGCAGCAAGGTTCTCGTCGTAGGTTGCCAAGCCTGGGAGGACGAGGGAGGAACGTCGCTACCGGCGCTGACCAAACGCAACTATTCCTTGGCCCCAAAAAGGGACGCGTCTAATATCCTGGGCCGGGTTGGTGCGCGCCGGGTGCACCCATCGGCACCAAACAACCCCTTGTTTACCGTTTCTGGTTCAACCACTAGTCCTAGTCCTATCACACCACCCCCCGACACGACCAGCATATAGCCGCCGTCACCCGCGTGGTCCTCCAACCCGTGCAACTGCACCACACCACACTGCACTGCACGCTCGCGCGCGATGCCGGAGCGCGCCGCAGGGTACGCGCCGCTGGGCGCGGTGGAGCGGCAGCGGCGGCGGGCGCTGTTCCTGCAGAGCTACCAGTTCTCGGTGGAGCGGCGTCAGGGGCCGGACTGGCTGTGCCAAGGCCTGGGCGGCCGCCTGGCGCGGAGGCTGCGCGAGGTCGGCGGGGCCGTGGCGAGGGCGGCCGGGCGCGCGCGCGGCGCCGCGCGTTGGTGGGTGGGCGCCGGGCTCGCCTGGGCGTGGCGCGGGTGGAAGCCCCGCGCCGACCCGCTGCTCGGCTGCTTCGGCTCCGCCTCCGCGGCGCACCACAAGTCCTACCTGCACGACTACGCCTGATGCATGCGTATCATCACATCGACGACGTGTGTATGTATGCACGTGCGTATCATCACATCGACGACGTGTGTATGTATGCACGGCAACGACATACTGCTACGTTACGCGGCTGCTTTGATATGATTGACAAGTGCCAACGTGTGCACACGTGTGGTGTATACTGTAGTGTATAGTGTATTGTTGATTTGTTGATACTGTATACTGTTTGTGTACTCGTGCAACGTCTAGCACACTGTGCGCTACCTGCCTACGGAGCACGTTCTTTGTGAAATGCATATACTAGCATATTAATTGACAGATTTTTCTTCTTCTTCTTCTCTTTTTTTTTTTTTCTCGAACACGACTTCACGTGTCTTTTATATTAAGAAGAAAAAGTCGAGACTTCTTCTTCTTGAATAAACAAAAGGATTGTGCATCTTTTTCATTAAGATAGAAGAAATAAATGTTTACATGGTGCGACATGGCCAGCCACGCACTAAACTTGAGTCTTCGTCTATATGGCAAACCAAACAACCATCAAATTGTGTTGATCTAAAGAGAACATCAAACTACTTAGATGCCTGTTCTCAACATAAATTGTTGTACTTGATTAGCTGCAGCAGCGATTGCTGGAGCGTTGTTGAGGTCCTCATGAAACACCTAGTTTTCGACATTATAGGTGATTAAGGCAAAAGGACGCCTATTCGGCTGATCACTTTTGCGGCTAAAAAACATTGTTTCAGCTGATTTGTGTGAGAGGAAAACACTGTTCCACGGTTAAAAAGTAGGATTGATTCTGGATGATAAGCTCAAGCGAACAGTGTTAATGACTCAAGGAGTCAAGCCTGTGTTTTTTTATCTACTGGTCAACTGTGTCGCAACTTATACAACCAGTCATGTAGGGAAGTACATCTGTCTATGGCTAGGACATGGAAAGCCAAGCCTGGAGCTGAACTACCAAACCAAAATCATAAGGAACACATGTGACGAAGAGGTGATCTTAGGTCTCCTTCGTTTGATCACATAGCGACATAGGTTAATTACACAATGGGTGGGCTTTCAGTCCGTGGCGCACCAAAGATGATCCTCTATCTAGTGTGAGCGTTTTGCTGCAATAGCGACGCCCAACACTTCCAAATTAACAGACCTTTTAGGGGGCGGGGCCATAAACTTAGCATGAGTAGGGCTAATGAAAATTACAACATCCACTCGTACCGTCATATAATTAACCAAATGTCCACCATGCCATGCCATCAATAATAAAATAACCTAAAAGCTAAAAGAGAGCCCTATAGATTTTAGCTTATGCCGAGAGCCTCTGCAAGGATGATGGTTCAACTAACATCTGAGCGCGGGCATATTTGGACACCCAACTCGGTCACCCGATGCTAATTACATGCAGGGCCCACCAACCAAAATAAAATTCCTCTCAAGGGATGGAACTAAAACTCATCTGCCGAAGACGAAACCAAATTTTTGCCAAAGGTGATCATCAGAAAGTTTGTTGTTCACGTGCAATACCAAAGCACACCAGCCTTTGGCACACGATCTTGACTCGTAGTTTGCCCTAAACCTGAGACAAGCACAAATAGGCAATCAGCTCCTCGCATTTTGCTACCGAACGGCCGACGGCGTTGTGGCCGGGCGGCGTGCCAAGATCCAAGGACCCATGAGCAGCAGCGTGGCCTCAGCTTCCTCCTCTCCGGCGACGCCGCCGTCGCCGCTGGCCCGCTGCCGGTCAGCTTCGGGCCGGGACTCGAGAGGTACGCCTTCACGCCGTCCCCGTCGCCCTCGCCGCCTCTCTCCGCCCGGCGGCTCGTCACCGCTGCTACGGGTAGTGCGCTCGGAGCCGAAGCTACGTTATTCTGCGCTGTCAGTGGACAAGATTATTCACCAAGAACTGGTGCCTCGAGGAACTACCAAGCCGCTTGATCTCAGAACGTGGTAAATAATAACAAGCAATGAACTGTTAACACTTCTAGTGTACATCCTGTATATTCTTGTGTCAATCACATCTATGTTTGCGTTGATTGTAGTTTGGAGCGGCTACTAATGTTAGTGTGCTGCTGTTGCTCTTCTTCTTCTAATAATTAATAAGCTGTGAGCGATCGAGGAAACATGCCTGCTACCAAACTTACTTTCAAGATCAAGATAATTTGTACTAGCTATGCCAAGAAGTTACTTCTTCCATGTGCCTTGTTAATACACTGCAGATAGTTCAGTGATCAAATATCTAGATAAGCGTGGAGTGCTGCCCAAACCCACACTCCACATCTTTTTTTTTTTTTTTGAGCCAACACTCCACATCTGCACCGGACTGTGAGCACGCCATCTGATCAACAGCCGCGTCTGCCTTCTGTCAACGGCCCAAGCACAGTAGGCAACCCAGGAAAGCAGAGGCCCAGGCGGCCCAAATCTGCGATACATGGGACAGGAGTGGGCCTAGTAGGAGCGCTTGAACGCGCTGGCTAAGGCAACGCCTCTGTAAGGAGGGAGAGAGCCGGAGACGGCATCAAGTTGTAAACCCAAATTCTGTTGAGTTTTAGCCCTTGAAAAAAGTTCAGTTACCTATCTGACCAAATAAGCAACTTCGAAAAAATTTAGGCCAGATAGGTAACAAAGCTTTTTTCCAGGGTCAAATAAGCAATAAGCTCAATTCTGCTATTCCCAACAAAGCATTCGTCGTCCTCCGTACCCACTGTTGTTAAGGAGATGTCTATGGAGTCTCTTGAAGAAGGAGCAACAGCTTCATTATCTCTATAGGCAACACAATCATAAAGCGTGTTGTAAGTTAGAATGGTATGTACTCTCTCTATCCCAAAAACAAAAAATGCCACATATGTTTTTAACGGTAGGAAGATAACTTAGATACTTTTTTTTTTTACAATTGAACGAGACAATTTGTCTTGTTGAAGTTTGATGATGAATCTAGACTAATTGGCGCATGCAGTGGCAGGAGGGCATGCACTCACTGAGCTTGGTACAACCAGCGAGTGAGGAGGAATGAGCGATAGGCTCGTTTGGTCTATGTTCCTGGTGCGGGAGCCACCGGTCGTGGGTTCGATCCCTGTATGGACGAACCTATGCTCCTCACCGAGGATTTTTCCCTTGAGAAAACTAGACGGGGTGTGTGAGCACGGCAGTCTCATATATACTTGACAATAGGGTCAGTAACATAAACTAACTTTGATAGATGGATCCCATAGGATAGGTGAAAGGGGAAGGCCCGTGAGAGGGGAATGCCTTTTTTAGAGCAAGTATAATAGCAGGTTGAATGCTGAGGTGAAGGAGAGAAGATAAGAGGTTCTCTTCATTCTCTGATTAGTCACAACAAATTTGTTTGGTGAAATGTGAATAGGTATTTATTTTATTTGTGAATTGATCATAGATCAACCGGTTGAATTCTTTGTGGTGGAACCTGTCTATTCGGGTTCAAATCCTCAACTTGCATGATTCATTACATTTTTCTAGATTTATTCTAGAATTTAACGATGCTATGCTTTTAGTGGTAATTCTGGAATAAAAAAGTTATTTTTTTTATTTTGGTGCTAGCAAAAAAATATTTTTCATTTTGTGTCCTACCATTTTTGCCACCTAAGTTTTATTTTATTGTATATAATACACTTGGTGATTTCATATCTGATGACTCCGTTTTTGTTAAGAGGCCATTCTTATATATATAGAGCAATTGGCCACTACACACACCATTGATGCGCGATGCGAGCTAATGTGAAAAAATAATAAATACACAGTGCACACTGAGATCTTAGTAGAAGTAAAGCATTTTTATCGAAACGAAATCCGATCCTTATTCCGGGTCCGTCCTCGATCGAGCGTTCCTGGAACTTTCGGTACTTCCGTGTCCTTGCTCCGCCGGTCGATAAAAACTATTCGGTTCGTAGGTAAGCTATAAGCTAGATGCGGCCGGCCACTTTACGATCGGAACCGCGGCGAGCAGAAGAAAAGAATCACGCATATGCGAAACCAGAGTGATGACGAGGTGATCACACGCAGCTTTCTTGGTTCTCCATATCCTGGTCGGTCTTTCCAGGCAGGGGAATCGAATCAGGAAAGTTACGAAGCGAACGAACGCCGAAACACACAGTCCGTTCATTGCTTAGAAAAGAAGAAGGAAAAAAAGGCAACTGAATCTCACAGACTGAAAATCTAGCTATCCCCACGACCGCGAGCATTTACCAATTACCACCACACATGTACCTTTCGACTCGATCTTTTGAAATTTGAATTCATAACGACCAGTCAATAAGCACACAGTTTTCTGACGACATTTGCTTCGTTCGTTGGCAAAATCAAAGACGCACACGCTCTGCGTGCCGAACTCGGTCGGATATGGAAGCGACGACGAGAGCAAGTACGGACGTATCTGCCGATGGATCGATCGAGTCCAAGTGGCCAAACCTCAACTCCTCCCAGTGCCAGTATTTCTATTGACATGACTCGCGCACCAAACCACCCGTATGTAGTCTTCCTACCGCCCTCCATAGTCCCATGCATGGTCAAACACAGATCGAGCACACAGGAGTATGCCGCACCACATGCAGTCACCTCGAAGCTGCGTAGTCCACGCGCGCGGCGGCATATACACCGGCTGGCCCCGGCCGGTTCTTCCCGTAGTTTCGTCTCGGCAGATCCACGCGCTCACACACACGGCTCCCCTTTCCACCGTGTAGCTAGGCTCTAGTGCTTGCCTCAGCAAACGCGTCAGGATTCCAATCCAACCGACCCCCGCCACCGACCCACCGGCGACCCCCCTCTCTCTATAAGTAGCGCACCCGCCACGCCCCGATGACCGAGCACCGGCAAACCCGCGCCAACGATCGAGAACTCGGCAACTCATCTCGTACATTCCAGCCAAAACACACGCGCCGCACCGATCAAGAACCTCCTTCCCTAAGCTTCCAGTACTTGGATCAAGCAGCTCTCAATCGGCTAAGCAGCGCGCCATGGCTTCGTCGAGGCAGCAGCTGGCGGTTCTCGCCGTGCTCGCGCTGGCTTTCCTCGAGTGCGCCAGCGCCGCGAGGCCGGCACCTGCAGCGAGCGGCGGTGGGGAGGAGGTGGTGGGCACAACGGCGGCGCCCGCGTCGTCGTCGTACCTGCAGATGTACCCGGCGGCGGCGGTGGTGGAGAAGGCGAGGGAGACGGTGGAGATGCTCATGGCCAGGCTGCCGGCCGGGCCCAGCCCCAAGGGCCCCGGCCACTAGGTAGCTACGTAAACGTACGTACAGAAATCGGATCGGTCTACGTACGTACGTGTTACGAAACAAATGGCGTACGGAGCATGTTTATAGATTTGTCTCTGTTGGCCATGATGTACTAGTATAAATTGTATATAAGTATGCTCTGCTGAAGTGCTAAGAGCACGTACGTAGTACACAATTATGATTCTTTGATACCTTTATTTGTCACTAGGCAGTAGGCACTAGTAGAAGTATATATATTAGGCACTGTGCGGAACACTTCCATTTGTACTTTATTTTGTACTTCTGCTGTTTAAATGAGAATTATGATGAATTGATCTAGGTGTAATTATTTAACAAACAATTTTGCATCTTTTTTCTTTCAAAAATACAAGTGCCGTGTGCCTAATTTTCTTCTCTGTTCTCAAAATGTATTAACAAGATGTGTATGTGCTCATCTATTCAACGGAACACGTCTCTTTCTTCTTCCTCTGCTATGCTTGCTTCCATAGGAGAGTATATTAGTGGAGTTTGTGAAGCTTTGATGACGTGCAACCTGCAACGGCTCCGCTCGTCAAATCGTGGGTTCACACATACTGAATAACCAAAATTAAATCTGATCACGACAATGTATATTGTTGCATGACGAAACGGGGATATCAAATTATACTCGGCCACAGATCGAAATGGGCCAAGCACTGACACCGCACGTCTACTAAT
This sequence comes from Themeda triandra, assembly GCA_018135685.1. Taxonomy (NCBI): domain Eukaryota; kingdom Viridiplantae; phylum Streptophyta; class Magnoliopsida; order Poales; family Poaceae; genus Themeda; species Themeda triandra. The sequence goes on along the minus strand of JAENPR010000002.1, from coordinate 3,424,304 downwards.
TTAGTAGACTGCGCCTGAAGCATGTGCATGTGGTCTGGTTATTATGAGATCTCCATGTGCACGACGACGCTGGGGGCCTGGGGCTCGTTGCTTCGTTCCACTTGTGCTCCCTTTTTTCCTTCCGTGTGCGTCAAATCCATGTGCAATTGTTGAGTGAGGAACTTCTTAAACGACAGCCAACAGAAGCACCCGCCACAAATAAATGTGCACGAGCTAGCTTACGGCGGTCAGCAACAGCTGCTGATGGATGCAGAATTCAACACGCACCAACCAGGATATAATGTGACTTTCTTCTTCGCCTCTTATTATGCAAGCACCCAAATCCCTACCCCTGCACCTGCTATATATATCACAGGCAGAGAAGTACGCGGGACTGCAAATTAGCAATTGCAACGTGTGACCAAGAGGATTACGGCAGATGGAGAGTATACCCACTGCAAATTAGCAATTGCAACGTGTGACCAAGAGGATTACGGCAGATGGAGAGTATACCCACACGTGTGACCATTTTTTCGATAAAGGATATATTTCATACCCGACTTCATCTACCAAAAGGTAGAATAAGGCCAATTGTTAAAAAAAGGTACCCAGTGTTTTAGGTAAGACTAAAAGTCACCAGACAACACTGGTACAGTTAAATAAAAGAAATAAACTGACGGAAAGAATACATCTCCAATAAGGAGCCCGCGATCTTGGCAACGGCACGAAGCACTTGGTATATGCGCAAAGGAACCACCATAATGCTGGCACCAAAGCCGGCAAACCAAGAGATCTTCCAAAAACGAAGCCCTTCAACAAGAAAATAACATCCAAAGACATCATCATCACCCAACAGTGACACTGGTGTTTGGTTTTCACCCGGAGAGATCATCCTGAAATGAGACAACGCCTCCAACGAGGAATGTGGCACCCGCAGGCGTCACCGTCGTCGAATATGGTAGCATTACCAACGCCCACCAAAAGCCATACCGTTATGCCAACGATCCAAATGGGCGCCGCCGGCGAGTTGCCCCGCCGTCGCCTCTGTCTTGATTTGGCCACCGTCGTAGCCGCCTAGGCCGGTTGCCACCACCGCAGCAGGTACAACGAAGAGCCAGTGTGCAGCCGATTTACACGGGTCACCGCTCATGGAGCAGATCAACTCCGGCGCCACCACTCCACCACGGCCGAGGAAGGACCTCCTTGAAGCCACCTGCTAAGTGCCATGGAACATCAAGCCGACCAGACAAAACTCCGGCCAACCTCTGTCAGTGCACCACCGCCAAGGACGAAGCCCGCCACCATCGATCCACCTTGCGCATGCCCGATCTCCTGGCCGACGCCGCCGCGGTCGCGGACGACGGTGGATCGGCGACCACGTCGCTCACCGCTGCCGCCGCAAGTCCGGGCTCCGCCCCGAACGGAGAACCCATCCATCCTCGCCGCCTGCATCCCCGTGCTCGTGGCCCCCAGCGTGCCGCCACCTCCAACAAAGGAGCGACGGAGGGGACGACGAAGGCCGCCACCATCGATTCACCTTGGGCGTGCCCGATCTCCTGGCTGACGCCGCCGCGGTCGCGGACGATAGTGGATTGGCGACCACGTCGCTCACCGCCGCCGCCGCACATCCGGACGTCACCCCGATTGGAGAACCGTTCCATCCTCGCCGCCTGCTCCTGCCCGGGCTCCTGGCTGGCGCCGCTGCGGTCGCGAGCGCCGACCTCACCGTGCCCCACGCAGCGCCGGCGAGACGCCCCTCCGATTCACGACTTCCAGCGCCGCCACTCCACCAGAAACTGTGGCCCCGCCGCCGCCATCATGGCAGGCAGCACTGGCCTTGCCGACTGCCTGCTCCGGTGGCGGCGCGGCGGAGAAGGAGGTGGGGAGGGAGGCGGCGGCGCGGATCAGGGCTCCGCCCGCGTGGAGACGGAGTTAGGGTTCCAAAAAAGATCGATGGTCCACACGTGTGACCATATATGGCGCTGGACGGTAGATGGCCGGAGGAGTATACCTCCAAAACTGCGTACTGTATCCAATTCGAAGGAACATTTAGAAGGCTCAAGGACTATGCCAATATGGAAGACCAAGGCTGAGGAAAAAATGTAGATTCTTCGTGTGGACTTTGTTACACAAGAAGATCCTCACAGCCAATAATATGATAAAGCGTAACTGGCCAAACGACCTCATATGCAAGCTCTGCAAAAATTGACCCAGAGACCCCCACTATCTATGCAAGGATTGTAACGTCCACTACTAGACAAAGCAACTGTAGCGGCGGCTAAAAAGCCACTGTAGGGGCGGCTGGGCGAGCCGCTCCTACGCCCCCGAGCTTACAGTGGGGGGCACTGTAGGGGCGGCTCAACACCAGCCGCCCTTACTACACAACCATAGTAGGGGCGGCTGGTGTTCCAGCCGCCCTTACAACACGACCATAGTAGGGGCGGCTGGTGTTCCAGCCGCCCTTAATACACGACCACAGTAAGGGCGGCCGGAACACCGGCCGCCCCTACTATGGATTTTCAGCAAAAAAAAATAATAAATTACAATAATACATTTACGGACACGATATATATATATATATATATATATATATATATATATATATAATCTCCATCACACCAAATTTAGCATGTTCCATCAACAAGTTCAAAAGTCCAATATATTACAACCAAATCGAAAGTCCAACATATTACAACCAAATCGAAAGTCCATCAAAAGTAACACAAGTCCATTACTACAAGTGCACAAGCACTCAACGACCTAGAGATAGCAAATCGGTCCGACGAAGGAACTCATACTCCGGAATGCTACCTAACTCGAGAGTAGGTTATGGTAATGACCGTTGACATATACCACTTGGTCCATTATGAAGTTGCATAGGTCACCTACCATCTCTATTAGCTCATCATCCTTGTAGGGGTCCCTTTGCACTCCGTGCTCTTCTTCCCACTACATTGGTCACAAAAGCCAAGTTTAGTTCTAGAGAGATTGCAAAGCTAAGTTTAGTTCTAGAGAGATTGCATGCATCATACTACGACCTACTAAGGATTCGAACTTACCAATTCGGGGTGTCTCCCGTAGCCCTTCATGTTACGATGAAACTACATACATAATATCCACAATGCATACTCCCCGGCTTCGCCGGGTCTTGTGTGTGTTTCAATTCGCATATGAAAATGTCAAGTACAAGTATAGAAAACCATGTAATCTAGTGCCAAACTAAGTTGCACTTACCGAACAGTGAGTTTTGAAAGTCAAGTGGGTCCCCATCTCTGGATTATGTATGCCATTGAAGTTTATGACATATGTCCCGAATGCCCCGTTCGAATGAGAAACAATGTAAAGTCTTTATAAGTGAGTTCACTTAGTATGTAGAATTCAACATCAAAGTGAATCATCTAATGTCAATAGGATTACAAATTTACTTACGTCGCGAGAATCGCTTTGTGAAGTCCATATATGTATCGGGGTCAAAATCCTGCGAGAATCACGTACGTATGCCATGTTTCTCCCGAGGCGAGAGGCCTATGACTATCCAAAGGTTACTTGCATGAGTTTTAAATATAGAATAGACACATAAGTTTGTTTACATCGAAATGAGATATACCGAACAATGTTTAAGTATACGGCCGAACTCACCTCGAAGTGGTATGGTATCCATATTCTTTTGTAGTTTTCGAGATGCTTTATATATACGGCCATCCACGACGCAACCCTCAAGCCCTCCTTTTTTATTCTCTTCCGAAATGATCTTCTCTTTCTCCTCAACCGTCACCCCTTCGACTAGCTCGCGCATCCATCTTCCAATTCTTTGGGAAGTTAAAGGTTATCGATGCTATAGGTCAGTGGGTCGATATACCCGGCCTCTAAAGACTTCGTAGCTTTAATGAAGTGTGCTTGCATTCTACAGATCACGACGTAAGTTAGTTACAACAAAAACCAACTAGGTTACATTGAGCTCATATCAAGTGGAAGAGGACTTACAAGCACCAGGTGCGAATCAGATTCATCGACATTGAACCGAGGCAAAACATTTCGTGGACCTCGCTGAAGTCGAAGGAAATGGTAGTAGTTGGGCCTCCAAATGTGCCCTCAGGTACTATAGCTTCCACCAATTGCATTTTTGTTTTTGAAGCATGCAAAAAGTACCAATCATGGAACCTTTTCATTCCAAGTGGCATCTTTTCGAGATACCGGTTTGGTAGGAAAGGTTTGCCTCTTACATATTCTCTCGGGCAATCCTTGGACCACGTGATCCTTTCCAAATTTGGATACCTCTTTGCAGCTTTGTATTCTGAGGGATCAACGGTTTTCCTGTAGGCAAAAGTGTTAATGCCTGTGTTCTTAGGCTTCTTTCGGTCATGAGCATACCACTTCATCAAATTGGTCTTCGGCAGCTCCACAAAAGTTGTCGACTTTGTGTCCTTTCTTATCATGATGGGGATCTTCTTTCGAGCTTCAGATTGTTTAGAAGACTGTGCCATCTCTTCAAGGCCTTGCTCGGGCGAGCCGGACATGGTTGTGGCTCGGGAGGCACATGGGGCGTCACATCACGCTCGGCTCGGCATGAGCTGCACCTTGTTCGCTCGGGAGGCACTTGTGGCGCCTCGGCATGAGCTACGGGAGGTTGTTGCGGGCGGTTACTCACATGTGGCATCTCATCATTCTCTATTGGTGCCCCTCATCATCCCGTAGTGGTGCCCCCTCACCATGCTCGCGGTGCCCCCTCATCATGCTCGCCCGTGCCGCCTCATCATGCTCGGGGGCCGCCTCATACATCCAGCTTCTCCTCACGAGATGGTGAATAGCCGATCTCTCCATCCTCAAGGCGGACCTCCGATGTGCATCACTCGGAGTTGGCGATGTAACATTCAACACAATGTCCTTTTTGTACCAGAGGATGAACTGTTTCGTGAGTAGTCCGAGCTCACGTACCCCTCGCTATTTGGAAAATCAACATTATGCTTCTCATAGCCGGGTTTCACGATTAGTGCCTCGACCTTAGTGTAGTCATTCGGGACCGGGTTGCCGTGCCGGATGTCGCTGGAGTTGGAGGATATGCCACACCCGTTGCCACCTCGGTCATCACTGTGCCCCGCCGACGGGCGTCAACGGGTGCAACTAGTTGGCCGTTGTATGTGATCGACGAGGCGGAGGCCGCATTGGAACCTTGGCCGCCGAACATCGGGAGGGCCGCTTATTATAGCCAAGTCTCGAGGCGGCTCCATTTGTGTCCGCCGCTCGCAGACGATCCTACCGCTCGGAGTCTCGGTCGACCATTTCATTCACCATGGATTGAAGAGTCTCCGGGTTTCTCCCATGTTTCTTGTACATCTCCCTCTCCTCATTGAGCTTGAATCCATCCTTCCGGGTCGTATGTTTCCCTAACCCCCGACACGGCTGTGTGCTCGGGGTTTCCCAAGCCAAGGGTAAGCTCGTCCCTCTCTCTAGTAGGAGTGAATGTGCCCTTCTCGGCGTCTTCGATATTTCATTATCCTTGACACGCCTCTTCGGTCTCGGCTTGGAAAATTTCAGACTCGCTCCCGATTCACTCCTTGCAAAGACCCAATGCTTGGTGCGCCGCCTTAGTTTCGTCACTCGTGTGTTCCCGGCGCTATGGCATCTCGCTTCCATCTTACGAAACACATCTTCCTTGCCATAGCCACCGGGGCCTAGACGAGGGTGGTGTATGTTCTTCTTCGCATTCAAGCGGTTCTTTTCACTTAGGGCCAAAGCTTCCGGCGTAGTCTTGTCGGCCACGAGCAACGCCCGGATACGGGAGTTATTTTTCCATACTTGTGGTACGGAGTTAACCCCTTTTGGATGTACTCGTGTTCGACTTAGTCTTCCACCGTCGGAAGGACTCTCCCATCGTCTTCATAGCACGTCGCCTTACTACTACTAGCTTCTCTTCCGGAATCCTAAAATCGAAATTTTTCACCGACGCTTCCATAGGGAGTCCTTTTCCTCTTCGTGATGTCTTTCCAATTAGGGACTGCTGGGTTACAATGGTCTTTCACGAGTGCCCCAATCGCATTGCGGTATTTTGATCTCGAAGGCTTCGGCTTGAGGACTGCCCTTCTTCCCCGACCTCTTGAATCACATAGATCATTTTGTCATTTGGATATTGGTTTGGCTTCCGGGCCCTCGTGTCCTCTTTTGTTTGCTAGTCGAGGCCGAGGTTGTGCCCTCGGGTTGCGGAGCGAGGCCACATTGGTAGTCTCTCGTGCATGTTGCCTCGCCCTCTTGTCCCCTAATCCGTCGTTTTCGGCAAAAAAACGTGCGGACGCCGACGACGTCTTTTCGGAGGTGGGGGAGGAGCCCGTATAAACAATAGGTCAAAGTGTTAGCGAGAGGTAAGCAAAACATAGCGTTACCAAACTTTATGATTTACTAAGGGACTTTCATATCCCTACCTCCTCGTCGACCTCGTCGTTTGGATCAAAGTCCTTGTCCAACTCATCCGCCGTTGGCTTATGTCAGGTTCTCCGGGGAAAGGATCCTCGGGACTTTCATATGCCGAGGATGAGCCATCGTCCCCGCCGTAACCTTCATCATCCTCTCCTTCTCCCCGCTTCTCCCACTTGGTCCTCGGCAAGGTCCTCCCGAGTAAGCATTTGTAGATTCTCGACGCGCGGTTGTTCGAAATAATCGTATCCAAGCGGAAGGTTGTTTCCTTGCCCTCTAGGGCTAGGGTGCTCTTCGGGTGGGCTGGATGGGGTTGCATTCCTTGTTGTCCCCGCCATCACGTGATTTGTTCTAACGAGAGGCAAGGAATAAAGTGTGCTTTAGTATCGGTACTAGTAGTAGTAGTCCTAGTAGTCCTAGTAGTACTAGTAGTAGTAGTAGTAGTAGTAGTAGTAGTAGTAGTAGTAGTAGTAGTAGTAGAAGAAGAAGAAGAAGAAGAAGAGAGAGGATGAGAGAGGAAGGAGGAGAAGTGTGGAGAGGGAAAGGTTTAAAAAGGCCTCGAAACATGTCTAGCCTCATTTGATCAAGAACTTGGAGCATCAAGGCATCAAAATAGAGAACAGAGAACGAGAAAAAGGCACCGTAGGGGCGGGGCCGGTAACGATGCCAAGTTGCTCACAAGTTCCGATCATCGCTCATATTCCATACAAAGAATGGACTTAGACAATCTCATCATCGGCAAAACAAAGGAGAAGACGAGAGGAGAGAAAAAAAACCCTCATCATTGGCATAAGGAAAGTACTCGAATATAAAAACCCTCATCATTGGCATAAGGAAAGTACTCGAATATAAAAACCCTCATCATTGGCATAAGGCAAGTGCTCGCATATAAAAACTCTCATCATTGGCATAAGGCAAGTGCTCGGTATATAAAAACTCTCATCAATGGCATAAACATGAAGAGTGGCATCAATCGCAATATAAACGGTAGTAGTAGTAGTAGAGAGAGGGGAGAGATGGCAAAAAAAAAACAACAGTAGAGTGGCATATAATAGCCAGCCATATAAAGAGTCAAGTGTAGTAGTAGAGAGTAGTAGTAGTAAGAGTAGTAGTAGTAGTAAAGTGTAGTAGTAGAGTAGTAGTAGTAGTAGGAGTAGTAGTAGAGTAGTAGTAACAGCCAGTAGAGAGTAGTGGTAGTAGTAGAGGAGAGGAGTGGAGGAGAGGAGTAGAGGAGAGGAGGACATTAGTAGTAACAAACCGAGAGAGTAGTAGTAGTAGTAGAGAGGAGAGGAGAGGAGAGGAGAGGAGAGGAGAGGAGAGGGGAGAGATGGCAAAAAACAAGTGGACGAGTAATTATGCCTCATTATACAAAAAAATTCAGTTAACATCATTGCACATGCTTATGCCTCGGGTTTAAAGTAGCATCAAAATAACATCATTGCACATGCTTATGCCTCAGGTTCAAAGTAGCATCAAAAAACATCATAGGCAGCATTCCAAAAACGGTAGCATCATAGGCGGCATTTCAAAAACAGCAAAGATTCAAAAACAGCCGAGAGAGTAGTAGTAATTCAAAAACAAACTTATGCCTCGGGTTCAAAGTAGAGTAGTAGTAATAGCCGGTAGAGAGTAGTAGTAGTAGTAGTAGAGGAGAGGAGTGGAGGAGAGGAGTAGAGGAGAGGAGTAGAGGACAGTAGGAGTAGACCATGACAAGAAGCCCGCCAAATGATAGGTTTATTTCATTGGCAAGTACTAAATCAATCTAGACAACAAGTAGTATATAGCAGCAATAAGTATATCACAAACTTTCGGTAAAGCCAAGTGTATTTCGGTTAAGCCAAGTGTATTTCAGTTAAGCCACAAATCAAAATGACATGTTCTATAGCAAAGTTCAGGTAAGACAAGTGTATAGTAGACAGTTAAGCATGGTAGTAGATCATTAAAACATCCAGGTTGATTAGCAAGCAAAATGGACTAGATGGACTAGATCAAATGGACTAAATGGACCAGGTTGAGTTAAGCCACAAATCAAATTAGCAAGCATGGCATCGGTTAAAACATATAAAACTAACATACAAACCGACATATTCGTTAAGCATATAAAACTGACATACAACCGACATATTCGGTTGAGTTAAGCCAAGGCCTCAAATTAGCAAGCATGGCATCGGTTAAAACATATAAAACGACATACAAACCGACATATTCAGTTAAGCATATAAAACTGACATATTTAGGTTGAGTTAAGCCACAAATCAAATTAGCAAGCATGGCATCGTTAAAACATATAAAACTGACATACAAACCGACATATTCGGGTTTAGTTAAGCATGGCATCGGTTTAGCAAGGTTGAGACTGTTTAGGCTTGTAGCAACAAGAACATTTCCAAATCTCAATCTACAAGTTCAATTGCGGTGTACGAGTTATGACTCGGTGCTTATGGCCGAGGCCAACATAGATGAACTGATTAACAATGTTGTCTCGCCATACGGACAATCGGGTTCTATCCAATTATCTAAATGCGAGATAACATCGGGTTGATTCCCGACGGCGAATAAAACCTTTCACACGAGACAATTCTCAACCTTGCTACCGCGACGTTACAAGGTGCTCAAGATCCACGAGAGATTCTAATTTGTTAGCACATTCCCTAGCAAGTCAAGCTTTCAAAAGTTGTATAACATCCAATGTATCTTGCGGCAACAACTCTCATGGCAACCGATCCACGAGCATGAATCCAATCACGGAGGCATCACAAATTGGGGGGGCGTACCTGACTAGGCGCAGTGAAAGGAAGAAGACGTCGCCGGGCTCGCGGAAGGAGAGCTCGCCGGCGACAGGTTACGAGCGCCGCAGGGAGCACCAGGACGGCACCGGGACCGAGAGCTTGCGGAAGGAGAGGCACACCGAGCTCCTCGCGGAAGGAGAAGCTTGCGGGCCTCCCGAGCTCGCGGACGCGCACCAAGCTCGCGGAAGGAGAGACGCACGGGGACCGTCGGGGCCGGGCCTGGCGGTGCGGTGGGCGGCGGCGGCGAAACCCTAGCCGCCCGGTGCCGTCAGAGGAAGATGCGGAGGGAGGGGGAGGATGCGGAGGGCGGAGGGCGGAGAGATGCGGCGTCGGCCACGGGGAGCTCGCCGTGGGGAGAGATGCGGCGCGGTGGGGAGGCGCGCGGCGAAACCCTAGCCGCCCGGTGCCATCCGGAGGAAGATGCGGAGGGAGGGGAGGATGCGGAGGCGGAGGCGGAGATGCGGCGTCGGCCACGGGGAGCTCGCCGTGGGGAGGGCGCGGCGGCGGCGGGAAATCGGGCGGCTGCCGGCGTCAAATGACAAGGTGCGCCCCCGGACTTAGCCGGGGGAGGCCACGGGAAGGGGACCTCCCCTTTATGTCGGGCGACACCACGTAAGGGGGCGGGCGAGAGCCGGCCGCCCGCTACGATGCCTTTTTTTTTTGTTTTTTTAAAAATTCATAAAAATCAAAAAATAACGGTATTAACTTAAAAAATAGGAAACTTAATTCCAAAAAAGTTAAAAACAAATTCAGTAAAACAATTTTAGTAAAAAGAAAAATAAAAAATTTTGAATTAAAAAAAAATTGAATCTTGGATTATTTTAAAAAAGGCACTTTGACCGTGTTTTTGGGACCCTAGATGGCCTCGATGCAAAAGTGATGAACAACAAGTTTGACCCACTCATCAAGATACATATTTTCTCCAATGGTCACCTTTTCCTCCGGGATTGTTTGGACCACTCAAACTTTAAAACTTCGGTTTTCGCGGCTAGACGCGGATTTCGACCCCTAGGCGGGCCCACCTCGAAAAGTCATGAACATCAAGTTTGATCCACTCGTCAAGATGAACAATTCATACAAAGGTCATTTTTGCATTCGACGAAGCGTTGCGAAAGTGTAGTTCTAAATCCACTCGTCCCGCATGAAGTTTCATTAAGTCTCGTGTGGGATTCAAAATTTGTGACTAGAGTTTACCAACACTTCCTCAAATGCAAAAATGGTCTATCTATGAAATATGTATCTTGATGAGACAAAACTATCTTGTATTCAAAAGTTTTTCATTTGAGGTCATTTCGTACCTCGTTTGACTATGGTTGACCAAGTCTCGCCTTGGATTTTGAAACCCTGTGAGAAGAGTTTACTAAAACCTTTTCAAATGCAAAAGTGTTCTATGTATGAAATATGTATCTTGATGAGACAAAACTATCTTGTATTCAAAAGTTTTTCATTTGAGGTAATTTGGTACCTCGTTTGACCTAGGTTGACCAAGTCAAACCTCTGTTTTTTTGGAAAATACACGTTGACCGGACCCTAGATGGCCTCGCATGCAAAAGTGATGAACAGCAAGTTTGATCCACTCATCAAGATACATATTTTCTCCAATGGTCACCTTTTCATCTGGGATTGTTTGGACCACTCAAACTTTGAAACTTCGGTTTTCACGGCTAGACGCGGTTTTCGACCCCCTAGGCGGGCCCACCTCGAAAAGTCATGAACATCAAGTTTGATCCACTCGTCAAGACAAACAATTCATACAAAGGTCATTTTTGCATTCGACGAAGCGTTGCGAAAGTGTAGTTATAAATCCACTCGTCCCGCATGAAGTTTCATTAAGTCTGTGTGGGATTCAAGAATTTGTGACTAGAGTTACCAACACTTCCTCAAATGCAAAAGTGGTCTATCTATGAAATATGTATCTTGATGAGACAAAACTATCTTGTATTCAAAAGTTTTTCATTTGAGGTCATTTGGTACCTCGTTTGACTAGAGTTGACCAAGTCTCGCCTTGGATTTTGAAACGCTGCGAGAAGAGTTTACTAAAACTTTTCCAAATGCAAAAGTGTTCTATTTATGAAATATGTATCTTGATGAGATAAAACTATCTTGTATTCAAAAGTTTTTCATTTGAGGTCATTCGAGCCTCGTTTGACCTAGGTTGACCAAGTCAAACCTCTATTTTTTCGGAAAATACACGTTGACCGGACCCTAGATGGCCTCGTATGCAAAAGTGATGAACAGCAAGTTTGATCCACTCATCAAGATACATATTTTCTCCAATGGTCACCTTTTCATCTGGGATGGTTTGGACCACTCAAACTTTGAGACTTCAGTTTTTCGCGGCTAGACGCGGTTTTCGACCCCTAGGCGGGCCCACCTCGAAAAGTCATGAACATCAAGTTTGATCCACTCGTCAAGACGAACAATTCATACAAAGGTCATTTTTGCATTCGACGAAGCGTTGCGAAAGTGTAGTACACATATAAATATGGTCTGACACATACATAAATATAGTCTCACACACACACATACATAAATGTAGTCTCACACACACACATACATAAATGTAATTACGCTTATCATAACTAGTCCTCCCCCGAGACAGTTTTCCACTTGACAGCTTTTCGTTCCGCCCATGGCAATATGTTTTTGGGTAGTTTCTTTTCCACTTCATTGATCTTTTTTGTAAAGCTTGTGAAAAGCGGCATTTCATCGAACTTATTGTAGGCATCAACATCTTCGACGCCATCCACTCCGATAATGTGTTGTTTTCCGGGGATAACCACATGCTTAGGTTTCTTCTTTGGGGGTTGTATACGAGCGGGTCGGTCATAAAGAAAACTTGCATAACATGTGAAGCGAGCACCCATGGATCATCATTGAAGCCTATGTTACGGAGGTCCACGACCCTCAATCCAATTTCATTGATTTCGGGTTTATTGAGCCGGCGACATCGAAATAGGGCCACATTTAGTTCCTCAATCCCATAGTCAAGTTCCCATATTTCCTCAATTATGCCAAAGTAGTCGACCTTTTTGCCCCCTCGCCGATAGCCACTACTCGAACACCGCCGTTTTGGTTCACACTTTTGCTATCCTTTGTGTGGGTATAGAATGTGTACCCGTTGATCTCATACGAACTCCAAGATGTCACCTGTCTTGATGGCCCCGCCGCTAGCTTACTGATGGTAATGGAGTCTTTGGTTTCTCCAGTGCCGTATGTTCTTGTCCTTCAACCATGAAGTTACGCGTTGCTGTGTTGTTTCATGACCCGTCACCTCTACGACCGTGTGACTCCGATGAGATGATCTCCAAGTGTTCACTAATGTATGGATCCATCGCTTTGAGCCCGCCAAGACAGCGTAGTGCGCCCGACTCACTTCTTGGTAATCTTCATCGATGAAGACTTTCCTACCATTTGTGCCCTTCCCGGCCGGCCTATTCTTGTAGCGAGAATCGGGAATACCAATCCCTCTCTCGTACTTTTAGGTACTCTTGACAAGACTCGATGACTTCTTCATTAGTGTAGCCCTCTATCATGGAGCCCTGCGGGTAAGCACGATTATGCACGTATCGGCTTAGAACCGACATGAACCGCTCGTACGCCCACATTTCATGCAAGTAGCAAGGGCCCAACGCCCGTATCGATGAACCATGTGAATCATGAGATGTACCATTGTGTCGAAGAAAGCGGGAGGTAAACACATCTCTAGTTGGGCCCGGGTCTCCACGACGAAATCATGTAGGTCATTCACTCGTTCTTGCTAATCTTCTTCTCGCGTTATCCCGGACCGAAGTAGCACATGCGGGTGATAGCCATCTTCAAGAACTCGGCTTGATAGCCCGATTGCGATTGGTAGGAACACCGTCGGCATCATATGACAATCGTGAGCCTTGCGGTTTTCGAATGACGGTCCCTCATCGACACTAGCTTCTTCGGGTTTGCCGAAAACCCGGTTGGGACTTTGGTCCCCTTCACGAAGTGCATATACCTCTCCTCTCTTCCCGTTCTAGGTTGAAGCTAGCCTCGATTGATGGTGTATTTTCCGGTTTTGGGTCATGTATCGGGTGAAGCTCGGCATAACCTTTAGCCGCTCCATGTCCCTCCGTGCTCGAGACTATCCTTTGACTTGGCCGTGTCCATCAAGGTAGCGATGAGACTCTCAAAGACATTCTTACGCACGTGCATAGCATCAATGGCATGGGGACCTCCAATTCGAGGCCAGTATTTAAGATACTGAAAGAAGATTGACTTTTTCTTAAAAGGCACGCCTTCGATAGGAGGTATGCTTCTGTCTCTGGGCGTTCCATCTATTTTCTTCTTTCCATAGACGACGCTTATGTTTTTCACCATTTGGAACACATATTTTCCATCATGACGTCTCACCGGAGGCTGGTCTTCATCCTCTTCGATGTCGCCGAAGTACTTTAAGTACAGCTTGCTGCGGTACTTGTGACCTTGCTTTAGGAAGCGACGGTTCCTGATGTAAACAACCTTCTTGGATCCATCTAGGAACACCCATTTAGTATCATCCGGTGAGACTAGGCATCCCGTCTTACCTTTGAACTGTCCGTCCGAGACAAGGCATACAACGCGGGGTGGTCGTTGATGGTCACAAATATTATTGCTCTTAATGTGAAGGTCTCCTTTTTGAACGCATCGTACATCGGCTCCCGGTCCTCCATAGTTTCTCGAATTCTTCCATCACGGGCTCGAGGAACACGTCCATATCAAAGCCTGGTTCTTGTGGGCCGAAACAAGAACGGTGAGGAAAAGGTACTTTCTCTTCATACACAACCACGTCGGGATGTTGTACATCGTCGGGATCACGGCCGAGTACTTGTGTTTGCTAGTCCTCTCGTTGAAGGGATTCATTCCATCCGTGCTCAAGGCGAACCGTACATTCCTTGGGTCATCACCGAAATCCGGGTTGTTTCTATCGAAGTCCCGCCACCGACGCCATCGGCCGGGTGTGCAATCACATCGTCATCGACCGGCGCTCATCGTACCACCATGTCATGAGCGCGGCTTCCTTAGGGTTTAGGAAGATACGCCTCAACCGGTCAGTCACCGGCAGGTACCACATTACCAAGGCAGGAATTTTCCTCTTTCTTGCGTCATTGCCTAATGGGGTGTCCTCTGGAGGTTGAGATTGTGGTACCGCCTTTTTGGAACCCTTCTTACTCCTCTTGTTCCCGGTGACGGCTTCTCCGCCACTGTAAACGTCATTGTCCTTGTACCGACTTGCCCCACAACGAGGACATTTATCCAGGCCTCCGAACGTTTTACCGCGAAAAAGGATACAATGGTTGGGGCATGCATCGATCTTTTCAACACCCATTGTCAATGGATTTATGACCTTTTTCGCATGGTATGTGTTGGAGGGAACTAGGTTTGGCGGTGGCGGCACGGATGACGAGAAGATGCAACGGATCGTCGAAGCCGCGGTCCGACCAGCCGTACTTAGCCTTCGGGAGTAGTAGCTCGAGCACAAAACGGAGCAAAGTGTCCACTTTGTTTTGGGCAGCCCTTATCAACACCATACACGGTCGCCCTCGACGACGCTTTCACCCGCTCAAGGTTTTCTAGACCCTTCTTCTGCTGTAGTATTTCGGTCCAAAGTCCCGAAGCATTTGCTCTAAGTGGTCAAAGTTTTCTGCATCACCCTCATCACCGCGCTCCGCCATCATCATTGTCGACACCGCAAGTATCAACATCATCATTGTCGACACCACCGCCATCATCACCACGTGCCCGTTCATTGGCCAAATCATCTTGCATCCACACGTTAAACCCACACCGATCGTCGGCGGCGGGCAACCGGTCGTCAACGGCATCGTGCCATTCGTTGCCGTCATCCACCATTACTTCACCATGGTGAACCCATACCGTGTAGTCCGAAACAAATCCTCGCCTAACCGGATGTGATCTCGATCACGTCCCCATCATAAGTTGCCATTTCGTTGTTGCAATCTTTGCGGGGACAAAGAATTGAACGATTAGCCCCCGATTGCCTTGCATGATTCACCGCGGCTTCAACAAACTTGTCCACCTCATCGAAAAGCCATTCGAAATCCTTGGCCAACAATACATCCAAGTAGCCCTGTCCTCCATCCTTAAAAAGAATTATGAATGTAGATTAAATAATATTAGTAACACACTTATTAGTAACATTCCAATAATTCCAAATAGTGCCAAATAATTCCAAATAGTGCCAAATAATTATTAGTAACACACTTATTAGTAATAGTGCCAAATAATTCTAAATAGTGCCAAATAATTATTAGTAACACACTTATTAGTAATAGTGCCAAATAATTCCAAATAATGCCAAATAATTCCAAATAGTGCCAAATAATTATTAGTAACACAATTATTACCTACTATTATTAGCAACAATTATTAGCATCAACTGTGTTGGGAAATATTTGCGGGAACAATAATTAGGCACAATTATTAGTAACAATAATTATTATTAGCAACAATTTTAATTAGCAACAATTATTTTTTGCAACAATTATTATCTACCATTATTAGCTAACAATTAGCAACAACTATTAGTTTACCAACAAGTACTCATATGCCAACCACACATTCCAATAATGTCATGATATAAAAAAGACCACCTTAGATCTAGAACATGCACTACATCAAAACTACAATTAATCACCACTAAAATCAAGCTATATCATCAAATAGAGGGTGCAAGGTCATGTCTCCACCTAATCAATACTAGTACCATCAAAGATAAACTCCAATTTGGGCAATACATGGCTCAAGCACCATTAAAGAGAGAGAAAACAAGAATGCAAATTGCTCACTAATCAACCAATGAAATTTGGATTAGAGGGTGGGAATGGCATTCCCTTACCTTAAACAAGCTTTCCACCAAAGGAATTGAGTTGAAAACCTCCCCTCCTTCCTAGAGCAAAATTAGGGAGGTGCCCAAGGCCTGCCAAGCCTTTTTTTTCGAGTTGGAGTGAGTGGCTCGGGGAGGAAGAAGGGTGGGCAAGTCACTTATTGCTACAGACCACCGTAGGGGCGGGCTGGATCACCGCCGCCCCTACAAAGGTGCTGTAGTAGTAGGGCGGCTGGATCACCAGCTGCCCCTACAGTGCGTTAGCAGGGGCGGCTGGTGATGCGGCCGGCCAGCTCCCCGCCCCAGCCACTGTAGGGGCGGCTCCATCACGAGCCGCCCCTACTACAAATGGGCAAGCGCTCCTACAGTGAGTTTTTCACGTAGTGGTCTCAAAACAAGTTTGGTCCACATTGAAAGATTGGTTTGGACTTTCAGTATTAGAAATGGTTGGGGATAATGGGTCATTACATAACTATTGGCGTAGATGTGAAACGAAATTAGATCGACAGGGCTTATAAACAAAATTTCGATGGCTTAATGATCTACTTTTGGTGGAACATATGGAAAGAAAGAAATAGAGAACTTTCCAAAACAAGGGCTTGCAACCAAGGAGGTGACTTTCTTATGCAAGGAGTTCGAGAGCAATTTCAGTTGCCCAAAGACCCAATGTTGAAGCTGTGTTCAGCCGAGTTGTTTTTAAATTTGTAAACTGTCTTTTTTTTCCATTTTCTTTATCTAATAAAAATCGGACAAAAGCTTTTTACCGTCTTTTTTTTAAAAAAAAAAAAACAAGAGGAGGACGGAGTCGAATCGGTGGCGGCAGTGCTGCGGAACGTGTGTGCCTTGTTTGCGTGCATTCCTTTCGGTGTCATATCACCATTACTATGGGAAAGCATGTACATAAGGAAAACTACAAGTGGAACGAATTGTAGGCTTGCACTGCTGAATATATAACTGTGCCTCGTTCGAAGTTCAAAGATGAGAAATGGCCATCCATAAATCCGAAAGCCATGCTTTCCTACCACCTGCACGAACCGTTTCTTTTATTGCAAACGCATGCCACGAACCGGCCATTTTTCACCACCACAGTCACCTTCCCCTGTCGACGATCTCAAATTAACATGCTTCAAAGAGAATAAAAACGAGCTTAGTTATCTGCAAAAGCGCCCTAACAGTCACGTCGAAACTAAAGTCCATTGCCAGCTGGTACGTACTGCAGATACTAATGGTGGCTGGCCGGCGTGCTGATCCATGTCCTTGCAGTGCACACGTACGTGTGATGTTTACAGCAGGAACGGCTCAACCGAACGCACGTGTACACGTGTGCTCCTATAGATACCACCAGGCTAGCCGTCGTCGTCGTTGCACAAACCCAAAGGAAGCAGTAGCAGAGCCGCCGGCTCCTCATCGGCGGCCGTTCGCGTCTGATGGGCTCGCCTAGGAGTTTGCCGCTTCGTTTCGTGGTGGCTCTGGCTCTTGCCGCCGTGGCCGCAGCCACGAGCGTGATGAGCTGTGTCGACGCCGCCGTCGGCTTTGCGCCGGCGATGAACGCGAGAGAGGTGGTGGCCGTGCTCGTGGCAAGGCTGCCGGCTGGGTCTAGCCCTCGTGGCGCGGGGCACTGATGAGGAAAAAAAGAGGCTTATTTGTGATTCGCGCAGGATGGATGAAGTGTATGGTTACAGAAGTGGGGAATTTATTATGTTTTTTTTCAGATCAAAAGACAAACTATCGCTTGGCCAGATCAGAACCTTCACATTCATATGTTGATTCAGTTTTGTCTTGCTGTATTGATTTCGCGTGTATATAAGAAAAAATGATACTCATTTTATCATTGTCCATGTACAGTACATGTCAAGTGTTCGTTTCATGCTTAAACTCTTCACCTTTCTGTGTCTAGCTCCTTTAATTTAGTATATACAAAGTTCGCCGGACCTCTTCATCATCAATTCATCAGCATTCAGCAGGTGCAGACTGTTCCTGCGTAAAATTGGAAACTGGTACTGGATCCATATGCTGGGACCGTTTGCATTTTGAGAAAAGTATCGGACAACAATGGATTTGTAGGAACCGAATTGCCATATGCCATTTAGATGAATTCCCGGGCCCGATGTTGTGGCGTCAGGCGGTTCTCTCTACTGTCGAGCGTGCATATAGTAGGTCTACCATCGATGAAGGTTATATTGTCGACTAAACGAGGCCTGGATTTGGATTGGAAGCGTGAGCTGAACAATGCTGTAACGTAACCGATAACTAGGCACAAGGGCCAGGAGTAGAACTGAGGCTAAGGTTAGAGGGGTTGAGGATTTCAGCAAGAACAGCAAGGGGAATTGGGAGTTGGGAGACGAAGACAATCGCCTGCGGAGATTGGGAGAGCCCTCACCGGCGGCGGCAGGGCGCCGCCCTAGGAGACGCCTGCGGAGTCGCCATCGCCTGCCTTACTGTGTGGTGTTAGTCGGTCACAGTCAACAGCCCTCAGATGGGATCTCACGCGCCAGCTGTTACAAGGCCATCGGCCCACGACGAACGGCCCACCAGCACTAAAAGATGTAATTGCTTCCTGGCCCATTCATCCTTGCGCTTCAGCCCGCCACCTCCTTCATCTCCCTGTTCACGATCCGGGACGCCGTCTTCCTCTTATGGCTCCTGACAAATGCGTCCGAGGATGACTCCTCCTGACGCCTTCCATTTCAATGACACAGCTCGCTAAGCTCTCATCGTCATCCGGCAAGCTACCGTTGTGCTACCCTATCCACGCTACTTGCAAAAACCACCGCTTGCACTCCTCGCTACCTAGCTAGGCAACTTGCTCACTACCTGATACTCAAATCAACGCAAGTGTGCTCACCTGATTGCAGTATGTATAGCAGGGTGTATGTTTTCATTTATAGACAGGTCGATTGAAGCCAGGTGTGTATGGTGTGTAAGAAAAGAGTGGGTAAGGAGTAAAGGAGACTGCCTATCCTTGTAAAAGGCCATGACATGATACGACTACAACAACATTATTGCTCTTCAGCTAACCAATTAATGACGACCACGCAAAGTGAAAAAATCAATTTTTTTTCTTGTAGTAATTAGTTTCTGCCAAAACTTTTCATACACTGCGCGTACGTTCCTCGTTTTTCATCCGGCTCAATGCCCATAGTTAATTACGGCTGCAATGCAAAAGGAAGGGGTCAAAACTCGAATTTAAAACAATTCATGCTCAATCTTGACCTAAAGCTCGCAAACTTAACTGGTGAGCTTGAGCAAACTCGTGCACTGTAGCTAAGCATGGCACGCTAAGGTGGATACACATACACATGTATTTCATATTTCTGCCAATTGCATCAATCAAATCCACGAGAACTCATAAATAAGATAATGATTTTAACCAGGACACCATACACACAACAGTTAGCTAAGATTAAGATAGATACAAAGCTTATTGAGGCTCGTACATCGCTCATGTTTCACTTGTCTTGAGCTCTACTTGATAAGTCGGCTTATCAACCATGGTATAATGTTTTTCTCTCACAATAAAACAACATCAGCCAACTTATCAACCGTAAAAACCATCAGCTGAAAAGTTTGGGCTCGGGTAGTTCTGAGGCCCAGCTGAAACTAAGCTCAAACCACTAACAAGCTCAAGGTTGAGGTTACGAGAGCCTTTGTTCTTGGATCGTTTATAACCCTAGCCACATAGTGGTTAGTGTGGATTATCATCTCCATAGGTTGCGCGCGGTACGATTGCTTGTGACATGTGCATAGTTTCAGCTGAAGGAGCAGTAGGTCTAGTGAAGCCACGGCCGTCACCCTTCGCTAGGGAGCTGATCCCTGCGACCCCCCTTCTCATTGAAATTTCCTGCGTGCCTTCCATTCCAGTAATTAAGAATAGAGTTTTTCTTTGTCGATCTTGTTCTTGTGAAATATGCGAGTGAAACCATCAACAAGTATTTCATCTATATATAAACCACTCTCTTTGCATTTCTCTTCCGACTGATCGCTTGAGTCCGTGGTCTGAGACGTTTGAACGCAATAGGTGGTGATGGACAACCATGCAATGCAAGCAAATATAAAGCAGCTCTAGTACAGGCAGGCTGTGTAGCAATTTGGTGGGGTTCAATCAATTGCAGTATGTATTATGTTTATATATAGGATTAAGTCCATTTTTAGTCCCTCAACTATTGTCGTGGTCTAATTTTTACCCCGAACTCCTAAACCATCTAGATTAGACCCCCAAACTTGCTAAACCATGCAATTATAGCCTCTTTTTATTTCTCGATGGAATGGGAAGTCATTTCTATTTCATGAATTATGTTAAAAATTCAGTTTGTGTCTATCCATTCCAGCTGTCCATTTATTCTCGTTTCTAGATGTTCCATGGCTGAAACGCTGTTGGCAGCGGATGTATACATTCCATTGTGTCCAATGTGGCAAAAGATTCACGTCGCTGATGTATACATTCATGCATACATTCCATTATGTCCGACGTGTATACACTAACGTATGCCGGCCAGCCCATTCCATCGAGAACAAAAAAGAGGGAGAGTGGCCAACGTGGCTGTCAATGCCACGCAGCAGTCAAAACCACTTCCACGTCATCGCAAAACAACACCAAACCAGCTCAGGGGCTATAATTGCATCGTTTAGCAATTTTGGGGGGCCTAATATAGACGGTTTAGGAGTTCGGGGTAAAAATTAGATCACGACGATAGTTGAGGGGTTAAAAATGGACTTAATCCTTATATATATATATAAGTCCAGCTGCAGCCAGATACGTGAACTATAATAGCAGTTGGATCAGCAATCAATTCCAGATAATTTGTCAACAAAGAAATTATGGAATATAATATTTTAACGCTGTGAAAAGACAACAGATGCCCACGCCCCCTCTTCCTTGCGTCTGAGGATGAATATAAGCTATGGAAATTAGCAGATGCAAAAGCCCTTCAGTCAAGTTTTGCATTAAGTGAGCAATCCGTTTTGATGTCATTTTTATCCTATTATAGTTTGAGATATTTTATCATGCTTGGAAATAATGTGAGCCATCTGTTTCCTAAAAATAGGAGATACCAAATGGGAGGACTCAAGCTGTGGTCTAGCTCTGGCGGCTGGTAGCGAGGCGGACGACGAGCAGCGACCTGAGACGCGGTGAGACCACTAGCGGACACAGCTCTTGGACATGGGTGTACAATTGTACACCCAATAATTTTGAGAAAAAAATTGCAACTACTATACATTACATGTATAATACATATAAGTAGACCAAATAATGTATGTTTGATCCAGATAAGATGAATAAGGCCATGGTTCTTGTTCCTTCCGCCCACCATCTAGCACTTTTTGTTTTGAATTGATGGATAATTAGCTTTACATATGCTACAATGATTTAGTTCTGTATGTGCATATATGCAGTTTGTACACCCAATTTTCAGAACCTGCGTCCGCCACTGAGACGCGCCGTGAGCCGATATCCCAGGAGGCGGTGAAACTGGCTGCGGCCCAGTGCTCACCAATGCGTGGCCCCTGGTGGGCAGGCCCCGCACTTCCCTCCCTCTCATAGCACGCGAGGGCTCACCAATGCGCGAGCTCTGGTCTAGCTCCGGCGGCTGATGCTCCAGGCCTCGATGGAGCTTGAGCGGCGGCGAGCACGCATCTGAAGTGAGTAGCGTTGGGTCCAATTTCATCCTCTAGATTTTATTTGGGATTAAGGGATCTTCCAGGTGTTCACAGCAAGTAAGCAAGCAAATGTGAGCTTGCAAGCACTTCGTGGATTTGGATACCAGAAGCAGTTCGTGGATTGGGATACCGTGACGTTATGGAGCTGAGAATCGGTTCATTAGAAAAAGTACTAAACTAACCTCAAGAGATCTTTTATTACGCTTGGAAATAATATGAACCATTCGTTTCGCTAGATCTGACGGTTCAAATATAGAGGAATCACATGGAAGGAACTTAAGTTGTGGACCGGAATCAAAATATACGTAGATCCAGAACTAGTTTCTAATTAAAGGGTATCATCGTGTCTTAACATTTAGGGCACGTACATCGCGACTCTTGATCCCGTCTTTATATGATACATTTTGCAGAAAAGTCCCTCCCAGACGGGGAGACGGGCAGGGTCGTCGTCTCGCGAGGAGACGAGCAAGGCTCGTGCTCCGAGATCCCGTCGCCGGCTCAAAGACGCGCTGTACGACCACGTCGTCTCCTTCGTCCGCACTGGATCCGATTGAGTTGGTTTCCTTCGCGCCATGTTCCGCCTTCCTCCTGGTGCAACGCTGGTGGATGCGATGGGTCCGGTCGGCGGCGGCTGCGGCGGCGTGCAGAATATCAAGGGATGCCCGTGCCGCTGCGGGACGAGGGATGCGATGGATCCAGCTCAGCGCGCTTCTCTTCCCCATCAGCGTCGGCAACGGAACAACATCATCTTCCCCATCCGAACCCGCCCTCCGATCCATGTCGTCCTCGCCGGTGGCCGGATCGCCAACGTTCGTGGCTCCCTCCGCCTCGTACGTACTCACCTCGTCTCGTCGGACCCGCTCTTCCCTTGGGCGCCGTCCTATCCGTGTCCGGGTCGCCAGCGTCCACGGCTCCCTCAGCCTCGTCCGCAGCAAATTTAATCCCCTACGGCAACGTGGCGGAGACGGCCACGACTCGACGGCGGCGGCAGCTTGCTCTATGGTGCTACCTCGCGTTGATGATCCGACCGATGCTTCTCCAATGAAAACAGCACGCTGATCTCCTTCCTCGCTTGGATATGGGTTGGATGCGTACTAGAAAAAAAAAAAAAGAGGAAAAACATCTATGGCTCTTGTGTTTCAGTTCTGAAGACTGAGGTTAATTATTTGATTCGTAGCTAAAAGCTCTTGTATTTTAGGTTATTTGATTCGTAGCTAAAAGCTCTTGTATTTTAGGTCTGAAGACTGAGCGAGGCTATTTGATTCGTAGCTAAATTTGAAAGTTTTCTGAATATAAAATCTGTTACCTATTTTGGTGTGAATATGTACAGCAACGAGTGGCCGTGAGCAGTGCTGGTTTTTAAAATAATGTAATTTTGTCCACTTTATTTAGGTTTAAACTGTTCTCGATGAAACGGCAACACAAAAGTAAACAAAATGATATTCATGTTTGATCCTAGCTCCATGTAAAGCATTTAAACTGATTACAGATGACTTTGTGTCTGTGGGTTGTATGGTCTGTCTTTTTAGCTGTCTATATAGTCTCTTGCAGACGACCACCCGTCTGTGGGCTGTACATGCCCTTAAGGAGCCGCTTCTCTAAATTAATAGAGAAGAAGATTCTTGTATGAATCAGAATAAGAAGTTGCTTCTGAATTAAAAAAAAAAACGTTCTCCCCCAAATCCTTTCTTCTACCCGGGCAGCTGCTGCCACACGTCCTGCTCGTCCCTGACGCGCTCCTCCGATGCCCTTCTCCTTCACCGGTCTGTCGCTGCCGGCACTCACCTTCTTGTCCTCTCCACCACCGTTCGAGCACCGCAGACGCAGCCTACGAGGTGCAAGCGGACGCAGGGTACAGTATGGCTGGCTGCCGGCGTCGGACGAGGCCTGGGGCGGAGCTCCCGTGTCCCGCGCGGCCAGGACCATGGATCGGAGTTGGGGAAGAAGCTGTCCATCTGCCATGGAGGATGGCAGCCATCGAAGGAGTTTGTAGTCGTTTGGAACGCAGACAATGCACCCGGCATGGTGGACAATGTCCGTGGCAACGAGCCAACGACGCTCCAGCGTCGCGGTGGCCGGTAGAGGAGGACCAATCCGCCGCAACGAGGAAGACGATGAGGTCACCTGGGCACCACGGCGACGAGGAGAGCGAAGAGGATGGCAGCAGGGCAGATCAGGGGAGCCGCGGCCGGAGAGGCCGACGGTGGCGGGGAAGTGGAGCCGTGGCCGGAGCGGCCGGCGACTGCGGGTGCTCAGGAGGCGCTAGTTCGTTGGAGCCATGGCCTGAGAGTCATGTGCTTCTACCCAAAGCTAGCGATGTGGAAGAGTACTAAACTGCCCCTAATTAAAATTAATTAGTTTTCGCAACTAATGACTGCGGTAATTATTTCTCTCCGGTGGTCCTTTTCCCCCCTGCACGAATCTCAAAGCACCTGGATAATTAATTATGTTTGGATCTGGACTTAGTTGTACCCTATCCGTATCCAAGCCCAAAACCTGGCTCAGCCCACTCAATTATAATACTAGTTAGAGGACTTCATTGTAAAAAAAAAAAAGTAAGGACCGGCTGTTCGATCCAGTCCTCGTTCGAACCCAGTCCACAACTCATGAATCTTTTATGGTACCTCAATCGTAACTAGTTATCAATGTAAAATGCATTATCAGAGTAATGCCTTGTGGCTAGATGGGCAGGTGCAAAATCCATGCTCTAACCCAGTCCACAACTTTGTACTTAAGCTCGCAAGCTTAGCGAGCTCTCGAGCAGGACCAAATAAAGCTCGTTCATTGCAGCTAAGCATGAACTAAGGTCGATACAAATATATTTCATTTTTTTTTACCAATTGCATTGTTCAAATTCCTGAGAGATTACAATTTAAGCGAGAAAATGTTTTAAGTCTAAACATGATATAGTCAGCTAATAAGATTAAGATAAAGCTTAAGGCTTTGCTCATGTTTCTCTCGTCTTATAATAAGGTATACTAGTGACCGGCAAGAATTATGTAAGAGCTTGAGCCTAACTATACACTCTCATCTGCTCAGTCTTCTAACAAGGTCAAGCTTGAGGCGATGAGATTGCTCGAGCTTGGCTCATTTCCATCCCTACTTCCCTAGCCATATAGGTGGATGCGTCATCCATTTTGGTTCGACAATTGTGGTAAGGTTATGGTTGGTTTCACTGAATAAACCGCTTGAGCCAAAGTCTAGTGAAGCCACAACCGTCTGCTTTCGCTAGACGACAGACCTCTTCTCATGAAAATTTTTCACATGCCTTCCATTCCCATAAGATTAAAAAATGTCTTCGTCTTGAGAAATATGTGAGTGAAACCATCTATCCCATCAAGTTATTTGACTCTCTTTGCATTTCTCTTCTGACTAGAGTCAGTGGTCTAAGAAGTTTGAAGGCAAGAGGTGGGGATGGACTTGGACAACAATGCAATGCAATCAAAATAAAGGACCTCTAGTACATGCTCTGTAGTAATTAAGCAGCTGCGGTTGAATTGTAGTATAAACGAACCGCAGTATATATAAGTCCAGGAAGGTGCAGCGAGACACGTGAAGTATAAGAGCAATGTGATTTGAATCATTTGCCATTAACGCTCCCAAGCTTTACCCGGTGGAATAGCATGCTCTGGTGTGCCAGTTGGTCACGTAATCACGTTGCGATTGCAGATTTGCTGAGGTGGACAGATCCGATCCATTAGTGCTTGGTCACCCATTGTAAAAATGCTCACTGCTATCGTTCTCTTTGGTAATTTCTTGAGAGGATGGCCTGCTTTGTATTCTGAACTCTTGCTTTCAGAAATTATTTTGACATCAAGGTCTACCCATCTGTCGCAAAAAGTTTAGTTGTCACATTTGCTCTGGTTGAGTTAAGACAAATGATTTAATATCTATAAATGTTATATTATTGTACTGCCCTCATGCATCTACTCCACTTTGGCTCAAGCGGTATTCAGAATCAAAGCCTTGTGATCTTTGAGTCGTCAACCACATATTATCATAATAATTATAAGAACTAACGCGTACAGAGTGCTTCTTAAGAAAGAGTAATATTCACATCCAATCCTCAGACTAAACTGGCTATTCCTTTCAGGTTTTTCATCTTCTGAAATGCCTACTTTGGATCTTTGGACATGGCTGTTTATGCCATCCTGGTCCCTCAACTTCTAAAATGCCTACCTTTTGGTTATTTTTTGACAACAAACCTTTTGGTTATTGGAACTTCGTTTCATATCTCATCCATATTCAAAAGATGGCTTAACTAGCTCCTGTTGACAACCAAAAGTGGCAAAAGAAGGATCGGCACATGTCGGCGATCATCGGACGGCGAAGCGGAGGTTTTCGGCGCACACAATGCGCCGGACGCCGCCTAAGGCCACGCCGGACGCGTCCGGCGAGCGCCGGACGCGGTCCAGAGACCTCCTCGGGAGGTCGGGGCGCCGGACGCTGGCCACACGCCGCGCCGGACGCCGCGCCGGACGCGGGCGCTGGCTCGCGCGTGGCACCAGCAGCGCCGGACGCGACCGCGAGAAGGCGCCGGACGCGGGCTCGGGCGCAGGATGCGCAACAGAAACTTTTTTGCGCACGCGATTCGCGCCGGACGCGTCCGGCGCTGTGACGAGCGGCCCGATTCAAGTCCGATTCGTATGCAAATCGGACTTTTGGAAAGTTTAACTCGTGGGAAACTTGATGGACGAGTTTTGGGAGAGTTTCTTACTGGGATAAGACCACCCCCCCCTATATATACGAGGGGATCATGGCCGATTGAACCCATCCAATCAATCGACATACAAACCAACATAAATCGATCGAGATGATCAATTTACCCTTCTTCTTCTTCTACATCCTGCCCTAATTTTCTAGTTGCTATTCGGTGCTTCTCTCCGCGAGTTCATCGGCGATTCTAGGTGTCATCCGCTGGTTCCTAGGAGATCCCCTACGTGCATCCTCCCGACGGGTCTTCCCGGAGGTTGTTCTAGGGTTTACCCTTCCGTCGGCGGGCTCTACGTCGGCTTATCGATCTCTAGATCGGTTTGCCGGCCACGCTACGTCGTCGTTGCTGTTGCAGGTCGCTTCAAGGCACCTCTAGGGCGTCCAAGGCCCGCTACCGGTGTGTTGGCGGATTTATTCGGCAACACACTTTTTGGCGACTCCGCTGGGGAAGAGTGCAAGGCGCCGTCTCCAGTATCCATCTAATAACATGGGGAGCAGCCGTGACGGTGATTCAAGTGGAGATGATCGTACCAACATCAGCTCCAAGAACATCGTCTGTCCACAAAATATGGACGAGCTTCCCGACGATCTCCGCAGCAAGCTCCAAGGACAACTCAACGCTATGTGCAAAGCTTTCTTCGAGAGCTGCCACAAGGGGCGCCGGGATAATGTCAAGCAAGTCAAGGAGCCAGACTACGCCGGGTTGTTCACATCTTCATCTTCAGGGAAGAAGGTAAGCAACGAAAAACCTTTATTTGAAGATGGCCCTACGCATGATGATATTGCCGCTATGTTAGATACTCATAAGAAGGTTTCAGAGGGAACGTTAGCTTCTGCGGTTAATATGATTATGGCTAGATTCGATAGGTTAGAAGGCAAACATCAATCCGATTCGGACGAATCGGATGATGAAGAAGTAGAATATCAATATGGTATGCCTCCTAATTTTTATGAGAATCAAACCCTTTATGCTAAGGCAAATAAGAGCAAATCGGGCTTCAAAACACACAAAACAAGCAAGACCGATTCTGCTAAACCCAAGCCTATAGGTACCTTTGCTGAAGATTCGGATCGTTCTCCACGGACCGATAAGAAGCAAAAGAGTAAGTCTTCGGCAGGAGAAGCAATCCTCCCAAACCCACCGAAGTCACCTAGTGAAATTCCCCATCAAGGTAGGTCTAAGAACACTCCTTCTACCGATTACACCGACACACTTAATCGGTTTAAGGAAGATTTGTCTAAGTCTCTTGAGGAAACTCTAGGTGTACCCCTTAGACCTAGTAAAGTTATCTACCACAAACCATACCCCCGCACTTTGATTACATGAAAGTTCCTTCAGGGATGGAAAGTGCCGGATTTTCGAAATTTAGTGGTAGTGATGATAAAACATCTATGGAGCATGTTAGCATGTATTTAGCTCAACTAGGAGAAGGATGTGCCTATGATTACATGAAAGTACGTTATTTTCCTTTATCTCTTACTCGGCACAGCTTTTGCTTGGTTTACTTCATTACTCGCATGCACCATTGGTTCTTGGGCCATATTGGAAGAGAAATTTCATAGTCACTTTTATACCGGGATCCAAGAAACTAGATTGTCACATCTTACATCGGTTCGTCAAGGACGAGATGAAACTGTTATTGATTTTATTAAAAGGGCTAGAGATATCAAGAACCGATGCTTTCATTTGATGATCTCGAAAGAGATTTGGTTGATATATGCTTTAATGGTTTGCATTCTAGGATTCGTGAGAAACTTGAGAATGTACAATTTAATAATTTCAACCACCTTGTCGAGAAGGCCGTTTATTGGGAATCGCGCCTTAAAGAGTCTCGCGAGGCATATAAGTCTCATCGTTCGAACACACATACTTTTCATATTGTTTCGTAAAGTTCGGAGGATGAGACAGTGAATGCAACGCCGCTGAAATTAGGTGGCCAGCGAGAGAACAAGCTTGTGACTTGCCCTTCTCTCAAACCGATTCAAAAGAATCGGGGTGAGGAAGTAAAGTTTACTTTTGATGTTTCTAAATGTGACCGTATTTTTGATGAGTTGCTGAAAATCGGGCACATTAGAATTAATTATACCATGCCTTCTGCAGATGAGATTAAGAAGAGAGCTTATTGCAAATATCATAATTCTTATTCTCATGCCACTAATGATTGCAATTATTTCCGTCGACAGATACAATCGGCCCTTAATGAGGGACGATTAAGTCTTGCAGACATGGAGATCAAGAAGAACCCCTTCCCAAATAACAACACCAACACTATTGAGGCGGGGGCTCCAGCTATTTTGATTCGTCCCGAACAAGCCCATGGAGCTAAAGGCAAGAACGTCATCATCGGTGAACCACGACCTGCACCGAATGTCCAGAATTCGAGGCGGCAAGTGGTGATGGAGAAGAATCAAGTTGGCAAGAATAAGCTCACCATCACCGCTGGATCAGCGGAGGCATTGAGAAGGCAAAGATGGTATGAAACTCAAGCAGCGCGTCAACGGCCGTCACGACCGATCTCTACGATCAGGCAGGGCGACCAAGCAAGCAAGGTGGAGGCGCCCAAGGCTGCCCCTGCTGATGGTGCTCCGGGAACTTCCAAGTCGGCCAAACTGATTGATACAATTGGTCAAACCGATTCACAATCTCCTGAAAAGTCCGTTACTTCCGACATTCATGTGACCCGAACATTCATTCCACACAAGCCGAAAGTAGGAGTTTGGAAGGAGAAGGAGCCGAAGCCTAAGAAATTTGTGGTGAAGCCACTTTGTACTTTTGACAAGCTGATGGCAAAGTACAAACAACAAAAGGCCGATTCTAATCAATCGGCCGATAAAAAAAGAGAGTCTACGCCTCCCAAACGTGAAGATGAAGACAAGAGGCAAAAGGCTACAACTCTTTCAGCTGGTTCTTATTCGCAGGTTGTTCATTCACGGCCATCTCGTTGGGGACCACCGGTGACTCCAGCTCCACCCGTCTTGCCTTTGCCGCAGTGGGGCGCCCAAGGTGTGTGGGTGTCGTACCCAAATGCTACATCATCGCATCAAGGGTTTGAAGGTGCTGCTGGATATAAGGTGAATCCATCCGTTTTTAGCCGATTGGCTCATCAATCGGGCTATAACGGGAAGAGGGAAGTGCTTCCATCCAATGATCAATCGTTGCAGGGGAGAGGAAAGGCGCCAATGCAATTGGCGTATGTGCCCAAGAAGGTTGAAGCTCCAAAGAAGGTGGAGGCGCCCAAAGAAGTTGTTCCAAAGCAAGCTCCTGCACCACAAATCGCCATCGGGTCAATGTCAGCTCCGAGGTTGCCGACAATGAACCGATTGTGGTTAATACCAAAATTCCAAGAAAGCATGCAAAATGAAGCAATGATGGAAGTTGCTGGAAAAGAGAAACCGCCAAGGGATCCAAAGTATACACAACCCAAGTGGTGTCCACCCAACTTGGACAAGACCCAAAAGCGGAAGTTGCAGCGCGCCCGAGCCAAGAAATTGAAGAAGTAAGCTCTTGAAAATCCTCAAGGGAGTGCGCCGAAGAAGGATGACGGTGTTGCTGCAGAGCCGGTGCCGGCCAAACTAATTGAAGAATCGGTCAAGCCGGAAGAGGTGGCTCAAGAGACAATGGAGCATGAACCGACCAAGCCGATTGAAGAATCGGCTAAGCCGGTAGTTGCTGAAATAAATGTTCCAGAAGTTGTTGAATCGGTTGCAACCCCTCCCAAGGAGACGGAACCGATTACAACGGTTTCTGAAAATATTGGGGAGAATCCCACAGAGTTTGCTGCTGCGATTGCCGATGTGCTAGGTATGGAAACTCCGGCGGAACAAGACGATGAGATGGTGGATTATGAGCCATCGCCGGAGCGGATCAACGTGGTGTATCTATCTTCGGATTACTACGTGATCCGACATGATGAAGAGGAGCCACCGGCAGCGGAGCTAGTATTTGCGGTGGAAGACGCCGTATTCAAGAAGCCGGGAATCAAGGTGGATCATCTTCGGCCTCTCAACTTGAGAGGTCACATCAATGGGACTCCGGTGCATAGCATGTTAGTGGACAGCGGTGCGATCGTCAATGTCATGCCATACACGTTGTTCCGCAAGCTTGGGATCAAGGAGGAGGAGCTAATTCGGACCAACATGACCATCACAGGAGTAGGTGGTGATGCTCCGATTCTGGCCAAGGGAATTGCTAACGTTGAGTTGACCATCGGGAGCAAGACCTTGGCTACCGCTTTCTTCGTCACCGACATCAAAGGGAGCTACAATGTGATACTTGGGCATGATTGGATACATGCTAATGAGTGTGTCCCTTCCAGTCTACACCAGTTTCTCATCCAGTGGGTTGGTGATGCTGTGGAGATTGTCCATGCGGATTCATCAGCTGAAGTTGCAATTGCCGATTCATCCGAGGCCGAAGGGCATGGCGCCATGGGGTGCTTATCAGGCAGGGATCTCTCCACATATGATTATGTTGATTATTCTAGGGGCTGCTTTGTCCCCATATCTCTTAAGCCGATTGACAATCGGCTCAACACAATCATTTAATGGATAATCACGAATAGCTAAAGCATCGTTTAGAACAATATCGGGCTGAAAAGACCGATACTTGTGAAGCAATTGATGACTTTGATGAGCTCAATAAGTTGGGCCAAGGTTTTACATCGGCCGACCCTTTGGAGCAAGTTGACATTGGGGATGGTACTACGCCGCGGCCGACGTTTATTAACCAAAACTTGGAAGCCGATTTCAAAGTTGAATTAATCGCGCTTCTCAGGGAATATGTTGATTGTTTTGCATGGAACTACACCGAGATGCCGGGATTGAGCCGAGATCTTGTTGAGCATCGGCTTATTCTCAAGAAGAATTTCAAACCTGTCAAGCAACACCCAAGGCTCTTCAATTCGGCCATCCATGACCGAATACAGGAGGAGATCGAAAGGTTGTTACAGGCGGAATTCATACGTCCATGCCAATATGCGGAGTGGGTCTCTAACATTGTGCCGGTTGAGAAGAAGGACAGCGGCAAGATTAGAGTATGCATTGATTTCAGAGATTTGAATAGAGCCACTCCTAAAGATGAGTATCCTATGCCTATAGCTGATATGTTGATCAATGATGCTTCGGGGCACAAGATGATTAGCTTTCTTGATGGTAACGCGGGGTATAATCAGATTTTTATGGCGGAAGAAGACACATCAAAGACGGCTTTTATTTGTCCCGGTTTTGTTGGCTTGTTTGAGTGGATTGTTATGACCTTTGGGTTGAAGAATGCAGGTGCAACTTACCAAAGAGCGATGAATCTGATTTTCCATGATCTAATTGGGGTGATTATGGAGGTTTATATTGATGATATTGTGATTAAATCGGCTGCCCATAAGTCTCACTTAGCCGATTTGCGTCTTGCTTTGGAGAGGATGCGCCGCTATGGTTTGAAGATGAATCCACTCAAGTGTGCCTTTGGAGTATCGGCTGGGAAGTTTCTAGGCTTCATCATCCATGATAAAGGCATAGAAGTTGATCCCAAGAGGATTGAGAAGATCAAGAAAGTTGAGCCGCCAACATGCAAGAAGGACGTGCAGAAATTCTTGGGGAAGGTCAACTATCTTAGAAGATTTATTGCTAATTTGTTCGGGAAGATTATTCCTTTCACCCCTATACTCAAGTTGAAAGATGAATCTGATTTTGCTTGGGGGGCAAAGCAACAAGAAGCATTTGACAAGATAAAGGAATATCTATCATCACCACCGGTTCTTCGTGCACCAAGAAGAGGAGTACCATTCAAACTTTATATTGCTGCCGAAGAGAAGGTGATTGGCGCCGTGATGACTCAAGAAGACGAAGGGAAGGAATATGTTATTGCCTACATTGGGCGCCGTCTTCTTGCTCTCGAGACGAGGTACACCCACATTGAAAAATTATGCTTATCATTGTACTTTGCATGTCATAAGATGAGACATTATTTGCTGTCAAGTACATGTATTGTAGCATGCCAGGCCGATGTCATTAAGCATATGCTACATTGGCCAATCCTCAGTGGGAGGTTAGGCAAGTGGGCGTACTCTTTAATTGAATATGATTTGGTTTTTGAGCCATTACGAGCAATCAAAGGCCAAGTACTTGCTGATTTTATTGTTGAGCATAGCATAAAGTTTGATGATGATATTAATTACATCACAATTGCCCCATGGACATTATATTTTGACGGATCGGTCTGCAGAAACGGTCGAGGCATTGGTATTGTTTTAATCTCTCCCAATGGACTTGTGACCGAGATGCTTAGCCGATTAGAATTTTCTTGTACTAACAATCAAGTCGAATATCAAGCTTTATTATTCGGATTGATTATGTTAACCTCCATGGATGTGCAGCATGTTGAAGCATATGGTGATTCATTGCTTGTTGTTCAGCAAGTTAGTGGGGAGATTCAATGTTTAGATGAATCACTACGTGCTTGCCTCAATACTTGTTTGGAATACATCTCTAAACTTGCTGAATTTAAAATTCAGCATGTTCCTAGAGAAAAGAATGCGAGGGCTAATAAGCTAGCTCAACAAGCATCCGGCTTTGAAGTTAGTAAGCAAAATTTTCATATATAAACAAAGCCGATGTATGAGGATATAAATTTTACTTGTGCAAGAACAAATGAATTGGTTCAACCATCCAATATGATCGGATTAACCAATTCTTCTGAAGCATATGCTGCTGATGATGTCTCAAATCGGTCTAGTTATTCTAATACCGATTTAGAGGATTGGAGAACTCCCTTGATTAAATATTTGCAGGATCCTAGCACTAAGGTTGATCGACCCATCCGGCGACTTGCTTTCCAATACACATGGCAGCATGATGAATTGTATAGAAGGACAGCCGATGGTCTTTTATTGAAGTGCTTGGGGCCTGAAGATGCAAAAGTGGCTATGGGAGAAGTCCATGAAGGAGTTTGTGGTACACATCAATCAGCTCACAAGATGAAGTGGTTGTTGAGAAGGGCTGGTTTTTATTGGCCTACTATGATTGCCGATTGCATGCGTTACTACAAAGGTTGTGAAGAGTGCCAACGGTTTGGGAACATTCAAATGGCGCCCACTTCAGAGCTCCATTCTATTACATCGCCATGGCCGTTCAGAGGTTGGGGGCTAGATTTCATTGGTCAAATACATCCCTCGTCTTCAAAGGGACACAAGTTTGTCTTGGTTGCTACAGATTATTTCACAAAGTGGTGTGAGACAGTCCCATTGAAGAATATTACTCATGTGGAGGTAATAGAGTTTATCAAAGAACATATTATTCATAGATTCGGCATCCCTCAAGTATTGCATACCGATCAAGGGACATCCTTTATGGCTAAAGAGGTGAAGGCGTTTGCCGAATCATACAAAATCAAGATGGTCAACTCATCTCCATACTATGCTCAAGCTAATGGCCAAGCTGAAGCTAGTAACAAGACCTTGATCAAGCTCATCAAGAAGAAGATTGAAGAGACTCCAAGGAGGTGGCATGAAGTCTTGTCGGAAGCTTTGTGGGCATACCGCACATCAAAGCATGGTGCAATAAAGGCAACTCCGTTTGAATTGGTTTATGGTCAAGAAGCTATGTTGCCCATTGAAGTGAACTTGGGTGCACTCGGGTTTGCCAAGCAAGATGACTTATCCGTGAAGTGTACCATGATCTCATGATGGATAACATAGGTGATGTGGCCGACAAGAGAATTGAAGCTCTAAAGGAGATTGAAAAGGACAAGATGCGTGTTGCGAAGGCCTATAACAAGAGAGTAAGAAACAAATCTTTCCAAGTAGGAGATTTAGTGTGGAAAACCATACTCCCTATTGGATCGAAGAGTAATCAATTTGGCAAGTGGTCTCCTAATTGGGAGGGTCCTTTGAGAGTGATCAAGGTGATACGCGGAAATTCTTATGTGCTAGAGACATTGAAAGGGGAACGTCTCGACAAAGCAATCAGCGGGAGGAATATGAAAAAATACTTCCCAAGTGTTTGGCAAGAAGCCTAGTGCTCTTCCAAATAATGGCCGATACATGTATCGCCCTTAGAACAAAATGGCCGATGTAACACATCGCCCTTAGTCGCCGGTTAGCCGATGTGATGGACATCGTCGCTAGTTGGTTAACGGGTGAAAGAGTATTTTCAAGTTCATAAACTAAATCACTTGAAAACAGGGGGGCATGTGTTGACAACCAAAAGTGGCAAGAGAAGGATCGGCACATGTCGGCGATCATCGGACGGCGAAGCGGAGGTTTTCGGCGCACACAATGCGCCGGACGCCGCCTAAGGCCACGCCGGACGCGGTCCAGAGACCTCCTCGGGAGGTCGGGGCGCCGGACGCTGGCCACACGCCGCGCCGGACGCCGCGCCGGACGCGGGCGCTGGCTCGCGCGTGGCACCAGCAGCGCCGGACGCGACCGCGAGAAGGCGCCGGACGCGGGCTCGGGCGCAGGATGCGCAACAGAAACTTTTTTGCGCACGCGATTCGCGCCGGACGCGTCCGGCGCTGTGACGAGCGGCCCGATTCAAGTCCGATTCGTATGCAAATCGGACTTTTGGAAAGTTTAACTCGTGGGAAACTTGATGGACGAGTTTTGGGAGAGTTTCTTACTGGGATAAGACCACCCCCCCTATATATACGAGGGGATCATGGCCGATTGAACCCATCCAATCAATCGACATACAAACCAACATAAATCGATCGAGACGATCCATTTACCCTTCTTCTTCTTCTACATCCTGCCCTAATTTTCTAGTTGCTGTTCGGTGCTTCTCTCCGCGAGTTCATCGGCGATTCTAGGCGTCATCCGCTTGTTCCTAGGAGATCCCCTACGTGCATCCTCCCGACGGGTCTTCCCGGAGGTTGTTCTAGGGTTTACCCTTCCGTCGGCGGGCTCTACGTCGGCTTATCGATCTCTAGATCGGTTTGCCGGCCACGCTACGTCGTCATTGCTGTTGCAGGTCGCTTCAAGGTACCTCTAGGGCGTCCAAGGCCCGCTACCGGTGTGTTGGCGGATTTATTCGTCAACAGCTCCATAAGCTGACAGTGTCTGGCTATGTTGACCACCACCGGCGCATAGCCACTCCATTTTCTCTTGGAGACAAATGTGTCGCTTGTCAAGATATGATATGGCATGCGGCAAACTTGTGGTGTGGTGGAGGCAAGGGTGGGTCACAAGCGCGATGTGACAACAGCGTCCGAGGACGAGTCCTCCCGATGCCTTCCATTTCAATGACGAGCCCACTATCTCTCATCGTCATCCGGCTGCTACTGGTTGTCCTACCCCATCGATGCTAGTTTGTAAAAGACAGCTTTTGTTTATCACCCTGTACTTGTTCACTACCCAATACTCAAACCAACAACGCAAGTGTGTACTGGAGCAAGAATCATGAACTCACCTGCTGGTTGGAGTATGTATATATAGCAGGGTATTCTATGGACAAATTAAAGCCATGTGTGCGCATGCTGTGTGTAAGAGAGTGGGTAAAGGAGATAACTTGTCCTTGTAATGTTAAAGCGCACAGGATAAGAACAATCATCACCACGCGAAGCGAAAAATGAACTTCTTTCCATTAATTAATTATCACGTACTAGCAGGGTAGTTACTACCAACTTTTCATACACTGTCATCTTCGTTATATTTTTTGGGTTTTTTGGAACGAAGCCACTGCAATTTTTCGACGTTGGAGATATGCCATTACAATTCGGGTATTTTGAAATCTGCCATTATAATTCTAGGACTCTTTGATACTTGTCATTTTCTACGTATCTGCACGTCTCGGGCCCATTGTCAGGATTGAATACGTAGACGCGAATTGAGTATGGACGTGCTACCCCTGCCTGCCTGTTTCAACCGGCCGCTAGCCTTATCTGCCGTTCTACTCCGTTAGCATCTTCCACTCCGTTTTCTTCCCCTCCGCTCCTCCAAGAACCACACGCCGCAGGCCTCCCCAGCGCCGCTCGGAGGTCACGCCCCCACGCCGGTGCCGGAGCCCTCCCGCGCCCGGCCGTAGCCTTGCCCTCGCCCCCGCCTCCGCACCCCGCCCGAGCCCTCGCCCCTCGGCCCGCCGGAGCCAGTGCCCCCGCCGGAGGTCGCGCCCTACGCTGGAGGCCCCGCGCCCGACGAAGACCCCGCTCCAGACGCAGGCCTAGGCCCCCGCCCGGATGCGGAAGAGGGACAGGTCACCGGTGTCCAGCGGTAGGCTACAGCTGCCGTCGATGAGGTGGAGCTGTGCGTCGACGGGGACACGGAGAAGTCCTCGACGGCGGCGGCCCGCTTTCGTGTTCTGTGGCAGTCAGCGATGAGGCGGCGGGCCTTATCTCGACGGCGCGATGTCGGCCATGGGGAGCGTCGGGTACATCGGCGGTGTGGAGGGAACAGAGGAAGACGAAGACGGACTGACGGGGGACATTTAATGTTTTACCATCCTTATCTTTGGCCAATCTTGAAATAGCAGCTTTAGAATGGCAACTAATTTGGTAGCATGAGAGGCATGTTTTGTCTAATTTTTTACCATCTTTGCACACGTGGCACGCCATGTCAACCAACCAGCGTGCCAACGAGGATGAATTGGAGTGTAAAAAGACTGGACTGCCCCTGGCGCCCTTTTCCTCTCCATAGGCCTATTTTGTTCATGAAAATACAGCTTTCATAGAGCATTAACTCAGCATGTCACATAAATGATCAAATAAACTTGTCAACAACCAACTCGACTAGATGAAAATCACCATTAATTCACCATGGCACACACAAATAGTTGCAGGCCACACACAAATAGATGTAGAGTACAAACAAATTGTTCACGACACAAATTGTTCAGGCATCAAAAGCTAAAGTTTGGAATTCATGCATCACAAGCTATAAGTTTGGAACGCCCACATACATAGTTCTGGGCACAAAATAGTGGTTGCCGTAGCCACTCAAAAGCTAGAAGATGCTTCAGTTCATAACCAAAATGCAATTTCTCTTGCTCGCTGCTGCAGTCACATCTTCTTCTTCTTGCCTGGAGTCTTCTTAATCTTTGAACAGATGACCTTCCCCCTCCTTGGAGTCATTTTTTTAGTAGGTGGGTCAATCGAAGTTGTTGCTGTAGGTGATGGTGGTGCATGCTCAACCTCATTGACAGGTTGTAGGTCCCAACAAATACTCCTGTGACAATGCAAGTCATGTTTTTATATTGGCAACAACAAGTTTTGGCCAAGAATGAATTTGGAAGTAGAACATACCTTCTTGCAGTGGGTGATGGCGGTGCATGCTGAATCTGAATGATTTGTCTCTCTGTAGCTACTGCAGCTTCAGCTGCTGCTGCAGCCTTTTCTGCAGCTTCATTAGCCTCCCTTGCTGCCTTAGCTGCTGCTTCTCTAACAAGTGCTAACCTTGTTCTTGGTGTATCTCCTCCAGTAGGGGTGGGGTCTATCTTGCTTTTTTTCCTTCTAGGTTTTGGGGCTGCTTTTCTAGTTCTTTTCCTACAATTTATTGGCTAAGGTCAGTGGTTAACAATTTTAATTGCATGTAACACTAGGGGTAGGAACATACCTTTTCTTGGTACCACTTACTGGACACTTCCAAGCTCCCTTCCTGTACCTTTTCTCAGTCACT
This sequence comes from Themeda triandra, assembly GCA_018135685.1. Classification (NCBI taxonomy): domain Eukaryota; kingdom Viridiplantae; phylum Streptophyta; class Magnoliopsida; order Poales; family Poaceae; genus Themeda; species Themeda triandra. The sequence goes on along the minus strand of JAENPR010000002.1, from coordinate 3,386,301 downwards.
TCAGCTTCCTCTTGGTACCCTTTAGTCACTTTCAGATTGTCCAAACCCCTAGAAGCTGCATTGAGTTGATGGATGATTGCAGGTAGAATTCCAGGAGACAATGCTCTAGCTATTTTCCTCCTTTTTGCAAAAAGAATGAGTGTCTTCTCCCTAATTGCATCAGCCAAGCAGTAAACAGGTAGATCCTTGTGCTCCTTGACCCAAGAATTCCAAGTCTCAGCCAGATTATTATTGATGTAATCACACTTGATTTCTGCTCTGAACTTGCTCCTTGCCCACAGTAGGTTGTGATGTTGTTTGAGCCAAGTATCCACTTCTGGGCTAGCATCTAATACTTTGTCAAAGAAATACCTATACCTATGTGGTGTATATGCTCTAGCAGCAGGCCACATGTTCTTGGCATAAACATCTCCACGGTAATACTTCTTCATGTTTTCCATCAAATGCCTGAAGCACTCCCTCTGTTCACAGTTTGGGAAAACCTTGGCCACTGCTGATTCAAGGCCCTTGCAAGCATCAGTGCAAACAGCTAAGTGCTCCATAGGTCCTATTGCCTTGCTTAGCTGCTCCATAAACCATGTCCAGTTCTCTTTAGTCTCAGAGTCAAAAAATCCAAAAGCCAAGGGGTACATCCAATTATGTCCATCCAAGGCTTGAGCTGCAGGCAACTGTCCATTCCAAAGCCCATTCAAATGGGTTGAGTCTATGCTGGTGTAGGGTCTACAACCATTTCTGAAACCATCAATTGCAGCCTTGAAACAACAAAAAAACCTTTTGAAATGAACTTTACCATCCACAGTCTCTGTATCTATCTCTAATACACTGCCAGGTGATCTCATCTCAACCTCGGCCTACAACCAATCAAATGAATCATCCCATTTCCCAAAAAGCTTGTCATATGCCCTTTGTTTACCATACACTACAGTATGATAGTTGATGTCAACCGGGTACTTGGCTTGGAGGGCTTCCTGTAACTCTGTGACACCCATGCTAGGCTTTTTCTTGAGTAGCGGTATAGCCCTCTCTTCACCCAAGCTTGAGAAGCCATTGTATTACCAGGGCATCTAGACCTATCAGGACAAGTGTGATCTTTGTCATTTATTTGCACCTGCAAAATGACAAAACAAGGCTACATAAGTATAAAACTATAAATGACACAAAAAAGCATGCATAGGTATAAAATGACACAAAGAAACTTGCATAGGTGCAAAATGACACAAAAAAATATACCCTGACACTCCCATCATGCTGTGTCTTAGCTCTAAGAGAATGCATGCATATTGACAACATCTACTTCAAGATAAGCAACTCTCTGTGCCCAACAATTCTTTACCATTTGCTGAAAATGTTCATCCCTTCTCACACTCCATTTAGAACCAGTGTTGTCACTGTCAATTACCCAAACTGATAGCTTTTGTGTTGGCCCCCATATAATTTTGGCTGACATGTCATCATTAAATTTCTGAAGAGTGTACTGCTCAGTTCTGTCCAGCCACAACTCATGCTCTTGGGAGGGAATCTCTACTAACCCATACTCACCATCAGCCACATAAGAACGAACAGAAACAACTAATTTAAACTCGTTGCCAGGATCAATCCTAACATAGTGGAGTGAATCAACAAGTTAGAGTACATGCTACGGTTCCTAAATAACATTTAACATGTTACAATGCAACAGGAGGAACACTTACCACCCAGGACAGCCACTCCCACCACCCCAATCCATTGCTTCAACAACTAAGCAATAGATCAGCGACTCCCACGGCCTAGGAAGCAAAGAACGAAGACAACAAATTCAAATCGACGGAATCGACGAACCCTAACCCTAATCAAATGAGCAACCACGAGAGAGAGGTCGCTGCAGACACATACCTTCACGCCATTGATTAAGTGCTCGCGGATGACATGGCGACGTGGTGGGGGCGGGGTCAGGCGCGGCGGCCCTTGCGGAGTTGGGCGGCGCGGCTGGTTGCTCCCCTTGCGGCGCGGCTGCCTGCTCCGTTCGTCGCGGACAGAATAGACGCGGGCGGGGAGCGACGAATGAAGCGGAGGGACGGGACGGAACGGGCCGAGCGGGTAGAGACCGAGGAAAATAGATAAGGGCAGGCCGGTCTTTTTACACCTCCTTGCCACGCTGGTAGGTTGAGTAGAAGTGCCACGTAAGCAAAGATGGTAAAAAATTACACAAAGCGTGTCTCTCATGCTACCAAATTAGATGCCATTCTAAAGCTGCTATTTCAAGACTGGCCAAAGATAAGGATGGTAAAAAATTAAATGTCCCGACTGACGGAGAGGAGCACGGTTGGGAACGGAATGAACGGAAGAGAAGGCTGCTACGACGGCTTGTAACAAGGAAGCAGGGGCATCGGTGTCCATACAAAAGTCACCTATGTGTTGCTCGACCTGACAATGAGCCCGAGTTATACGTATACGTAGAAAATGGCAAACAGGCTTCAATCCAAAAAAACCCATAGTTTTTTTTACCTCAAAAGTCTATATAATATATATAATATAATATTAATAAAAAGCTAAAATTTCAGTCCGCCAAAACAAATCTGTCCGCTCGCTCGGTATGCTGATTAGGTGCAAAACAAATCTGTCCCCTCGGTCGGTATGAGGTGAGAAGTCGGAGTTGAGACTTACACGGTAGTTACATTGCCAAATATAGACAAGAGTCAAGAAGATAATAGAAAAATTATAGGGTTCTAGATGTGAAAGTGTAGGAAAGAAATAAAAAGTAAAAAAGTCTTACTAATTTTTGAACAAGATTGGGGTTCCTGATGTAAAATGTTAGAAAGCTTACAAAATTTTAAAAAAAATATTAAAAATTAGAAAATATCAAATCAATTTTGTTAGTTTATGATATATATCCAAATTCAATGACATATAGGTTCGAATACTCAGAGGATGTCCTCGTTGTTAGTCTCCCCCGAACCTTCACTAATTTTTGGTTGTTCAGTTCTTGCCCAAGACAAGCCTCGATGCATAACTTCTACTTTTAATTAATTATTATATTTGTTTCTGCATTAAGTTTTAAGGATAAATATTTATACCATTTGATAAAAACCTGATTTATATTAAAATATGGATCAGTCAATGATATAACTAATTATTTTATGGACCGGAATGTTGGACAATACGTAATCCCTGAAAAAAAACTACCATGTGAAAAATGAGAGACATAGAAGTTGATAATCATCGGTGGATAGACTAATCCTAATACATGGACAAAAATGTTATAGAAGTTGACATGATAATTAAAAAAAGCTACCTACCTATTTGCTTGATAATTTCTATGATAGATAAGTTAGCTGGTGTTGTTTTGCTGTGTGAAAAACATAGTATCATGACTGATAAGTTAAGCTAATAAATTCAAATGAACGGGATGAAAATAGGTCAAAATACAATATGAAAACCTGCAAAGTTACAATATATTTATTTTTATCTAAATAATTATATGTTTTGCTACAGAAGAAAAAATATACCATTGTGTATTTTAATATGAAAAAGATACAAAGTTATAATATATTTATTTTTATCTAAATAATTACATGCAAAAAAGTAGGTTTATGCCAAGATCTATTTTAATTTGATACAGGTTTATAAAGGACATTTTATTTGTTGTGAGCATTAACTTATATATTTGGATGTGATAGTCATCATAAAATAAATAAATAGTAAAAGCATAAAACATAAGTTGCCATTCATGTTATTATTTTGAATGAATTTTAGTAAAAAAAATTCTCCTGTTGCAACGCACGGGTATATTTGCTATATCTATTACCTATTAATAAATTGGTAAAATTTCTGGATTTGTTTTGGTTTCTGCCGTTTTTCTTCTGGTTTTTTTCTGCCTTTCATCTCCTCAAGTGAAGGACTTCACCTCCTGAGGTTAGAGTCCGTAAAGGACTTTCCGTCTCCTTCGGTAAAGGAATTCTCATCCCGTTAGAGTCCACAAAGGACGTCGGGCAAAGTGGTAGACCTATGGCCTTGATGCGCTGACACTGGAGGCCGTGGCCTGCCGTGACGGTGTCACCATGGCAAGAGAATTGGGAGTCTCGAAACTCATTCTGGAGACTGACTCACAGATGTTCTTGAAGCTATGGAAGGAGGATGTCAATCATCGCTCTCAGATTGTGCCGATCAACATGAGATCCAGTTGATTAGCTCGAGTTTTCAAACTTTTCTGTGGTTTATGTAAACCGCTCTTGTAATCGAGTTGCTCATACACTAGCTAAGAAAGTCTTAGGTGATATTAGGACGAGTGAGTGGCAGCAAGCCCCATCCTATATATAGATCACCTGTTGACTGAAGATTGTAATCCCGATTGATCATGAATGAAACCCCAAGTCGCAAAAAAGAAAAAGAGTGCACAAAGGACTTCTCTTAGAAGGCAAAAATTCAGGCCGTCACGGATCCGGATAAATCTCTTTATGTAAAAAAAGAAGAAAAAGCCAAGGTCATCACGGTTCATTATTTTACATCCATTCATGAAACCAATCCCAAATCAATTCTAGAAATCAAATTGTGATTCAAAATGACTAAATCTCTCTATGTACACTCCAATGAGGGAACAAAAAAATAAAACAAGAGGATTAGAAAAGCATGGCACAACCGCACAGATTGGCATGGGCGGCGCCACCATCAGCTGGGCCATACCGAACGACGATAATAACACTGCCTACCTCATCGTGGTGATCTCTCGCGTCCGATGCGGCTTTCTAGACATCGACCGCCATGGATGTTGACTGTGTGTGTCGTCATGGCCGTGGTGGTCCTCACCCGTGCGCAGATCCAGCAAAGCTCAGCTCGCCAGTGACCCAATCTCGACAAGGAAGATCAATGAAAGGCGGCTCCATGCTGCGTAATCTCCTCGGCGGCTCAATGGAGACACGCGCGCCACACGAACTCCGACGACCGACCTGGCAGAGGAACGGCCCGTTGAACGTGCTCACGCCGATGTACTAGCTATTCTTTTCTAATTCTAAAGTAGAAAACGTTTTCATGATTACTTTATGCCTGTACGAGTAAAAATAGTGTGACCGAAATATAATTTTACGATCGATCGAGAAACGTGACAACCATTAATCTCTCGAGCCTCCCATGTTTCATGCGTTAGAGCAACATGTGTAATCAAAGCACGACTGCACGATATAAAGTTTGGTTACAAGATGTTGGAACACATATAGCAGGGCCGTTGAATTTTCGAACTACAAATCATCTAGTTATGTATCCTATAAAACCCGTTGCAACGCACGGGTATTTTGGCTAGTTAATGTTAAAGAACAATAATACCACGCTCTGGCTTGCGGCCTTAATTTTTCCTCCTCTTTTCGCCATTTTTCTTCCTCTTTTTTTTTTTTTTTTTTTTTTTTTGCCATTAATTAGTTGTTGACACCTCACAAGTGCACGCGCTCAACGATTCACCGTGATGCACCTGCTCGATGAAAACATGAAGCCTCTAGAAATAGCTAGAGATATTTTCATCGCTATTCTTTCAAAAATTTCAAGTAACATGCCTAGGGAAGTTTATTATTTAAATTTTAAATAGCACTAGCGCACTCAACGGGGTGACAGTTGGTTACCAATTAATCAAACAAAAAAAATTAAGATAATGTCGCAGCTGGAGAAAAGATAGCAAGAGTCTTATTGTCATCACTCATCAGGCCCTCGTATCACTCCCACAACAGCAGGGGAACTCGTTCTGTTTACCCCTGCGCCATTTGAGAGCGATGTCCTCCTCCCACGGCTCTTCTCCATACACCTCCGAAAACCCAGAATTCTAGGCCTGCGAGAACACCTGCTGGTATGGACATCGGATCCACCATTACAAAGGGCCGGTGATGGAATCATAATGAAACTTCTTCGAGCACGGTACCCCTTCGTGCTCCTTATGTGATTCCTCCCGGTGCCTTCCACTCCAATTAGCAATGATGGGCTCGCTCGTGCTTTTTCCCTCTCTATGCATGATGCCATCAGACATTGGTACATATATTGCTGCGCTAAGCGCTTATACATCAAGCAACACTACAGGTACATATGTTGGGTATATAGGACGGGACCCAAAGCCATTGCGCACCTGTGTAGAATCGAACAGTGGATGAATAGAGAGTGATGCCTGCGTATATGGCTACACGGGACGTTAATTAATATATATGCACAGTTGGCACTATGGGCAATGCATGGGAGTAATAAAGTTGTCGTGGGTGAAACTTTATCAAAAAAAGAGATGATAGAAACCAGGTCTATTGGTGCATTCTTAACTCTCGACCTGGTTCATTGGAAAAAGTCTATATAACCCCTGACCTATAAATGATGGTATACATAATCCTCTAACCTATAAAACCGGGTTTCCTGCACCCCGAACTTTCAAAACCGGACAAATAACCCCCCTAATAGTGGTTTTAGTACCTGGTTTTGCTTAGGTGGCAGCCAACCTTTCCTGGTTTAGACACGTCAGCGCTTCGGCTCGCCTGTCGTCGTTCCTTCCTTCCTCCTTCTTTCTTCCTTTCTTCTTCCTTCATCAGCTCGGGCCTTCCTGTGCGCTCCGCTCCTCCCGCGTGCTCCCCTTTGAGGTGCTCCAGCGCCTCCTGCGTGCTCCCCTTGGAGGGCGCCGCCTCCGCATCGGTGAAGGCCTGGGTCTTAGCGTGCTCGCGCCACTGCCCGCCTGCGCCAGCTCGCGCCGCCGCCCGTCCGGCGAGCTCTTGCCGCCGCCTGCCCGCACCAGCATGCATTGCCGCCCGTCTGGTGAGCAAGGTCGTGGGGCGAGGCCGCACCGCCGCTGCGCAAGGTCGGGGAGGCCATGCCACTACCGTGCAAGGTCGGGCACGAGGCCGTGCCGACGCCAGCGGGAGGCCAGGGAGCTCACGCTGCCGCTGCGGGAGGCCGGGCAGGCCGCGCGCCACCACGGCTAACTGCCTACTCCTGTCTGCTGGTATAGAGTTCCCCTCGTCGAACAGAGAAGCAGCACAGGTGGGGCGCTCGGTGACACGAGTCCGCAGGCGAGGGCGTGGGGCGCACATCCGCCGGCGCGTATGCAGGCCGAGGGCGCCCGCGGAAAGAGGCTTCACGCAGGGCCGTGCAGCCGCCACCGCAGTGGCCGTGCGCAGCAGCAGTCGTAGCCACGTGGGCGGGCGCACGGGCAGGAGTCATCGACCTCGGTCGCGCCTCCGCCTTCGCTGCCGCGCTCAGGGAGCAGGGCGCCGAGCTTCTGGACTACCTCACAAATGGTAGATTTTTTTTGACATGGAACAAAGTTGGACCGGAAGGAGAGGATAAAAAAGAAAGAAAGAGCGGACATATTTTCTAAGGCAAACATAAATTTTCTCGTTTAATCATAAGGGAGAGAGAGGAGAGACTTGGAGTAGGATTATTCGTGTGCAGGCTACTCGAAGGCAAGAAGCCTCGTACAACAAAAGGAATATATTTTGAATCATGATTTCTATTCAAGTTACTTTCTTCATCTTATATAAAATAAAAAAGGAGGCCTTCTTGTACATCAATATAGAGAAATAGAAAAATAATTAAAAATATAAAAGATATGAGTCAAAAAATAGAAAATGACTAAAAACAAAAAAGATACGTACCTGAACAGAGCTCCTATTGGACACCGCTCGGCCGGACGTCAACGAGAGTTCTCCCGAAGGCTTTATTATTTTATTTTTTTTAAAAAACATAATCCGAATAGAGATCGGAGATGGACGAAAAAACGCAGCGGAAATTTTGCCTCTTTATTAATAGGTATAGGTATAGGTATAGATATAGATATAGATGACAGCATCGTCATGTTTATGAATTACTGCCATAAAAAATACATTACACTTGTGCTTTATGATATTTTACCTAATTCTGCTTCACCTGAAAATGTTTCTTAACAGCTACTAATGCGGTCATAATGGTGGAGAAGGCTGGTTATCAATCCTAGTGGCACCACCCATGATGCATCATCAGCTTATTGTAAATGAACTGTCACGTCAAAGCAAAATTCTTTCCCTGGCTCAAATGCTGCTTCAAGTTCTTCATAGCTCTGCTGAACTTTCAGATTCTTCGATGCAGTCAGGCCCTCCTGTAATATATGAGAAATAGGTAAACATGTGTGAATACGTGCCTAATCTCTGCAGCTTGGTGTTTCCAATGTAAGATAGCTTCCTCTATCATGTCATTACAAAAAAAAAAAAAAAAAAATGTTGTCATTGGAAAAACAATAAATCAGTAATAAAGGATGGTTCATGACCAGAAATAACTACAGCAATAATGAGATGCTAATTGAGTTTTTTTTTATCCCCCAAAAAGTTAGCAACAGAAATTGCCTTTGCATAACACCACATAATACTGAACCCCATATAAAACAGCCTCTAGGAAGCATAACCAACAATTTTACATTTATATTCAGAGAGTTATAGAATAACAGATACCTTCTGAACATACTCAGCAACTGTGCTATTTATAACTTTCTTGATGGTTTCTTTCTTCACTTTTGATGGCCCAATTAAGTGTAGAGCGACTTCTTTCGGTATCTTCAGTACCACAAAAGAGTAGTTACTAATTAGTAAGTTGTTCTACATATATGCAAATGAGTTCAAACTGATATAACTGAAAGTGTTACTTTTGAATGGGAACTTACATCTGGAGTTTTCCCTGATGATTAAGGTAGTACCATGTGGAAGACAATGTCAACAAACTTAAGCAGTGTTAGTTTTCATATGACAAATTTAAACCAAACAAAAACATTTTCTATACAGCTTAACTGATATGACATATTGAACTCGTATCCTTGTACATCTGAGGTGAATTCAGAATTTGCAGGATGAGAGTGTGAATCACATGAGCACAGTTGTAGGCAATTTGAAATGACAGAAATCTGGGGTTGTAAAAGTTTTAGAACTATACCGCCTTTCATTCGTCGAAAGCCAGGAAGGGGTTGTGCGGCAGCAACTTGTTTTGTGAAAACTTTCTCGAAGATAGAATCTGTCATTGTGCCAGATACATTTACCTGTAGCTGCATAATGGAAGAAAGGCAGCAGAAAGATAAAACCAAGAAGACATTGGTCAAAACTGTTAAGGATTCACTGACACCTTCCACACAAAGATGACAATAAAATTCTAGCCAACCTTTATCAGACCATCCTCTTCAGTACACACTGAAACAGAGAAATCACTAAAAGATACTGATGACTGCATCAGTTTTTCTGTACCTGATAGTTCAAATTATTGACTGAGGTAATGCACAAGGATTTTCAGAACATACACAGTTTCAAGGAATTGATAAGAGGAATAGCCGTACATTGCACCTGAAGCAAACTACAATCTTTATGGTTGGTTCTGCAAGAGAAATATACTGGATATCACCTCCGTGATAGATTATAGCATAAGAGAAATAGATTGGGTAGCAATCACTGATTTGTTTATTGCCCTAACTACAGTTTTAAGGTAAAAAGAACTTTATACGCCAATAGGAAAAGTAGAAGACACCAAAAAAACCTACCGTTGTGAAGGTTGTGTGTTTAACAACATGGAACAAGCTACAGTTGGTAGTCTATGAGAAAACTGGCATTGAAGTCGCATCCCCCTCACACACATTTGATTGGTTATCTGCAGACCAACCTGCATATTCAAACTGTAATTCTCAAGACAATAGCTAAATTAGGGAAAGTAATACTAAGAGATGAAAAGTGAGATGACGCAATGCTACATTATATCTTCAGTTAGTACTCTTCTCAAACAAAATGCCATACATAATTAATTTGCAATAACATTTGCCAGTCTGAAGTCGGAACATGTTTTAGAATTGTATAAGCTTTTCAGTAGAGCTGAATAAAATGATATCAGTACAGCTTTCCGAGTTTGATTCTACATGCCAAATTTTCTCAAAATCAGAACTCAGTTATAAGTCATCATTGAGTTATTGTATACACACGATCCCACGAACAAGATAATCACTGAAGAGCAAAGACTGAGCCCTAATTTTCTTCCCAAGTCCGGGAAGAAACAGGCAACGAAGTGCCCAACCCAAAACTATAGCTAGCTGCGAATATCTTAAGCCTAATCTGAACCACTCTAGCAGAATTGCCCAGAAAGTGTTACTGCAATCGAGATTATCCTCGCAACCACGCAGAGAAGCACCGACTGAGGGAGTCGCTCACCTTGAGGTTGGGGCTGACGAGGGCCATGGCCGCAGTTCTAGCAACGGAGCTCCCAATGGGAGTGGATAACTCCATTGCTCCGCCTCGTCGGAGGTCACTCCCAGCCCCAGCTCCCCCGGTCCCCACTCCCAGCTCTGAGCCTCTGAGGGGATCCGACGGTTAAACTGATGTTGTCTTGCTCACTGATGCATCCCAGCCGTTGGTTTCGATATAGGACGGGGGAACGGGAAATGGCTCCGTGAGTGGCTTCAGTTCTTTCGCTGCGGAGATGGCAGCTGCGGCGGCGTGCGCGGCCCGGATCCGGTGGCGCCTCCGTCCAGCTTCCAAGCGCCGCCTCCTCAACGGTCAGCGCCCCACTCGCTTGCTCTTACAAGGCAGCTTATCCACTAAACTCATAAGTTTGTACCACAGTAGTTATAAAGTAGCCGTCTCATTCGTAGATGTCGTTCAAAGGCATATGAAAACTTCATCAAGACTCAAATGACACCGGCCATGAAACAGCCAACAATGCAGAGTTTCATTTTGACGTTTCCAAGGCATAAAGAAGCATTTAATGCTGGTTTCATTTTGAGTTTTATTTAATTGGTGGACGACGAGATGAAATGGCTCAATGCTGGTTTCATTTGGGTTTCACTTCCTGGGAAACGACGCCACCCCCGTTTCACCATGGTGAAACCATGTTGCTCTCTCTCCTTCTCGTTTCAATCAAATTGCTGATGTGTCACTATATTTAATGTGCATGACATTACTGTGAAATCCCTACTGAGACTGGCCTAAGTCACTTGGTCAGTAGTTGCATCTTGCAAGTGATTTAGGGTTTAATGAAAGTTTACTGGCTGTAAAGCTAAAGTTATGATTTGAGGTGAGTAAATTGATGAACATGCCCAGTTGTTGCCAGATATCCTGTTTCTCTGCACCAGGTTGCGGCCTGTGGTTCTGGTTGACTATGGTGGCACAATGCCTCACCTACGAGAAAATCTCTGTAGCCTGCTGCATCATGCCCGGCAGGTAATTTCACGACTTATTATTAAGTATTTGAATTCTATGTACTAGTTCAACACAGAATCACAGATTGCATCTGAATAATTTGTCTCCACTGCTAATTGTTACTCCCTCCAAACTATAATTCAGTTTGACTTTTTTTACATTTATTTTACTATGCATCTAGATATTATATTATGTCTAGAACTCTAGATATATAGCAAAATGTATGCATCAAAAAAGTCAAAGTGAATTACAATTTGGAACGGAGGAGAACGGAGGAAGTATTTTACTGGCGTTTAACTATTGCCGCAAATAATACTGCTATCTGTACCGTTACTCCCTTGCAAGCGCATCGCAATTGTGCGGTTCCAGTTCCAGTTCCAGTCACCGTTGAAAGTTCACTCACATGAGCACTGTATTACTTTTCCTCTAGTTTCCATAAGAGAGAGAGAGAGAGAGTAATACTAATGCTAATGATCAGGTAAATTTCTCATAACTTCAGCTCTAGCCATTCCCTGAAAGCTCGTGCAACCCACGGGCAGCTAGCTAGCGAGAGACAGGCCAGGCCACTCAGGCCACATTTGAGAACCCAGTGTAGTACGCATTGTCGCAGCGTTCGATCAACAGGTGGCCTCCAAAACTAATGAAACGAGGGTAGCAACAGCATCAAAAGCGCGAGCTCAGTAGGTCGTCCGAGGATGAGTCATCCCGATGCCTTCCATTTCAATGACGGCGCTCGATCTCTAGCTCTCATCGTCATTCGATCGGCTACTGGCTAGCTATTGTTGTCAACCCCATCCATGCATGCTAGTTGTAGTAACAAACACCGTTTGCACTCCTAGCTAGCTAGGCAACTATACTAGTGTTCTGGCCTGATTGCAGTATATGTGTAGCAAGTGTTCACTACCCAATACTCAAATCAACGCAAGTGTTGTGGCCTGATTGCAGTATATGTGTAGCAAGCTATACATTTTAATTTACTCGGTAAATTCCCGTGCGTTGCAACGGGAATACATAATACAACGATAACATATATATAAGTGCCCATTATATAGATTGATAATTAAAATATGGCTCTAAATTTGAACATCACTTTAATTGTCCATAATGTAATAAGAACATATCACATCACTTCATGCCTACTGACACATGGAAGATAAGCTTCCACTTCTTTGGGAATTGAAGATCTCCTTGAATTTCCTGCGTATGTTAATAGTCTAATCACAAAGTCATTTCGTATTCTTCGGCCATCCTGTGCATAGTAAAATGTAAAATCAGAAAGTACAATCAATAGAATTAATATGACCAGGAATAGCGTTTTCACTCACCATGTTGATTGGTGTGAGTTCCCCATTATCCCAGGCTACCATTAGTTGTAGAACATGAAAGCCAGACAAACTACTATATGATTTATTATGCATTCATTATATTAAAATTATATTTATAAAAATTACAAATTTATTATATCATTCTACGTGGTACAAGAAAACTTACATATCTCTATCGACTGGAATGCCATCTGAAATTACAGTTTTCCAATGGAAAAACACCTTTCGCTTTCCATCCGGAACCTTGAGACCTCATGCCAATCATAGTCTTGTTCTAGTTGAATAATTCTTTACGGTACAAAAAGAGAGTATATGGCAAGATCATGATGTCACCCCTAAATTATGTCACGTTTTATAAATGCTATTCAAATAATATCTATACTTGGACCCAAAAATACAAAATCGTACTCAAGTACGTATCTCTTAAAGCCAACAACTATCAATCAACGAAAAGGAATGATGTATTTCAAAGTTTCAATCAGAAAGTAAGAAACTTGATTCTATTCGGTAATTGCTGGGTTGGTGGCAGGATGCCGGCTGTCGGCTAGCTAGCGAGGCAGCGACCTGGAAGGCCAGAAAAAAAATTGTAATTGAACTTGGGATTCTCTATTGCTATAAGGCTTTACATGGCCCAAACCAAAGCCACGAAAACGTTTCAGCCAGCTTCCTTCGTGGAACAGAACAGGAAACTGCCGCAGCACAGGGAAAGGGAAGGTGCAGAATTCGGTGACTGGGAGGGTGGTTGCCTCGCCGGCGGGGAGGTCTGGCGGCGGGGTGGATCCTCCTCTGAACTATGACGGCTGCGGCTTCGAATAAATGGTCAGACGCCGGGGAGCCAAGGCGCTAGGGGAGGGCGATCTCACTACTGTCACCCAACGAGAGATTTTGAGGTTCGGACTGTTCGAGGGTGTCGTGAAGGATGCCGAACGTGTGCCGTGGAGCAATGACATAGGAGCGGCAAATCAATGCAAGCCAAAAGAAGCGGTAGGGGTTTACGGAGAGAAGTCAGCCGGCCCAGCAGCAAGAAGCACGCACAGTTGATGTGGCGGTGGTCACGTGAAAGGTCACAATGGCAAGAGGGGGAGGGGGGTGAATAGCCTAATAAAATTTCTAGCAAGAAAACTAGACAACCCAATTAGATAGCAAGGCGGCAAATGTGCAAGGCAAATGCTTCGATTACTCTATGCAAGCCGTCCTATCAAGCAAGGCTACTCAAATCAATTGCAGATACAACAACGGTGATCAAGTTACACAATGTCGGTTCACCAAAGCCGACCAAGCGATTCTACCCACGAGATATACTCTACACAATGAGTGGTTCCCGACCGACCACAACAAGCAATTCTACCCACGGGATTTAAACTACTCAAAAAGTGGTTTCCGACCGACCACAACAAGCAATTCTACTTTGCGGTAAGTAAAGAGGTGAAGGGAGTTTATACCGCCGCGAAGAGTAGAAGATGGCCAATCACCGGTGTAGTTGCCAATCACCTAGGAAACTCAAGCACAAACACAAGGAGGTCGAAGCCTCGGCAATCACAAATCAACACAATGATTTTTTACCGAGGTTCACTTGCTTCCCGGCAAGCTAGTCCTCGTTGTGGCGATGCACTTGCTTGGTGAGTTGCCCGCTCAATTGGCTCGGTGCCAAAGACCCCAATGGGGAGCCGCAATCTCCACACAAGACAAGGATCTACAAGCCACGAGCAATCCACTAGAGTATCCTTTTGCGAACTCCCGCGGGGAAGGATCAAGAACCCCTCACAAGAACCCGGTGTGGCCTCGAACAATCATCAAGTCGAGCTCAACCACCACCCGCTACTCCAAACCGTCTACGGTGACGGGAATCACCGAAGAGTAACAAGAATCCGCAGCTCACTCGATGAACAAGTGCCTCTAGATGCAACTCTCAACGCAAATCACTTGTTCTCACTCAAATCTCTCTCAAGATTAGCAAAGGAATCAAAGAGATGAGTGGGGGAGTGTCTCTCTTGCTCAAAGAATGCTCAGGTATGAAGAAATGGCGAAGAGACCTCCCCAAGGCCGGCCAATGGTCTATTTATAGACCCCTCCACGAAAGTAGCCGTTGCCCCCTCGGGCTGGTGCTCCAGAACGCGCCGGACGCGTCCGCCGCTGCCCGCCGGACGCGTCCGGCGCTCTTCAGCGCGTCGCGGCCAGCCGACCGTTGGAGGCTTCGCGTTCGAACCCTGCTGACCTGGCGCGTCCGCCGCCTGCGTCCGACGCGTCACGCCGGACACGTCCGGCATCCCAATGCGCGCGAGCCAGAAACCCAAAAGTTTCTGGTCGGCGTCTGGCGACCCGTCGGACGCGCCACGGCCACGTCCGGCGCGCACAACGCCCGCGCAGCACGCCTTGGCCCGGCCCGGCGCGCCCGGACGCGTCCGCCGGCCAGCTGGCCGCGCGTCGCGCTCACCGGCGCGACCCGCCCGAGACCCGGCCAGCTCAAGACGCGCCGGACGCATCTGACCAGCATCCGGCCGGCGTCCGACGCCCTCTGATGCAGATTTCTTCGTAGAATCTTGCGCCGTCTTCGCTCCAAGTCCAACCTCTTGCCTTGAGTACCAACTCCACCAAGTGTAGACCTCGTCTCAAGCACCGGAGTTAGTAGTACAAGCACGACCACGTCGGCAAGAGTTAGCCCTCTAGTTAGTCTCTCATGCATCATGCAAAGTCACAACTAGAGGCACTTAGGACCACGAATGAAAGCGAGGAAACCCCTCTTGATAGTCGGTTATCGATCCTAAATGTGGTCACACTCGCTAAGTGTCTCGACCACTAAACCGGAAAGCCCTACCAAGTATACCTTCGCCTTGATCTCCATGGGCCTCCGTCGGAGCTTGATCACATCACATCCATCATGTTCATCACCGTGATCACCATGCTCCATCATCCACCGTCACATTGCTATGTGTCTAACCACACTTAGAGCAAAGCATTAGCAACGTTTGAGTGTCATTAATTACCAAAACCAAACCAGAGCTTTCAATCTCCCCCTTTTTGGTAAATGATGACAACCCCTTGACAAACTCACAAAGATATGGAAATTGAATTCAATATGAAATTGAATTGCTCGCCCAAGACAATTTGATCATGAATCTTGGATTGGACAAGCATTTTAATTCCGGTTTTTGGTAGTGGTAGCTCCCCTACATGTGTGCATCAAATGTTTGGTCGATTTTTCAAGCACACATGCATAGATGAAACTTTTGTGAGAGTTACCACAACCAAAATGGTACTAAGGTTTATAGAATTGACCTTTGAAGCATGATACCAATCGGAGTGCGATAATAAACCTTCCTTAGCACCATGGGAATCTAGACATCCATCAAAACTCAAAATACCTCATAAGATCACATTATAAGCAAGGTATTTGAACAAGAGAAACTCTATGTCTAGAGACCACCTAAGCATGCTAGTACTTCATTTCATCAATCAAGTTCTATACTAGCAATACACCAAACAAGCATGAATATTGAATTTAGCTTGCAATGCTCCATATCATCATGTATGCACATACAAATGCAACAAATAGTCTATGAGCTTGCTCCCCCTATTTGTGTGCTCATGGTTGGGTCATATCATAAAAATTGATCCCCTTCCATTGCTCTTTGTGACTTATTTCTCCCCCTTTGTCAACAATCACCAACAAGAGTGCATAAGATGAGAGAAACAAGTCAATCAACTATGGCCAAATCTAAACCACATGCCTAGAAAATGTATCTCGGTTTGAACCAAGGGCAAGCTTCTTCACACCTCATAAGAATAAGGGTTATCTTGACCATGTTGAGATACACATCATGAGCAAGTGCTAAAGATTCAACACTAGGTTCACAAGCTCACAAACAAGTCATATGCCACCACTAGATCAAATCAAGCATAAAAACAATAGTGGTGCCATATATCATTCAAATTCATTTGATTTGCAATGAATGAGCCTAGTAAGATGCATATGTTTACATGTCTACACAACTAGCAAGGGATGCATGAGATGCAACAACCAACTTTACCTTGCTATGTTGGAGGAGAGGCATGTCATATATGGGGTGCATCAATCCATGTTGGAGAAGCTAAGTATGTTCAACTCATTCCGCAACTTGCAATATCTTTTCTCATCAAGGGGCTTGGTGAATATGTCGGCTAGTTGATCTTCGGTGCCAATGCTTTCAATGCTAATATCACCCTTTTGTTGATGATCTCTAATGAAGTGGTACCTCACATCAATGTGCTTGGTTCTTGAATATTGAACCGGATTGTTTGTCATCTTGATTGCACTTTCATTATCACAAAACAAAGGCACATGCTTGAACTTGATCCCATAGTCCTTCAAGGTGGCTTTCATCCATAGCAATTGTGCACAACAATTCCCCGCACTAATATATTCGGCTTCGACGGTGGAAAGTGCCACACTATTTTGCTTCTTTGAAGACCATGACATTAGAGATCTTCCTAGCACTTGGCATGTTCCACTTGTGCTCTTCCTATCAATCTTGCAACCGGCATAGTCGGAGTCGGAGTATCCAACCAACTCAAAGCTTGACCCCTTGGGATACCATAGACCAACATCTTGAGTACCCTTCAAGTATCTCAACACCCTCTTGGTTGCCGTCAAGTGACTCTCTCTTGGAGAAGTTTGAAATCTTGCACACATACACACACTAAACATGACATCCGGCCTTGAAGCGGTCACATATAGCAAGCTTCCAATCATTGATCTATATATCTTTTGCTCAATCATCTTGCCACTATCATCAATGTCCAAGCCACCATTGGTTCCCATTGGTGTGCTAATGGCCTTAGCATCTTGCAACCCAAACTTCTTGATCATGTCCTTGATGTACTTGCCTTGACTCACAAAGGTGCCATTCTTCATTTGCTTGATTTGAAGACCAAGAAAGTAACTCAACTCTCCAAGCATTGACATCTCAAACTCACTAGCCATCATCTTAGCAAACTCTTCACAAAAGAATTGATTTGTTGATCCAAAGATGATATCATCCACATAGATTTGCAACACAAACAAGTCATCTTCTATCTTCTTCTTGAAGAGAGTGGTGTCAACTTTGCCCATCTTGAAGCCTTTGGAGATGAGAAAGTCTCTCAATCTTTCATACCATGCCCTTGGAGCTTGCTTCAATCCATACAAAGCCTTCTTGAGCTTGTAGACATGGTTGGGCTTCTTGTCATCCTCAAAACCGGGAGGTTGTGCAACATACACTTCCTCATTGATGAAGCCATTGAGAAATGCACTCTTCACATCCATTTGATAGAGCTTGATGTTGTGAGCACAAGCATAGGCTAATAAGATTCTAATTGCCTCCAATCTTGCCACCGGTGCATATGTTTCTCCAAAGTCAAGACCCTCAACTTGTGTGTACCCTTGTGCCACTAGTCTTGCTTTGTTCCTCACTACCAAGCCATCTTGATCTTGCTTGTTCTTGAAGACCCACTTGGTTCCAATCACATTGTGCTTCTTCGGCCTCTCAACAAGCTCCCACACATCATTTCTAGTGAAGTTGTTCAATTCCTCATGCATGGCATTTATCCAATCCGGATCCTTCAATGCTTCTTCAATCTTAGTTGGCTCAATGAATGACACAAAGGAGTAGTGCTCACATATGCTAGCTAATCTTGATCTTGTTTGTACACCTCTTTGAAAGTCACCAATGATACGATCTAGAGGATGATCTCTTGCAATGTTTGAAGGTTGAAGAACTAGCTCATTTTCATTGCTTGCTTGACCTTGATCTTGATCTTCATGTTGAGTACCACTTGTGCTTGCCTCATTAGAATCTTCTATCACAACTTGAGTTGGCACTTGCACCTCATCACCATCATCCACTTGCCTCGGCCTAATGTCACCAATGTCCATGTGTCTCATTGCATTGTTTAATTGATCTCCACCCACATCTTCTTGATTTTGATCTCCAACTTGAGAGCCTTGGGTTTCATCAAATTCAACATCATGAACCTCTTCCATTAGCCCACTAGCCAAGTTCCACACTCTATAGGCCTTGCTAGAAGTAGAGTAGCCAAGGAGAAATCCCTCATCACACCTCTTGTCAAACTTGCCTAGTCTTTGCCCCTTCTTGAGTATGTAGCACTTGCAACCAAAGACCCGGAAGTAGGAAATGTTGGGCTTCCTTCCATTCAAGATTTCATATGGAGTCTTCTCTAACTTCCCATGGCAATAGAGGCGGTTGCTATAATAGCAAGCCGTGTTGATAGCATCACTCCAAAACTTTTCACTCACATTGTACTCAAGTAGCATAGTTCTTGCCATCTCAATCAAGGTCCTATTCTTCCTCTCAACTACACCATTGGATTGGGGAGTGTAGGTTGGTGAGAATTGATGCACAATTCCAAGCTCATCATACAACTCTTCAACTCTTGTGTTCATGAATTCACTCCCATTGTCACTTCTTATCTTCTTGATGGTTGAGTCAAACTCATTTTGCACCCTCTTGACAAATGACTTGAATAGATCATAAACTTTACTCTTGTCATAGAGGAAGAACACCCAAGTGTATCTTGTGTAGTCATCCACAATCACAAATCCATACTTGTTGCCCCCAATTGATGTGTAGTGAGTTGGGCCAAACAAGTCCATATGCAACAACTCAAATGCTCTTGAAGTTGACATCTCATTCTTCTTGGGATGTGAGTTCCCATGTTGCTTGCCGGCTTGACATGCACTACAAGGTCTATCCTTTTCAAATGTGACATCATTCAAGCCTCTCACTAGGTCATGCTTCACCAACTTGTTCAATTGCTTCATTCCAACATGTCCAAGGCGCCTATGCCATAGCCATCCCTTGCTTGACTTGCCAATCAAACATGATGAAAGTTGAGCTTCACTAGCATTGAAATCAACCAAGTACAAGCTTCCATGCCTAAACCCCTTGAAGATGATATTTGCTTGATCCTTGCTCACCACCTCAACATGCTTGTCATCAAATATGCACTTGTAGCCAAGATCACACAATTGTGCCACCGACAAAAGATTAAAGTTCAAAGTATCAACTAGCAACACATTGGAGAGATCCTTGTCATTTGAAATTGCAACCTTTCCTAGCCTCATGACATCACCCTTGCTATTGTCACCAAATGTGATGGAGTTGAATCCACCATTGTCATTCTTGTCAAGTGACTTGAACATACTATCTTCACCGGTCATATGATTTGATGCACCACTATCAAGCACCCAATGCCTCCCTCCGGCTTTGTAATTAACCTACAAGAAGACATCAAGCTTTAGGTACCCACTTTTGCTTGGGTCCTTGAAGGTTAGTCACTAGAGTCTTTGGCACCCAAATAGCTTTCTTCTTTGAGCTCATCCATGGTGTACCAATGAATCTAGCACTCACACCACACTCACTCTTAACAAGCATATAAGAAGCATTGAACTTGTAAGAGTAAGTACTAGTGTTCTTGTTCTTGCATGCATGCTCTAAATGACCCACTTGCTTGCAACTCTTGCAATAGCTACCATTGTTCTTCACAAAACAAGTCTTGTGAGGAGCAAAAGCGGCCTTGCCTTTCTTGGGGGTATAGCCCAATCCCTCTTTGTAGAGAGAAGCTCTTTGGCTACCCAAGCACATAAGCAAGCGGTCCTCACCACCATAAGCCTTAGCCAAGTTGTGATTGAGCTCCTTGACTTCCTTCTTAAGAGACTCATTCTCAACTACTAGTGTAGAATCACATGCATGACCAACACTACTAGATGAAGTAGAGGCATAAGAGCATGAAGGGCCAAGTGATGCAACAACAATTGAATCATCAAGTGAATCACATGATGTGGACACATCTTTCTTTTCTATGATCACCACTTGTGATTGCTCTTTCTCTTGCTTCTCAACTAGAGAAGAATGAGCTTTTTCAAGCTTAGAGTGAGCATTCTCTAGCTTCTTATGGTCTACCTTTAGACTCTCATAAGAGGCCCTCAACTCCATAAGTTCTTGCTCAAGGTTTTGTTTATCCTTGCGCAAGCCCCTACATTCTTTCCTAGAGTCATTGAAAGCACCTTTGCAATCCTCAAGCATGACCCATAATTCTTATTTTGTGGTCTCATCATCATCATCACTCTCATCATCACTATCGGGTGGAGGTTTTACCTTAGTGGCCTTGGCCATGAAGCAAGATGATGGAGCACCAAATAGAGAAAGCTTCTCTTGAATGGCAATGCTTGCGTGCCCCTTCTTCTTCTTCTTGGAATCATCATCATCATCACTTGAAGAAGATGAATCACTCTCCCAAGTTGCCACATGAGATTCACCCTTCTTCTTCTTGTGAGAGGAGTCATTCTTCTCCTCCCTCTTCTTCTCTTGCTTCTTCCTCTCCTTCTTCATGGCATCTTCATCATCACTTGCATATGGGCATTTGGCAATGAGATGATCCTTGCTATTGCACCGGAAGCACTTCATGGGACGGTCACTAGACTTGGATGAGCTTCTCTTGCTCTTGGACCGGTACCCCTTCTTCATGAGCTTCCCCATTCTCTTCACAAGGAGTGCCATTTGTTCACTCACTTCTTCTTCTTGCCCACTTGAGCAAGAACATGGCTCATCTTCACTTGAAGACTCTTCTTTCTTCTTCTTGCTCTTGCTCTTGGATGATGTGGCCTTGAATGCCACACTCTTCTTGTCATCATCCTTCTTCTCTTTTTCCTTCTTCTTCTTCTTCACCAACTCTTCCTTCTCATGATCTTCTCTAAACTCATCATCGGCCATGATCTCTTGAAAGACTTGGTTGGGAGTTGGCTTCTCCTTCATGGTTGTCTTCACCATGACGGTCTTCAACATGTCAAATCTTTTGGGAAGACACCTCATGAACTTGGTGGAGAATTGAGAATCCTTGATCTCTTCCCCAAGTCCCTTGAGCTCATTGACAATGACTTGGAGCCTATGAAACATCTCTGGCACACTCTCATCCTCCTTCATTGAGAAGCTTGCAAACTTCTCTTGCAACATGTAGGCTCTTGCGGTCTTGACACTTTCGGTGCCCTCATAAGCTTCTTCTAGCTTCTTCCAAATGTCATGAGCCACCTCAAGGTTCTTGATGAGCTCAAAAGCTTTATCATCAAGCGCCACATGGAAAGCACTCACGGCAATATCATTTGCTTGTTGCTTCTTCTCTTCGGCCGGTGTTGGCACCGCACCCTCAACAAGCTCAAACTTTGTCTCCACCACTTTCCACACCTCAAGGTTGATTGACTTGAGATGACTCTTCATCTTGAGCTTCCACTTGGCATAGTCATCACCTCGAAATGATGGTGCCTTCTTGGTGTTGTTGATATGTATAACCAATGTCATTGCTTCACCGTAGGATGTTAATCCAACTCAAACAAACGGTGCCAGGCTCCGATACCACGTGAAAGGTCACAATGGCTAGAGGGGGGGTGAATAGCCTAATAAAATTTCTAGCAAGAAAACTAGACAACCCAATTAGATAGCAAGGCGGCAAATGTGCAAGGCAAATGCTTCGGTTACTCTACGCAAGCCGTCCTACCAAGCAAGGCTACTCAAATCAATTGCAGACACAACAACGGTGATCAAGTTACACAATGTCGGTTCACCAAAGCCGACCAAGTGATTCTACCCACGGGATTTACTCTACACAATGAGTGGTTCCCGACCGACCACAACAAGCAATTCTACCCACGGGATTTAAACTACTCAAAGAGTGGTTCCCGACCGACCACAACAAGCAATTCTACTTTGCGGTAAGTAAAGAGGTGAAGGGAGTTTATACCGCCGCGAAGAGTAGAAGATGGCCAATCACCGGTGTAGTTGCCAATCACCTAGGAAACTCAAGCACAAGCACAAGGAGGTCGAAGCCTCGGCAATCACAAATCAACACAATGATTTTTTACCGAGGTTCACTTGCTTCCCGGCAAGCTAGTCCTCGTTGTGGCGATGCACTTGCTTGGTGAGTTGCCCGCTCAATTGGCTCGGTGCCAAAGACCCCAATGGGGAGCCGCAATCTCCACACAAGACAAGGATCCACAAGCCACGAGCAATCCACTAGAGTATTATTTTGTGAATCCCCCGGGGAAGGATCAAGAACCCCTCACAAGAACCCGGTGTGGCCTCGAACAATCACCAAGTCGAGCTCAACCACCACCCGCTGCTCCAAACCGTCTACAGTGACGGGAATCACCGAAGAGTAACAAGAATCCACAGCTCACTCGATGAACAAGTGCCTCTAGATGCAACTCTCAATGCAAATCACTTGTTCTCACTCAAATCTCTCTCAAGATTAGCAAAGGAATCAAAGAGATGAGTAGGGGAGTGTCTCTCTTGCTCAAAGAATGCTCAGGTATGAAGAAATGGTGAAGAGACCTCCCCAAGGCCGGCCAATGGTCTATTTATAGACCCCTCCACGAAAGTAGCCGTTGCCCCCTCGGGCTGGTGCTCCAGAACGCGCCGGACGCGTCCGCCGCTGCCCGCCGGACGCGTCCGGCGCTCTTCAGCGCGTCGCGGCTAGCCGACCGTTGGAGGCTTCGCATTCGAACCCTGCTGACCTGGCGCGTCCGCCGCCTGCGTCCGACGCGTCATGCCGGACGCGTCCGGCGTCCCAACGCGCGCGAGCCAGAAACCCAGAAGTTTCTGGTCGGCGTCTGGCGACCCGTCGGACGCGCCACGGCCGCGTCCGGCGCGCACAACGCCCGCGCAGCACGCCTTGGCCAGCCAGCACGCGCCGGACGCGTCCGGCCCGCCTGGCCGCGCGTCTGGCGCTCACCAGTGCCTGACCCAGCAGACCAGCCAGCTCAAGACGCGCCGGACGCGTCTGACCAGCGTCCGGCCAGCGTCCGACGCCCTCTGATGCAGATTTCTTCGTAGAATCTTGCGCCATCTTCGCTCCAAGTCCAACCTCTTGCCTTGAGTACCAACTCCACCAAGTGTAGACCTCGTCTCAAGCACCGGAGTTAGTAGTACAAGCACGACCACGTCGGCAAGAGTTAGCCCTCTAGTTAGTCTCTCATGCATCATGCAAAGTCACAACTAGAGGGACTTAGGACCGCGAATGAAACTGAGGAAACCCCTCTTGATAGTCGGTTATCGATCCTAAATATGGTCACACTCGCTAAGTGTCTCGACCACTAAACCGGAAAGCCCTACCAAGTATACATTTGCCTTGATCTCCATGGGCCTCCGTCGGAGCTTGATCACATCACATCCATCATGTTCATCACCGTGATCACCATGCTCCATCATCCACCGTCACATTGCTATGTGTCTAACCACACTTAGAGCAAAGCATTAGCAACGTTTGAGTGTCATTAATTACCAAAACCAAACCGGAGCTTTCATCACGTCCGTGTAGGGCAGCTTGGCGACGACACCGACAAATTGAAGTAGCAGGCTGTCGTGGCCACGGTTGAATGGCGGCGTCGAGTATGGATAGAGTTGGAGCAGCGTAGAACATGGACGTCGGAGTGGTTGCCTGATTGTGGTCGTGGAGGCTAGCTTGAGGACGGCAGAGACGCCGGACGAGGAGGCAGCGCCAGATCGCGACGTGGTTGCTGCGGGCGAGGAGGGAGGGAGGGAGCGATGTTTCTTGCCTAATTCATAGTGGGGTCCTATTTATACTGGTAATGCCTTGCTTTGGAATGAGCTTGATTGGTAGAATCTTGATTGCGCGCATTGCATGCAGATGGCCGGGCGGTGCTTTGGGAGCGGAGAGGTTTGGAGTCGCCTAATGCCTTGATTTGGAAAGAGCTTGATTGGTGGAATCTCATGATTGTAGACATGCATGCAGATGGACGGGCGGTGACCAGGAGCCGAGAGGTTTGGAGTCGCCTTGTGCACGGAATCATTTGGGATGTTTTAGGTGTAGATATAGATAAATTGAAGCCAGATGTGACGCGTGTATATATATGGCGTAAGAGAACTGGGGGTAAGGAGTAAAGGAGACAGCTTTTCCTTGTAAAAGGCCATGACGAGATACGTCTACAGTAGCATTATTGCTCATCAGAAACTTACTTTCTAGTAAGAGTTTTATTAGTTTTTGCCAACTTTTCATACACTGTATCCCTCATTTTTCACCTCAATGAATTAGCTTTCGGCCTTTCTTCCTCCTCTTCCATGACACGTCACAAGTGCATACTTGTTGAGGATTCATGGCCGCGACACACTTTCACTGCAGAAAATGTCAATCCTAAGTAGCTGGATAATTAATCATCGATGTCCTTTAAAAACTATCAAGTAAAACGCCTAAAGGAGTTTATTATTTAAATTCATAGGGTGAGAGATGAGAATTGAATTCTATAGATCACCATATTATGTTGTACTCTCCAACTTAATTCCATTCCATTACAAGTATATTTATATGTCCTTTTCTGCAGTACTCCGAAATAACTGTGGACCGTCCATTCGTTTCGATCTAACGGTCACCATCATCTATTACCTCTTTGGAGGTAATGGTATTTATTCAATTTTTATTTTATAAAATAGGGTAAATAAGGAAAGTTTTAACTATAAAAAATCTTTTTTGTAGATTTGGTTAATACATGTAATCAGTAAATCCCGTGATTAGTGGAATTGGCATGCGGGGTCTCCCCTCCCGTCATTAGGGGATGGGAGTTATTATTTTTGCTTTCTTAGATTTATAAATTTATTTAGTAATTTATTAAATTATGAAAAATCAACGATCTAGGTGTACCCGAGCATTGACAATAGTGCAATGCAAGCGAATAAAGCAGCTCTAGTACAGTCGCATAAAGAACAAATTGGGGGTTGAACTGTAGTATAAACGAACTGCAGTATGGAGAAGTCCTGCAGGTGCAGCTAGACACGTGAAGTATAATAGCGATGGGATTTGAATCCTGACCCCATTAACGTTTCCTAGCTTTGGTTTCGCAAAAAAAAAAAACGTTTCCTAGCTTTGTTCAGTGGAGTAGCATGTTTGTTGCAGCAGGAAGACCAAAGCCCGCTTGTTCCATCTCGTGTCCTTGCGGTTTTCATGGATCCCGATGATGGTAAATTGAAGCTCCAACCGTGTGCTTTGCTCGCAGTGTTCACCAAGGCGGCGGCCTCCAAAACTAACCAAACGAGGCTTTGGATTAGATTGGAAGCACAAGATGAAGATCCCGATCGAGAGTGAGTCCTCCCGATGCCTTCCATTTCAATGACACAGCTCGCTAGCTCTCATCATCGTCATCCAGCAAGCTACTGTGTTGTGCAAACCCATCCATGCAAGCTGTAAAAACCACCGTTTACACTAGCTATTGTAATTGCAATTAAGCCACTTTGTGGGTTTTGGTGTTGATGATCACCTAATTAGGGAACTAATGAGATTTATCGAGTTGACAAGCAGGAGATGCAGAAGGATGATTGGTGAACAAGTTGCAGGTACCCCTCAGATCCCATTCTGAACAGACCAAAGCTTTCCCTCTCTCCTCCATTGAAGCTCCCACCTTCCTCAAGCCGATCTGCAAATCCCACCAGCAAATCTTGAGAAAAAAGGCAGCAAACTTCAATCGACGAGCAGATCCACTGATCCCCAAAGTTTGAGAGCATTTGGTGCATGTTTGGCCGACGAACCCTAGGGTTTGTTACTCTTGGAGCTTGCTCCTAGACGACTAGGCGTCGCCCTTGAGTTGCCAACCTGTGTGGCAACCTTGGGAGGTTTGTAACCTCAATCTGCAGCGAAAGAAATTACCCTCTCACCTCAAGAGTTAACTCTCTTGACTTGAGATCGAGGGAAGGACCAACCGTTGTGGTGACGTCCAATCCTTTTGTGGATACCTCAACAATGTGGACTTAGGCAAGCCTTTGTGGCGAGCTAAACCACAGGATAAATAATTTGCCTCGCGTGCTTCAGTTTACTTTACTGCAGTTCTTGTTGTTGAGTTTGGTTTAGGGTTAAGTTGCTAGATCTTCAAGTTTACTCACTCTCTGTGGGAGCCAGTCTTCGAGCTGGACTTGTAGCTAGTTTTCTACCAGTAAGTATAGCTCGGTGAGTTGTTTGTCTCTGTTAAGTTTCAGCTTCAGCAGAACTTTATTTGTTGAGCGGCAGTGCCACCCGAACTGAGTGGCAATGCCGCCCGAGGTTCTGACCTCTGCTTGAGTTGATTTTTGACAGGCCTATTCACCCCCCTCTAGGCCATTTACCCTTCCAGAGATCCTACAAGTGGTATCAGAGCAAGGTTGCTTCGTATACGCTTAACCGCGTGAAGTATGGAAGAGGCTGGAGGATCGAAGACCGTCCCCAAGGCGACGAGTGTCGATGTGCACACCTCGGAGGACAGCAGCAATACCTCGGTAAGAACTGCAGGTAATGCTACTGTTCGGGATGGTGACAAAACTACAGATGTGAGTGACACCGAAAGAAGAAGAAGGAAGAAGGAAAGAAGCGAAGCCATCAAGAAAAGAAGAGAGCTCGATGAGAAGAAGAGCAGAAAAGAAGCTAGAAGGCTTGTTCGAGAGCAATGAGAAGAAAGAAGAAAAGCCAAAGAACTTGCTAAAGAAAAGGAGAAGAAGAAGAAATAAGAAGAGGAAATATCATCATCTAGTGAGCTTTCTAGCAGCTCAGATGATGGCGATGATGATATTTCATATCATGCTTCCAACAAGAGCAAGAGCAAGAGCAAGAGCAAGGATGAAAACAGCAAGAAGGAGGATAGCAGCAGCAAAAAGAAATACTCCGCTGTATCCTTTAATTATTCTTATTTATCTAACCGTGATCGCAAGTCTTTCATCAATGTTCTGGGGAAGTTGCCTCATTTCGATGGGACCAACTATGCCAAGTGGAAGCATGTGATGAGGGCTTATCTTTGTTGTATTCATCCAGGTCTTTGGGAGGTTGTTGAGAAAGGTTTTGATGAGCCCGAAGACCCCAAGGCACCAACAAATGAAGAACTCATGGCTGTCCAACTCAATAGTCAAGCCACAAGCATCCTTCTAAGTGCACTTGATGGTAATGAGTACAACTGGGTGATGAATGTCAATGTGGCCAAGCAGATTTGGGATACTTTGATCCTTGCACATGAAGGTGTGGATAAAGTAAGGAAGGCCAAGATTGATCTCTTGATGGCAAAACTCAACCGATTTGTGATTAATGAAGGAGAAGGGGCACAAGAGATGTTTGATAGGCTAATGGTGTTGGTTGGTAAGATTAGAGGTTTTGGTGGTAGTGAGCTTGATGATCACAAGGTGGTCAAAGTTATGTTGGAAGCTTACTCACCAAGAAATGAGACAGTGGTTGCTTTGATTAGAGATAAGAAGAAGTTTGAGCACTTCACTCCAAATGATGTGCTTGGACGCCTTCTCACATTTGACATGCAAAGAGAAGAAGCAAATGAGAGGAAAAGACTTGGAGAATTGCAAACCAAACTTGATGGGTTGAACATCAAGGAGGTAGCACTCAAAGCAAACAAGTCAAATAAGGCTACAAGCAGCAGCAAGCAAAAGGGCAACAAGCAAGCAGCAGCAAGTCAGCCCAAGGAGGACAAGCAAACTCATCAAAATCATGACTCAAGCATCTCCTCAAGTGAAGATGAAGATGATGGGGCAGATTACAAGAAGATTGATGATATGGCTCTATTCTTGAAGGATTACCACAAGGGGCTGAAGAGAAATGGATACAAGATTGTTCAAAGAAAGTTTTCCAACAAGAAAAAGAGAACTTGTTTTGAGTGTGGCAGCACCGAGCATTTTGTTGCAAAGTGTCCAATCAAGAACAAGAAGGAAAAGAATGATGGGAAGCATGAGCACAAGAGAAGATTCAAGCAAATGGGTGAAGCACACATTGGACATGAATGGGATTCAACTAAAGAGTCAAGTGATGAGGATGAGAAGATAGCTACTGTTGCAATACAAGCATCATCCTCTACACCAAGACTCTTCAACAACTTGTCCGATGATGATGGTCCTTCACCTCATATTTGTCTTATGGCAAAGCATGAGAAGGTAAAGAAATCCAAGAAGCCTTCTCCTCCTCCTAGTGATGCTTCAAGTAGTGATCTAAGTGATAGCTCTAGTGAGGAAGAGTCAAGTGGTGTTAAAGAATGTGCTAAACTTTCAAAGAACCTTGATCCCAAGACAAAAATCTTTATCACCAAAACCTTAGAAGAACTAGATAGTGTCAAAGTTGAGCTAGCCGAATTGGATGAAACTCTTGAGGAAACTAAAGAGCTATACAAAGGCAGCAAGGAAGCTCTTGAGCTTAAAGATAGTGAAGTGGACTCTTTGAATAAGGCCTTGCAAAAGGCTCAAAGAGAATTAGCTCTTGCAAAGAAGGCAAATGTTGCTCTCAATGAAAAGTATTTGTGTCTTAAGTAAAAAGCACAACAAACTTGAAGAGCAATATAGTCTTCTTTGGGAGAGCACTTCATCATCTTCTAGCTCAAATGACACTACTAAGGCTTAACCTTGCTAGCTTAGAAGTGTTGAAAAAGGAGAATGCTAGGCTCAATGCTTTGCTGCAAGTCAGTTCCAAAAAGGGGAAGGAACCTGCTGCAAGAAGAACTGAACAACCAAAGAAGCCCAAATACATTGATGGTAGAAATCCAAGAATTAAAGATGGGCTTGGACTCACTCATGGAAGTAAAACCAATGGGAGAAAGGTAATAAATGGATATGAGTGTGTTCAGTTCATGAGTAAGGGTCTAGGAGGTACAGAGAGGTCTGCACAGAAGGTGACACAAAGCTAGCCCCGAGCAGCACAACCACCCTTGGGCGGCAGTGCCGCTGGGAAGGGCGGCAGTGTTGCCCCCCACAGAAAAGGGAAGACCACCTCCAGTTTCCCTGCTCAGAACCAGCCCAAGAAGAAGGTTTACCAGGTGCAGCAGAACATCCAGAAGAAGAAGAAAACAGTGGATGTCAATCAAAAACAAAAGACCAATCACCCAAGTGCAAAATCATATGATTATGTTGTGAATTCTAACTTTGTTTTGCAGAAAGATAGCAAGGGTGGTGTGGTTGCCAAATTCATAGGAAATGGCAGAAATGTTTTTAGAAATGCTTGTTATTTGGGTTCCCAAAGTTCTTGTTGCTTCTTTGCAAGGCCCCAAGAACTTAGGGGGCCTAAATCTGAAACTAATTCTGTTTTGCGAGACATACTCCTCCGGTGGGTCAAGTTGGGTGCTTGACAGTGGCTGTACAAATCATATGACCGGAGCTAAGAGTAGGTTCATGAGCTACTCCCCAACAACAGATCAATCTGACAACATTATCTTTGGTGACAACTCTACAGGGGGAGTAGTTGGTCTTGGTAAAGTTGCTATTTCTCATGAGCATTCACTTTCAAATGTTTTACATGTTGACGCAGTGCAGTACAATTTGTTGTCCGTTTCTCGGTTATGTGAGATGGGCTACAATTGTCTCTTCACTGATGTGGGTGTGGAAGTCTTTAAGAGGGAGGATTCCTCTATTGTCTTTACAGGCCAACTCAAGAATAAGCTTTACTTAGTTGATTTCAACAAAAGTGAGACTAAGCTTGAGACCTATTTAGTGGCAAAATCCAGCATGGGTTGGCTATGGCACCGCCGACTAGCTCATGTTGGGATGAGGAACTTGGCCAAACTCCTAAAAGACAACCACATTCTAGGACTAACAAATGTTCAATTTGAGAAAGACAGGATATGCAGTGCTTGCCAAGCTGGAAAGCAAGTAGGTGTACCTCACCCACCAAAGAGCATCATGACCACTACTCAACCTTTGGAGTTGATACATATGGATCTCTTTGGACCGGTTGCTTACTTGAGCCTCGGGGGTAACAAATATGGTTTAGTTATTGTTGATGATTATTCCCATTTCACTTGGGTATTTCTTGTCTATGATAAGTGTCAGGTACAAGACAAGGTGAAGACCTTTATTAGAAGGGCACAAAGAGAATTTGGTCTCCCAGTCAAGAAAGTTAGAAGTGACAATGGGACCAAATTCAAAAATACTCAAGTTGAAGAATTTCTTGATGAAGAGGGCATCAAGCACGAGTTTTCAACTCCATACACCCCTCAACAAAATGGTGTGGTAGAGAGGAAGAATAGGACACTCATTGATATGGCAAGGACAATGCTTGATGAGTACAAGACTTCGGACCTCTTTTGGGATAAAGCTATCAAAACCGCTTGTCATGCCATCAACCGTCTCTACCTCCACAAGAAGTACAAGAAGACATCATATGAACTTCTAACCGGTAACAAACCTAAGGTGTCATACTTTAGAGTCTATGGCTGCAAGTGTTTCATACTTAACAAGAGGGCCAAAGTCTCTAAATTTGCACCTAAAGTTGATGAAGGTGTTCTTCTTGGTTATGGATCAAATGAACACGCTTACCGTGTCTTCAATAAGGCCATGGGCAGAATTGAAGTCACGGTAGATGTGACATTTGATGAATCTAATGGCTCTCAAGTGGAGCAGGTTGATGCAAGTGTTGTAGGTAAAGAGGATCCACCTTGTAAGGCAATCAAGGACATGGCAATTGGAGATGTGAGGCCACAAGAAAATGTAGCCTCAGATGATGAAGATCCTCAAGCTGTTGCTGCACCAATTTCCGCTGATAAACTCTGTAAGAAAGGGCAGCACACCCCTGCTGGAAAACAGCAGGGCGGCAGTGCCGCCCCTATGGGCGGCAATGCCGCCCCCTCTACCTCAGTAGCAGCACCAGCAACTCCTGCATCAGCACATCAAGGGATGAATCTAGATCCCATCTTTGAAGAAGAAGCAAGTGAAGGTCCAAAAAATGATCAAGAAGATGTTGAGCATCCAAGACTTCGACAAACTATTCAAAGAGACCATCCGGTGGACAATATCCTTGGGAGTATTCAAAGAGGAGTGGTAACACGTTCACATCTTGTAAATTTCTATGAAAATTACTCGTTTGTTTCCTCTTTGGAACCTCTTAAGGTAGATCAAGCACTCAAGGATCCGGATTGGGTGATGGCTATGCAAGAAGAGCTCAACAACTTTGAGAGAAACAAAGTTTGGACCTTAGTGGAAAGACCAAAGACCAATGTCATCAATACAAAATGGGTCTTTCGCAACAAGCAAGATGAGAATGGAATAGTGACAAGGAACAAGGCAAGATTGGTGGCTCAAGGCTTCACTCAAGTAGAGGGTTTGGACTTTGAAGAAACTTTTGCACCAGTGGCAAGGCTTGAGGCAATAAGGATTCTTCTAGCCTTTGCTGCACATCATGACTTCAAGCTACACCAAATGGATGTGAAGAGTGCATTTCTTAATGGCCCAATACAAGAGGAAGTTTATGTCAAGCAGCCACCGGGTTTTGAAGATCCCAAGTTTCCAAATCACGTCTACAAACTCCAAAAGGCGCTCTATGGGCTGAAACAAGCACCAAGAGCATGGTATGAATGCCTTAAGGATTTCTTGCTGAAACAAGGCTTTGATATAGGCAAAGCCGATCCTACTCTCTTTACACATAAGATTAAGAATGATATCTTTGTATGCCAAATATATGTCGATGACATAATATTTGGTAGTACTAATCATGTGTATGTTGAGGAGTTTAGTAGGACTATGACGGACAGATTTGAAATGTCTATGATGGGTGAGCTAAAGTTCTTCCTTGGTTTCCAAATCAAGCAACTGAAGGAAGGAACTTTCATTAGTCAAACCAAGTACACCCAAGATATGCTGAAAAAGTTTGACATGATGCATGCAAAGCCAATTAATACTCCCATGCCAACAAATGGACATCTTGATCTTGAAACTAAAGGGAAAGCCATGGACCTCAAGGTATATCGTTCCATGATCGGCTCTCTACTTTACTTGTGTGCATCTAGACCTGATATTATGTTTAGCGTGTGTATGTGTGCTAGATTTCAAGCCAACCCAAAAGAGAGTCATTTGATGGCTGTCAAAAGAATCCTAAGATATCTAGTTCACACACCAAATCTTGGCTTATGGTATCCCAAGGGCTCCAAGTTCACTCTACTGGGCTATTCAGACTCTGATTATGCCGGTTGCACAGTAGAGAGAAAAAGCACTTCGGGGACATGTCAATTCCTTGGACGGTCCCTAGTGTCTTGGAGCTCTAAGAAACAAAATTGTGTATCCATATCCACTGCTGAAGCTGAGTATGTTGCAGCCGGCGCTTGTTGTGCTCAACTACTTTGGATGAAGCAAACCCTACAAGATTTCGGATGTCACTTTACCAAAATCCCACTCTTGTGTGACAATGAAAGTGCCATAAAGCTTGCAAACAACCCTGTAGACCATGCAAGAACAAAACACATAGACATCCGACATCACTTCTTGAGAGACCACGAAGCCAAAGGAGATATCGAATTACGCTATGTGAGAACCGAAAAGCAACTAGCCGATATCTTCACTAAGCCTTTGAGTGAGTCAAGATTTTGTGAACTTCGAGGTGAACTCAATATTTTGGATTCTAGTGACTTAGTTTGAAATACCGCATGCCTCTGACTTGAATCACTAGCATGATAGGAAAATCTTTGAGAAAATTTCAGTTTTAAGTCTTTCAAAATGCTTTATAACTCTCTAACAAGGGGCATGACCATGGTTTGAAATGTTGTATGCTTACTGGTCATGAAACTTGGTAGAATACTTGTTTAAGTCTGGAGGAAATTGTAGGAAAAAGATTGAACTTATTCTCTGCTTTCTGGGCAGGGCGGCAGTGCCGCTCACTGTTCTGTCGCCAGAACAGGCCCAGATTTCTCTGGCGCGTGGACTGCTTCTCTCTCCTTCTTATCCTCTCCAGACCCGCGCCGCCACCCCTCTTCTCCTTAGTTTCCCCTTCCCAAGTCTCCCTTCTCTTCTCCACCTCTCCTCCTCTTGGAGAAGTTGAAGGCCGACGCCCCCACTGCCGCCATTGGTGGCCGGCAGTGCCGCTCCACCTCGGCAAGTCCTCTCCCGGCCGAGTTGGTGTGATCCCCTTGGGCAAGGGGCTTGCTTTCCTCTCCTCTTCCCTCCACGAGGTGCTCTCAAGGTGAAACCCTAACCTATCTCAATCTATGCCATGTGCTTGGTTTAGGGATGGTTTCTTGCTGAAATGATGAGATTAGATGGATTAGAATCTATTTTAGAGGTTGAGTTGGTTTGATTCTAGGGTTCACCATTTGAATGACTTAGGGGGAGGATGAAGCATCCTCTTTGGGGGCTGATTTAAAGGCTCCAAGTGGATTCCAACCACTGCCCTAGGTGTATTCAGTTGATGAAAAACAGAATCAAGTTGATTCACAAACTGAAATCGATTCAAAATCACATTTTCATTCTCTAGCAATTTGAACCATGTCTAGATTTATGCACATTTATTTTTGGAGTTGGAATCTGGGATGATGGTGATGCATAGAGATAAATGAAAACATGGTTTAACTGTAGAAACTGGATTGAACTCAAAACTGCAGAAAATTACTGGGCGGCAGTGTCGCCCAGCTGGGCGGCAGTGTCGCCCATCAATGCTGAAGTCTTTTTCAGCAAATCTTGTAGTTCTGGTTTCAACTCAAGTTATACAGTTAACCCTTGTTGGCATTTTTCTCTGTAACCACACCATAGTAACAGTTTCTAAATAAGTTATGTTTGCATGCATAGATGGAGCAAAGAGGTGGAAGTGCTGCTGGTGGCAGCAAGAGAAAGAAACTGGCTGAAAAGGCAAGGCCAAAGAGAGGCAGAGGAAAAGGAGGGTATGTTGGTCTGAAAGAAGGTGATGATGGAGGAAACCAAGAAACTGGGTATACTATCAGATTTCCTCCACAGGAACCTGAGATACTAGGAGAGTTTGATGTTGAAATGCTGAGGAAGGAAACTAGTGAGTACTATATGAGAAAGCCACAACATTCAATCAATAGGAGAGTCATCAATTATGCAAATCAGACAAGGGACATTGAGGAAGCTAGAAGGGAAAATGTCTATGAGTATGCTAGAGAGGAAGGACTTGATTACAGGTTCTGGACAGCTTTCTAGGCTGACTACTATGAGACTGCTATTCTGTCCAAGGGTGACAAAGGTAAACTATGCAAAATGCAGTACATTGATCTCACTGATTTGCAGAGCAGGAATGATCCAGATTTTGGTCCAGCCATCTCCACCTTGTATAACTTTGATTTGGCAAACATCATGGAGTTCAGCTATGACTAGAACAAGGAAATCATCTCTCAATTTCATGCAACCTACTTCTGTGATCAAGAGAAGGGTGAGATGCACTGGATGACTGATGACAAACACTGGAAGATTGACTATGTGACTTTTCACAAGTTGTTGGGACTCAGTGATGAGCATCTTGGGTATGAGAGGATCCATGGTGAGCATGTTAGGAGACTTGAGCCAATTGAGGTAAGTTTCATGTGGGAAAATCAGAATATGGCTGTTCCTAATTGGACTAGAACTCACTTGAAGAGCTATTATTACATCATGAACAACCTGTTTGCCACCACCCTCAACCCAAAGGACAATGCTACAGATGTAAATGGTTTGATCACTAATGTGTTGTCCAGGTTTCCCGATGGTGAGATGTTCAATGTCTCTAGGTGGATTTGGGATGAGCTGAGAATTGCAATTCATAATGGTAGAAGAAAGCTTCCCTATGCACCTTACATTATGTATATGATTGAGAGGGTGACAGGAATCAGTTATCCCAAGGACTCTGTGCACACTGCCTATGATATCAAGAAGAAAAAGGGAGGCAGGGCAGCAGCTGAGGAGACTCACATACCACAGCAGCAGCCTCCACATCCTGCTGAGAGAAGGAAGAAAATTGACTCTAGATGGTCCAAGATGGCAGCTTATCTGAAGGGCATGATTACTCACTGCACATACCAGTCCAGGATGGCATATGAGGATAGGATGGAGAGGAGACAGGAGCAGAGGGCAGCTAGAGAGGTAGCAGGTCTTCCACCTCTACCACCTATTCAGTCTCCTCCTAGAGTGGACCTTCCTTACATGTCTGACACTGCTTCTGAGGATGAAGAACAGAGAGACAGGAGGACTCAGCATCCATATTGGCAGCCAGAGCAGCAGTATCAGGGGCATGATTACTATGATCCATCTACCTACTTTGGCTATCCTCCTCAGTCATCTACACAGGCTCAAATGTCCAAGCAGCTCAGTTTTGTACCTACCGCAGGAGGGCTCCGAGAGATGCTCCAAGTTCTTCCAAGCAGCCACAGAGGCGTGACAGTGACAGCGAGTGACTCTCTGTTCTTTTCTCTTCTCTTTTTGGCGTTTGATGCCAAAGGGGGAGAAAATTAAAATTAGAGGGGTCAATCGGGTCAATCTTTTTCGACGATGGATATCCAGCTGCGCTTCAGTTTCAGATCCATTGAGAGTAGTTTCTAGGTTGTGTGAGGATCATTGAAACCTTTTAAGTTGTAATAAGTTTAAGCTTTTGACTTAAGTTTCCTTCGGATTTGGACTTGTATTAGAGGTTACTTCCTAGCCTATCATACTGTGTGGTTTTACTGCTTTAGATGCATTCTTAGTGCTGTGAAAGTTTGGTTTCGGTCTGACTATTTGTTGCTGGGCGGCAGTGCCGCTCTACCTGGGCGGCAGTGCCGCCCACACCTGTTGAAGCTAAACTTGTTTCTGTTTTGACTGACATGTTGCTTGTGCTAGTATTAGCTTATGTTTTCTGTTTCATGTTCAGTCACCCACAGCTGGCATGGACGTAGGGGGAGACTCACTCTCTCCTAAAATTGTGAATATTGACGTCTAAGTCAAAACTCAGAACTCAAATCTCCATTCACAATTTCAGGGGGAGCCTCTACATCCATGTGTCAAAAAATCTCAGTTATTTATACTTGTTTTGTAAACTCTAATTTGGTTGTCATCAATCACCAAAAAGGGGGAGATTGTAAGTGCAATCAAGCCACTTTGTGGGTTTTGGTGTTGATGATCACCTAATTAGGGAACTAATGAGATTTATCGAGTTGACAAGCAGGAGATGCAGAAGGATGATTGGTGAACAAGTTGCAGGTACCCCTCAAATCTTTAAGGATGGCTTATCGGGCTCAGGAGGTTTAATTCGTTTTACTTTCGAATCTTGAGTTTAGGAAAAGCCGTACTATTAAGGGGGATTCTAGGTTAGTTGGACAAGTGTGCAACCAAGTGCTCAAAACTTACCAAATACATCGTCATACCAAGCCAAAGAAGCCAGCCAAAATTCACATCCAGGCAAGCTCTCTTTGGTGGGTGGCAGTGCCGCCCATAATGGGCGGCAGTGTCGCCCACTATTGACCGTTGCAGAGCAGCTCGTATTTATACAGCAGCTTTCTCTCACAACGGTCATCTTCTTCCTCTGCGCATTCACTCTCATTCTGAATAGACCAAAGCTTTCCCTCTCTCCTCCATTGAAGCTCCCACCTTCCTCAAGCCGATCTGCAAATCCCACCAGCAAATCTTGAGGAAATGTCAGCAAACTTCAATCGACGAGCAGATCTACTGATCCCCAAAGTTTGAGAGCATTTGGTGCACGTTTGGCCGACGAACCCTAGGGTTTGTTACTCTTGGAGCTTGCTCCTAGACGGCTAGGCGTCGCCCTTGAGTTGCCAACCTGTGTGGCAACCTTGGGAGGTTTGTAACCTCAATCTGCAGCAAAAGAAATTACCCTCTCACCTCAAGAGTTAACTCTCTTGACTTGAGATCGAGGGAAGGACCAACCTTTGTGGTGACGTCCAATCCTTTTGTGGATACCTCAACAACGTGGACTTAGGCAAGCCTTTGTGGCGAGCTA
This sequence comes from Themeda triandra, assembly GCA_018135685.1. Taxonomy (NCBI): domain Eukaryota; kingdom Viridiplantae; phylum Streptophyta; class Magnoliopsida; order Poales; family Poaceae; genus Themeda; species Themeda triandra. The sequence goes on along the minus strand of JAENPR010000002.1, from coordinate 3,349,181 downwards.
AACCACGGGATAAATAATTTGTCTCGCGTGCTTCAGTTTACTTTACTGCAGTTCTTGTCGTTGAGTTTGGTTTAGGGTTAAGTTGCTAGATCTTCAAGTTTACTCACTCTCTGTGGGAGCCAGTCTTCGAGCTGGACTTGTAGCTAGTTTTCTACCAGTAAGTATCGCTCGGTGAGGTGTTTGTCTCTGTTAAGTTTCAGCTTCAGCAGAACTTTATTTGTTGAGCGGCAGTGCCGCCCGAGGTTCTGACCTCTGCTTGAGTTGATTTTTGACAGGCCTATTCACCCCCCTCTAGGCCATTTACCCTTCCAGAGATCCTACAGCTATGCAACTTGCTCACTGCCCAATACTCAAATCAACGCAAATGCACTACTAATGCAAATGCACTAGTGGGTGGTCTAGCAGGGTATGCGTTTTAATTTATTTACACATTGAAGCCAGGTGTGTGTGGTGGGTAACTGAAGGACCGGTAACGGCGACCAGAGGGGGGGAGGGGGGTGAATGGGAGCCTCAAAAATTTCTTTCGAAACTTTCAAGTCCTAGGCTCAAACAATCAACCCCAAAAAGCGATGTGCAAACCGTAGTGATCACGACCCTAATGAGAGGGTGGATGTTCCCTAGGAACACAGCGGATCACTACCTAAGTAGCGGAAGAAACAGGAAGATAATCAGAGCACGAGCGATCGCAACTCGGAGAAACTGCTCTGTCAGATCAACTGCGGACTGTCCGTGGTTTCTGTCCGGACTGTCCGGGTCGGACTGTCCGGGTCGGACTGTCCGCAAGGATGAGCCGGACTGTCCGCGGTTGATCCTCCAGAAAACACACCTCTCGAAACAGCTGCTGGACGAACACCAGGAATTTCACGTCGGACTGTCCGCGCGTGGGGGTCGGACTATCCGCCTAAAATTCCATACTGGCGTCGAACAAACACTGAGAAGCACGACGAAAACCTGGACTGTCCGCGTGACAGGGCCGGACTGTCCAACGGCTAAAATCGAGGAACAGAACTGTTCTGAACAGATTCTGGACGAAGCCAAAAGTTGACCGCCGGACTGTCCGCGTCACTCGGCCGGACTGTCCGCGGTTCAACCTGAGAAAGACAGACAGATCAGAAACTTACTGGACACAACTTGACCGAGACCTGCGGACTGTTTGAAGCACAAGGTCCGGACTGTCTGAGGTCCGGACTGTCCGCGTGTACAACGCCGGACTGTCCGCGATCCCAAAAACAGAATCGCCCGAAAATCGCCTCCTCCAAGATTTGTCCCAAATTTTCTCAAATCGAAACCTCTTGCAACCAAATTTAGGAATGTTGTTGCTTATGCAGAGGAGAGCCTATCTTCAAAAGATCATCGACTAATTCGAAGTGAGGAGGGAGAAATCAAGAAGGGGGGTGAGAAAAGCGGTTCTTGAGCAACCGAAAACCAAATCACGTGGATCTTTGATCTCAAGAGGAACTAGCAAGATTCCTTCAGTGGAAACATCACTCTTGTGTCATAGATTGATCCAACGCAAGAAGAATGGCTCAAAACGGTCTAGAAACGAAGAAATCACGCGAAGAACAAAGAGACCTAAAGGTCAACTCGGGAAGGACACAAAATCCATCACAGAGACACAGGCACAGATGATTTACTCACAGAGGAAACAGCTCAGACTCGGCGCTCAGCTTGCCATATACGTGTTAACACCAGAATTTGGTCAGGAATATGACAGGTGGACCCGCAGACGGCAGAGAGAGGAATTCGGCAAGTGCATATGCGGTCGGCTAATTTCCATGTGTTCGGCAAATGGCCAAGCGGTCGGCAACTGCTTTATTTGAAGGCGGAGAAAGGAAAAAGGAAGCTGATCGAAAAGGGAAGGAGTCGTGATGATCAAGGACTCCGATTATGGATAGAGTTAGCATGTCTTTGTCTTTCCAATTTTGGTTAGATAGTTCGTAAGTGCTTAGGACTCATGTTTTGTCCGGGGTATAAATATAAACCCTCGACCATTGTAATAGGGGTTCACAACCAAATCAATACAACCGGCTACGTGCCACCCTTCGAGTCCTTTTAGTCGTGTCGTCGAGTTCTTCGAGAGGGCCAATCGATCCGTCGACCTCCGTAAGTCCCGGCAACCTTGTTATCATGTCTAGTATCATGCGGTGGATTTAGATAATGATGCAAGAAGTCTTGTTGCAATGCTTAGTATCATGCGGTGGATTTAAGCATTGAACCAAGAGGGTTCCGTGTTAGTCATGAGTCGTGCGGCGGGCTAAGATTAGCTAGGAGCTAGTTACCAAAGTTTCTCGATTAGGTCATGAGTCGTGCGGCGGGCTAAGATCTAAGCTTAGAGGCTAGTTATCGGCTCTTTTAGATTTGGCATGATCTAATAGATTCATTAAGTTATCATGTGTTGCATGTTTATTTAATGTTTAATTATTTGCAACACTCTTTTGCCCAATTTAGATTGATACTCTTTCGGCTTGTTGATTGTTCATTTCATGCTTATTCAAAATCGAGTAGATCAAACTCATATAGCCGAATTAGATCAATCTAGATTGTCACGTGTTGTGGGTTCATTCACGTTATGTGTAGATAAGCCTTGACAGGACCGGGTACCGTGCGGCGAGATGCGGAGGTCTTTGGGTTACTCTAGAACTAGTCATCCGGTGGACTAGAGATCGGTTTAATCGATAGGCTCCTCTATATGTTACTTGTTTGTTCCTTCTTCATGGACCCCGATTCGGCAATCTTGCCGATACGGTTATGCTTATACATGTAGCAAGTATCTATAGATCTGTTAGATAATTATGTGCTTTTAGCTCTTTATTGCTAGATTGTATCATGCGGTGGATTGATCTAGTAGCAAGGAGTGGTGTAAATTCATAGTGAGTGGTATCATGCGGTGGATTAGCTTGCTTGAGTTTATGCTCGACGGGTTTATGAAGGCTAGACGTGCGGCGAGACTAGTTGGAGTAGCCTATGCATGTGTTGTTTAGTCGATTTATATTTATAAGTTACTTATTCTTAATTTTTAGTGCTTGATGATGCTTTAAACATGAGATGTAGTTTGATATGCTTTAATGATTTAATCTTGTTCAAACATGTCTTCATTTACGTATTCGGCTAGTTTGTTACGTTTACATCGGTTATGTTACTTTAGCCGAATGAGCGCATCCTGTTGGCGAGATAGCTTCCATAGCTATGTGTCGTCGTAAGTGGCTTCGGGGCCGTAAAGATGGAACTGTCGGTCTCACCCGGCACGTTCCGGTTATGATCTTACTTGTTTTATCCCTTGTCGATTTTCGGTCAAATCGGCGGCACGCCACCGGATTCGGACGCCGGGCACCCGATTGAAGCTAGGCTTTCCGGCTTCTTGTGTGTGAGACGTAGGGTGGTCACATTTTGCGTCAACACACTTTTTGGCACGCCTAGTGGGACAACTTCTCAATATAAGATGGGATCGGAAATTGACAACGATCACGTTACGAACGTGACCATGGACGAGCCGCCGCGAGCAACGCCGGATGGTGGAGCAAGCAATGGAACAATTTCAGCGAAATGTCGATGTCCTTTTCCAAGAACAAGAGTGGCGAGTGATGATCAAGCAAGCACTACCACGAGTTCTTCTCAGTCGATCGATGTTACGACGAGGAGGAGATGCGAGAGGGTAGTTGGAGCCATCTACAAAGTCTGTAGGAGACACTATGTTGAATCACAACACGGCTTTTTTCTGGGCACCTTCCGCAAAATCATGGCTGAAACTTTTGGTCCGGCGGTTGACAAACGATTTGAAGCAAGATTTGGAGAGCTTCTTTGGGCCGGTGTACTTCAACACTCGGCAATCTTCGGGGAAGTCAAGCTGGAGGAGAAGAGATAATCGGTACAAGCAAAGATGGAGCTATTCATGATGGAAAAGAGAAGCCTCCTGTGACCGAGCGGCAAACTCATGGTCGGGTAGCTTTTGGTGCGACAACGAGATATACACATCTGCTTATAAGATTTCTCCGGTAGCAAACAGTTGCGAGAAGAGTGTCTATGGAGATGGGTATAGTGAATTCACGATTACGGTGCTCTGGATGCTTTGCCGAATCCGGGATACGGGAGTGCATCGGGAGTGCCTTCTAGGAGACGGGGAGCAAAAGATGCAAATGATGAGCTCCTAAGCGGAATGGGCGATATGATGCGGAATCAATTCGGCCCGAAACCAAAGCATCGGACATATGCATACAAATCTCCTTTCCCGAATGGTACAATAGGGTAGCTCTTCCACCAAGAGTTAAACCACCAACGGATTTGACCAAATTCTCGGTCGGGATGATACCGGTACCATTGAGCATGTCGGTAGATATCGATGCAACTTGGAGAAGCTGCTGATGAAGCTTGGAGGATCGAGATATTTTCCTATGTCTCGACGGGGCCGGCTTTCACATGGTTTGCATCGCAGCCGGCCAATTCCATTGGTACATGGGCGAATTGGAGCAAAAGTTCCATTCATACTTTTATACGGGAACCAATGAGAAGAAGATGGTTGATCTGTGGTCTATGAGGATGAAAACTACGAGACACCAATGGAGTATCTCCGCAGATTCGAGAGAAGCAAAGAACATGTGCTATTCTCGACTATTCACGATGATCGGCTTGCACAATTGGTCATTGCGGGCATGCTTTGCCACATATTAGAGACAAGCTATTCGGCATGGAGTTTGAAGATCTTGGACAGCTTGCACAAAAGCCGACAAAGAATGAGCAATCAAGCCCAAGGGTTCGAAGAGATGCTCGTTTTCGGAAGAACAGTGCAACTGTTGATATGTATCGAGGATTTACGGAGGAAGCATCGAATATGAAGATGAAGATGAAGTAGGCTGCTGCGAGTTGACCTGGACAAAAGAGCCTACTTTGGTCGATCATCGATGGGTGAAGCAGCGAAGGGATCTTATGATTTTGATGTCGATAAAGCGAGATAAGCTCTTTTTGTATCTGGTCCAAGAAGGACGCGTTAAGCTGCGAAAGGACATCCTATCTTTGCGCCCTGAAGGAGTAAAGGATAAGAAGTACTTGTGGATTTCATGATACAAACTCTCATCATATCAATGATTGCCGAGTGTTCGAGTAAAAATTCGAAGGCTATTCAAGATGGACACTTAAGATTTGATGGCAAGATGAAAGTAGACAAGAACCCGTTCCCTCGAACATGGTCTCTTTCTCCATAGGCATGGTTGATGCCGGTGAGTCCAAGGAAAAGGGAAAGATGAAGGTTCGACATCGAAAGAGCCAAAGAGATTGGTTCTGTTGACCCTAATCGGCAAGTTACCAAGGAGGAAGTGCAACAAGCGCGTTCAAGAATAGCCGAACAGAGAGGGTCAAACTTCGGATGCGGCTAAGGGAAATTGCCGAATACACGCGATCCGAAGCGCGGGGTTACGGACGACACTTATTGAATAAGTGGCAATGGGAAAAGAAGATGGAGTATGATGAGGAACAGCAAAGTACATTGAGGAGGAGCGCGAGTTCATGGCGAACGTCGGAGATATGAAGCGAAGTGCGCCAAAGGGAACAAGAAGAATACGGGAGAGAGCAAGAGCAATCTCATTGGAATTGTTCCTTCTTCGGACACTTGTTGGAATGAAGGCTTGAAATTGCACTGCCGAAAACAATTGCCCCGAATGCGGTGATCAATATTCGAGTACGAGGCAATCTCGAGTCAACCGCCGTCCCGTTCATGATAGACTTGGGATGAAAGTTCCGGGAGAACGATCGGCGCCTAAAAATAAACAGGCTTTGATGGATATCGGAGGAAAAGATTTGCGAGACCAAACATGGGCTCACGGTAGTGTCCATACTACGGAAGAGAGCTCCTACGAGATGGCAAAAAGGTCAATGGTGCCCTCCTGGGTGCGGAAAAGCCGAAAGAGAAGAGTTCGGCGTTTGAGAAATCAAGAGATGAAGCGGGAAATAGCCGAAAAGAAGCCGGTATGGCGTCCTAAGAAAAAGGATGGTAGACGGGGCCCATCGGCTAATACTAACATGGTGTTCTTCATTCCATTAGAGTTTAAAGCTCCCGAAGACCAAGAAGTGCAAGATGAGGTATATTCAGATTTTGATGAGACTGAATGCCGAGACCGATGGCTCAACTTGTGTTGACTCGGCAAGCAATCTTTGATAAGCCGGTTAAAAATCGTCATCGAAACCATTGTACTTGAAGGGATATGTCAATGGCAAGCCTTTAACTAAGATGCTTGTTGATGGAGGGGCTGCTATCAATATTATGCCCTATGCTACTTTCGGAAACTTGGTATGACAAATGAAGATTTGCTTTATGACCGACATGATCCTTAGAGATTTTGCTGGCAATGCTTCGATACTCGTGGAGCGGTACATGTGGAGCGATGATTGGATCCAAGACCTTGATCACTACCTTCTTTGTCATTGATGGCAAGGGGGCATATAGCATGCTTCGGGAAGGGATTGGATCCATGCTAATTGCTTTGTATACCCTCAACTATGCATCAAATCCTTATTCAAAGGGTAGGAGATGATGTAGAAGTTGTTCAGCCGATGATTCGGTGAGTGTTGCCACTTCGAGCACCGCTTATTGGGAGTATGATGGACTAGATTGCCTTTCGGGTAAGGTATGGAAAGAAGGTCCTGTCAATGTGTTCGACGGGGATCAACGGCCGATCCAAGCGATCGGCTCGACGGTAACTTTTAATGGGCAATCCAATCGATGGCAACAAAGGCAAAGCGGGTCGTGGTTTCATGTCGGCCGACAAATTAGAAGAAATCAATGTTGGTGATAGCACAAAGTCAAGGCCGATGTATATCGGTGCAAATTTAGACCCGAGAATATAAATTGAAGTTAATAGAGTTCTTTGAATGAGTTCAAAGATTGTTTTGCTTGGGATTACACGAGAGATGCCTGGGTTGGATCGATCAATTGTTGAGCATAAGCTTTGCCTATAAAACCTGGATTTCGTCCTTTCAAACAACCTCCACGGAAAATCTATAAAGAGGAGGTATTGGCCGATGTAAAGAAAGAGATTGAGAGATTAATTGAAGCAAACTTTATTCGGCCATGCGGGTATGCGAATGGATTTCAAATATAGTACTGTCTACAAGAAGAATGGAAAGATGAGGGTATGCATAGATTTCGAGAGATCTCAACAAAGCTACTCCAATGGATGGATACCCAATGCCGGTTGCCGATTTATTAGTGGATGCAGCGACGGGTTATGAAGTTATCGGTTTATGGATGGCAATGCTTGGCTACAATCAGATTTTCATGGCGGTTGAAGATATTGCAAAGACGCATTCGGATGTCCTGGTCACATTGGATTGTTTGAGTGGATAGTGATGACATTTGGATTGAAGAATCTTGGTGCAACTTATCGAGAGCCATGAACTATATCTTTCATGAGTTAATCGGCAAGATTGTAGAAATTTATATTGATGATGTAGTAGTCAAATCCGGAGACCATGAAGGACATTTAGCCGATTTAAGAAAGACTTTGGAGTGCACAAGGAGACATGGCTTAAAGATGAATCCAAACAAGTGTGCTTTTGGAGTCTCGGTGGTGAGTTTTTAGGGTTCTTGATCCACAAAGGAGGGATAGAAGTTGGAAAAAAGAGCATGGAAGCAATAGACAAAGTTGTGCCCCCAACTAACCTTACGAGAATTGCAATCATTCTTTGGGCAAGGTCAATTTCGTGAGAAGATTCATATCCAATTTATCGAAAGAGTGTTGCCTTTCTCTCCATTGTTGAAGCTCAAGAAAGATCGAAAATTTGTCTGCAGGGTGACATACGGCAAAAGGCTTTTGATGAAATCAAGCAATATATGAAGGCACCGCCGATGTTGGTACCTCCACAACTTGAGAAGCCTTTCAAGTTTGTATGTGGCGGCCGATAGCCTAACAATAGGATCGGCCCTTATGCAAGAGTTTGATGGAAAAGAGAGAGTAATAGCTTACCTTAGCCGAAAACTGTTAGATCCCGAAACAAGGTATTCGGCTATAGAAAAGCTCTGTTTGTGTGTTTATTACTCATGCACCAAATTTCGGCACTATTTGTTAAATGCCGAATGTGTGGTTATATCTAGTTTTGATGTAATTAAACACATGTTGTCAATGCCGATTTTAAGTGGGAGAATCGGCAAATGGGTATTAGCACTTGTCGAGTTTAATTTAAAGTATGAGTCGGCAAAAGCGGTGAAAGGACGAGGCAATTGCCGATTTTATTACTCAACATCGTGATTTATCTCGTTGATATGATTAACATTGCCCCATGGGCATTATTTTTTGATGGATCATCATGTGACAAAGGTGGTGGTCTTTGGTATTCTTTTGATATCCCCACGTGGAAAGATATTTGAGTTTGCTTTTTCAATTGAATATCCTGTCACTAACAACCAAGCGAGTATGAGGCTTTGCTTAGAGGGCTTCGGCCGTTGGTAGAACCGAAGGTCATTCTTTGTTGAGGTATTTGGTGATTACGAATTGGTAATCAATCGGTTGACAGGACAATATGAATGCAAAAATGATGTCTTGCAAGGGTACCATGAACAATGTAGGGAACTTCGAAAAGTTTTTCGCAGTTACTTTGCATCATATACCCGAGAGAGCACAATGGAGAAGCAAATAAATTAGCTCAAGCCGCTTGGATATCGGGAAAATCATGAAGTCTATACGACGAGAAGAAGATGTTTTCAATTCGATCGGATAAGTAATGACCGGAGAAGTGACATTATCAACTATCTGAAAGATCCATCTCAAAGAGTTTCCGGAGGCTCGGGTATAAGGCATTTAAATTTGTGCTTCTTGATGATCGGTTGTACCACAAGTCTATAGATGGAGTGTTGCTCAAATGCTTGAGCCAAGAAGAAGCTAAGAAGATTATGTTTGAAGTCCATGAAGGAGCTTGTGGTGCACATCGGTCGGCTTACCGAATGAAATGGATAATAAGGAGGACGGGGTACTTTTGGCCGACTATGTTGGAGGATTGCTTTGAATATTACAAAGGGTGTCGAGATTGTCGATATTTGGTAATGTTCGGAGAGCACACCGTGCATCTGTTACGAATCCGATAATTAAACCTTGGCCGTTCGAGGATGGGGTATAGATTTAATTGGACGAGATCAATCCTCCATCTAGCAAAGGACACAAGTTTGTGTTGCTAGCAACAGATTATTTCACCAAGTGGGTTGAAGCTATCCCTTTGAAAAAGGTCACATCGAAAAATATGATCGGTTTTGTCAAGGAACATATAATTCATAGGTTTGGGATTCCACGAGACCATTACAACCGATCGGGGGACTCGGTTCACTTCTTCGAGTTTTGTGATTTTGCCGAAAACATGGGGATAAGGTCAGTATAATTCTTCTCCTTATTATGCACAAGCCAATGGCCAAGCGAGGCGTCAAATAAGGTCATGATCAAGATTATTCGAAGAAAATCGATGAGAAGCCAAGGAGATGGCACTTGGTCCTTAATGAAGCATTGTGGGCTTACCGAATGGCTTGCCATGGGTCCACACAAGCATCTCCATATGAGTTGGTTTATGGACATAATCTTTGTGATGCCTTGGGAGTTGCAATCGGGATCAAGGAGAGTTGAGTTACAAAAGGACTGACGAAAAAGATTATAAAGATCGATGATGGATGAGTTAGAAGATTTGCATTTGATTCGTCTTAAGGCCTTGGAGAATATTGAGAAGAATAAAATACGTGTTGCCAAGTACTACAACAAGAGAGTTAAAATTAAGCAATTTGCAGAAGGAGAATTGGTTTGGAAAACAATATTGCCAATTGGTACCAAAGACAGAATATTCGGCAAGTGGTCTCCGAATTGGGAAGGACCTTTTCGGGTTGTCAGTTGTGCACCTGGCAATGCGTATATATTAAAAACGCTGTTTGGAGAAGAACTTACTAGAGCCATCAATGGCGAGATACCTTAAGAAGTTTTATCCAAGTATCGAAGTTGGATCTTAATTGTGATTATGACATAAGCGTGGTATAGCCGATTGAATAAAATCGCCTTGAGCAAAGGAAAGAAGTTGGAAAGAAGTAACCGATAATATTATCGCCTCTAGTGGAAAGATAGCCGATATCGTGTGTATCGTCTTGAGAACAAAAATAGCCGATACGGTTGTATCGCCTTTAGTCGATTTTTAAAAGTATAAGTGAACAGTTTGATCTTATCTCTCGGCTAATAGGTTTATCGGGAGAAGATAAAGGGAATTGAAGTACTACGCTACAAACCGTCAAGTCATGGAACAGGACCGAGATCTAATCGGCTAAAATGATGTCATGCGATTCGGGAGCTTTCGTTTGGGAAGAGCGTTGCAGTCGAGTTCTAGCTAAGGGAAAATTTGCAAAGAAGCAAATACAACGGACGAATGTCATCACGAGACAAGCAAGAACAAGAAGAGGACCAACATTCTTCATTAAAATTTTATTTACAACCCGCGCCAATCCTAGTACAAGCTACTCCTCTTCTTCGTTGAAGAGCTTGTTGAGGACAGACTCGGGGTTGGTGGCGTTGGCCATGGCGTCGGCGTGGGCGTCGTAACCCGCCCGGAGGCCCTCGATGTCGTCGACTTCGTGAGGGAGCCCGCCGCGGAAGCCGGTCGGCATCGGAGCGTAGTCGTCCCCGGTCCGGGGCGACATCCCCGCCGGGCCGAGGAGGTGCCGAGGCGCACGCCATGAAGGGCAACCCGTCGACCTGACCGAGCACCGCCTCGAGGCGCTCCACCGCGTCGCCCCTTGGGCGTTCACGTGGTTGGCCGCCGCCATCGCCGCCACCTTCAAGCGGTCCAGCTCCGCGGTGAGGTCTGCAAAGAAAAAATAAGATTAATCAATGAGCAGATGAATCGGAAGGAACATGGGTTGAAGGCAATTGGCGAAAAGTGAATACTGGTGATGGCCTCGCTCATCTGCCGGCAGTTGTCCTCCAACTCCAGCTGAGCGATCCCGAACTTCTTGGTTTCTTCACCAAGAAGCTCCATCGCCTCATCCCGCTCGCGGCGATACGCGGCGGCGTCGTAACGGCTGTACGGCGGGATCTCCTCGTCGTTCCTCTCCCATATAGGAACGTACGAAGCCGACCCCGATGAAGCCGAAGCGTGCCGGTGCGGAGAAGAAGCGGAGCCGGGGGCCGGAGCGGGAGCCGGCGCGGAAACGCGGGCGGCGTCGAACGCCGCAGGCCGGCGCGCCGAGAAGCGCCATTGGCCGGTGCTAATCCTCGCCGTCCTACAAACGAGGTACCGTCAAGATCGGCTAATTTAGAAAAGAACACGAGACAAGATGGGGAGATCGTTTCTTCTTTCTGCAGACGGCGACCACCACGGCCGCTTCCCTCCGCCGCGTCCACCACAGGAGCGGGAGCGCAAGCGGAAGAGGGAGCGTGGGTGCCGGCCGGCGACCCGCCTCCGGACATTGGCGATGTAGTCGCCGGTGTTCCCGATAGCCCGAAACGGATCAAGAAGATAAACGGCCGCAAAGGGGGCGAGAGGTTCGGATCGGGTAAAGATTATCGAATAGCACAACTCAAGGGATTGGAGATCTCACCGCCGGCGCCGGTTGCTTTGCTACCCTCCGCCTCGTCTGGGCGGGACGCTTATTACGATCTCCGCCGCTCGCCATTGGTGATGGTGGGGGTTTTTTGGGCTTGAAGGCAAGGAGGAAGTGGAAGAGATTGAAGAAGATAGCAACTGCTTGTGTTTGATGTGATGATGGTGGGAGCCGACTGGTCCTATTTATGAACGTGGGAGCCGTGGAGACTGTGGGAAAGCCAAGCGACAGAGTAGGGTTTCCACGTTTATGGGCCGATGTTGAGTTGGGCCGAGCCCATTACTACTGGCGATTCAGTTACCATACGCTCGGTCGGCTAAATAGCTGATGAAAGTTATTCGGCTAAAGTGAACGCTTGAAGCAGCAATAGTTACGTTCGGCTGATATACGCGTCTATGAGTACAGTTGTAATTGGAAGAGCCGAATGGTAACAGAAGCAGAGAAAAAAGATAAAGATTATCTACTTTTCAAGAGAAAAGAAATTGTTTTCAAGTATGACAAGGCCAAGCCTAAGAGTCTACATCTTCAAGTACAAGCCAAGCATCTATACATTTAAGAAAGAATTGATAACGGCAAGAGCATCAATCTTGATTCGGTTGGCCTCATCAAGAGCTTTTTGGTCCTCTTCTTCGAATCTTGGATATTGGACAGTTTGCTTTTGATTTGCCGCGTCTCCTTAATGACGATTGTATTTTGGATTTAGCCGAATCAAGAGATGGCAGATTTGCGAGCTTAGTTTCATGAGACTGAATATTGGCATTCGGTTGAGCCAATTGAGCTTCAAGTTTGGCTTTTTCTTCTCTCATGACCTCGGCTACTCTGGTTCTAAGGTGCTCAAGAGATGCTCGCTTGACTTGATGCTAGAATAGAGCTCCTTGGCTTGCTGTTCCTTGGCCATTTTTCTTTTCTCCGAGATCAACTTTGGTGGACATATTCTTGTGTGCTCTCTTGATAGCGACAAAATGATCATCAAGGTGCGATAAAGCGTCTATGGCGGCCTTGAGATTGGAAGGAAGCTCTTGATCAATAAGCTCGCTATTTCCCTTATTTTGTCTCGAGTCTTGGGCCAAAGCAACAATATCCTTTTTCGAAATGAGATTATATCCTTTAGCTTGGCTTGACTCTCGATGACAAGTGCTGGTTGGAAGAAACTTCATCGTCTTTGTCCCCAAAGATACTCTTCGGCGATAAGGGAAAAGCTGGCTTGAGGGTGGCAAAGTGTCCTGTTGATGAACAAGGAAGGTAATTTAACCGAATGACTCGGTTGGAAGTAAAAATAATCAAGTGGAGTAAAATAATACCTCCTCGGCAAAAGCGATCAATGGCATCCTGGGTAGCATCAAGACTCGAGTGACTAGTGCGATTCTTGCTTGAGAGATAGCGGTGTCATGGCTTGTTGATGCATCTTGGATTGCCGAAGGAGTTAAAACATGTAATCCGGTGAGAGAGATTTTCTCTCGCTACTTCTCCCGATCACTGTTTGTTCATCAACCCGATGAGAGGGAATTTCTTCGCTATATCTCCTTGTTCACCTACTTGATCGTCTGCGCGATGCATATCAAGATCATTGGTGAGCTCATTGTTTGCTTGACCAATGGAGGCTCCGGGAGAGTTGTCCAAGATCACTACCCTATCGGGACTTTGAGGGTTGGCCTGCACATGTTGAAAGAAAGTGATAAGTGCAAAACACACTTGCAGATGGAAAATAAAGGATAAAAAACATTCATACCGAGGGAGTGGTTTAGCTTTCTTAGATCTTGTTTTCTTGGGAATTGCGGTGTCCTTGATAGGGGAGGAAGAAGTTTTTCTTTTGAGATCTTTCGGGAGCACCGTATCGTCGTCAGGTATCTTGTTGAACACCGTCGGACTTGGAGCATCATGCCCCAAAGCAAAGCAACGGGGCCGGGTTGCCAATATTGAACCTCGGAGGACTTGGAGGAGCAATGTCCTGTTCAAAGGAGATGTTTTAGAAACGAACGTAGATATGAAGTAAAAGGTGGTCATGTGAGTGTGTACCTCATCATCGAAGAAAATGAAGGCATCAAGACTTGGCATAAAGGGTGAACTTGTGCTCGAAGATATGAGAATGCCATTCTTGCCACCGAGGTTGAAGGAAGAATGAGTAGCTTCAATTATCACCGGAGGATTGGGCTCATATGTTGGAAGCTTGCATCCAAGATTGAAGACTTTGTTGGCCTCGGTTATATTCAGCGTGTCTCCCGGGTCCGATGATGCTCGAGAAATATGGCCTTGGGGGCAGGTGACCAAGTCCAAACTGTCGGCAACCATGTTTGGATTGTAAAATTCATAAGTTGAGCTTATCAATCGACCATGGTGAAATTCTGCGGCGAGCACGGGGCTTGATGAAAGCATTGAAAATGTCCCTGGAATCATCATCTATGCAGCCCAACTCATAGCCGAATCGCAAGGGAGAGTTAAATTTTCATTCTCCCCTGTAGGGAAACCAGATCATGTGGTTGAATCCCTTGTAGAAGATCTTGAAAAGATGACCCGGTCTAAGTCAATAATGATTGAAGATGCAGCCTCTCCATATGTCGACAAGATTTGTATCTCGGGGTCTTCACCTTCAAAGATAATTGATTGAAGGAAAGTTCGATTGTGGAGATCTACGAGACAATCGATGCATGTATAGTTGCAACCACATCCGGAGAAGCCACCATGGTCCATTGACACGGGAGATTTCGCCCGATTCCTCATCCGGACAAGATGTCCGGTGCATCATGTGGTAGAAAGCTCCCACAGATATTTGCCTAAAGGAATCGGCTTGCCCGTAGCCAATTCTTCACCATCACTATGTGATTCGAGTGGGCTCATTGGACTTGCCACGAAAATGAATCTGCATAACCACATGTTCATGAATGCCCTATACTCTTTATCGAGACACGGGGCCGGTTGAAGCATAAGCCTGGACATACTTGGCCCAAATCTCCTCCTGATTTGATCGCCTTACGTGAGTGGGTGCTTTTGTATTTGAATGGGTATGTTGGCTTGGTAATGTTTAAACCAGTCATCATAAAAATGTCGAGAGATTGATCGACATTGGGCCATGACCGAAGATGAACGCATTGATGGCGTCGGACCGGAAGTGGGAAGCGGCTATCGGGGAGGGAGTCGTTCCTAGGCATTTCGGCTAAAGAAAGCTCCGGACAATGCTAAATATCTTGGGATTCCCAAAAATCACTCGCTCTGGACTGCATCCTACGGTACCAATCACGCCATCCCGTGATTGAAGGAAGGGGCCATGTTTTGAAAGTATTCGGCCATCTCGTTTGGGGGAGAAATCCTAGACTTAAAGGGGATCCTCGGGGTTTCCTTTTCAATAAATTCCCTTGGATTGGGGTCTCCCGCGGACCAAGAAAAAATGATCCAGGACACGCAAGATTGGAGATCAAGATCTCATTCTTCATTTCCTTTAAGAAGAAATTGAAGCAAATGGATCAAAAGGTGCATCTCGGAAATTGATTCGAAAGAATTGCCGAATGGGTAAAGCAAGTAGGGTTACCTCTAGAAACTCCTCTTGAGTTCCCGTCGCCATGATGGAGCCGGTTGAAGTCTCTGTCGCCATTGAAGTCAACGAGCGCAGATCTCAAATGGCGGCCGCAGGTGTTGGCGGTCTTGACCTAGATGAAAGGCGGCGATCCAATTTCGAAATAAAATCCTTTTATCTCGAAATTGAGGGGGCATGTGTTAACACCGAGAATTTGGTCGGGAATATGACAGGTGGACCCGCGGACGGCGAGAGAGGAATTCGGCAAGTGCATATGCGGTCGGCTAATTTCCATGTGTTCGGCAAATGGCCAAGCGGTCGGCAACTTGCTTTATTTGAAGGCGGAGAAAGGAAAAAGGAAGCGATCGAAAAGGGAAGGAGTCGTGATGATCAAGGACTCCGATTATGGATAGAGTTAGCATGTCTTTGTCTTTCCAATTTTGGTTAGATAGTTCGTAAGTGCTTAGGACTCATGTTTTGTCCAGGGTATAAATATAAACCCTCGACCATTGTAATAGGGGTTCACAACCAAATCAATACAACCGGCTACGTGCCACCCTTCGAGTCCTTTTAGTCGTGTCGTCGAGTTCTTCGAGAGGGCCAATCGATCCGTCGACCTCCGTAAGTCCCGGCAACCTTGTTATCATGTCTAGTATCATGCGGTGGATTTAGATAATGATGCAAGAAGTCTTGTTGCAATGCTTAGTATCATGCGGTGGATTTAAGCATTGAACCAAGAGGGTTCCGTGTTAGTCATGAGTCGTGCGGCGAGGCTAAGATTAGCTAGGAGCTAGTTACCAAAGTTTCTCGATTAGGTCATGAGTCGTGCGGCGAGCTAAGATCTAAGCTTAGAGGCTAGTTATCGGCTCTTTTAGATTTGGCATGATCTAATAGATTCATTAAGTTATCATGTGTTGCATGTTTATTTAATGTTTAATTATTTGCAACACTCTTTTGCCCAATTTAGATTGATACTCTTTCGGCTTGTTGATTGTTCATTTCATGCTTATTCAAAATCGAGTAGATCAAACTCATATAGCCGAATTAGATCAATCTAGATTGTCACGTGTTGTGGGTTCATTCACGTTATGTGTAGATAAGCCTTGACAGACCGGGTACCGTGCGGCGGATGCGGTCTTTGGGTTACTCTAGAACTAGTCATCCGGTGGACTAGAGATCGGTTTAATCGATAGGCTCCTCTATATGTTACTTGTTTGTTCCTTCTTCATGGACCCCGATTCGGCAATCTTGCCGATACGGTTATGCTTATACATGTAGCAAGTATCTATAGATCTGTTAGATAATTATGTGCTTTTAGCTCTTTATTGCTAGATTGTATCATGCGGTGGATTGATCTAGTAGCAAGGAGTGGTGTAAATTCATAGTGAGTGGTATCATGCGGTGGATTAGCTTGCTTGAGTTTATGCTCGACGGGTTTATGAAGGCTAGACGTGCGGCGAGACTAGTTGGAGTAGCCTATGCATGTGTTGTTTAGTCGATTTATATTTATAAGTTACTTATTCTTAATTTTTAGTGCTTGATGATGCTTTAAACATGAGATGTAGTTTGATATGCTTTAATGATTTAATCTTGTTCAAACATGTCTTCATTTACTGTATTCGGCTAGTTTGTTCTGTTTACATCGGTTATGTTACTTTAGCCGAATGAACGCATCCCGTTGGGCGAGATAGCTTCCATAGCTATGTGTCGTCGTAAGTGGCTTCGGGCCGTAAAGATGGAACTGTCTGGTCTCACCCGGCAGCACGTTCCGGTTATGATCTTACTTGTTTTATCCCTTGTCGATTTTCGGTCAAATCGACCGGCACGCCACCGGATTCGACGCCGGGCACCCGATTGAAGCTAGGCTTTCCGGCTTGCTGTGTGTGAGACGTAGGGTGGTCACATTTTGCGTCAACAATACGCTGGTTCGATTACAAATCAAAGATTTACAAACCTCTCTCTCACAGCAGCTAGAGAAAGGGAAAAACCTAAAAGAAAAAATGGAAATAGTAGAGGTGAGGGGGAAGGGAGACCCTCATCCTTTATTTATGGGGGGGCAAGTCTATTTTACATTCCTTGTTTGCCCTTGGATACATGAAGAGCCACACCACTTAACCAGGGGCATAAGGGTCCAACTCAGGCTTCACTTGATCCAACGGCCACCGCGCCTCCTCACCGGTAGCCTTGCTTCCAAGCAATCTCCCCGATGCCGCCACGTATCGTCCGTCCACATCGGGACCTCCGCCCCCAGTTTTGAGGCGCAAACCAGGGAAACCCACCGCCGATGGTTTTGAGGTGAAACCACCAAACCCTCCGCGAGTAGCGTAGCCCGTACGCGTCCCCCGCCGTGTACACTTGCACTCGTCGATGTCCCAGCTGTCAGCCACCACGGCTGGCCACCCGGTCCTCAGGTCCCTCGATCCAAGCCTCACGTCCGCCCTTCACCGCACCCGGTCCGTCAGCACGGCACGCCCTACTTGATCTTCACCGACCGTCGACCACCGTCTCCGAGCTCGACACCTGCAGACAACATGAGCCAAGAGACACCATTGTTTGACACGAAGCCACATGTCATCAGTTAGTAAGAACACACACGCCTTGTGTTGGCATGTTGACAATCACTCATCACATAAAGGTCCACACAATGGTTATTGTAAAAACCATGTGTCCTCAGTAACGTGTAAGGGAAGAGTGGGTAAGGAGTAAAGGAGGCTGCATGTCCTTGTAAAAGGCCATGACAAGGCATGGTTACAACAACATTTTTTTTGGGGGGAACAAACGCTTCATTGCTCAAATAGAGTCGTTACAATCTGAAAGCAGGCAACCCTGCAAGAAGCTAGGAGAATCAGACCATACATAAGTCTGCAAAGAGGGAGAAGCATGCTGCGCGCACATATGAGCCGCATAGTTCGACGGTCTACTACAACATTACTATTATTGCTCATCAGCTAAACAATGATGACCACACTAAGTGAAAAAACAATTTCTTCGGTATATAGCAATAGGATTCGAAATCATAACCCAATAAAGTTTCCTACAGCCTTGTTGTAAGAAAAAAAACGTTTCCTACAGCTATGTTCAGTGAAGTAGCATGTTTGTTAGTCTTCAAAAAAAGTAGCATGTTTGTTGCAGCAGGAAAAACCTACAGTCTACTTGCTCCCTCTCGGTGTCGCGTCGCAGTTTTCATGGATCCTATTCCTATGCCTGATCCTAAAGAAGATCCGGCATTCTGCTTCGCCGCATTGTTCACCTAGGAGGTGGACTCCAAAACTAAATAAACTAGGGTTGCAATTGGATTAGAATCACGTGCTCACGGGGTCGTCTGAGGATGAGTCCTCCCGATGCCTTCCATTTCAATGACAGATAGCTCGCTAGCTCTCATCGTCATCCAGCAAGCTACTGTGTTGTGCTGCCCTATCTATCCTGTAAAAACCACCGTTTGCACTCCTAGCTAGCTAGTATGCAACTTGCTCACTACCTAATACTCAAATCAACCCAAGTGTGCTCGCCTAAATGCAGGTGTGCTCACCTGAATGCAGTATGTATAGCAGGGGATATGTTGCTCTTTAATTTATAGACGAATTGAAGCTAGGTGTGTACGTGTGTGTAAGAGAGTGGGTGAGGAGTAAAGGAGACAGCATGCCTGTCCTCGTAAAAGCCCATGACAAGATACAAGTACAACAGCATTATTGCTCATCAGCTAAACAATGACGACCACACTAAGTGAAAAAACAACTTTCTTCTACGAGTAATTAGTTTCTGCCAATTTTTCATACACTGCGTCACTCATTTTTCACTTTGCTCTAAAATTAGTGTAAGAGAATAATAATTTCATGCTTTAGCATTCGGCCTTTCTTTCTCCTCTTTAATGACACACGTCCCAAGAGCATACTCAACGATTCACCGTACGTGACACACCTGCACTTCTGAAAACGTGAAGCCTAAATAGATAGCCATATCACTATCCTTTCAAAAAAAATGTAAGTAATTAATACCGGAAAGTTTATTAATTAAATTCATAAAAATGGCACTAGTGCACTCAACAGGGTGATAGTGGGTTACCAATTCATAAAACTAAGAGTATACTCGTTGCCACGGGATTTTCCTAAAAATAAAGTTGTGCTTCTTCGTGTTCTTTCTCCTTGAGCGCGTGTTCACCGAGGCAGCGGCCTCCAAAACCAATTAAATGAGGGTTGTTATCTAACCAATTCATTCTATGATGTTTGCTGAAGGGGGAGGCTGGCCACGTCACTTCAAATTCATTCACGCTATCCACGTCGTCCGAATTAATTTTTCAAAAAAAACCTTAAGTTTATCTGAAATCGCGTAATGGTACGCCCAGGTCCCCAATACCACAGTACCAACGGTATTTTTTTTCACTTCTACCCCCGTAAAAGGAAAATCCTTCACCCGAAGAAGACAAAATCTAACCAATTCATTCTATGATGTTTGCTGAAGGGGGAGGCTGGCCATGTCACTTCAAATTCATTCACGCTATCCACGTCGTCCGAATTAATTTTTCAAAAAAACCTTAAGTTTATCCGAAATCGCGTAATGGTACGCCCAGGTCCCCAATACCACAGTACCAACGGTGTTTTTTTTTTCACTTCTACCCCGTAAAAGGAAAATCCTTCACCCGAAGAAGACAAAATTTCGAGTAAACGTCGTTTTTACAGTTACCCGCCCGCACGCACCTTTTGCGCGTAACCCCCCGCCGCCCCCTTCATATAAATTGGCCCCTCCCCTTCGAGCAAAAAAAAAAAAAAAAAAAAAAAAATCCTCCCGTCTCTCTCCCCTCTCTTTCTCCCGCCCTCCACCTTCTCCCGATCCGGCGCGGGCGAGGACGAGCGCGGCCGGACGGCGGCGCGGCGGCTCGCGCGGCAAGGGCCGCGGGGCGGAGCGGCTGACCGGCGGCGGCGAGGGCGGCGCGCCATTCCGGCGCGCGACCGACGGCGGCGGAGCTGGCGAGCGGCGGCGCTGCGGCGGAGTGGCCGCCGGCGGCCTTCCTCCCCTCCCCCTCTCCCTCCATCTCCATCTGAGCCTCATCCACCTCCGCCCACGAATGCCCGTCTAGGGCGGGTCCCACGCTGTGGAGCGGGCGACCGGCGGCCGTGCAGGCCGGCGAGGGAGGCGCGGTGACGCAGCAGCGCGCGGGACGGGCGGGCGGCTGCACGGCGGCGCGGAGGTGCGCCGCGGCGTTGGCGGCCCCCTCCTCCCTCCCCGGTCTGGCACGGGGACAGCGCTGTGGCGGGCCTTGACCGCGGCGGCCTTCTTGTGCTGTGCACGGCCGTCCTTCTCCTCGTCGCCCTCACATCGCGCTGCATGGCCGGGTGGACGGCTCCCAGCGCTGTCCCTTCCCATTGCCGCGCCTCGGGGAAGCACTGGAGCCACAGGAGAACCGGCGGCGTTCAGATCGGGCGGAGGTCTTCCCAGAATATGGCCAAGGTGAGAAATTTAGGGAAACTACCATGTCCTAGGGTTTCGTGGGGGTGAATTTGGATTCAAAATTTTGTGGATTTTGATTCTTTCGTGCAGCCCAACAAGTGAGTCAAAAAAATTTGGTCTTTTCACGCCCTAGGGTTTGGTGGGGGGAGATTCGAGATCGAACCTTTTGGGGGAATTTGATTCTTTTGTGCATACCCAGGAGTGGACGAACCAGCTGCTGCTACTGAAGTTTAGAAGATGAGAAGGAGCCAGATCAACAGCAACACCCGATGGCATGCTCAATCCTGCTGTTTGGTAGCTGGTAGTGGAGAAACATGACGCCTGGTCTTCATCGGCTTCGTGTTCTTACAGCTACAGTCCTTGGTAGTTTCCTGATGACAGAGAATGGCGTGCACAACAACATATATGAGCATAGATGTGATTTCCTATTTTTCTCTATCACTACTTGCTTTCCTTTTTGACACAATCATCCCTATGTATCATACGCAGGCTACATCCTGGTGTATGGTTCCTGGAGGATTTTGATTCAGTATGAATATAGTTTTCCTTACAGAAACAAAAAAGGTAACATGAGTCCCTCTTCTGTTCAGAAGATGTCTTCCCAACGAAATTTTAGATGGGTTGATTAACGCTATAGACCATAGGTGTGGGGGTGGTATATCTAGCTTTGGTTTTACCTTTGTTAAAGACTATAAAGCACACCACTATACTGGACCTACGATTTGTAATATTTGCCAAAGAAAAATTGTACATTGTTTTCCTGTACCAAGTTAGGTGCGGTTGGTGTACAACAGTTGGGAATCGGGAGGGGGAAAAACCTCGCCTGCTAGAGTTTACTCTAGCCTTATATTCCTCTTTGACTTATGTTTGCAGCTACAGGTTTAATATATCCTTCATTACATATTAATATAGTGCCTATTTTTTCTTCCTAATTCCTCATACATACTACATCTTTGCTTCAGGCTGCCAGTTATTACAGCTTTACATACAGATATTCCTCATACATACAGATTCACATGTTTGTTCCTTGAACTCCATTGAAATTTTGCACAGGCCGACTATTCTGAAATTTGGGTATTATTTCCTTGAATATCTACTACGATCTTACTATGATTAGTGTGCACACCACCCCTTCTCCTTGTGTTTGCATTTGTGGGCAGATTTTAAAAAGTGAGCACCTCACCTTCTACCATCAAGCATCATGGCCGAGACTTACCAAGGTTAGTCATGATGTGCACCCCTCAGGTTGTTTGATGTAATGACTTGCAGAAACATTGTCGATGACTGATGTCATATATTCTCTGCCTTTGCTTCCTATGGTTTAGTATGTGCTCCATAATATCTATATTTACATTTAAGTGTGTGCCTAGGTTGGCCTCAAAAATTGAGACTGTTTGCTGCTGCACATGCAGCATGCTACTAGAGCATGTTTCTGATCACTATGTTGGCCTCCAAATATAGTGGCTGATAGACCACTAGGTTTTTCTATCATACTATATAAGAAAACAGCATAAGTTGATTTTGACAAACATGGCCTTAGCAATTATTTATCACTTTTTTCCCTTTGAATTATGATAATTAAAAAATTTCAAGGATAGCTGAAAGTGCTCCCTCTTCAGGTACTTTTTTTTTGTTGTTAATGTTCTGTAACAGTTACCTTGTTCTACAGAAAATTGCTTTCAAGTTTTTGGGTGATATGAATGCGAGGCCTGTGGTTTCACATTTGTTTATGGCATGTGAAAGCTGATATATGTTTTAGGGTTGTGACTGCTGTCTCAACTTCATAGATTTACTTGCACATAGCTGAAAGCCTCTGCTCTGCTTGCAGACATCCTAAGCATGAAAAAT
Organism: Themeda triandra; assembly: GCA_018135685.1. Taxonomy (NCBI): domain Eukaryota; kingdom Viridiplantae; phylum Streptophyta; class Magnoliopsida; order Poales; family Poaceae; genus Themeda; species Themeda triandra. The sequence continues at coordinate 3,326,832 of JAENPR010000002.1, read as the reverse complement.
TAAAGGACTGCAGTTGTCGGTACATTTCAAAAAAAGAGGGACTGACCTCCTACCACCAAAGACCATACCTGAGTCTTACCAAGGTTAGTCACAATGTCCATTTGTCGAGTTGTTTGTAATAATGAGTTGCAATCTTGGTTGATTGATACATTATGACATCATATACTCTTTGCCTTTTTGTCTTCTCTTTAGTATGCACTCCCTAAATTTTTTCTTCACATTCTGTCTGGACTTCCTACAGCGTATTCTGAGAAAAAATTATGCTTACATTGCAAGATTATGTGTATGCCTGGGGTGTTGGACAGGCTTGTGCCTTGGTTTCCTGTAGATGGCCTTAAAGTTCCTGCTGCACATGCAACATGGTAACTAAAATATGTTTCTAATTGTGCAGCTCGGGATACAGATAGAATATATTTTTTAAGAAATTTCCAAACTGGAAGGAAATAGGTACCCAGGCCATTCTGGACCATTCATGCCCTATAAGATGTTATATACAAAAAAGTGTGCATTTGAATACTCTTCCTCCTATGTCTGAAAAATAGTGTTTACCTGAATGTTATTTCCTTTCTAATCCTATGTTTCCACCGCCTAAATTGTCAGCAACAATTTCTTTAGACAAATCAAGGGCCCTCAGTTATAGAGTGCGAGTAATGTTCAAAACCATGGCTATTTTAGAGCAGCTGAATAGAAATTTTGGTTTTACCATGTCTAGACTTTCCAAATCATGTTTCTCACATCCCTCAAGTAAGCCAGTAGATTGACAAGCCAAACTACAGCTATGGTTCTAGCAGTCCCATGAATCTAGGTCTCCTTCTGATGCCCCCTGTACATGCTCCTTTCCTGTATTTCAAAAGTTACTAATCAGACAAACTGATGCCTCTCATTCTGAAATTCAATCCATTAGCTATTGAAACCAAATTACAGATTCCAATGACACACGACTGTATGGACATGCATTCTACCGAACAATATTCAGAGTAAAAGCCTCTTTGTTACACAGCATTTCAGACAACCTAATTACTCCAGCCATCTGCCTTTACCTTCTCATGTGTCAGTTACACTTACGCTATTGACCCACGTCACCTGCAGCAAGAGATTCAGTTATGAATGTCCTATGATCCACATTTTCTTCTTGCATTCTAATGACATTTGTTTGGTTCTGCAAAGTCGCCGTTCGAAATGTTAACTTGAACTAAAGTAGACAAAAAACACTTTGTGTTGAGGAAGATTGTTCAATTATTAGTCCCAATATGTACAACTTCACATGCGTTTGTTTGTGGTGTGTGGAATATAAAATTAGTATAATTATAGTGCAATTTTATTGGTCTACATTTGCTCCAACAATCAACTAACACAAGTACTCTTATGCCACTACCCTTTAATAGATTATTAAAATTCATCTCCCCGCTGTGCATACATTGTCCGATTTACTAGCAAGTTCATCTATGCTTAAAAGCTCTTTATTGGCTAATCGGAGTTGAAATATCTAATCTTTTTTTTTTGATACGATTGTCTTACAAAGGCAAACACTAAAACGGAGAAAGATTGATGCACAAAGGGTGCAGCTCTCATTGCGCCATGAGCATCAAAATGAACAGGTATTGTGTGCAACGGAATCTTAATTCGGGCTCAATCTCGACTACCTGACGGATGATCAATCCAAGACGGGGTTTTCAATAAGAATTTGATCACCAAGAGCCTGCTATAGCCATTTAGATCTTTGAAACACACAGTCCATATTCTTTGCATCATTCAACGACATATGTAACATGTATACATCTTAAGTACATTCTTTCTCATATTGCAATATATCTATGCAACATATTGTTTTCGTGTTTGAAATTTTTGTCCCTTCTATTTGTGATAACCAATCTCTATTTCACCCTGGCGCGCAAGTGCGCGCCATTCCACTAGTTTGAGTACAAGCACGAGGTAACGCGCCGACTGAGGATGAGTCATCTCGATGCCTTCCATTTCAATGATAGAGTTCGCCATCTTTCATCGTCATCCGGCTAGCTGGATTGGGCAACCACATCCATGCTAGTTGTGAAAAAACATCGTTTGCATTCCTAGCTAGCTAGCTAGCTAGGCAACTTGTTCATCACCTTGTTTACTAGTACTACATACCCAATACTCAAATCAACGCAAGTGCACTGTAGAAAGAATCACACACTCACCTGATGCCCTGATTGCAGTATGTATAGCAGGGTATGTGTTTTATAGACAGATTGGAGCCAGGTGCTGTGTATGATGTGTAAGAGAGTGGGTAGGTAAGGAGTAAAAGGAGACAGCTTGTCCTTGTAAAAGCCCATGACATGGTACTAATAGTAATAACCCTTGATAGGATGTATTTTATATAGAGGTATTCCTCAAACCAAACATCCACCCCTGATTCCAAATTATAAGTGTGAAAGATTTTTGTTTGTTTTGTTCACTTATATTGATCCATTCTATCAATGAGAGCATCACCATGTTTATGAATACTGCAATAAAAAATGCACTATGCTTGTGCCACTACCCATGACTACCATGATATTTTGCCTAATGAAGTCATAATGGTGAAGAAGGCTGGCTATCAATCCTACTAATGCGTCGTCAGCTTATTGTAAAAGTTTGCACACCTACTGATCTCGATGAGTTTATTCATTCGGTCCTTGATGGTCCCTGTTCAGTGGGGAATCCTCAAGATGTCGACCAAGAGAAGGGTGAGTAAACCTGTTGATGTCAATCTTATCCCTCGCAGGAGCGGCCGTCTGACTGCTAAAAGCAAAATGAGAGCCTCAAAGCCACACTTGCAAGCAAGGAGGGTGTTGCTTAAGAAGTTAAGAAGATGGGCTTGGATCAATCCATTGCTTCCATTGACACGGTGTCCTTTGAAGAACTCCAGTAGGCCTTCAAGGAACTGTTGTCCTCGGCAAAATGCGCGTAGATAATACTTCAGCTCTAGCCAACAATAACTGAGAACGCGCGTGACCGACAAGGAAAGCTAGCGAGAGAGGCCAGGCCATTCAGGCCACACTTGAGAACCCGGGAATGGATTACAAGCGCGATGTGAAGAACGCGCGCGGTTGAGGATGAGTCCTCCCGGTGCCTTCCATTTCAATGACAGTTGTGCAACTCCATCGATGCTAGTTGCAAAAAAACACCGTTTGCACTCCTAGCTATCTAGCTAGGTAACTTGTTCAGTTGTTCATCACCTTGGTTTACTACTACCACTACCCATTACCCAAAATACTCAAATGGTATTCATGGACAACCTAGACCTTATAAGAAGCAAGAAACATCATGCTTGATATAAAAGAGTGGACTTTTTACTCATGGACAGCCTAACCTTATAACTAAGGAGTCAGCTCACATCAATCTCTAGTTATGTCTGGACGTCTGGTGTGTAAAAGAGTGGGTAAGGAGTAAAAGAGACAACATGCCTGGTCCTTTTGCAAAAGAAAAAGCTCACCATGAAGACAAGTTACGAACCATATGACTGTCGCTATGCTTTTACAGGTTGTTCGGTGCAAGAGCATTGATCATCAGTTAAACAATTGTTACGTTGACGATGCGAATAAGTGAAAATGATCTTTCTTCCAAGTAGTTTCTTCCAACTTTTCATATATATATGAATAGTACCAACTGTACAAGAGAATAATAAGCTCGTGCTTTTAGCTATTTTGGCCTTTTATTCTGCTCTGCATGCCCCACGTTTGATCATGACACCAAGATCTTTTTACTAACTACGTGAAGCGTGGACACACTAAATAGATAAACACAGTTGCCTTTTCAACTACTTATGATGGATTATGGAGTGAAGTGAAGGATAGAAGATGTTCCAAGCTTCAGAACCGACTCACGACGCCTAAACTGACAACTTTGCAGACAGACGGATAAAAGTACTTGTGAGAAGCATCCCTTCGATCCAAGTGACCTGAGGCCTTCCCCAATGCTCCACGGTGGCTACAGATGCCATCTTGGACAGGAAAAGCGGCGAGGCGGTAGCCTTGCAGTGTTAGATAATTAGGATAATGAATCTAGCGGGTACTTTCTGTTCCACTTGGGCATAAGCACATTGATACATGAAGAACAGAGAGATATTAGAGAGAGAGGAGAGAGGTGGAGGGCAAACCGACGAGTGAAGGTGCTGGAGTCAGCCATCGCTGGTTCGTTGGTGAAGTCTGCACATGGGCAGCGACGGTCGGGGAACAGGACGCCGGTGGAGTTTGCCATCTCTTACAGGTGTCCCTCTTGATCGGTCTAGGGAGGCAGGTGGGGTGTGGCGGCTCACGGTGAACCTCGTGAAGTGAGCCTGGCCGCCACCTCCTATATATAGCCTGCGCGATAGGGGCCCACCAGCCATGTGTGGCTGAGCACCCCCGATCAGGGCGTGGTCAAAGGGTCCAAATTGGCCGTTGGGTCAATTTGGTTGAGATCTATTCTAACATTCTCCCCCTTGATCTCAACTTATACCTTACTTTTAACATTTTCACTTTTACACATTCCATCACAGATTAATGCATAGAACTGCTTCATCGTCACGGTCAATTGCCGATAGAATTCACAACTACAATACATGTCCCCGTTCTGAAATAAGTTCTTTAACTTTTGGGCCGTTTATTGTCCGGAAAACATAGGCTATACCATAAACCCATGTCGACTGTGAGTTCTCTGAATACACTGGGTGGTAAGCCTTTGGTATGCGGGTCCGCAAGCACTTGCTTGTTACTTTCATGTTCAATACCTTGAATATGATTCCGGACTTTCTCCTTTACAACGTATACCTTGATGTCAATGTGTTTGGCAGCACATTTTACTCGTTGTCTTAGGAGTGAACTACGTAAATGGTTATTACTGTTGTCAACCATTATCAATTCCGGGTACAAGTTGTTTTATCCATTTTGCCTGTCCCATAGCCTCATAACATGCTATACCATAACTTTGTATCAATGATGAAACTAATATAACTTTGTTGAAGCTTTTCCACAATAAAACTCCAACAACGAGCGTTAGAATGTGGATTTCTACACATCTCGCCAACATTTTGTACCCATAATCATTTGAGAGTGCTTACTATTATTTAGCATGAGGCCGACATTCTTTACTCCACTCCAGTGATCTATATCTGGACTGGACTTTGCCAAAATAACCCGGATATGTGAACTATGTCAGGGTAATGTCATACTTGCATTCATTAAGCTTCCAACAGCTGAAGCATATGGTACCATAATCATTTGATCTATTTCATATTGATTCTTGGAACATTATAGTTCTCAAATCCATTACCCTTAACTACAGAAACAGGCGTAGGTTTTCACATTTTCATACTTTATTTCTTTAGAATATTTTCTAAGTATGCCCATGCGATAGTCCTAATACCCCTTTTCTTTTATCACTGTGAATTTCAATTCGTATAACAAGATTCATTTCACCGAGAACATTCCTATTGAACCTTGAGGACAAGAACTTCTCCTATAGTAGATTGGCATCATTACTAGCAAGTAAGATGCCATCCTCATATATAGGATTGGCAAATGAATTTCCCAATTGTCCTCTCATTCTCTTTAAACCCCAAACTTTCTACTTCAAATCAACTATGATAGTTGATTTCTTTAGGCGACATTCCTTATGTTCTTTTGCTTTCTACAAACTCTAAGGTTGTGCCATGTAATCAATTCCATACAAATCCCCATTGGGAAATGTCATCATTACTTTCATCATAATGTATCGCTAACACATATCGTAATGCATTCTTTTGCTTTGCGTAAAACTTTCAATTCAAGTCATGCTATATATCTTCATATATTCCCTTTGGAGTCACATATTTCGTCTTGTAAACCCATTACGGCCTACTGTTTTGGCTCCATTAGGAATTACTTATGTATCCCAAACATCATTGGTAATCTTTGATTTCATTTTTAGCATGCTGAGCTTATTGCCATTTAGACAAGCGAGTGCTTTCATGGCTTCTTCAAATGAGGTGGGATTACCCTCCATTTGAATTTCACTATGTCTCTCATTTGGGGTCGTTGTTGCTGGTTATTGCCAAGAGGCAATTGATTCTATAGTCTCCTATATCATAGGATACTTGTTTACTCATTCATATTCCTGGAGAGCTAACGATAGGTATCTTCATACCATGCTCCCCCAGATTACTCCATCTTCTACAAGGATAGTGTATCTTTAAACATTCTTATTTGGGTTTATTCTGTATACCTCATATGGCGCTTAAAGCACTATATCTTGGTAATTTAGCTATTCCTTTACTTTTGGGGTATCATTATCATGACCGTTGTACTCCCTCAACGATCATATTCATATTTTATAGATCACACTTGCTCTAAATTCAAACTGTACAATGGAAAATGTCTTTCAGTTGCCTTTCACAACTATCTTTCTTGACTTTGTGTCACATTCCTCCCCCTCGAAATATGGCATAAACTTTGTTGCCATACTTTCGAAAAATCATTCATGACTTTTAGGAATGAGGAGACATTTATGTAGGATCTCTGGAAGAGTAAAACGGCCTAGAGGGGGTGAATAGGCCTGCAACAAATTTCTTCAAGCAAACTGCGGTCCGGAGGGCGCGGCACCGGCCACAGGTACCGCGCGCACCGCCGCGCTAAACGCACAGTAGAGTATGAATTGAAATCTGAGCAGAACCAAGTTTACCCAGTGACTTTCCAAGCTTCCTATACCTGCAGAGATTAAAGATTGAGAGCCAAACACAGCTCAAGAGGTAGGAGGAAGTAGATCGACCTCAAACCCTAGAAAACACCTCAAACAACAAGTAAGAATATGAAATCTGGACAGCACACGAGACACGATGTTTATCCCGTGGTTCAGCTCGCCACAAAGGCTGGCCTAAGTCCACATTGTTGAGGAAGTCCACAGACTTGAGCTCACCACTAAGGCTAGCTTACTCCTCGTTCTCAAGTCAAGAGAGTTAACTCTTGAGATGAGGGGTGATTTCTTTAGTATTGGGGTGAGGTTACAAACCTCCCTAGGCAGCCACACAAGTTGGCAGCTCTAGGGTGACACCTAGCCGGCTAGGAGCAAAGCTCCAAGAGTAACAAACCCTAGGGCGCTGGCCAAACGTGCACCAAATGCTCTTTTGACAGTGGGAATCAGTAGATCCACTCTCCAATCGAAGTTTGCTGCCTTTTTCCTCAAGAATCCGTGGTGGAATCGAAGGGAATGAGTTAGGAGCTTGAGGGGAGCAATGGAGAGTGAGAGAGAGAGCTTCTGGTGTGTGTCTAACGGATATGTTGCGAGGTAGACGAAGAGGTAAGTGAGGTGGGCCGACAGATGGGTATAAATACCCCTGGGACCCAACGGTCACTTATAGGCGCGGCACTGCCGCGCCCCCCAAAATAGCAAGAAGATAAAGAAGAGTAGGCTGGCTGTTTTGGTGGCTGGATGAGGTTGGTGTTAAAGGATTGAGCATTTGGTGACACTTTTGACTAACAACCTTAGGATCCCTCTTGATAGTACGGCTTTTCCTAAACTCAAATTCAAACCGAAAATGAATTTAAACCTCCTTTGAGTTCGGTAAAGCCTCCTTTTAGAGACGGGGACCCCTCCAACCTGTACATCATTCTTCCGTAATTCATTGCCTGCTTGTCATCTCAATAAGTCTCATTAGTTCTCCAATTTGGTGGTCATCAACGCCAAAACCCACAGTAGAGCTTGATTGCACTTACAATCTCCCGCTTTTTGGTGATTGATGACAACCTAATTAGAGCTCACAAAAGATATTTAATCAAACTGAGACTTTTCGAGACATGAATGTAGGGCCTCCCCCTAAATATGTGAACAGGATTTGAATTCCAAGAATTGGTATGAGAAACCAATACTCACATTTTTAGGAAAGTGCAGGGGAGCCTCCCCCTACATTCATGCCTCCTGTGGGGTGCTAAAAAGTGTCACAAGCAAATACGTGATGCATATGATAGGGCAGTTTCAACACACAGTACCTGCTGTCAGCAGAGCACGACACTGCCACGCCTGAGTGCGGCACTGCCGCACTTGCCTGAAACAGCAGGACTGCAGCAAGCACAACACAGGGAGAAAAATCACTCAAACAGACTTTCTAAAACAGAGTACAACAAGCTAAATAAGCACACAAGATACATGTCCATATCCAACATAAAGGGAGTCATAAAGGTAGAATTATTACACAAAATAGTTTTTAAACGACGCTCACATCTCACAAACTAAAGGAACTACTCTCAACTCTCAACCCAAACACTAATAGGATAGAACATGGCTGCTGCAATCTGGACGCCACCACCATCAAGTCTCGCAAAAGTTGACCCCCTCTAATTTTCTCCCCCTTTGTCACCAAGCATCAAAAAGGGAGAAAAGAAGTAGAAGGATCACTCCTCATCGCTGTCAATACATGCACGACCCTGGCGGTAAGTATGAGAAGTGAAACGAGGAGCTCTAGCTGAAGTAGAAGGAGCTGCTGCAGGATTGGGATCATGAGCTGCCTTATGCCTCCTCTGGAAAACTCTGTCAGTGGACTCCTCCTCATGAATGGCATCATCATCATCATCCTCTGACTGCTGCTCAGACTGCTCCTCATCCTCCTCAGATGACTCAGTGAAGTGTGGTGAGTCTGGAATAGGTGGAGGAGATGGCACAGGTGAAAGTGGTGGAAGCCCCTGCTGCTCTCTCACAAGCTGAATAGCATCTCTGCTCTGGAGGCTGTCCTTGTAGGCTCTCTGGGAAGCATAAGTACAATGAGACATCATTGACTTCAAATAGGAACCAAGCTTCTTCCACCTGGAGGACTTCTTCCTGTGTCTATAGCTGCTAGAGGGACGTGTTGGACTCTCCTCAGGAGTGTCATGGTGGCTGCCCTCTTCTTCCTCTTCATCACTTTCCTCAACTACAGCTGCACCTGCACCCTTGTCGTCAGCGGAAGTCTTCTTTGGAGTGTAGGGTGTGTGAATGCAGTCCTTGGGAAAGTGCTTTCCTGTCACTCTCTCAATCATGAACATTAGGTAAGGAGCATATGGCAAATTTCTTCTTCCATCATCCATGGCAGTGGCTAACTCAACCCACATGAATCTAGGAACATTGAATTTCCTGCCTCTAGGGAACCGAGCCAGCACATCTCTCACATAGCCATTCAAATCTGATGCTGCCCCATCCTTTGGATTGATAGTGTTTCTGCTTATGTTGTTCACCACATAATAGATCCCAATTAGCTCATTCCTCTTGCCAACATTCTGGCTATCAGGATTCTTCCACACATGTCTTAGCTCATCAACATGTGCATCAATAGGGTCTCTCTGGGAGTGGATCCTGTCATAGCCTCTATGCTGCTCTCCAAACCCAAGAATCTGACAGAAGGTGACAAAATCAACTCTATAATGCATAGGTCTTGTCATCCAGTGAACTACATCTGCCTCCTGATCCCAAAAGTAAGTGACATGAAACTGAGCCAACACCTCCCTGTTCCAATCATACTTGAATGCCATAATGTTCTTCATCTCAAATCTCTCACAAATCTTTTCAGCTGCATTGAATTCTGGCTTCTTTTGAGCTTTTACCTTATCCCATTCAATGTATCCCATGTTGCTGATTTTTCTTCTCATACACACAGAGCGATAAAAGTTGGAATGAAAGACATTCCAAAATCTGTAGTCAATTCCACTGGCCTGCTTCTGCTCATAGGGATTTCTTTCTCTTTCAGCTTCAACCATTTTGTACTTCTTGAAGTAGTCAATTACTTGATGAGGTTCTGTATCTTCAGGTGCATGCATCTCATAGCTATCTGTCTCATTTCTGATGTAACCATCATCAAATTCTTCAATATGCTCAGGAGTACCTTGCTGTCCAGCAGGAGGGATGGTGTACCCTTCTCTAATTCTCATCTCTTCATCTCTGATTTGCTGCTCTCTTTCTTCTCTTGACACTGGTGCAGCATGAGTGGATGAGGTTCCTGCTCCCTTTCCTCTGCGAGGTGGCTGCTTAGCAAGGGCTGGTCCCTTCCTTTTTCCTTGACTGCCTCCTCCTTGATCCATCTATGCAATCAAATGAGTCGTGTAAGAAATTATAGAGAAACAAAGGATTAGGTGAATAACAGTGTTAGTTGAGAAAGTAACTTGATGTGTGATGTGGTGAGCAGGGCATGTAGTGCTGCTGAAGAGGTGCGGCACTGCCGCGCCTCCCCCTGCGGCACTGCCGCGCCTACAGATGCTCACCAGATCACATATCACTTTACTCTCTCACCTACTCCTGCGATCCAACTATTCCTAGAATTTCTCCTTTATTCTAGATACACAACAAACAGAGTAGCATGATAGGTATACCATGGATTTTGAAAGAGTATCAGAGTGAATCTCTAGTCAGATCAAAAAGGATTTAGAAGAAATCACTTTGGAGATCGATTTGATGAACCAGAGCAGCAATCAGTTATGACTGCATCAACCAGGAGCAGCACTGCCGCTCCTGACTGCGGCACCGCCGCGGTGGCAATTTCCGGTCCACCAAGTCGATCTTCCAAATCGAAGTACTTCAATCCTCAGAATCTCTGCCTAGTTCCTCACACAATCTCTTGAAACTGAAATCCACGATAAACTCCCTAACATTGCATAGATCGGGCGAGGCTAGGGTTACCTTGCACGCGGAGTGGAGAGGGAAGAAGAGAAGGGGTTCGCCCAACCCCAGGCCGGTGGCTCTCCCGCGCGAGTGGAGAGCCCCTGCCCTAGTGCGGAACTGCCGTGAGAGGCAGCGACGGCGCCAGCGGCCTTCCTGGTCGCCTCCGCGAGAAGAGAAGGAGGTGCGGCCTCCAGGCATCGGGAAAGAGTGAGGAAAGGGAAAGGATGGACTGGGGGCCGAGAAGAAAAGATAGAGGAGAAAAGCGGGCCCACCAGTTACTGTTGCGGCCCAGTCTGGCACAGAGCCCAGACCGCGGCACTGCCGCGCCCCAGGCGCGGCACTGCCGCGCTGGCCAGCAACAGGGATACTGCTTAACACTTTTATAAATTTCTCTATATTCGATATGGACACAAATTGTTATAAAATTATGACCAGATATAAATCAACAATACAAACTATGGTCATGATCTTACAAACTAAAATTTTGAAATTGTTTTGAAAGACATAGACATAACTTTGAAGATTTTGTCCTAGCATACTAGTATAACAATCAGAGGCATGCTAGATTTCAAACCACGTTACTAGAATCAAGGATATTTAGTTCACCATGCAGCTCACAGAAGATTTCAAACCACGTTACTCGTCAAGAGGCTTAGTGAAGATATCGGGTAGTTGTTTTTCGGTGCTCACATAGCGAAGTTCGATATCTCCTTTGGTTTCGTGGTCTCTCAAGAAATGATGTCGGATGTCTATGTGCTTTGTTCTTGAGTGGTTTACAGGATTGTTTGCAAGCTTTATGGCACTTTCATTGTCGCACAAGAGTGGGATTTTGGTAAAATGACATCCAAAATCAAGAAGGGTCTGCTTCATCCAAAGTAGTTGAGCACAACAAGCGCCAGCTGCAACATACTCGGCCTCAGCTGTGGATAGGGCTACACAATTTTGCTTCTTAGAGCTCCAAGACACTAGGGACCGTCCAAGGAATTGACATGTCCCCGAAGTGCTTTTTCTCTCTACTTTGCAACCGGCATACTCAGAATCTGAATAGCCAAGTAGAGTGAACTTAGAGCCCTTGGGATACCACAAGCCAAGGTTAGGTGTGTGAACTAGATATCTCAAGATCCTTTTAACAGCCATTAAATGGCACTCTTTTGGGTCAGCTTGAAATCTAGCACACATGCACACACTAAGCATAATATCTGGCCTAGATGCACAAAGGTAGAGCAGGGATCCAATCATGGAGCGATATACCTTTATGTCTGCGGATTTCCCTTTTGAATCAAGCTCAAGATGTCCATTAGATGCCATGGGAGTATTGATAGGCTTGGCCTTATCCATGTCAAACTTCTTCAGAATATCATGGGTGTACTTGGTTTGGCTTATGAAAGTTCCTTCCTTCAATTGCTTGATTTGAAACCCGAGGAAGAACTTCAGCTCACCCATCATGGACATCTCAAACTTTTGTGTCATAGTCCTACTAAACTCTTCAACATACACATGGTTAGTACTACCAAATATTATGTCATCGACATATATTTGGCACACAAAAATATCATTTCCAACTTTATGAGTGAAGAGAGTAGGATCAGCTTTGCCTATTTCAAAGCCTTGTTTAAGCAAGAATTCCTTAAGGCATTCATACCATGCTCTTGGAGCTTGTTTCAGCCCATAGAGCGCCTTTCAGAGTTTGTAGACATGATGTGGGAACTTGGGATCTTCAAAACCAGGTGGCTGTTTGACATACACTTCTTCTTGTATAGGACCATTGAGGAAAGCACTCTTTACATCCATTTGATGTAGCTTGAAGTCATGATGGGCAGCAAAGGCTAAAAGCATTCGGATTGCTTCAAGCCTTGCCATCGGTGCAAAGGTCTCCTCAAAGTCCAAGCCTTCAACTTGAGTGAAGCCTTGAGCCACCAATCTTGCCTTGTTCCTTGTCACCACTCCATTTTCATCTTACTTGTTGCGGAAAACCCATTTGGTACCTATGATGTTTGTGTTGGGTCTTTGCACCAAAGTCCATACTTGGTTTCTTTCGAAGTTGTTGAGCTCTTCTTGCATAGCCATGACCCAATTCGGATCTCCAAGTGCTTCTTTTACCTTGAGAGGCTCCAAAGAGGAAACAAACGAGTAAAATTGACAAAAATTGACCAAGTGAGAACGAGTTGTTACCCCTCTTTTGATACTCCCAAGGATGTTATCAACGGGATGGTCACGTTGAATAGTTTGCCTTAGCCTTGGATGCTCAACACTTTCATCTTCATTATCTTCAGAACCTTCAGCATCTCTTGCTCAAGAATAGGCTCCAGATTGAGCCCTTGAACTGGTGAAGTAGGAGTTGGAGAAGCAGCTGCTAAGGTGGAGGGTGCAGCACTGCCGCACCTAGGCGCGGCACTGCCGCACTGCTGTTCTCCAACAGGAGAGTGCTGCACCTTTTTACAGAGTTTGTTAGCGGAAATTGGTGCAACAGCAGCTTGAGGACCCTCATCATCTGATCCTTGTTCTTCTTGTGGTCTTACATCACCAATGGCCATTTGCTTGATTGCCTTACAAGGTGGGTCCTCCTTTTCTACAACACTTGAATCAATTTGCTCTACTTGAGAGCCGTTAGATTCATCAAATGTCACATCTACCGTGACCTCAATTCTACCCAAGGTTTTGTTGAAGACACGGTAGGCATGCTCATTTGATCCATAACCAATAAGAATTCCTTCATCTACCTTAGATGCAAACTTAGGGGTTTTGGGTCTTTTGTTAAGTATGAAACACTTGCACCCAAAAACCCTAAAGTAAGACACCTTTGGTTTGTTACCGGTTAGAATCTCATAGGAAGTCTTGTTGAGCTTCTTGTGTAAGTAGAGGCGGTTAATGGCATGGCAAGCTGTCTTGACGGCATCGACCCAAAATAAATCCGAAGTCTTGTACTCATCAAGCATTGTTCTTTCCATGTCAATGAGTGTTCTATTCTTCCTCTCTACTACACCGTTCTGCTGGGGGGTGTATGGAGCTGAAAACTCATGCTTGATGCCTTCATCTTCAAGAAACTCTTCAACTTGAGTATTCTTGAACTCAGTCCCATTATCACTTCTTATCTTCTTGATTTGGAGACCAAATTCTCTTTGTGCCCTTCTAACAAAAGTCTTCACCTTGTCCTGTACCTGGCACTTATCATAGACAAAGAATACCCAAGTGAAGCGAGAGTAATCATCAACAATAACCAAGCCATACTTATCACACCCTAGGCTGAGGTAGGCAACCGGTCCAAAGAGATCCATATGAATCAACTCCAAGGGTTGAGTAGTAGTCATGATGCTCTTTGGTGGGTGTGGTACGCCTACTTGCTTTCCTGCTTGGCATGAGCTGCATATCCTGTCTTTCTCAAATTGAACATTTGTTAGTCCAAGGATATGGTTGTCCTTTTGGAGTTTGGCCAAGTTCCTCATCCCAACACGAGCTAGTCGGCGATGCCATAACCAACCCATGCTGGATTGTGCCACTAAACAGGTCTCAAGCTTAGCTTTCCCTTTGCTGAAATCAACTAGGTAGAGCTTATTCTTGAGTTTTCCCGTAAAGACAATAGAGGAATCCTCCCTCTTAAAGACTTCCACACCTTTATCAGTGAAGAGACAATTGTAGCCCATCTCACACAATTGTGAAACAGACAACAAATTGAACTTCAATGATTCAACATGAAAGACATTTGAAATTGAATGATCAAGTGTGATAGCAACTTTACCAAGACCAACTACTCCCCCTTTAGAGTTATCAGCAAAGATGATTGTTGACGGTAGATAACTCCTATTTTTAACCGTCAACTAAACATGAGAAAGGACTAAAATATGTTCACCAACTAGATATAGGGGTTATACTGACAGAATTCCATGAGTTTTGGTGAATGTCTATTTCTGCAGGGTGTCAGCTGAAAATACCCAAGGAAGGCCCACATGTCAGGTTTACATAGAGATAATCGGGAACCGGTAAAAATTCTGTAATCTGGAAGGTTCGAGAAGGCTCTGGACCAAACGGGAGCCCGAACGGGCTCGGTGGAGAGTTGGCCGACTCCCCCCCTTGGGCGGCCGACTGGTCATCTCAGCCAATCAGCGTCAGCCTCGCGGATCCCTGTTCCACCGCCTTTGAGGATGAATAATAATCGTCCATTTAGGTCGGTTTGATCCGAGGGCTGCGGTGCATCCTAGGGGGCTATATAAACAGGGCCCCTGGCCCCTGGAGGAGGCATCCCTTGAAACCCTAATTTATTATTTCCAGAGAGGATCAGGTGAGAGAGGTCCCTTGAATGGATCTCCTCCCTAGAGCCTAGCATTCAAGATAGATAGAGAGAGTATAGGGTGGAGGTAGAGTTGGAGGAAGCCCGGCATGTCGGTGTCTCCTCTCTGGTTGTACCTGCGGGATCAAGTCTCCTAACCCGAGGCTTGGTTCTAGGATCATTCTGCAATTCAACTGCTAATACTAGTAATTTCTTGTTATTATTGCTCTTTGGTTTACGAGTTTACTTTATTCGCTTCCGGTTGGGAATAGAGTAATCGTTCATAGCGTAAGCGTGGTGCTTGGGCTAGGTTCACTCATAGATGCTCCCTATCTAGCCAGAACCGTGGTAGTAGCGGGGGAGATGACAGTCCCTTTGTTACCTTTGTAGCCCACTTCCCGTCAGTAGGTAAGGTAGGTCCAAAAGTGCTAGGTTAAGCATCCTCTGTGGTGTCTTTTCTTAGGTGCTCCCATAGAGTAGTAGTTGCAAAGCTTGCCATAGGAACGGAAGAAGACTGTGGTAGTAATCCTCTCTATATCGCTCATTACCTTGTGTGTAGCTCAGGGGTTAAGTATAGACTTGGGTTAGTCAGATGCACGTTTTCTCCTAGCGGATAAATAAATAACGATACTCTGGAATATCTCCCGGGTGAAGTGCTCACCGATATCCGTGCGCTTGCGGATTATTTCTCTTTGATTCTTTCGTGTGCGTATCTAGTATCAACAAGCATTTAAAGGCGCCGTTGCGGGAGAAAGACGGTCTCATTGAGATAACCTTAAGTCATGCTTAACCTTGTATTATACTTTTATCTTTTTGTATTTTTATTTTGCCTTTTCTTTTATATCCTTATGGATAACCCAAATTCCACGCCTATCCACCAATATCTTGCACCCATGAGCACATGCTTAGAGCCTCTAGAACCCATGATTTTCACATCTAGCTATGAGCTACACCAATGTTTGGTTGCAATAGGTCAAAGCCAACCCTTTTCTACAGCTAGAGTCCTATCTTCTAATCAAGAGGGTATTGTACCCAAGGTCCTATCCTCAACCGGTGAGGGTAATGAACCCACAGTCCTATCCTCTGATCAAGTAGGTAATGAACTTTTGGCTACACATAGGGAATCTTTTAATTTTCCTATAAATTTAGGTTTAGACCTAGCCTTACAAGACCATGTTCTTCTTCGACATCTATATATGGGTCTTGATAATATCGCCTTTGGAGGAGTTTTCCTTTCTTTACCCATTAGTGAAGTGAGGTTTGTCCTTATTAGTGGACACACTCCTTGCACTAGCCTTCATGATAACATCCTAGAGGTAGAGAAGGAATCGTCCCCCAAACTAGAAGAGGAAGTTTCCATAGCCACTTCGCAAACATTCCAATCCCATGATTCGGCTATCCATCCCAAACCTGTAGTACTCCAAAATTCTCTAAGGAAAGAAGTAATTCTATCCTTAGAAATTCTTTTTGATGGCGATTTTGGGAGGAGTTTTAACTTCCCGCTTCATAAGAGATCTTTTAGTGCATGCATTATAAATCTTCTCAGGAAGAGATCTCTTAGAAAGCGTCTCAAATCCAATCCCTTTGAAGGACGCTTAGAAAGACTCAAGGATGGCATATCAAGTGATGCCATGGAAGGAGAGCGTAGCCATTTAGAAACCACCTTCGTCTTCTCTCCTTTTATGACCACATCAGATATAGAGTACGAACCCATTTTTAACCCATCCTTGACCCCTATAACTCATTCTATGCTCTTTCTCCTAAACCTCTTGATGATCCTAGAAATCCATCTAGCTATCCCACGCATAGGAATCATCAAAACCATATAGAGGACCACGAAGATCAACATCCATGGCTAGAGAGCATTAAAAACCTATGTGCTATTGCCATTGAATGGATGGATAAGGCCTTAGATGAGATCATTTCGAGAGACGATCCAAGGGGAATTTTGGACATTTATGTCGAGTCACCCTTGGAAGTAGAAAATGATGGAGACTTCAATGAGTAGAGTAGTTACTTCTTTAACACCCCATCAAGACCTTGCTCATATGAAAAATCTCCTGATTCACCTAGTCTCTCCAACATTACCGCACATGAGATCTTCAACCCCCTCATGCTCCCTATTCCTACAGATTTTGAGAGGGTGGTTGTAGACACATATACTTATCATAAATATTGCAGATCTCGTTGTGTCGAATCTTGAGATAGTACACAAAGATTGGTGTTGGAGGGGAAACCACTTCACCAATTCACATCTTGAAGGTTTCCCAAGGACAAGCTTAGTGTCCTAAAACAAGCACTATTTAGATCATGACATGAGTGTTCACCATTTTCGCTGCGCTGTCCTTATTAAATGAGCATAGAGTTATAATTGTGAAAATATTCCTTCGGGTATTTGTGTCACTAACCTTTCTAGGTTTGAAGCAAAAAGATCGAAGGAATAACAAATGCAAGGTATGTCCAACCAATCATTATGCAACATTGAATTACATTCATCCAGTCTTGATTTATGAAAGTCAAGCTTGGGGATATACTTCCATAAATAGATTCCTTGCCATGTTGCTACACTATCTTGGTTGTCCCTACCTTTAAGGCATGCTCAGTTTGCTAAACATCAATCATGCTCTGCCATCACTGTTTGAGTAAATCTCTGTAGTGCTCTCATGCCACCTTTGTTTGCTATAGTATACGTAGGTTTTGAGGTATTTTCATACACCTTTTAAATTAGGCATGGTGCTTAGTTTAAACTGTTTTCCTGAATTGAGTTAGATAAGGTATCTAGTTTAATTCTTGAACCAAAAGGTGTGCTGATCCTAGTTCAAAAGGCTTTTAAATTAAGCGTGGTGCTTAGGTTAAAATGCCTTCCTAAATCAAATTAGACGTGGTGTCTAGGTTGATCTTTGATCCGATAGTATGCTATAGTAGATGTTGGTATATTTTGTTTGACTAACTCCTGCAGGAAAACTTCCAAATCCAAATTGGGAAAGTCCAGAGATGAACTCACATCAGAGATGAAGCAAGACATATGATGAACTCGAACAACTTCGCACAGAAGACATAGTTCATTCATCATCCAAGAAAGAATTGAAAGAATTTATGGCGTGCCTATTCATGGTGAACCTGCCAAATCACCACTTCAGTAATGGAACAAAGGAGATAAGAGTGCCACAAGAAGGATCTACATCAATAGCACTCACCCAAAGGAAGTGAATGAACAAGGCGACAAGCTATGAGCAACCTTGAAGACATCATAGCGATGAGCTCAAAACTCGAGCTAGGACACCAATGAGAAGCTGGGAACAACTCACCTCATTTTGGCCAATCAAAGACCTGCTCTCGTTGTTCTTGAAGACACCATCTTGCACGTCGGTAGCAAGGACAAGCATGACATGATAAGCATGCATCCTTGTGTCAACCAATCACCATCAAGGGATTGACTACCGACCAAGCCCAAGAAGGCCATGAACAACTACATTTGCAAGATGATGTCCCTATGCCATTGGAGATGAAGCCTGCATACAATTAATGATGTCCCTTCCTTGATCATCAAGACGGATGGCGTATCATTAACTGCAACTCTTTGCCATGCTGCTAGAAGACAAAGACCATCAAGGAAGAACTCGAGTCGACATCTCCAATGAACATCAATTAGTCGACCAAGGCTCAGCAAAAATCAAGAATGGTTGACAAAAGAAGATCATGCAACTGTCCATCCTAGATTGGATAGTCCAAAGAAAAGAAGAATGCAAAGGAGAAATCTTTGCTCAACGGATCTAGAATCGAGATCCCTCTCCGACAGACTCCAGAACAGAGGATGGACAGTGTCTAAAGAACATAAAGTTACAACACACTTCGAGGGATGATTCAACACACACACTTGGCTTCCAATGATGAGCAACAACAAGCTTGGGGGAGGAAGGCTGCCGACACCTCTAATGATGATCCAGCAATGCTCTTCCTCTTATCAAGCCCTCGTCGCTCTAGCACGCTAGTTTGCAATCCCTCCACTCGCAATTACTTCCTCTCTATAAGTTTGATTATTTTCTATAGATGTCATACACACAAATCAAACTTAAGACAAAGTAAAATCAATTCTTAAGAGAAGAAGTAATGGTGAGTAAATGTTCAACCCAACTTTTCTGAAGCATAGAATATGACCTTCACCTTTAAGACAACTCTACCCTTGTTATTATTTGTATATTCCTTCGGGTATATGTTGTCCACTAATCCTCTGCAGAGAAGAAACAATAAATGGAGCACAAGGTCTAGGGAAAGGACCACTAGAAGCATCTACTCTACATCTCAGGGTGCTCCAGTGATGAAGTTCTGAACCTGCAACATACACACTAAAACAAGATGTTGTCAGCTTCACAATTAAAGCTTGACTTCAGACCACAGGACAAGGAAAGAACATGGATGACCCCTTCCTCAAGAGATATCAACTCAAGAGGTGCAGTTCTCAAGGTCTCTACCTTTGACATCAAATGAAGCACCGAAGGAGTGAACATGACAAGAAGTCCTGTTCAGAGGACTTAAAACACCGAACCCTCGCCAAGGAGGTAACTTGGTAGTTATCTATATTTCCCATTTCAGCATTGCATAAGTTTTCCTTTAGCATATTTACTTTTTGCATAATCAATCCTTGTTGCATATTTACTTTACTGCATCTGCATTAGAAAAAGAAAATAATTTTGTCTTGCATTGCATCCAGAAAATGCTAAGCCCCATGAGAATAATTTTGTGGTGCGACAGCCCACAAAGATATCCACTGTGGTGGCATAAAAATAAGTTTTCATCTTAGTTGCATTTTTCTGCCTGCATATCATAAATATAAATTGCAAAAATATTGAGATCCTGCTAAAAAGATTTTTGTGTTAAGAAGGCTCTAGACATTCAACGCTTAGAGGGTTATCACTAACACTTAATCAGTTCCACAAGCTTTGCTGTCTATTTGAGCCTCGCAGAATTTAAAGGATCAAGAAGAGCTAACAGGCAAAAAGACGTCATGTCCCCTGTCGGAGTGTTGTCTTCAACGATCCACAAAGATCTTTGTCTCTACAGCCATTATCCCCGACACTCCGGGAGGAGCAATACACCTTCACCGCGCCGAACACCATTAGACTACGTCAACATCCAGCTTAGGGGAGAGCACCCCCTTGTATCCAGCTAAGTATCACTAGCTTATCTACCTACCTATTTGTTAAGTTTGCTAAATAAAATATAGGAGAGTATGTGAAAAGTATGCCTGCTAAAATGAACCCTACAGAATAAGCTCTTATATGGAAATGATGAATAGTTGCTCTGCCGTAATTCCTTTCAAGTACCTAGTTTTCAACCTTGCACTCTCCCGAGTTTTGGACACAACTGTTTAGATTTAGATTTACTCTGAACCTGAAACTTGTGGGTAGTGAATGCTTGATCTAAGTCTAGGTAGTTGACGGATATGATATGGGAAAGTTTTGAGTCTCATGTCCATCTTGTTCCTAGAGATACTAGAGTTCTGGAGAATTTATTTGAAAATATTAAATTTCTGCATGATGAGTTCCTGTATGACGAGAGTTCAAAATTCCTACCACAGCCATACATTCATGCTTGCTAGATTAGGAAAACACATCTATTTATATAGATCATATTGTAGGCTTGAGTGTAGACTTTATAGGCATTGAGTGTGGTTATGCTTGTGGACCCATAAGGAACCAAGTCATGCGGTTAAAGTCAATACTATGTGCTCTCCATCCATTGATCTATGCTACTTCGTCCTCGAAGCATGCACCCATTTTATAAATACTACATTCATTCTGTGCTACTTCTGTCCCTAGAAGTACCACTACATATAGATCCACATCCACCACATATTGTGCTATCTCTACCCTGGAGATACCCACCTATGCTGCTCCTACCTTGGGAGTACGCATTCCCCCACATATTGTGCTGTCTCTACCCTGGGAGTACGCATCCATCCATCCATCCATCCATCCACAAAATACATACGCCACTCATTTCACTTCATCCAGAAAAGGTTCCACTCCTATCCTGGGAATAAACATCTAGAAATAATCATCGCCGTTCCATTTGCCTACATAAAAGCTCCAGTCATTATCATTTCAAATTATACACTCCCCGTTGCTAAAGTTTCATTTTCAGAGGATTGGCTGCTCTAAAAAAAAGGAAAAAAAGAAAAGAAGAAAAAAAAAGAGAAAGAAAGAAAGAGTAGCCAAGTCCTTCCTTTCAAGAAGTTTCAAGGTTTCCGAATAAAGGGAGTTATGTTATCCCCAAAGGAGCAAGTGTAGAAGTAGATGTTCACCAAGTGATCACCCCTCATAATCATTTCCTTATCATCATCATCTTATCATTCATCCCATTTCCTCATTCACATGCACATATGACTTTATTATTATTTTAGTTCCTATTGGATCCATGGTTTAACTGTGCAATATATGAAAGTGAGTTTGAGTGTCTCCCCACCTATAAGCTCCACATAAGCCTATTAGAAGTAGGGTGAGAGAGAGAAGGCAACCTCACTATGCCTTAGTTCCAAAAATACCACATATTCTGAGAGTAGAGAGAAGGCATACACTATACATGCCTTGGAGAGGATCCAGAAATACCACAAATGAGAGACTTGAAAGGGTCATACAAGGAAACTCTGAGTTTTATTTGAAAATCTTGCAAAAACTCCGGAATAATAGTTGATCAAAGAGCGAGAAACATAGCGCTTGACTTGACCGTTCTGTCTTTCAACTGCTCAAGACCCAAGTGACGGCTACAAGCCCCATGGTGAAAGGTAATATGAGTAAGTTTTGAGTCAGAATAGTTCACTCTAATCCGGAGGAGAGTTCATGTTTGAACGCATGTGTACTTTTGAGGCGTGAAAGCATTGTAGCAACTCCTGATCCATCACTGAGTTTATCTTTGCTCAGAGACGAGCAAAGGGTAAGCTTGGGGGAGTTGTTGACGGTAGATAACTCCTATTTTTAACCGTCAACTAAACATGAGAAAGGACTAAAATATGTTCACCAACTAGATATAGGGGTTATACTGACAGAATTCCACGAGTTTTGGTGAATGTCTGTTTCTACAGGGTGTCAGCTGAAAATACCCAAGGAAGGCCCACATGTCAGGTTTACATAGAGATAATCGGGAACCGGTAAAAATTCTGTAATCTGGAAGGTTCGAGAAGGCTCTGGACCAAACGGGAGCCCGAACGGGCTCGGTGGAGAGTCGGCCGACTCCCCCCCTTGGGCGGCCGACTGGTCATCTCAGCCAATCAGCGTCAGCCTCGCGGATCCCTGTTCCACCGCTTTTGAGGATGAATAATAATCGTCCATTTAGGTCGGTTTGATCCGAGGGCTGCGGTGCATCCTAGGGGGCTATATAAACGGGGCCCCGGCCCCTGGAGGAGGCATCCCTTGAAACCCTAATTCATTATTTCCAGAGAGGATCAGGTGAGAGAGGTCCCTTGAATGGATCTCCTCCCTAGAGCCTAGCATTCAAGATAGATAGAGAGAGTATAGGGTGGAGGTAGAGTTGGAGGAAGCCCGGCATGTCGGTGTCTCCTCTCCGGTTGTACCTGCGGGATCAAGTCTCCTAACCCGAGGCTTGGTTCTAGGATCATTCTGCAATTCAACTGCTAATACTAGTAAGTTCTTGTTATTATTGCTCTTTGGTTTACGAGTTTACTTTATTCGCTTCCAGTTGGGAATAGAGTAATTGTTCATAGCGTAAGCGTGGTGCTTGGGCTAGGTTCACTCGTAGATGCTCCCTATCTGGCCGGAACCGTGGTAGTAGCGGGGGAGATGACAGTCCCTTTGTTACCTTTGTAGCCCACTTCCCGTCAGTAGATAAGGTAGGTCCAAAAGTGCTAGGTTAAGCATCCTCTGTGGTGTCTTTTCTTAGGTGCTCCCATAGAGTAGTAGTTGCAAAGCTTGCCATAGGTTGGAAGAAGACTGTGGTAGTAATCCTCTCTATATCGCTCATTACCTTGTGTGTAGCTCAGGGGTTAAGTATAGACTTGGGTTAGTCAGATGCACGTTTTCTCCTAGCGGATAAATAAATAACGATACTCTGGAATATCTCCCGGGTGAAGTGCTCACCGATATCCGTGCGCTTGCGGATTATTTCTCTTTGATTCTTTCGTGTGCGTATCTAGTATCAACAATGATGTTGTCACTGACTTTTGTAGTTGGGGAGTAGGATGAAAACATACTCTTGTCTCCGGTCATATGATTTGTACATCCACTGTCAAGCACCCAACTTGACCCACCAGAGGAGTATGCCTGCAACACAAGTTTAGTTGCTTGATTTAGGTCCCCAATCTTTCTTGGGGACTTCAAGGTTAGTCACAAGAACTTTAGGAACCCAAATAGAAGTATTATGAAAAACATTTCTACCATTGCCAACAAATTTGGCAAACACCTTCCCTTTAGTGTCATGCTGCAAAACAAAGTTAGAGTTCAACACTTGGAGAGGTGTCTTGACACTTGATTGATAGAAGCCCTCTTTCTTAGGTGCCATTGTAGAAGTATTTGACTTCTTGGGAATCTGTTTCTTCTGTGAAGCCTTCTTCTTGGGCTTAACATGATAGGCTGCAGTGCTGGTAGCCTTCCCTTTCTGTGGGGGTGCGGCACTGCCGCGCCCAACCGCGGCACTACCGCGCTTGGCAGCTGCTTCAGACTGGGGCTGCTTTTGTGCCACACTCTGTGCAGGCTTTTCTGTACCAGCCTTGCCCTTGCTCATGAATTGGACACACTCAATGCCATTTACCATCTTTCTTCCATTTGTCTTGGCACCTTTCTTATGTCCAAGCCCATCCTTGATATGAGGATTTCTTCCATCCTTATATTGTGGTTTCTTTGATTGATTCACTTTGCCACCTGTCACTTGCTTGCTGTTTTTGCCTTTTGTGTCCAGCATGTTATTCAACCTAGCAATCTCATCCTTCATAGCTTTCATATTTGCAAGGTTAGTGAAATAAGCATTTATATCAAGGTTATAGCACTTTCCACAACCTTCACTGGTGGAGGCCTTAGAATTGTCATTTGAGCTAGAGAGAGGTGGAGTGCTCTCACAAAGATGACTATATTGCTTCTCAAGTTTGTTGTGCTTTTCAACTAGGACACAGTACTTGTCATTGAGAGCAATATTGATCTTCTTTGTAAGAGCAAGCTCTTTTTGATCAGGCACAAAGCCTTGCTCAAAGAGCTTGTCTCCCTTTTCTCTCGCTCAAGAGCTTCCTTGCTATCAATATAGAGATTTTCAGTCTTTTCAATGACATTCTCTCTATGTTCTAGCTCAGCTTTGACATGTTCTAGTTCCTCCATGAGAGCTGCAATAAAACGCTTGGTTTTAGGATCAAGATTCTTAGCGGGCTTTAAACTCTCGCTAGAATCTTCATCACTAGAGTCACTGAGATCACTACTTGATATGTCACTAGGAGATGGAGAAGAGGATTTTTTGTTCAGTTTTACCTTTTCACCTTTTGCCATGAGACAAATGTGATGGGAGTCATCATCATCGGACATGTTGTTGAAGAGTCTTGGTGAGGAAGATGTGTTGTGAATAGCTACTGTTGCAACCTCCTCATCTTCATCACTTGACTCTTTAGTTGAGTCCCACTCATGCCCAATGTGTGCCTCCCCAGCATTCTTGTATCTTCTCTTTCCATCTTTTCTTTCTTTCTTGTTCTTTCCTTGATTCTTCTCAAGTGGACATTCAGCAATAAAGTGTTCGGTGCTGCCACATCTGAAGCATGTTCTCTTTTTCTTGCTTGGGAACCTTCTCTTGGTGAGCTTGTAGCCATTGTTCTTGATGTCTTTGTTGTAGTTCTTTATAAACAATGACATGTCTTCTATTTTCTTGTGATCAGCCCCATTGTCCTCACTTTCACTTGATGTGGATGTTGAATCTTCTTCTTGTGGTGCTAGCTTGATCTCCTTGGGCTGACTTGTTGAAGCTTGCTTGCTGCCCTTATGATTGCAAGCTGAAGTGTGCTTATGGGGCTTGCTAGCTTTGAGTGCAACTTCCTTGATCTTCATCCCATCAAGCTTGGATTGAAGCTCACCGAGCCTCTTTCTCTCATTTGCTTCTTCTCTTTGCATATCAAAGGTCAACAACCGTCCAAGCACATCATTTGGAGTGAAGTGCTCAAACTTCTTCTTGTCTCTAATCAATGTCACAACGGTTTCATTTCTTGGAGAGTAAGCTTCAAGCATCACCTTCACCACTTTGTGATCATCAAGATCGTCACAACCAAATCCTTTGATTTGTCCAACTAACACCATCAACCTATCAAACATTTCTTGTGGCCCTTCTTCACCTCTAATTACAAATCTGTTGAGCTTGGCCATCAAGACTTCAATTCTTGCCTTCCTCACTTTGTCAACACCTTCATGTGCAATGATCAAGGCATCCCAAATCTCTTTTGCCACATTGACATTCATCACCCGGTTGTACTCATTGCCATCAAGAGCACTCAGTAGGATGCTTGTGGCTTGACTATTGAACTGGGCAGCCAAGAATTCTTCATTAGTTGGATCTTCAGGGTTTTGTGGCTGCTGCACTCCTTTCTCCACAATCTCCCAAAGCCCTTGATGAACACCTGAAAGATAGTTTCTCATCAAGTGCTTCCACTTGGCATAGTTAGTCCCATCAAATCGGGGTAACTTGCCCATGGGCACATTGATAATAGACTTGCGATCACGATGAGTTAGATGAGGATAATTAAAAGATACAGCGGTGTATTTCTTCTTGTTGCTGCTGCTGCCCTTGTCCTTGATGCTCTTCTTCTCATCTTTCTTGTGGCTTCCTTTGGGAATCTTGGAAGAGTGATATGAGACATCATCATCACCATCATCTGAGCTGCTAGAGAGCTCACTAGATGGTGACAACTCTATCTCCTGCTTCTTCTTCTTCTCCTCTTCCTTAGCAAGTGCCTTGGCCTTTCTTCTTTCTTCTCTTTGCTCTCGGATAAGCCTTCCAGCTTCTTTTCTGCTCAACCTATCATCGAGCTCTCTTCTTTTCTTGATTGCTTCTCTCCTTTCCTTCTTTCTTCTTCTTCTCTCGGTGTCACTCACATCTGTGGTCTTGCCACCATCTCTGACAGTTGCATTATCAGCAGTGGACATAGAAGCGTCACTGTTGTCCTCTGAAGAGTGCAGATCCACACTCTTTGCCTTGGGGACTGTCTTCGATCCTCCGGCTTCTTCCATACTTCACGCGGTTAAGCGTATACGAAGTAACCTGGCTCCGATACCACTTGTAGGATCTCTAGAAGAGTAAAACGGCCTAGAGGGGGGTGAATAGGCCTGCAACAAATTTCTTCAAGCAAATTTGTCGATCAAGAGGGCGCGGCACGCCTGTACAGACTCGCGCACCGCCGCGCTAAACGACAGTAGAGTATGAATTGAAATCGAGCGGAACCAAGTTTACCCAGTGACTTTCCAAGCTTCCTATACCTGCAGAGATTACAGATCGAGAGCCAAACACAGCTCAAGAGGTAGGAGGAAGTAGATCGACCTCAAACCCTAGAAAACACCTCAAACAACAAGTAAGAATATGAAATCTGGACAGCACACGAGACACGATGTTTATCCCGTGGTTCAGCTCGTCACAAAGGCTGGCCTAAGTCCACGTTGTTGAGGAAGTCCACAGACTTGAGCTCACCACTAAGGCTAGCTTACTCCTCATTCTCAAGTCAAGAGAGTTAACTCTTGAGATGAGGGGTGATTTCTTTAGTATTGGGGTGAGGTTACAAACCTCCCTAGGCAGCCACACAAGTTGGCAGCTCTAGGGCGACACCTAGCCGGCTAGGAGCAAAGCTCCAAGAGTAACAAACCCTAGGGCGCCGGCCAAACGTGCACCAAATGCTCTTTTGACAGTGGGGATCAGTAGATCCACTCTCCAATCGAAGTTTGCTGCCTTTTTCCTCAAGAATCCGTGGTGGAATCGAAGGGAATGAGTTGGGAGCTTGAGGGGAGCAATGGAGAGTGAGAGAGAGAGCTTCTGGTGTGTGTCTAAGGGATATGTCGCGAGGTAGACGAAGAGGTAAGTGAGGTGGGCCGACAGATGGGTATAAATACCCCTGGGACCCAACGGTCACTTATAGGCGCGGCACTGCCGCGCCCCCCAAAGCAGCAAGAAGATAAAGAAGAGTAGGCTGGCTGTTTTGGTGGCTGGATGAGGTTGGTGTTAAAGGATTGAGCATTTGGTGACACTTTTGACTAACAACCTTAGGATCCCTCTTGATAGTACGGCTTTTCCTAAACTCAAATTCAAACCGAAAATGAATTTAAACCTCCTTTGAGTTCGGCAAAGCCTCCTTTTAGAGACGGGGACCCCTCCAACCTGTACATCATTCTTCCGTAATTCATTGCCTGCTTGTCATCTCAATAAGTCTCATTAGTTCTCCAATTTGGTGGTCATCAACGCCAAAACCCATAGTAGAGCTTGATTGCACTTACAATTTATCACTTTGCTTCATTCACATGGTTGGGTCATGCAAAACAAAGTTATTTCTAAAATCTTTTGGGAGTACATTTTTCTCATTCCACTTCATGAACTCGATGAGACCTTTAATACTTTTGCAAGTTACACTTGCGTGTCATTCTTTTCTTTAGGTTCATCTGTAACTTTCTATTCTCCTTAAACTCATTGAGTGCTTAATGACTATGACACAATGGAAGTGCACGGTCAACACTAAAAGCACATGAGTCATCGCAATTTTCTCCTGTCGTGCAGGATAAGTACTATGTCAAACTTCACCTGCTATGCAGGATTTGATGAACATTTGCGCTATGTTAACTTTACCCCGCCATGCGGATACTTTCTCAAACATTTCCCGCAAAACGGGTACTATCACAAACTTTTTCTCGCCATGCGAGATAATTCCCTTGAAGGGATATAAGTGCCATAATGGCTCTCAGGGCATATTCAGTCATCAGAATCAAAAATAATTCTGAATGCTTTGTACCACATATCACACACATGCTTAGTCCGACATTGGTCAAATTAGACATATATATGACTTATTACAACTCTTATCAAAGGGTGCTTAGAACTGAAGATTAATTTATTCTTTATAAAAGGAGTACATAAAATACAATTGTTAAAAAAATAATAAAAAAATACATAAAAGTCACCTCTTAAACTAAACTCTTCTTTTCTTATATCAATATCCCTGAAAACTTTTCCTTTCAAGCTATTCTTTGAAGAGAATATTATCCCTTAAGCAATTGACATTCTTACTTACAAAACTTGCCCTTAGGCCTTTCATCATCTAAGTCACAAGTACACAACTTATTTCTTTCCGCCTTCAAGAATGAAAACACGAAGATCCTTTGTCTGAAAATTATTCAACAATAATAATCGGTAATGAGTATGAAAATAACCCTACGTTGGTCTGGTTAAAACATACTCATTAAACTTTTAATCTTTCTTTTGTATTCTAAATCACCGATGGGTAGAAATAGAATAAAACATCATCCTTCTATATTAATTCCACATCACCGTTGGGCAGAAATGGAATTAACATATGAAAACTCAATAATCTTATAACATTCTTCAAATTAAACTCTCCCATTGGTTCGAGTTTAATTAGAAGATAATCATTAACATTGCAGCGGAAACATGTAAAATACAATTCTTTATCTTTATGTATTCTTTGAAAATTGGTCACTTTGATGCAAAATATATCGAGAAATAAACTTTAAGCTCATAAATAAACTTATAATATTGCTAGCATCAACGTTGGTCGGAAAATAACAATATTATAATTTAACTTTATCAATAAACCATATGTTCCTCCAATTAAAATTTTTCCGTTGGTTCCAACTTTAATTAGAGGATAAACTTATTATCATTGACTATAACTGCTCTTCAAATTAAATTCTCCCGTTGGTTCGAATTTAATAAGAATTTATAGCGGAAAACATGACAATATTCTCAATTGTTCTTCTTTAGAATTTGACCCGAAGGCCCACTTTTGTCAGCAAGCTAGCCTTTTCGCGCATGGCAAGCGACCCATCTCCCCCCCCCCACGCGCGAGCACTCAATGGCAGTGGGACAATAGTGGGATTAAACTCATCATTAACATCATAATATTGCTATTAATCAACGTTGGTCAGAATAATAACAACATTATAATAATAGTAAAAAGCATCCATTTTCAAAATTAAACTCTCCCGTTGGTTCGAGTTTAATAATGAAAATGACAACAACTTTAAATACGCAGCGGAAACTTTAACTTTGTCATAACTAATTTTTTTTCCAGAAACATTAAGGTACTATACAATTCTTAGTGCAAACATGTCGTTGGAGCAAAATTTGCACAGATTTTGAATCAAAATTCAATTCAAAATCATCAAATATTCAATTAAAACAGTTTCTAGAAAAGGAAAACCATTTTCAGGCGCTTTACTGTGCAACTGGCCATTTTTGGCCTAGCTGCCCCGCGCCTCACACGCGGCCCAGTGCGCACTGCCGCACATCGGCCCGTTTTTTTTGGTAGCCCGTAGGCAAAACCGGCCCATTTGCACCGGCTGAAGGCTGCCCATCCAGCTGCCAAGCCCTATCGTGGGCCTGGGCCTCGAATTCGGCCAGCAGGCAGTGCCCTCTTGGGCCAATTGTGGCCCAATCTACTCCAGCCGTCGATCTTTAGGGTAGGGGATCCAACGGCGGCACGGGGATTTCGGAGTAACAAAAACCCCCAGCAGCCGGTCACTCCCAAACCCTAGGCCATTTCACTCCCTCTCTTCTCTCTCTAGCGGCGGCGGCGAACTGGCGAGTGGCTGCCCAAAGCGGCGTCGCAGCGGCGGCCCTGCCGGAGCCGAGCGGGAGTGCTCCATTCTTTCCTTTCTTTTCTTCGCTACAGAGCCGACGGCGGCGCCGGTCATGGTGGTCGCGGGGTCCGGTGAAGGGCGGCGTTGCCGGAGAAGATCTGGGCAACTCCGTTTCCACCTCCCTTTCTCTTCTCTCGCGCCGCGCGCGGAGACGGAGGCCACCGGCGGCGAGGAGAGAGGCCACCGGTGGCGAGGGCATGGCCGCGCTGGCGTCTCCCCCGGCCTCTTCCCTTTCCTTTCCGCCTGAAGACGACGCAGCGGCAGCCATGGCGGCGCCACCGCTGTACCCCTCGCCGGTGCGCGCGCTCACCCTAGGGTTGAGCGCGGCGCCGTCGAGCGGCGCAGTGGCGGTGCCCTGAGCCCAGCCGCGGGGACTGACAACGCGGCGGCGTGGCCCCGGCCGGTGGCTTTGAATCTCCTTCCCGCGCGCCGGCTAGCCGACGGCATCGTCGATCCGGTAAGGAAGACAGGTCCTCCCTCCCCCTGGCACCGGATCCTTTTTCTGTCACCAGTTAGGGTTTCCATTTTACTATTCTGATTCGAAATCGGTTGCTTTTCTTACCCCAATCTAGATCCACAACCTAGACAGGCGGCTTTGATACCATTGTTACATAATTAGGATCACTAGGAATGAATCTAGCGGGTACTTTCTGTTCCACTTGGGCATAAGCACATTGATACATGAAGAACAGAGAGATATTAGAGAGAGAGGAGAGAGGTGGAGGGCAAACCGACGAGTGGAGGTGCTGGAGTCGGCCATCGCTGGTTCGTTGGTGAAGTCTGCACACGGGCAACGACGGTCGGGGAAGAGGACGCTGGTGGAGCTTCCCATCGCTTACAGGCGTCCCTCTCGATCGGTCTAGGGAGGCAGGTGGGGTGTGGCGGCTCACGGTGAACCTCGTGAAGTGAGCCTGGCCGCCACCTCCTATATATAGCCTGCGCGATAGGGGGCCACCAGCCATGTGTGGCTAAGCACCCCCGATCAGGGCGTGGTCAAAGGGTTTGAATTGGCCGTTGGGTCAATTCGGTTGAGATCTATTCTAACATGCAGTCCTAGCAGCCTGCAGAGGAGGTTGGCGCTTCGACTGACAAGTCGCTAAATCCACAAGATTGGTACGACAAAGAGAAAGAAGACAGGGAAAGTGAAGGGAAAAGACAGTGGTGGTATCAAGGGGGCAAGTGTTGGGTATCTGCTCCTATATGGATCCATACTTTTTTATGAGGTTGTTGTTTTTGTGTGCCTGTGTTGGTATTGGCCTGATACTATGGACATAGGAGTAGAACCCCAAAAAAGCTCGAAGACCCTGCGAGCGCAATGCACAAGTCTTAGGTGAATCCTCCCAGAGCCTTCCATTCCAATGGCGACGATGGCTCACACTAGCGTTTTCCTCCCTTCTATACATGCAATTGTATGCCAACTGACATTGCTGCTGCGCCTGCGCTTGTATATATACGCAAGAGTACGCAGTACGGATGCATATAGTTTGGCACTTGATAATGCAAGGAGTTAAGTTCTAGTCGGTGAAACTTTATTATAACAAAGGGACAAGCGATTTACGTAAGGAAAAGTAGATGCAAATAAAGATACCACTGCTTACATTATGGTTGTTGCTCCTTCTTGACGCTTTAATTTGCTGCCTCATGTATGAAGCTGTAGTTGGGTTCTAAAAATTTTGGTTCTGCAGGCTGCAGCCTAGGGTGTTTGGTTCAAGGAATGAGTTAGTCCACCATCTTTTCACTAGAATAAAATAGGTTGATACATCACTTCATTTCTCACAAGCTAGTAATTAGTATTAGTATGAGGAATAAAATCATTCCACCAATTTGAGGAATAGACGATGGACTAACTCATCTACTAGGATAGAGTCATTCCTCTAACCAAACATCCTATAAAATATTTCTCCATGATTGATTGAGCATTTGGACTATTATTACTCCATTCCAAATTATAAGTGCTTCGTTCACTTATATTGATCCACTGTATCAATGAAAGCATCACCATGTTTAAAAATTACTGCCATAAAAATACACTAGAACATCAGGCGCGCTACACTAGAACATCAGGCGCGCTTTGCGCGCCCTATCATGAATATTTATGTATGAAACGTGCATCTGATCTTTTATAATCCTGCTTATAAAACTATAGCCCTGGCACTTAACGTGTTCCAGACATAATGACAGTCCACAAAAAACATACACATGCGCCTAGGTAATCTGATTTATCATCTGTCTGCTTTATTAACCAATATATGTAAGACAATGATATAAGACAATAAAATGCTGCTTCACGTAAGCACGAGGAGAAATGTTGGGGAAGCCAATAAGTCAACTAAAATAATTATTTGAAGGCTAGACGACAAGTGCTAAGCAGAGGAGGTCGATCATACACAAACTGGCTGCAACAGATAGAACACTTACAGCTCTCCAGCTATTAGCCTACCTCATGCTCAGTACCGGCCCACGTGTTTGGGGCAAGAAAAAGTTTATAGAATGTGCAGCTTGTATCATCTCGAGGTCACAGAAGCACACAAATAGTATAACCGAAACAATTGCTGCTGTTTTCAAGCATTTCAAAGTGCACATTAATCTCATGTCATAAGTCACATTTGCTAAAACCAGGTCCTAATTATTTCGTGGGCTACACAAAAGCCATGATCTGCATGCAGAAACCACTGCCCAGAGACGATCAACCTACAAATTGAGGCAAGGCAATAATTCATGAGTCTGAAGAATGTCATATGAAAATAGTTGACATATAAGTGAAGTATGGCATGTCCTATGGGAAAGCAAGGTTAAACGACGAAATGTTTTTTCCCCTTATTTGAGAATCTGAAAGAGTCGTTGCAATGATAATTATTATATATTGTATTGTATTTATATAAAGAACAAACGACAGAAAATGGATTGCATTACTTTGGTAGAACAATGCTTGTGTCATGGGATTATTACTTCCCTACATAACCAACCCAATAGGATTGGAACCAATATCAGAAGGCTCTATCCCTCTCATGGAGGCTATCAAGATCCTCAATTTCTACCATTGCACAGTGAGAACTTACTTGTCACATATCTGGTTTACTAACCATGTGCATGCCTACTGACTGCCTGATTACATACATACTTCTATAATTCAGATAATCTACTTTAGAAACCTAGATAGCATGAGACTGATTCGTAGGATGTTTTATTTGGGGAATAAGCCATTGGGCTAGCACCCAGCACACAAATTATACCTCAAGATTACAATTCATAGAGAAAAAAAAAATGAAAGAAAACAGCTAGATAGTGAATGGTCTGAGAATTGCAACATATAATAATCACAATCAAGCACCTCTTTAGAAGGGAGAGGAACAATAACGGTAAATAATGATTCTAATATTAATATAACATGAATTATGTTCATATTTTTTTCTGCAGATTAGATTACACTCACTTAAGGCCTTTATGGTACGGTACACAAGTAACAATTGTGATTAGTACATACACATACCACGTAATCCAACTAAATGGCATACAGCTGCAAACTAATAGTTGACCAAGCATATACTTGTGGGATCACCTCTTCCCTCAGTAACTAAAAGCACACTACACAGAGCTCCCAATTTATCATCAAAATTACTGACAAAAAATCCAATTCTTAAGAACTTACATCCATCAGGCAAATCCACTGGAGGATTGGGGCAGGCACACTGTGTTTACTTGACACCATGGAATTTCATTGCCAGCTAAGCCAAGAACGCTGAGATCTGAAATATGGAAACCAACCGTTAGAACAAATGAATGCTGAATTAAGCATGTAGTCAGGTATTGTAATGAACGAAGTCCAATAAAATGCAACGATGGCTGTACAAGCATTTCTCTCTCTCTCTCTCTCTCTCTCTCTCTCTCCCTCTCTCTCTCTCTCTCTCTCAAAGGAAGTAACGATTGTGACACTAAAATAAATTACGATGGCAAATATTCATGCTAACCGTTGTCATGCACTGCACTAACCTTTACCTTGTTGAAGTCACGGATGCAGCAACACAGTCGGAACTGGACTAAAGCAATTGAATCTAAAAAAAATGGGTGAGAGAAAATAGAAATACATAGGAAATGACTTCCACATAGTGAAAGAACATGCAGCACCTGGCAAAGGCCGAGATCTAGCCTATCGTCCTTGTCCTGGATGCTACCACCAGAGATGAACGACACCCATTCAACTCCACGCACATCCGCGGCACCTGAATCAGGGTAATCGAGGTGATAACGAATCAATAGATGGACCAGGAGTGGGGTGACAAGCGTACCAGGCCAACGTGTTCGAGATGGACGTGCGGGGAAGCAACTGTCATCCCCATTGCGCCAGATCTGGAGGAGGTGTCGGCCGGATCTGAAGGAGGATGAAGCTACCGATTCTCTTTGACCATGGGATCTCGCGTGATGTGGAAGGCTGCTATGGCGCTCCTTGCACCCCTCTCCCCTTGCGACAAAAGTCTCGTCTCGTAGTTGTTGAGAGATGATGGTGTGGAGGCTGAGCAGGAAGGAGAGGACAGGCGGCGAGGGAGAGGAAGAGGTCAGAGGAGACAAAGGAGAGAATGATGTAGTTCGGCGAGTGGCCGATGGAGCTGAGGGCTGAGAGGTGGGAGGGGTTTTCTGAAAAACTGCGAGGATTTTTGTAATACCGACCAGATTATAGGATTTTTCTCTTCTTCATTCATGCGTGTCTATTGTTCTCGGTGGACAAGTTGGCTGCGGGTAGTTCCTGTAAAATCAGAGGTCCTTTTTGCAAAAAGTACCAAGACGCGTGTCGGCGCACCGAGAAGCCACCGATGCTCTGAATTCTCTCGTGCGAGCAAAGGGGAGGGACTTTTAACTTACCCCGATTACGCTCGTGCCTCTACTGAAGACTACCATGATATTTTGCCCAATTCTGCCTGAAAACATTTCTTAACAACTACAAATGAGGTCATAATGGTGGAGAAGGCTGGTTATCAATCCTAGTGGCACCACCCAGGATGCACCATCAGCTTATTGTAAATGAACTGTTGCGTCAAAGCAAAATTCTTTCCCTGGTTCAAATGCTGCTTCAAGCTCTTCATAGCTCTGCTGAACTTTCAGATTCTTCGATGCAGTCAGGCCCTCCTATAACAGAGCAGTGAGAAACAGGTGACCATGTGTTAAGAGTTAAGACTGAACATCTGATTGAATACATGTCTAATCTTTGCAGCTTAGTGTTTCCAATGTAAGATAGCTTCCTCTAACAAGTCACTACAAAAAGTTGCTGTAATTGGAAAAACAATAAATAATAAATTAATGGTGCATGACCAGAAATGACTACAGCAATAATAAGATGCTAATTGAGTTGCTTTTTATCCCCCCAAAAGTTGACAACAGAAACTACCCTTGCATAACACCTGAGCTCCATAGAAAACATCCTCAAGGAAGCAAAACGAGCAATTTTACATTTAGCTTCAGAGAGTTATGGACTAACATATACCTTTTGAACATACTCAGCAACCGTGCTATTTATAATTTTCTTGATTGTTTCTTTCTTCACTTTTGATGGCCCAATTAAGTGTAGAGCAACTTCTTTCGGTATCTTCAGCACCGCAAATAGTAATTACTAATTAGTAAGTTAGGCAACTTCTGCCTCTATGCAAATGAGTTCAAACTGATATAAACTGAAATCGTTACTTTCAATGGGAACTTACATCTGGAGTTTTCCCTGAATGATTAAGATAGCACCATGTGGAAGACAATGTCAACAAATGTAAGCAGTGTTAGATTTCATATGGCAAATTCAAACTGCGTATAGTCTAATATACAAGCAACCAAACTGAACATCTTCTTTACAGCTTAACTGGTATGTCATATTGAATTTGTATCCTTTTAGTACATTTGAGGTGAATTCAGAATTTGCAGGATGAGAGTAAGAATCACATGAACACAGTTTTAGGCAATTTGAAATTGCCAAATGATGAACAGAAATCTGGGGTTGTGCAAGTTTTAGAAGTAAACCTCCTTTCATTCGTCGAAAGCCAGGAAGGGGTTGTGCGGCGGCAACATTCTTTGTGAAAACTCTCTCGAAGATAGAATCTGTCATTGGGCCAGATACATTTACCTGTAGCTGCATTTTGTAAGAAAGGCAATGGAAAGATGAAATCAAGAAGACATTGGTCAAAACTGTTAAGGATTCATTTGACACCTTCCACACTGAGATGACAGTAATATTCTAGCTAACCTTTATCAGACCATCCTCTTCAGTACACACTGTAACAGAGAAGTCACTGAAAGATACTGTTGACTGCATCAGGTTTTCTGTACCTGATAATTCAAGTTATTCACTGAGGTCAATACACAAGGATTTTCAGAACATACACAGTTTCAAGGTATTGGTAAGAGGAAGTCGTACATTGCACCTGAAGCAAACGACAATCTTTATGGCTGGTTCTGCAAGAGAAACTATATAAGCAATTCCAAAGGATTAACCCATTACCATTATGCACTAGATATCACCTCCACAATACATTGTAGCATAAGAGAAATAGATTGGGTAACAATCACCGATTTGGTCATTGCAAATCATCCCTAACTACAGTTTTAAGGTAAAAAGAACTGCATATGCCAATACGAAAAGTAGAAGGCACCAGAAACAACCTACCGCTGTGAAGGTTGTCTGTTTAACAACATTGAACAAGGTACAGATGGTAGTCTATGAGAAAATCGGCATTGAAGTCGCATCCCCCTCACACACATTTGATTGGTTATCTGCAGACCAACCTGCACATTCAAACTGTAGTTCTCAAGAGAAGAGCAAAATTAGGAAAAGTGATAGTAAGAGATGAAAAGTGAGATGACACAATGCTAATTAATTTGTGAAGTCAGAACATGCTTTAGACTTTGTATAAGCCTTTCACTAGAGCTGAATAAAATGATATCAGTACCGCTTTCCGAGTTTGATTCTACATACCTAAATTTTCTGCAACTCAGAACTCAATTAAAGTCCTCATTGAGTTACTGTACACACGATCCCACGAGCAAGATGATAATCGCTGAAGAGCCAAGAACGAACCCTAATGTTCTTCCCAAATCCGAGAAGAAACAGGCAACGAAGTGCCCAACCCAAAACTAACTAGGGCTTAGCTGCGGAGCAGGCCAAGGAATGGCCAAAAATACCTCAGCCTAACCTGAACCATTCTAGCATAAATGCATACTTGCCAAGAAAGTGTTGCTGCAACCAAGATTATCCTCGCAACACCACGCAGAGAAGCATCCGACTGAGGGAGTCGCTCACCTTGAGGTTGGGGCTGACGAGGGCCATGGCCGCAGTTCTCGCAACCGAGCTCCCGATGGGAGTGGATAACTCCATTGCTCCGCCTCGTCGGAGGTCACTCCCAGCTCTGAGCCTCTGAGGGGATCGGACGGTTAAACTGATGTTGCCTCGCTCCTCGATGCATCCCAGCCGTTGGTTTCGATATAGGACGGGGGGGAATGGAGCGGCTTCAGTTCTTTCGCTGCGGAGATGGCAGCGGCGGCGGCGGGGACGGGGGCGGGGGCGTACGAGGAGATGCTGCAGGTGGTGGAGGCGTGCGCGGCCCGGATCCGGTGGCGCCTCCGCCCAGCTTCCAAGCGCCGCCTCCTCAACGGTCAGCGCCCCACTCGATTGCTCTTAGTAGTTGTTTCTTGCTTAGGGTTTGCTGATGACAATAGTCCTGTTTCTTGCTGATGACAGTAGTCCTGTTTCTTGCTTAATTCGCTACCCTGTCTTTCTGGTCTGCTGCCAAAACACTTATTTTTGGTGGTTGTTGGATGAATTATTAGCCAAACCCAATTGCAGAAGGCAACTTATCCACTAAATTCATAAGTTTGTACCACCGTAGTTATAAGTCACTTGTTCAGTAGTTGCATCTTGCAAGTGATTTAGGGTTTAATGAATGTTTACTGGCTGTAAAGCTAAAGGGTGTGACTTGTGGAAAGTGAGTGGCGTCATGCTGAATTACATTACAAGTAAATTGATGAACAAACTGGTTGATGTCAGATATCTTGTTTCTCTGCACCGGGCTGCGGCCTGTGGTTCTAGTTGATTATGGTGGCACAATGCCTCAGCTACGAGAAAATCTCTGTAGCCTGCTGCATCATGCCCGGCAGGTAATTTCATGACTTCAATGTATTATTAAGTATTTGAATTCTCTGTACTAGTTCAACACAGAATCACGGATTGCATCTGAATCATTTGTCTCCACTGCTAATTGTTATCTGACTGACGGTAAACTATTGCTGGAAATAATACTGCTATCTGTACTGTTGCTCCCTTGCAAGCGCGTCGCAATGGTGCCATTCCAGTTCCAGTCACTTGTTGAAAGTTCACGCACATGAACACTGTATGCGCCTTTCCCCTTGACTCACCCGGCAAACCCCTGTCCTATGCAAGGATCCTTGTGTGGCTGTGCCAAAAGACATAAGTTTTTTGGATCTTGAATTCTTGATAGTGAGTAGAAGTTTGTAATTTGTATATTGCTCTGCCATCCAACAGTTACATTTACAACAGATGTCTTGA
Source organism: Themeda triandra (assembly GCA_018135685.1). Classification (NCBI taxonomy): domain Eukaryota; kingdom Viridiplantae; phylum Streptophyta; class Magnoliopsida; order Poales; family Poaceae; genus Themeda; species Themeda triandra. Next base: position 3,288,602 of record JAENPR010000002.1, on the reverse strand, counting down.
ATAATAATGCCCCTTTATTTCTGTTGCTTAAACAGTCCTCATATTTAACTTTGTGTTTATTATGTTGTGCTTAAACAGACCTGTGACCTGTTCAGTTTCAAACTGTTTTCATGACCAATCTACTATCTTTAACTTTACTAGAGGTTATTTGGATGTCATCTATATATCCATCTGCTTGTTCAGTTTCAAACTGGTTTCATGACCAATCTACTATCTTTAACTTTACTAGAGGTTATTTGGATGTCATCTATATATCCATCTGCTTGTTCAGTTTCAAACTGTTTTCATGACCAATCTACTATCTTTATCTTTTACTAAAGGTTATTTGGATGTCATCTATATATCCATCTGCTTGACTTGCAGGAAATAAGCATATTGAATCCACTCCGGGTGATGATTATCGGAGATATGCTTTACTTAATCCATGTTAAAGGACTTGCTGAGCATGCATCACCAAACGCAAGGTCACAACAACGACTAGCTTTCGTGGACCTTGAGAAAAGATGTTGCAGTGTATTTGCCTTCCTAGAATATACTTTTGTTTTTTTTTCTAAAGTAAAGTGAATATATCGTGTTTGTTATTACTGAAATGTTGTTTGTATGCAGCTGCTTACAACCATAGAAGACAATGACACTGTGCTGGAGCTTGTGTCTATACAAGATCAATTCGCAGCCAAATTTCCTGTTGATCTGTCTGCTGTCCGACCTGGAATAACAAAGCAAATGTCAGGATATCCACAGAGTACTAGTGATGCAGAGCGCACCGACAATCACATTGAGGACAGGACCTTATTGGTTGTTGATCTGAGTACCTTCCTTGAGAACACGCAAATCGCCTTGCCTTCTCTGAATGGGTAATTTCTTGTTCTGTGTGTCATCAAAACTGTAATCATGGGATTCTTGTCCAATGAAATCATTGTTTGAACAATTAGAATAAAAAAAACATTTGCGTAGCATCTATATAAAAAATGGCAATTTTTTCCGTTATGATAGTCCTAGTAACATGTGACAGAAATGTGGTGCATATTGCCTTTGTTAATTTGTTATGGATGCTATCTTTGTTAAGTTTTGACATTGGATTTGCTCTCTGAATGACATGTTAATGTTTCAATATCTGCAGGTGGCTTTTAGGTTATCCAGTAACATATCTGTTCACCAAAGCAAGTTCTGAGGCAGCCATACAGAATATTTCAAGGCACTCTCTGCATATCTACCGAGTATATGTGTGCAGAAGTTATCGGTCAGTTGGCAAACAATCAGAAGAGGAACTGCTGAGGTAAAGTGCATCGTAAGCTGCCACACTCGGCAGGTCCTCTCTTTTCCTTTATTTTTTTCTTTGGAAGTGGAATTTTATTTGGGATCTTATGAACTAGCTGTAGTATGGTTGCCAGTTTTTCAGTTCCTTGTGGCGCGAGCACGAAGCGTGCTGAAGAAGCATGGGCCAAATCGTTTTTAGCTCGCTTGAATGAGAAGCTCAGGCGATGCAGCCAAGTCTGGGCATCCATAAGGCTAGAGGTCGAGTTTTTCCAGAGCCAGTCGCAGGTAATCGTGTTGTAGTCAGTTGAGGTCATGCCTTTTTACGGACTGACGGCATGAACTACCTATACAACGGACCAGCAACGTATCTCAGAAGTATCGCTGCCAGCCTGGGCCATGACCATGAGCACAAATTGCTGCAGCTATCGGGTACAGAAATGAACGAGTAGGGTAGGATACATGCAGGTCATTGTCATGAACATGTCGACCCAGTTGCGTCTGGAGACTGCTGTATGCAACAGCTGTAATCGCTATACTAGTATATCAAAGAGGGGCCTCCTGATGATTCAATCAAAAAAAAAGAGGGCAAAATTTATATGATAATATAATAATATTTATGATGTCATCTAAGCATCATTAGGTTATTCCTTAACTATATTTTCATAGTATACTTAGTTGATGTCATAAATCTTTGTAATTCTCTCTATAATTTTGGTCAAACTTGTAATTCTTTGACTTTTCAAGATTTTTGGAGTGACTTATAATTTGAGACGGAGGGAGTATGTGTCACCGTGTTTTTCTTGGTTTGACGAGTGTGGTAAGGTTGATGGTCGGTTTCCCTTAATAAGCCGCTTCAATCAAAGGTCCAATGAAGCCACGACTGTCGCCTTTCGCTTGGAGGCAGATCCGTCCTGATGAAAATTTCCGCGCGCCTTCCATTCCCGTAAGATTAAAAAAAGGTCTTCATCTTGTTCTTGAGAAATCTGCGTTTTTGCATTACTCTTCCGACTAGAGTCAGTGGTATAAGGCGTTTGAAGGCAAGAAGTTAGGCGTGGACTTGGACAACAGTGCAATGCAAGCGAATAAAACAACTCTAGTACAGGCTGTGCAGTAAACAGCTAGGGTTGAACTGTAGTATAAACGAACTGCAGCATAGAGAAGTCCTGCAGGTGCAGCCAGACACGTGATCACATTAGCATGTTCATTATACAGTGGATTAGCATGTTCGTTGCAGTAGGAAACCTGCAGTCTGCTTGCTTCATCTAATCTAAAAAGACTAGAACGGCAAAGCCAAAACGCGGCCTCAGCATGGCTACGGTAGCAAAAAAAATTTTGCCTCGTCCGATTGAAGATGGGTGGTGCTACTCTCTCCTCCCGATGCCTCTCATGCCAAATATATACCGTCCTCCTTTATGGCTACGGTAGCAAAAAAATTTTTGCCTCGTCCGATTGAAGATGGGTGGTGCTACACTCTCCTCCCGATGCCTCTCATGCCAAATATATACCGTCCTCCTTTATTCCAAACCCTAGATCAGATTCTTCATCCCTCCCTCTCCCTCTCGTGGTGGCGGCGGCGGCGCATCCGGTGGCACTGCCATGGGGCCAGCGAGCTCTAGGCGCGGCGGCTTCTTCCTCTCCCTACTCTCTCGACGGCGGTGCGGGACGAGCGCTGCTCCCATACATGCCCCCGGCGCGGCGTATGGGGTCATTTGTGTTCATGGCGACCCGGCGACATGGCGGCATGGGGCGAGCACGGCGTCGTCCGGCAGTCCCACGCCGTGGCAGTCTGGCACGAGCGGCCCCAGCGTGCGGCGGCCCTGCCACGGCAACCCCGGCGTGGTGGCGGCTCAGATCCAGCGGCGCACACAACAGTGGTGCAGATTCACGGGGCCAGGGGCTGTCTCGGCGCGGTGGAGGTGCCTCTCTTCTCTGACCCCCTCCTCTTTGTAATTTTTCTTGCGATTTTGTAGATAACCGGTCACAAATAACGGAGCTCTTGTCCTGCTTTTTGCTTTGACTCACGATGATATACAGACCATTTAGATTTTGTTGGAATTTGGCATGCACCTGCGTATACATTCTGAATTGAGATTGCAAGTTCTATAGATGGTCACTGAAGAGGATTCTTTTTCTTCATTGCAATAGACAGGTTTTTATATTTTTGGCATGAAAAGGAAAGAATAGAAAAAGATATAGCCATATTGCAAAGGTACTGACATTTTTGTATTCTGGAGGTTGCATCTAGGGTATTGCCAGTCTGCCTCAGGTTGTAACCATTTACTAATTGATTATTGTCGATTTTACAGCATATTATGTTCTCTTGGCAGGCTTTTCTTTTTTTTGTACAGGTTACCATTACGTGTAAAATCCCTAGACACGCTTGCATATTTCCTTACTGGCCCTTACCATTGTCCACATTATGATCTATAATCTCATTATATAGTAGTTTTAAAACTAAATATTTATTTAGGCAGTGACACCTAAGGATGGTATACATATGCTATTGTATTCAGACTGAAAAAGTGATTATAGACAAAAAGATAAATGGGCACAGCAACAGGGTTCATGCGCCTACTTATTGGCTTAGTTCATGTGTGTGTGTGAAAAAGTAGGTATTGGTGATAACTCTATGAAGCTTTTCTTTGCAGGTTCGGTTACCCATTTATTTATGCTCCATGTGTGTAGAGGAAACATTTTCATGCAAATGTTGGTCTGCCAAGACTCTTGCTGCTGAGAAGAAACAATCTCGTGCAGGTCGTTCTCAGGCTTAGGAATGTGGTTATACAAGGTGTGCTACGACAATGCAGGATATGTATGTTTCGTAAAGGTTTGTCTGGAATTTTAAAGCTCATAGCTCAACCTGAAATGGTATGCTTATGTTTCTTCTATCGATAGCCTAAGGATGGTACATATTCATCTCGCTCTTTGTAGCATCATTGGTCCTTGATTTTAGCACATCCATAAATGCTAAAATGATTGTATCCCTTTACATGTACATTTGACATCTGATAGTTGCATGTGTTTGTTTGATGGTATAACAAATGTTCTTTTTCGGAAAGAGTCTGTGCTACAATATTTGTTCTATGAAGCAGGCACTATTTTTCCTATCTCATGCACTATGTTTCAATGACCCTCAGATGTACAGAAAAGGTTCTTGTGCTGGCCTGCCGAACTTTTCTGTTTTTATTTAGCCTTATTAAATATAGAAAAATAATGATGATTGCATTAGTTTTCCTTCAATTAAGCTTGGACCTACAAATTTCACAGTTGTTCAATTGGGTAGGTATAACAAGATAATTTTCTACACCCCGTTTTGGGCTATGGATCTACTCATCTTCATTGTTGGCTTTCGTAACTTTATGTTTCAGAAAATAAATGTCCTCAGAAAACTATGTAACACCTATTCATTGCTATGTTCAGTCCAGGAGGATCTTGGCCAATGGTGCGCGGATTATGTGCTGAACTGGTATCCTTCATTGTACGATGATAACTCATTTTGCATGTTATTTACTGAGGTTTTGGGGTCATAGGATGACGAACTTTTTTAGACTGCGACAATGGAACTGTGTAATGATGATTAGTTCTTTCATTCATTCTTCCATGATTCTTGCTGTTTGCATTGGTTTTGTGATGACAATATCGTTAAATGTATTGGTTTTGTGTGTTTCTTACCGAGCATAGGTTCATTGTTAGTGATGTTTTCACTTTACAGAGTTTGTTGGTTCTATTAGTGACCACACCCCATTGCCAATGAAGTATTTTTATTACTATCCATCTTTGTCCATTTTCTTGCAAATCCATGATTTTTTTTCATAAAGGAATGCTAGATTGCTTGTTCTTTCATATGGAAGTGTTCATATCCAACACTTGATGACTTTGTACATTCTCTGAAATTGGGTTTTGTTAGATATCATTGTCTAAAAGCTCAATGTCATCCCTCGCCGACTCGCATACGTCTTGGCCTCACGTTCTCTGAAATTAGATTTTGTTAGATATAACTGACTTTATATATTTTTCATGCAATTAGCATGTTTTTTTTTTTGTCAGTGCATTGACCCTTTCTGTTGTGCACTGCTCTTTTGGTGCTTCAATATTAGCTTTCTATTGTGATAAATCTTTGGAAAAAAGCAGTGACATAATTTTCTTTTGCCATTTGTTTCCTCTGTTTCTGAATGATCAGTAATAGTGAGGTCTCCAGCAAGCAAATCCATTGAGTGCAACATGTAGCAGCTGCTGCGTTGCTTGCCATTTCTGTCGATTGCTAAGAAAGGTAGCTTTACCTTGAGCCTGTATATTGTATATTGTTACTGTCCTGTACCAAATGCTAATCCATTTGTACAATGCATCGACCAGATGGATGCTTACTGGCAGACCTTGCTCATCTCTATGGCATTTCAATCCTCGTATTCCTGAAGGGTCTTACACTGAAACATGTTCTTTCACATTGCTGTTCTTACACTGAAACATGTTCTTTCTATTTGGAAAATCAGGTTCCAGGATCACCATGTTGCAATATAGCACCCTGCCTCCAACCTGCGTTTTTATTACCGGACGGTTTACCGCGGTAAACCGCGGTAACCGAGGTAACCGGGCCGGTCCGGTTCCGGTTCGGTCCGGTTCGGACCGGCCCAAATTTCAAATTTGAAGTTTGAAAAAAAAAATGCTGAAAAAATTCCTAAAAATAGCTCTTGAATTATGGAACCCAATGGTGTAAAAATTTTTCAAATTGGACGTCGTGTGATATGAAAAAATTCAAATTTGACTTGTTTGAAAAAAAGAAAAAAAAGCCGCCGGCCCATTACGGCCCATGAGGCCCAATCGGCCCCCAGGCCGCATATGACGCGCCTCGCGGGGGGGTCAACGCCCCCGACGGCCAATCCGCCCCCCGCCAGCTTCATCCCGCGGCGAACCGCCGCCCTCCGCCGCCCCGCCTCGACGAACCGCCGCGGGAGGTCGGTATACCGGCCCGGACGCGCGGTTTACCGCCCCGCGCAGCCGTCCTCGGTAAGCCGCCCCGGTCAGGCGGTTTACCGCCCCGGCGCGGCGGTTTACCGAGCGGCTCGGGCGGGCGGCCGCCGAGTAGGTAAGTGTGTTTTTTTTTTTTTTGTTTTTTTTTTTGTTTAGAGTACTTTTAGCTCTAGGATTAAGGTAGGATATGCTTGTAGGGTATGATTTTGGGGCCGATCTATGATTTAGGTAGGATTTTGTAGTGTAGGGTATGATTTAGGTAGGATTTGGGGTAGGATGCATGTATTTTTTTGTTTTATATAGTCGAGATACATGGAATTTAGGTGTGACTTAGTGACTTAGGGACTTCATATATATTCTTGACATACATTTCGTGCACTTGGTGTATTTATATATTGGTATGTGTATGTTGTTGTTCGTTCATGCAGGTAGACAATGTCGGGCAGACCCCACGATCGTGTATGGGAGCATGGTCAAAACCTTTCTCCTGGATGGTATTGCAATTACTGTAAAGTGACGAAACATGGCGGTGGTTGCACTAGATTCAAGCAGCATTTGGCAGGGCGCGGTGCGGAGGTCGTGCATTGCAACAGAATGCCACCAGATGTGCGTGCCTACTTTAGACGAGAGCTTGACGCAACTGCGCAAAAAACCACTGAGCGGGCTCGAGTAAAGCTGGCACAGGAGGCGGCTGCACAAGAGGGAAACCAGCCACTTGATGATATATACGACTTATATTTATTCCTCCCGCTATATATGTTCAACATGTTGCTTATTTTACTCAATATGTTGCAGCTGCTGTTCTAAATCCAAAGGCTGCATACATTATGGAACCAAGTTTGGCGATGTTTTCTGGACTCAAGGAGGCTTTTCTGAGAATGACGGATGTGAACACCGCCATGCAGGCGTTGCAGGAGGCTGAGGTTTTTCGACAAAAGGTTGGTGAGTTTGGCACAGAACTGGCGGAGAGAATGGCACATGATTACAGGACCTCCGCATGTAAGAGTACCCTCGACACCTTGTTGGTTTTCTATATTTGGATACATAGCTAACATGCTTTGTTGCACTTGCAGCCCAGTGGTGGACGATATTTGGGAAAGATACTCCTAATTTGCAGCGCCTTGCTTTGCGGCTTGTTTCACAATGTATCTCCTCAAGTGGATGCGGCGGAGCTGAGTACTTTTGCCTTGCTGCATACGAAGGTTCGCAATAGGTTGTCCCATAAGAAACTAAACAAGCTTGTTTATGTCCGGTACAACCTTCGATTGCGACTTGCGGATGTGACCCCACCAAGGCGAGGATCAAGTAGATTTTATTGACCGGTTCGCCGAAATCTCGGTGTATGACCGTAGCAATCCGATTAGAGAATGGATGGAGTATGGTAGATCCAACGGTGCTCCGGTTCTTGATGAGGATTACGACGACGTCGACGTCCCTCTGCCATCACATGTTGTCATATATATATATATATATATATATATATATATATATATATATATATATATATATATATATATATATATATATATATATATATATATATATATATATATAAATAAATAAATGTCGTGTTGGGTATATATGACATCTTGTATTTTGACTTGCGTGGTGACTTGTTTGTGTTGGCGGTGACCAAATAGACCCACACGATCTACGTCGGGCTACGGGGCATGATAACGTCAGTGATTGAGCCCGACACAATGTGGGTTCCGATCACCTCGGGAAAAGAAAGATGCACATGTCGCCTCCTAAGGGTCAAGAGAAAAGGAAAAAAGGAAAAGGAAAGCCAGTGACCAGCGACACAGAGACTGAGGATGAGAATCAGAGCCAGCCATACTATTCTAAGGATAGCCAGGCTCGTGCTAGTGGTGACTCTGACAGTACTGACGATGACAGTGACGGTGGCGGTGGCGGTGGCGGTGCCGGTGGCAGTGGCGGTGGCGGTGGTGGTGAAGGTGGCGGTGGTGCTGGGTATGCAGGTGGTGGTGGTGGTGGCTATGAAGGTGGTGGTGGTCGTGGTAGTGATGTTGGTGATCCTCGTTACGCCGGTCTTCATTTCACAGGTATCCATTGCACCTACATTCGCACGAGTTTTTATGTCAATGCCTACTAATTATGGTTGATTGCGGGCGAGACCGACTTCACACATTGTACTCAAGACCGTGACCATGGGCAACCGTCATCGCGAGAGGAGATCACGAGGACCGACGGACTACGACACCCCACAGTACTCTTCTTCCTCCTACGGTGATACCTCACACCTACTTATAGCTATCCCATTCTGACGTGAGCGTGCGGCCTACTAATAAATGGGTGTTTGAATGGGAAGACCATGAGTTTTATAGAACATTAGTTCGGGATTGGGAGACAACAAGGCATGGACGGGCAAAACTTGGCAACAATACAAGGCTGAACCGCTCCGGGAGCAGGTATCTCTCTTATGTCCACCGCCGAATATCAAGCGTCGTGCCGATATGGGGTCTTCCCATACATCCTCCGAGTGAATGAGACTATGTGGTTGTGTTTGTATGCGACGACGTGGTTGTATTTGTATGCGACGATTTATTTGTATGAGACTACGTATCGGTTTGTAGTTGTATTTGTATTCGACTAAATATTATTGCTTTATTGACTTATGGTAATTAGTACCACATTGTGTTGTATGTGAACATTAATAGGTGGAAAAAAACTACCCCAAAAAGTGTTTATTCAAGCAAAAAAAAAAAACGGTTTGCAGCGGTTACCGGAAAAACCGGCCGGTAACCGCCACAAACCGGCAGGTTTACCGGTACAAACCGGAGCAACGGCGCCTTTCAAATTCAAATTTGAATTCCGGCGGTTTTTTCCGGTTAACCGGACGAACCGGCCGGTTTACCGGTTCCGGCCGCCTCCGGTCGGTTCAACGCCACCGGTAAAAAAAACACAGCCTCCAACTTCACCATGGATAGACCGATACAAGAATCTCTTCAAGTGGACCATAAATCACTCCAGGAACTATTGTTCTATGTAAAATTTATGTACTGCTTATAGACATCTAATGTGCTGGTATAGTTGTGTCTCATGTAAGACCATCTCAACACTCTTGTCCCCTATAATAGACATGTCACACCTGTTCGTGGTTTGTTTCAGAATACAGTGCTGGACTAACTGTCAGTGGCTCAAGCAAATACCTATTGTGTTTACTATGTGTCAATGTTGTTCCATTATTGCCTAGATACAAAGCAAAGCCAATGACTCGCGCGCATGGGCGCGCCCAAGTAACTAGTGAAGTATAATAGCAATGGGATTCGAATCTTGGCCCATCAACGTTTCCTACATCTTTATAGAGTGGATTAGCATGTTCGTTGCAGTAGGAAACCTGCAGTCTGCTTGCTCCATGTCCATGTCCTTGCTCAGTCTGCTTGCTCCATGTCCATATCCTTGCTTCTCAGTTTACATGGAAGCCGTGTCATCGCAGTGTTCACCAAGGCGGCGGCCTCCGAAACTAACTAAACGAGGCCTGGGATCGGATTAGAAGCGCGAGCGGAAGGGCGCGTCCGAGAATGAGTCCTCCTGATGCCTTTCATTTCAATGACACAGCTCGCTAGCTCTCATCGTCATCTGGCTAGCTACTGTTGTGCAACCTCATCTCGCCACCGTTTGCACTCCTAGCTAGCTAGGCAACTTGCTCACTACCCAATACTCAAATCAACGCTAGTGTGCTCACCTCACTCAGGGTATATGTTTTAATTTATAGATAGATTGAAGCCAGGTATGTATATGGTGTGTAACAGAAGAGTGGGTAAAGGGGAGTATAGGAGACTCTGCATGTCCTTGCAAAAGGACATGGCAAGATACGGCTACAGCAACATTATTGCTCATCAGCTATTGCTCATCAGCTAAACAATGACGACCACAGTAAGCGAAAATCGACTTTCTTCTACTAGTAATTAGTTTCTGCCAACTTTTCGTACACTGTGTCTCTCATTTTTCACTTTGCTAAAAAATTAGTGTAAGAGAATAATAATTTCATGCTTTAGCTTTCGGCCTTTCTTCCTCCCTCTTTACTCACGCACGTTCCAAGTGCATATACACAACGATTCACCGTACCGTACGTGACACACCTGGAGACTTCTGAAAACGTGAAGCCTAAATAGCTAGATAACCATCACTGTCCTTTAAAAAAAATCAAGATACCTAGGAAAGTTTATAAATTAAATTCTAAATGGCAAATATATTGCCGCCGTGCGCAGTCAGAAAAAACACCACCATGATTACACTGAAAATGGTGGCAACGTATCATGTGCAACCCAGCTTCGTGTGCAACCTATGCAACCACTAATTAAGGCCATAAGATTTAGATCCTATGACCTTAATTGATGGTTGCATAGGTTGCACACGAAGCTGGGTTGCACATGATACGTTGCCGAAAATGGTTCCTCAAGTAACTCTTCTCCCACCCAACTGCAGACAGCCGTTCCGTTTATCCCAGCGCCACTTGAGATTACTGTCCTTCCCACGGTCCCATCCATATGCCTCTGGGAAGCAAACGTTCCAGGCATGCAAGAGGACGTACTGGTACAGGCATCAAAGCTTCCATTACAAAGGGCTGGCAATGGCATCGCTGTGAATGCTCACCCGCGCTACGCAGATTCCAATCTTCTTAGGCGAGTCCTCCTGGTGCCTTCCATTCCTTCTATGCAGGGCAATAATATTGCATGATGTGCCAATCGACATTGGCACATTGCTGAGCTTATACATCATGCAAAACATGCTACGGGAACATGCTAGGTATAATAAACGACGGGATAGGACCCAAAGCCATTGCACGTGTGTATAGAGAATGGAACGGTCGACGAATAGAGAGTGGTGTTTGTGTGTATATATATGGCTAGACGTGGCAAATCATAGATGCTAGAGTAGGAAAACATGTACAATATGGGTACATATATAAACAGTTGGCACTTGGCAATGCAAGTAGTAATAAAGTTGTGGTGGGTGAAACGTTATCACAACAAAGAGATGATACGACTCAGATCAGTTCTACTGCTGCAATCTTTTAATTAGCTCTTAAGTGGCCTCTCTCTGGTTCATTCACTGGAGTAACTAGCTGGTTGCCCCCTCATGACTCATGTGCTAGATGCTTAGCACTTCAGAAACTATATAATATTGCACACTCACACTATAATATTGCCGCCTGCTGGGCGTGGATGAGATCGTCACACGCATATTTTTTTTTTCTTAAAAAGACGGTACACATAAAAAATGCCTCATTCACCGGAATGGAATGGATTAATTCATCATCATCGCCTTAGTCCTCATAAGCTAATAAATAATATTAGTATGAGAAATGGAATCATCACCAAATTTGAAGAATAGACTCACGGTGCACTACTACCTAATCTAGAATAGAGGCATTCCTCATCCCATAAAAGAATTTTCCATGATTGATCGAGCATTTGTGCGACCCAAGGATCGAGCTAGCGAGAGAGGCCAGGCCACTCAGGCCACATCTGAGAACCCTGCGAATCCCGCGTCGTCGGTGATGGCCTCCAAAAGTAATCATAAGGCTTGGAATTAGATTAGAAGCGCAACCTAAACGCCATGTCTGAGGATGAGTCCTCCCGATGCCTTCCATTTCAATGGCAGCGCTCGCTAGCTCTCATTGTCATCCGGCTAGCTGCAACTCCATCGATGCTAGTTCTAAAAGACACCGTTTGCACTCCTAGCTAGCTAACTTGTTCGTCACCTTGTTTACCCCTACCCAATACTAAAATCAACGCAAGTGCACTGTAGAAAGAATCATGCACTCGCCTGAGATGTCCTGATTGCAGTATGTGTAGCAGGGTATGTATTTTATAGACAGATTGGAGCCAAGTGTGTATGATGTGTAATAGAGTGTGTAGGTAATAGGAGTAAAGGAGACAGTTTGTCCTTGTAAAAGACCATGACAAGATACCTGGTTACCGACTACTAGTAACTCGCTTTCATTTTTAGTTAGTTTCTGCCAAGTTTAATTTTCGCACATACAGTCAGAGACGGCTTGTGTAAAAGACCATGACAAGATACCTGTAGTTACCGACTACTAGTAACTTACTCTTCTTGTTGAAGCTTGTATGTATTCTGATCATGCACCAGATTTTTGTATCTCATTTGATCTCTGGCGATATGCCAGGGCCAATGTTTAATGGAAATTTTCTTTCACGTGCGCACCAAAAAAAAAAAAAAAAAAAAAAAAAGGTGCATTGCCATCGCATCGCTGTTGCGCTGCCTCGCCCGGCTACACCCTACAGGCGACTGATCTCATTCCTCAGATCTGTCCATCTCTCTTCGCTCAATCGTTCGCACCAGCGTGCCGTGCCGCTCCTATCTCCCCGTCCGCTGCTCGTATCCTTCACGGCTTCACCAAGTCGCTTCAGCCATGCATGGGTCATGTCCGATGCATGGGTCATGTCCGCTAGGTGTTTGTGTCGCGGCTTTGTTCGCGGGGTTAGGCTCACGCCGTCACGCGGGGACAAACACGGAACGAGATTTTAAGAGCCAAGAGGGCATATCTTCGGCTGCACTACTGCAGATGAGCTAGACCGATCACGGCCTGATGGTTACAGGGCTGGCTGTTCCTCCTCTGCTGATTGACTGCTACATCAAGAGCACATGCTGTTCAATTATTCTCTGGTGATCGTTTGCTACGTACATCAACGGCACACGATTCCATATTTTACATTACTCCAACAAGGTTTGGCAAACATCAAAACTTTGCACTCACCAAGCAAGAACTACAGAGGGAAGCAACAACCAAACATATATTTATTTTCTTGCTATGATCATCAGAAGATGTACTCTGGCACCTCAAGAGGAAACGGAGCCACCATGACTTCAAACGGATTCCCTTCAGGCCGGATCGACCTTACAAAGAAAAGTAGAACAAATGATAAATAGCATGGCCTACGAAAAAACTGTAGCATCTCTAATCAGTGCATTAACAGAATGAAGGTGCTAAATCCATAAACAGGACCATATTGAATATAACTTCTCTAGATAATCGGAACATACTTGCCAGGCACAAACGAAAAGGAACCCTCCACAGATCCAGGTACTTCGGGCAGTGGCGCGCAGCTCTCGTAGACAAACTCGTCCTCACCAGGTAACAGTACAGGATACTGCACAAGACAAGTTGATTAGGCACATTAACTAATCACCTTTCAAAGGTAAATGCTGTCAATAACAAAAAAAAAAGGTAGTTCTGTTTCCCAACCCCGGCGTACCTGTCCGATAACACCTCCTCCGCTCACATCAGAAACAACCCTGCCACGCGATCTGATGGTCCAGTGGCGGGAGCAAAGCTGGCAGGAAGAATAGTACACACCACCTAGCATGCATGCCTCTGGAACTGACATGCGAATCGAGTAAGTAAACATAAATTCTTCCCCAGGACTCACAGTATGTTCTGGCACAAAGACAGCAGACGAGCGTACCTATTGGTATCAGATATGTCAGACCAAAGCTCAAGAAATCATCCATGAGAATGATCTACATTATGCAGTACTGTAGCCATGACAAAATTAGCTAATATAGAGAAAATCTGAGCAGTCCACACACTAGTTATCAACACAATCTGGGTAGTCAAAAAACCAAATGTGGTACTACTGAAGTATAAGCATGAGAAAGTTATGACACATGCAACTATATGACTAGATAACTGTGTAGGAAATGAAGAATTACCACCTTAATGCCATTTGTAACAGAAGAACTGCATGATGGAGGTGCTTCTGGATATAAGCTAATATATCTCGATGTCATCAGCATATGGGTCTTGATCATGCCATTCTGTAAACGCCTAAGATGCTCTTCTAACCACAGAAGTAGTCCATCTTGGGCTAGATCATTATCTGCTCGCTTTATCAATGCTTGAGGTACACAGGGAAGCATTCCTCCTTTCGGTAAGTTGTATGTACCAACATAGAGTTCACCACTTGAGCAATCTAGAAGAAACACTTTCGGACGAAACCATGAGTTCGCCACTACAATGAATTTGCGCCCATGAAAGGCATCAGGGAACTCCCGATAGAAGTCCTTTGTGTCTTCAACTATTTGCTCAAGTGGTGACAAATGCACATTCACCAAATGATCATAAAACGCATAGCCCCCAATCAATCCATATGTGGAAATGCTTTTATTTGCGTCATGGTCTTCACTAAAAGGCAGTTGAGCATTGCAAAAGCGATACAACAGCTTTGTGGGCATAGGAAGCTTGAAACCAAGATCATCCTCTGCGGACTTCAATTGAGCTTCAGAAACACCTTTGCACAACGTTCTGTATGCCTCAGGAAAGTTTTCAAACAGCCAAGTTTTCATTGAGGTCCAGAATTGTTTCACTCTCTTTACCATAGGTAGAGGGTACATGCCAAAAGACTCCAACCAAACTTTATATGCAACCTGAAAACAGACTGAATTTTGATATAATAAACCAACAGTTATAAGGAACTTAGAATTGTATTTGTACACCATATGATTTCCCTTCACTTGTTCTTGTTGGAATTACTATGATATACAGGAAATATAAGGGATGAAACAAAACCAAGCATTTGCAACAGACTACAAATAGTTGCTGCCCTAAAAAACAGTACTGGATTCTCCTAAAAGATCATGCATGAAATATTTGCAAGTGACTACTGCTTGTCCAACAACCAACATGATTAGTTACCCCAAAACAAAAACAAAAAAAAAACAACATGATTAGTTGCTCATTTGGGTAGTTGAAATGCCTTTTGATGTTGGCTCAACTATCTTGCTTCTAAGAATTTCACATATATCAAAATACACACATCAAACAACACTGAACTATGGTAAGCAAGAAAGAAACCTATTCCTAATCTCCCTGTTCTCTCTTAATCTCATCTCCTTCATCTTAATCTCATCCCCTTCTTCCTTGGTCAACCAGACAACAACCCTGGCACCATTACCTGGCCTTCGCTATGAACTGAGAAGCCAAGGCCCTCCTACCTTGACAGAGGCACTAGTACTACAAATAAAATTAGGAGTCAGCCAAGTAATAGGATTAGGAATGCTACTGGGAAACTTCTCCTTGCCGTAATACAAATAGGGCATGTGTCATCCTAAATGTTAGATGCAAAACTTTGGTGTAAGGACAATCAAAAACAGCGTTATGCCAATCATTTGAGTAAACAACTTTTAGTACTCAATCATTGAACCCCAATCAAATCTCACTTGAAATTAGATTTTTTTTTTTTTTGTTGCAACAGAAACAAATGTGTTTTTAAAAACATAACTGTTCTCGTACAATAGCAAGAGGAAATAACCAATTTCCTTATTTCGCACATAACAGCGTATCCTTTTCTGCATATAGATGCAGATTATAGTAAATAAATAAAATAATTCTTTATAAGGCCAACAGGAGGGTCCTTAGAATAAAGTGTCTAATTTGTAAATCCTAGCTCTGAAATCTAGGTTGGATCTGTAGCTTGAAGACTGAAATTAAAGTTGTTTAAATTTTTAAATCAATCTAAACATATAAACAAAATGCTCCACCGAAATGCTCTCAACATACCTAGAGCTCGAAATTTAAGAATTCAGCTATAAATACCCAGCTCCAAAAATTCCACAAATTTCTCGGAACTGAAGCTCTGCAAAACTGGGCCATAATTGCTCTACTTTTGACATTACTTTTTTTTCCTATTGTAAGGCATGTTTGGGATGCTGACTTCACTAAAAAACAGGTGTACTATACAGGCATTTTTTTGTTTTGAAACTGGGTGTCATTTCATTACTCATTTAGCAACAATTACAGAGACACTTTCAGGCAAGGAGTTAGAAAACTGTCTGCTGACCCTCAGTACAAAGATGACCCAGCGCAGCCAGCTCATGAGCTGCCCTATTACAATCTCTAACAACACAGACACGCTCAAAACAAAGAAAGTTTTACTTCTATGTACTGGAAAAGTTGTTTGGATGACTTATAAGCGGCCCAAAATTTAAAGAAAAATCATCTATCAAGCCCACACTGTAAAAGGAACCTATTGCATTCTAGTACGCAATATATTATAACCGGAAGCTAAATTATATGTGTACAAAATGACAAAGTAGCAAAACAAGAGGTAGGTACCACTTCCATCTAAGGAAACATTGAAGTGAGTAATTAACTAGCTCTAAAGCGTAACCACTCTCATGCAGACCCGTACCTCTTTTTTTCTCGAGCTGTCAACAGATTCCTTGTTCTGAGTTCGCTCCGAAATCAGGAGTACAATTCAAGAGTCAGACCTCATCATAAATCCCAAAGTCGAACGCAGTGGCAACAATACAAGATTAACGAATCATCATCCTATACTAGAAGCAAAGCGCACAGAAGCAACTAACGATCCGTCCGCTCCTCTGTTGCTCCAATCGGGACAAAGGGGGGAAACAGAAGAATACGAAAGACGACCAAGGTGTAGCGTCACGAACCTTGAAAGAGGGAAGAGGCTGGCCCTCCGGATCGACGGCCGCGTCGAGCCCCAGGTCCTGAGCGCAGAACCTGCGCCAGAGCGAGTCGTCGGCGACGGCGGTGCGGAGGCGCGCGCTGGCGCAGGCGAGCGCCGCTGCGGGGCGCGCGCCGGCCCTCGAGATGACCGTGTCGAGGACGAGGCCCTCCATGCTCTCCAGCCCCGCCTCGGCCGGCGCGGGCTCTGGCTGCGGCTCAGACGCCATTGGCGCGGCGGAGCCCTGGCCTCCGACCCGGTGGGAGATTCTGGGGAGCAGGAAAGTGGTGCGGTGGCGGAACAGGAGGAGAGGAGAGGAGACGGAAGGGGTTTTTTTTTTTTTTTTTTTTTTTTTTTTTTTTGCCTCGCCTTGTCTCATGTTGGTCCACATTTTGAGATTGAGACTGCCAAAATTTGCTATGGGAAGATTGGCATTTAGCAACCTGTGATTTTTGCTAGTGATTCGTTGGAAACTTGCCAATTTTTCACGTCTAGTTTGTCAAATCTTTGACAGCTTTTTATTAGTTTAATAATTTTGGCTTGTTAAATCCTTAACATGATAAATTTGGTAGCCAATCAATTATATCATTTATTTTCTTTTCTCACGCAGGATTTTCATCTAAGTATTAATCCCTCCATCTCAAAAAGGATAACACTATGAGACGCGTGTAAGTCAAACTTTCTCGACATTAACTAAGTTTATAAAAAATACGTGCAACATTTATATCTCCAAATATTTTTTTTAAAAAAAGACTTAAAGATCTTTTCGATTATACTAATTACTTAGCATAAATATTTATATATTTTAATACATATTTGTCAGCAGTTTGAAAACTTTGACTTCTCGGGAAGCGAGAATGATATCTATTTTGGGACGGAGGGAGTATTTGATTTCATAGAGATCAAGCCTGTTAAGGGTGTGTTTGGTTGGGCTTTTGGCTGTGGCTTTTGCCCCCAAAAGCCAAAAGCCCTACCAAAGGGCTAAAAGGTTGAAGCTGCTTTTAGCAAAAGCCAGCTTTTACCATAGTATAAACTCAAAAGCACCTCTACCCCTGTTTTCACTGGCTTTTGGGGTAACCTCTGATCTTGTTTAAAAATAGATATCTCCGTTCGTCCACCAGTGTAAAGTAAATGTGCGATGTTGCATCATGCATCTCCCAATCTTGTTTAAAAATAGACATCTTCTTTATTGCAGTGCTGTAATCCTCATGTCAAACCTAAAAATGAAACTGACCAGTTAGCAAGTCGAGCGTTATTATCTTGTTTAAGGAGTTGCAATCACCAATGAGCTAACTGAATATTCGGTGTTGTTATGATATTTATGATGGTTAAACTTTCTTTAAGTGATGGATGCATGAGTAATCTCTGGAATAGATGTATGATTAATAAGGGATTGACTGGTTGTGTGATGTATGGTCAAATAAATTGATCGAAATTTCTTTGTTTGGTTCAAGTATGTCTGACAAGGCAGAAGAAGAGGATGAAAGTGATGAAGTGGAGAATGAAGATACGATGAATAATGTTCGTTCTAAAATAGATGATGAATTGTTTAGTGCGAGAGGAGCCTAGTTATGTTGAGAAATGACATCATTATATAAGCTCTTTTGATGGATATTGTTCTATTTACATGGACTACAGACTAAAAAACCTATTGAAAATTATTTTACCTTGCTTAAATAGTCATTTTCATGTGAATTAGCGAACAAATTAGTTTGTTATGAGCAATTTATATAAACATGTCCTTGACATTTAGGGCATTACAGGTATTTCTCAGACAATCTACAGTTTGACAGCACCTCTAACCAAACGGCCTTCTGCTTTTCCCACAGCTGCTTCCTCACAAATTTGCTTTTCCACAAACTCACTGACCCACGGCCCCTTTTCCAAAAGTCACAGCTCAACCAAACACACCCTAAGTCTTTGGAAGGTGGACAACAATTTCTAAGGGAAAAGGTCCAACTTTCCTCTCTCAAATTTTTATGAAAGTTCGTTTTTACTCCATCAACTATAAAACCAAACAAATTGACTCCAATTTTTCAAACCCTACACTTACCTTGAGCTCTTTTTAAGGTGGTTTTATGTTTTTCATTTTTTATTTATTTCAATTTGAATCTTTGAAAATCATAATAGATTATAAAAAATAAAAAATAAAAAAAAAATCCAGTGTCGTTGGACTACATGTGATAAATCTACAGAGTGAATATATTATAATATGGTATACTTTAGTTCAAAATTTTTAATGTAGATTTAATTTTTTTAGAACTTTTTTAAATCTACATTAAAATTTTTGAACTAAAGTATACCATATTATATATATTTATTGGGTAGATCTACTCATATGGAGTTAAAAAATAGATTTTTTATTTTATAATTTTTTATTTACTATGATTTTTTTAAAATTCAACTGAAATAAATAAAAAAATAAAAAGACAAAACTGCCTTCAATACCACTCCAAGGAGGTAAAAAGTGTGTGGATTGGAAAGTTGAGGGAGTCGATTTGCCTGGTTTAGTGTTCACAGAGCAAAAATAGACTTTCGCAAAAATTGAGTGAGTAAAAGTAGGCATTTTTTCATTTCTAATCTAAGAGGAAAAACAAGCTCAGTCTAGTTCAGCCCAAACCCATCAGGCCCGATCTGGCACATTGTTTGTACGGAGTACTCCGTGTCCTTTCACAAGCCCAAAGGCCCAGCCCAGTCCAACCTGCTCGATCCGGGCTGGATCTGGACCCAAAGCCCCGACTCGTTCCTTTCCGGGGCGCTCTCTCTCCTCTTCGGCTTCGTTTGCAAGAAAGAAAAGAGGTCACCTCTCCCCCTTAACACCACGCCGCCGCCGTTGCTCCTCCCTTTGTTCCCCGCTCCGCGCCCTCTCACAACACAACCCGAGCGCACCGCACGCCACCGTCTTCCATCTCGACCACCTCCGGCGCTCTCCCCAGCGCCATGGACGGCTTCGCCAAGAGCGTCGGCGTCGGCGGCCCTAACGCCCCCGCGGGATCCCACCCCGAGGCAGCGGCGGCGGCAGGAGGAGGCGCGACGCAGCGCACGCAGTAAGTCTGTCTGTCGGCCTATGTTCGGTTCCTCGCGTTTTTGGTTCAGATCGCGACGCCGCGTTACTTCGCCCCCCTTATTTGGGGCCAAGATTTCGGCGCTTCCGGTCGCGCGGGTTCAGATCGCGACTCCGCGTTAGGTTGCCCCCCTTGTTCGGGCGAAGATTTGAGCGAATTTTGTGGCGGACTGTTAGTCGATTAGGGTGATTTAGCGCGGAAGGCGAAATTTTGATCTTCCATCGGCTGGGGTTTTTCCCCCGATGAAATCTTGTTGGGAGAAAAATAGGTTTTTGTTCATTGGGACCTGTTGAGGATTAGGGTTAATGATTCATTGCGCTGTTCGGAACTAGGTGTTGAGATGCTGATTCATAGTTGTCAGCGAGGATGCTTCGATGTTCATTACCTCGTGGGGATTACACGTTATTGTGCATATGGTTGAGTAGTAACACTTATGGAATAGGTTGCAATAGAATTGGAAGACCCAAGGGGTTTTTAAGTGGTCCCCCCTTTTCCTGTCTCCAGTTATTGATCCAACATGTGAATTGGCAACAAATAAGAGCTATTGTTATGTTACAATGGCATCATTTAAACTAGAATTGAACTTAGTTTATTTGTTCTGTATATGCTACGTTTGGGGTGTAGTCTTTGTCTATGTTTCCATTGGCCTCTCTAGTTAAGGCAATATCAAACTTTTTGCGCTATTTATTTCAGAATGGTTATAGCTTCTTGTAGTGTGGCACTTGTATTCAACACATCTGTAGTTCTATTACTATGATGCTTTCGCTTTCGATGAGTTCATCGATTCACCTGATTTACTCCTGCAATTGTCTCACATTAACAGGTATCCGTATGTGACTGGTACTTCAGTCATTGCCTTGAAATACAAGGATGGTGTGATCATGGCATGTGACACTGGAGGTTGGTCCAGTTCCTCTGCACAGATTAATACAATTATTTCGATGGGGGGACTTAGTCTTATCTTCTCTTTGCAGCCTCCTATGGATCAACTCTGAGATACAAGAGTGTGGAACGCATCAAGCCAGTTGGCAAGCATAGCATCATTGGAGCAAGCGGAGAGTACAGTGATTTCCAGGAGATCCTGCGCTATCTGGATGAACTAACGTAAGTTCTATCACTAACGGGTGAATATGGAACTTCATAATGATTATTATATGGTGAAAACTTGTGTAACTTTCTAATGCTATGGAAATTTTAAACTCTTTATTCTTCTTTCTTTTCAGTCTGTCTGATCATATGTGGGATGATGGAAACTCTCTGGGCCCCAAAGAGATCCACAGTTATTTGACAAGAGTGATGTACAACAGACGCAACAAGTTTGATCCTCTCTGGAACTCACTTGTACTTGGTGGAGTGAAAAAGGGTCCAAAGGGTGATGAGAAGTATCTTGGCATGGTAGGGTTTTCTTTCAAATATAGTACCACTTATTTGTTGGTATTGGTGTTGGTTTGCCAACATCTTATGCCTAATTCTTGGCCTGTGCAGGTTAACATGATTGGTACCCACTTCGAGGAAAACCATGTCGCTACTGGATTTGGAAATCATCTCGCAATCCCGATACTTCGTGCTGAATGGCGTGAGGATATGACTTTTGAAGAAGCTGTTAAGCTGGTTGAGAAGTGCTTGCTGGTCTTGCTGTACCGTGACAGGTCATCTATCAACAAATTCCAGGTACGAACCTGTTGATCTTGGTTACAGATTGCTCTAACCTGCAAACATTCAACAAAAGTTCATTTCATTGTTTTCTTGATCTAACCTGAAGTTGAATTACAGATTGCCAAGATCACAACTGAAGGATCAACCATCTACCCACCATACTCCTTGAAGACCTACTGGGGCTTCACTCACTTTGAAAACCCGGCCCAGGGCGCTGTGGGATCATGGTAGATTTATGCTCTGCACGCCATGAATCATGTCATGAACTTAGGGGAAAACAATCTATGCTGCTGAAATCAAATCCTTGTAAACGTTTGTTCTGAACATCACTGGAACTCCGCATTTGCTTGTATGACATGCTTATGGTTCAGCGAGTTTAATTCCAACGTTTGGTAACTTGTTGTGAATGTGAGAAAATGGATTGTGCGGTTGCATTCCCAGATGCCGTTGTCGTGTTGATTGTGCTATGTTGAAAACTAGACGCTACCTCCCATGAATATGGATGATTTGTTTGTTCAGTGGTCAAAGACACGTTGGTTTTGTTTAGTCAAGAACTGTTTTCTTGTTCCATTAGGAGTGTGAGTGGTTGCAAGTTTATTGCAACCGAACCTTGTGGAGTTTGATGGTCTGATTCTATCACTGGATAAATGAAGCCGGATATTTTTATCCTTTATCTAAAAAAATCTCCTGTTTAGCAACTCGCTTCCAAATCCCAAAACAGAGACCATCCAATCCCTTGTGATAATGATCAAGCTCCATGCTATTGATATGTTCACCGAAACCGCAGCTGAAGTGGGGAGAAACAGCCTACTGCAATATCCATTGCTTGAATATAAACCACATCTTCAAAGTGAGCGTGCTTGCAGAGTTCAGGATCGAAGTACCGTTCAAGGCTTTCCTCAAAGTACTTAGAAAAACTCGATCATAAATCTTGGACGAAGTGTCAGTTTCAGAATCACACATCATCAAGTGCAGCCAACTTCCTATCCACTAGCCGCTCATACATGATACAACCCAATGAGCTCCTCAGGTTCGTATTCAGAGCAATTATCACGGTCAGCAGAGTCGAGGAGGGCCTGTGCATGTCCATGTCAGTCCTCTTGCTCTTCATTGTCCTCGTTTGTACGTACTCTTCAATGGCATGGACACCATTTTCTTAAGAACGATGTTCATCTTGCCGAGGTCCACAGAAGGCGTCATGTCAGATTATTGTACATATTCACCTTTTCTTTTTCCTAAAAAGCTTCTACCTGGGCTTGACTAATGGACTTAGTACGTGGCCCAACAGGCAACAGGCCCAGTCATATGGTCCAACCGCCGCGACATCCCGGTGCACAGCCCTGTCATTGTGTACAAGGGAATTTGTGAAGGCAGCCTTAGTGCCAGACAGAGACAGTTGCTCGCCGGCGGAGAGGTCTGCCGGACGCCAGTTCTCGCCATATGGCCAACACCGCCGCGACATCCCGGCGCACAGCCCTGTCGCCGTCGCCGCCGCCGCCGCTCTCTCTCCTTCTCTGCCTGTCGCTGCTGCTGCTCGCCTCTACGTCTACGGTGCAGCAACCGCCTTCCACCGCCCACGCCCAGCAGCAAGCAGTGCCGCAAGCCCCGGACCCGATGTTCATGTTCGGCTGGCTGAACGGCAAGCACGAGTTCACGGCGGGCGACACCGCGACCATCCGGCTGATGCCGCTGGACCTCCGCGCCGCGTCCGCCGTCCGCGCCACGCTGTCCTTCACGTTCTCGGTGAACGGCAAGGAGTTCAACAGCACGTACGTGACCGACGTGGCCTTCAACGTCGGCGACGACCCCAGCTCCTGGACCGTCTCCTTCGTGCCGCTGCGCGCGGGGGGGAACATCGCGGCGCTCGTCGGCGAGAAGCGGTTCGTCCGCGCCGAGTGGCCGCTCACGTTCTCGGTCACCCCCGCCGGCGCGCACCCGTCGGCGTCGCGCGCGTCGTGGACGTTCCCGGGGCGCCGCGTCGTGGCCGGGTCCAGGGCGTTCGTGTCCGTCGCGCCCCGGGACGCCTTCGGCAACGCCATCGCGCGCGGGCCCGACATGCCGGGATACTTCAGGGTGTCGGGCGCATTCCTCAACGGGTCCGCCGTCGAGCTCTGGGATTTTCACTACAACGGGTGGACGGAGGATGGACGCATCGGCCTCGAGTTCAGGTTGAATGTTGCTGGCGACTTGTTGGTGCATGTTTACGGGGACAACAGGGAGCTTCGTGATTCGCCTCTGTTCCTCACAGTGAGTCCAGGTTTGTTTTTTTGCACTACTCCTATATGTAATGTAATTGATTGAATGCAAAGCATAGAAATAGAAATAAAGTTTGTGTGTTCATCTTCTAATGGATAGATAGATAGATAGATATGCATTTTTGTGAAAATGTCAGTAATTCGTCGATGCATTTTACATATGCCAGGTGTCCTTAACATAGCAGTAAGCACAATCTGCTGGAAGCATGGAATCAATTCTTTGCAGCTATCTTCAAAGCTGGAGATGTTCATATATCAGAGAGACTCCTTTGGAAATATTGTTCCGGAGATCCATCCATTCGACGCTCAAGTAGTTAATAAAGCAACAAAATTGTCCATCCCAATAGTAGATCTCGCGATGGAAGCGGTAGCTGATGGAGTGCAGCTCCTATCTTTTAAAGTTGTTGAGGCTGGACAATTTTCTCTCACGGTTTTTGATGCTAAACTGGACGAAAGGGTTTCCAACAGTGAGCAGATGTTTGATGTTTTCGTAGGTATGCAACTATACTCTTCAGTTTGCTCATCAAGATGCTTGGTTCCTTTTGGTCAAAAAAAAGATGCTTGGTTCCTGATCAGGGCTGATTTTGCTATGTTGCTACTTTCAGGATATTGTGATGGATCAAACAGTTTTGCAAATGGGTCTGGTTTGGCAAATTCTACCGCTGGCTCACCGTCATCCTTTTCTGTTTTCTTGTTGGATCACTACAAAATCCCTTCTCCAGTTGAAACTGCAAGGCTGCAAGTGAAGATTTTGGGTAAAAATGCCACATCTTACACAGACCCAATCATAACACCTGCAAGAGAACCAAATGGTAATTTTGTATGTTCATTTAGCAGTTTAGCCTTCTGTTACCTTATAAAATTCTTTTTTAAGAGGATCCTTTTTTTAATGAATCCTAAAATTATTTTTTGGCTTGAATGTTGAATAATTTCAATGAGACGATATCTAATGAAGGAGAAAATTCTATCAATTCAGGATCTGCTGGCCACCAGGAGGCAAGTACCCTATTCTTCTGCTTAATTTTAGTTGGTACAGATAAGTGGCATGATCATTGAAATTCTATATGTTATTAGATCATTGCTGGGAATTCAAATGTGCAAACCAGTATATTTAATGTTTCATATACTCCTCAAACTGCTGGGGAATATGAAATTTGGGTTCTGTGTGGGAACATACTACTAAATGGTGGAAATCCATATCCCATGACAGTTTTTCCAGGTCTGATCACCTTTCATATATGCCTTTTTTATCGATATTTTCACATTCATGTAATGCATGAATTCACCACTACACAGTAATGCAATTGTAATTCATGCATTCTGATATGCTGGTGCTATTTCACTGGTAATGTACGTAGTATGATGATCCAAATGGATTATATTCAAGTGAATTATCAAGCGGTGAAGTTGAAATGATTCATAATTTTAAGGGAAAATTGGCTTGGAACTAATTTTAATGAATTCCAGTGATATCTTCAGTGATTCGAATAAAGGAAGATTACCTTAAAACAAGCCGACTATTTATGCACCTTGCATACAATGAACTAATGATCAGCTTCTGTTTTTTTGAGGGAACTGATCAGCTTCTGTCTGATATAGATTTACCATAACCTGCCCTTTTTATAGGAGCGATCCATATGTCTTCATCAAGTGTTGTGAAATTTGAGCCCAAAGTAAAATTATCAGTTGAAAATGAAGTTGTTGTTCGACTTGTTGACTCATTCATGAACCCGGAGGTGTCTTTCAAGTCAAAATTGAAATTTCAGCTGATATCTGCAAGTATCACAAGTACCACTAGTTTTGTGGCAAAAGAATTTGTTGACAACGAAGATGGATCATATACTGGTCGTTATGTGGCAAGGGGTCTTGGTTCATATGGCATATGTGTTCTTTATGAGGATAAACAGCTGACTCCATGCCCATTCGACGTCACGGTTCTTGCAGGTAATTTTTCAGTCGGTACTGAAAGGTTCAACACATAAAAGAGAAGAAATTGGTCACATGTTTTTTGAAAGCAAGCCACATGAGATAGATAGTTAAGCTCTAGTTGGCAGAACATTAACTGTCTCATTATATAATGAAATATTTTGACCATTCCCAACTCTGATGAACTGTATCTCTTTGCAGATGAATACTTTTCAGATGTTAAAAATGATACTGTTTCAGTGTGGGAGGATGAATCCATTTCCTTTGATGTATTGTCAAATGACCGCATTGCAGGAAGTAAAGTGGAAATAGCTAACTCATCTTCTGTAAGTTAATACCATGAAATATGCGATTCTTAATTTTTCCGCCTCATAGTGATTGGTCTCCTCTCTTTGTTGTTATACTTGTCGTTAACCCTTGCAGCTGCACGTGCCAACCATCTTAACCGAGTTTTGACAGTGTAATTGTTGAAGAGTTTTACTAAACATTGCTTCGACAACAAAGGAACCTGTGACAGCAAAGCATTATAGTGCAACTGATTTTAATTTATAATACCATCCTTGAATTCTTTGACCGGATGAAATATGGGCATATATGCCTGCTCTCGAAAAAAAAATCTTTGACCGGAGACACATGCCAGTTCTTTTCTTCTTTTAGATAATGGAAAGTCAATTCTGGCCTCTAGCTACATTTTGGCAATGCACACATCCCGGTCTTTATGACAAATGTTCAGCATAAAACTGATGTCAAATAGAAAATTGGAAGTTATAACATGAATAAAAATCCCAAGCATTGCAAGTGTTTTTTAACAGTGTTAAAAGAAAATACCAAGCATAATGAATACTAGTACAAAATTTCCTACGGAGTACTTGTTACTTCATTTTCTCATTACTTCACATTCTGACTTAATGATATCCCTTTTTTCTGAAGACACTTCATGGGTCACTCCTGCAGTCCAGCAAAACCTATCGTTACACACCTTTCGAAGGATTCAATGGGAATGATTCATTCTCATATACAGTATGCGATGAGCATAACAATGTCGTCACTGCAACAGTCTTCATATCTGTTCTCTGCAGACCACCTCAGTTCATATCTTTACCTGACAAGTTGCATGTTACTGAAGATACAATCAGCCCACTATTTGGGTAAGCCATAATTAATGTCTTCTACTAAGTATTGCATAATTGTACTTAGTGTTATCCTTTCTGAACTAATCAAATATGTGTATGTCTTTGGCAGTGGATTTCCGGGGATGAAAATGGCGTATTCAGATACAATAGAAAATATATCTGTTACAGTGACAGCGCAGTCCGGGAGTGTGTTTTTTGATCCAGTGCGGATTAAACTTCAACAGCTACCTGATGATATACTTTTAATCAGCAGCAGAGGTAGAGGTGGCAAAGACCTGATATTACAAGGAACGATAGAAGTGGTAAATGATGCACTACAGTTTCTGCTGTACATTGGGTACTAATCAAGATTCTGACTCTCCCTGCTCTTGTACAAGCCCTATGTTTTATAAAGATCTTGCTCGTCCTTTGCGTATGGTAACCATGCATATCAATATGTGCAGAGACGAAGACTTCCACGGAAACGATGTTATATCTCTAAATGCCTCGGGCAGAAATGGTGCACGAAGAACTCAGTTCCCAACCTTCGTTGAACCAATCAATGATCCTCCAGTGATACTTGCTCCAAGTTCAATTTTCTTAAGTGGGAACCAATCAATGGAAGGACATAAATTATTTGATAAGCAGAGGGATACATTTCAATTTTCAATTGTTGAACCTGATCTCCACAATTTCCCAGGCACGTACTATATATCAATTATATACCGTTCATATATGATATGAATATGTAGACTGTTTATGGTGTTGTTTATCCACTGTACGAAAAAAAAAACATTCACTGGTGTAGACTAACAGATTTTTATCATGCAGGGGACAAGTCTTCCTTTTTTCTAGTGCTCTCGCTAGAAGTCTTGGAGGGAACGTTAACCACCACCTTGCCGTCCAGTGCCATCGCCACTGCGTCCATGAAGACTGAAGGCGTTGAGGGTTGGCAGACGCTTCAGGAATATGTAACCATCGCGAACCACTTTGAGCTGAAAGCAGCTGCCATCAGGTTCCATGGGAGCATCCAGGATTGCAACGATGCAATGCAGCAGTTGCATTACCAAGTAAATCCTGAATCAGTGTTCGTTTTTGTCACATTTCTTGCCTATTTTTACAGCAGATATGACTTTCTCTTACAGGGTCCAGCGCATGGGACAACGTTGTCCATCACTGTGAACGACCTGGGAAACCATGGATGCTATCCTGACTGTTCAGAGAGAATGACGATGCCACTTACCACTGCCAAGACTATTCGTCTAGTTCCAGTCATCAAAACAAAACATGTGAACCCAAGGCGAGCTATCTGTAAGTACAACTGATGATATTCCTGGGGTAGAAAACTGAAATTCCATATAGTGTGGAGCTCATTTTTATTTTGTGCTGCGATTATTTTCAGTGTTTAGATGGTTGGCAGCAAGCGGGATCGTGATAATGCTATGCCTTGGCTTTGTCCTCATGTGTTGCCTATGCAAATGCATGAGAGCTTTAAAGAGCGGGCGAAGATATAAAATGTATGGTAAAATTTGCACACCGGAGCAGACCCCATTTCGTCAGCAAGTGAGCGTGTTACTCTCTGAAATTTCAATATAGCAAGCAGGGTGGTCTCAGCAACCATCATTTTGACCTTTTGCCGTCCTTTCTAATAACTTGTTTTTCTGTTTTTTTATTCTGGAAAAAGATGGGTGCTTCACCATCGCAATGCGAGGACGTTCGATCTTGCACTGCTACTGCAACTGTGCCCCAGCTTGGTGCAAACAGATCAAGTCTTCGTCAGAGGTAAGCAATGGTATTCTGTACGCATTGGCATGTTTCTGTAGTGAATTTTAGCATCAGATAGGTTTTAGTAAATTAATATGAAACCATCGTCAGCGAAGAATCAGATCAAAATATTATACTTTCTGTGTTTAGAAATCACACGAGTCCCCTAATTGACGTTGTTCTATATATTCCAGGTCTCCACGTTCATGCAAGCAAGAACTGGAACTCCAGCCAGTCTCTGGGACCATAAACAATAGAAATGAAGATAGCCTTCCTGTTACAGACAAGGACAAATAGGCATTGTATAATTTACCCGTTGTCCGAACCCAACGAGTGAAGCGCATCACTTTGTAGACTGTAGTATAGGCGCAAAATGGGTAGGCAAAGCTGTCCACGTACGGATCTATCAGTGAGCTGCTCCGTCACAGAAGTTTCCAATTTCTGACAGAAAGCAATACCTTGCTTCAGATATCATACTACAACAATGAGAAAGCGCGATAGATGAGAAAGGGCAATGAGGAAACTGAGATAGGAAGTATGGTAACCACATATTAATCGAGAATTATACCTCATAAATTCATCACAAACAGAGGTACAACAAATGCTGAGTAATGTACATGCCAAATCTACAAAGAGTGCACTTGCTACATCATTCATGGCAAAACTGTGTCACTGACACTAGAGCATTTGGCAGATTTGTTACAAGGCGGATACCTCCCAAGATGAACCACTACTATTCTTTTGTTCCAAAGAGGATGTACAAGGAAAAACAGGAATCTTATTGCGTGCCGGAGTTAAAAATTGTTGCTGTTCTCAACAAATGTCAACAAATACCTAACTACTAACTGCCTATGATCCTCGTTGCTTTCTTTACTTGTCAACTCTATTGCTCCTTTCATTATCCGAGAATACAGCCTCTCAAGCTGCGGCACGCCGTAGCTTGCAGTGAGTTCCATGAAGCGTTGCTTTAGGGCTTCTAGCTGTCCTAGCAAGTCATCACCAGTAGCCACGGTAGTGGCGACTTGACCGTTATCAGACTCCATGGGTACAGGAGAAGTAGGTACTTCTGGTTCTTCGGCTGGTGAATCATTGGCTTCTTTTGTTGTGCCATTTGACTCTGGTTCTTTTGCAGCTTCTTCTAGGTCAGTTGGTTTTGACAAATCTACATCTTCCGGAGACTTTTCATCTCTAGCTGCCACATCTTTGGTCATGCCTGAAACAACAGAACATTTTCCATAATTATTGCATCACATTTAACAAGCAAATGCAACGGTTATAGTTAAGATCGTGAAAACTGACTCTGTTCATTTTCAGCACTTTTCTTTTGCCGCTTTAGCACTTCATAACTTTGTGACAGGTTTACTTCTGGCTGTACATTGCGAAGCCTCGCACTTATTCTAGTACCAGAAACTAGCTGAGCAACAGGCGCTGCTTGAAGAATTGAGTTATCTTCATCATCCACAACCTGCTGTGGCCCCCCCTGTGAAGCAATTTTATCACAAAAGGACACCAAAGATGGGTCCATCTGTGACAACATACCTTGGACCTGGCCAAAAAGAGGTTTGTTAGACATAAGAATGATAATCTGTAAATGCATTGTCGACAACCCAATGTAGGAGAAAGTGAGAACAAACAAGATACCACATCTCTGAGTTCACATGCTCTACTGACGATCCTAGATCCATTGTAGTCATCCCCATTGTAAGTCTGTATAGGTCACAGAAGGGGAAGTTTGGCATTATTTAAGCTGTCATCCTCACAACTCTAGCCACTGAATTGTAATGTACTAGCCAGAACATATGCAAACTTGAATCAAGAAACTAAGTTAAAGATGTACTTTTGCATTTGAGACAATAAGATCAATATCCTTCATAAATGCTGCCCTGGTAAGGTACTGTCCAGAGTCCACCTGCTGCAAGACAGTAGCCATATCCATGGGCTTGTGGATTATTGATCGATAGTCAGGCACCTCCTCTTCTGATACCGGGAAGTGAAATACATTGAACCTTTTGTTGTACAAAATGCTGAAAAGATAAGCAGTCACACTATTAGCTCTATCAGGTTTCAAAAGCCAATTGAACAATAGTGATGAGATTGCAAGGGATAAAGGAAAAATAAAAATAAAAAGCTACCAACAGAAGCACGTGTCTCAAACCAAAATTAAGAAGGTAGATTTTATGATTTTGAAATATCACAATTAACTGCTAATAATTAGAGCAAGTAGCAGACCGGTTACAGATGTCTCGGAGACACATCCTCATTCGACGAACAGCATGCTGCTCAGCTTCTGCCTTAGCCTTTAGCTCAGAAATCTTAGGGCCCTCCACTTCTTTCGGGGCTTTGGGAAGATCAATAGCAGACCTCTGTTTCTTTGACTTGTTTCTTGATTCCTCCGTTTGGAAAGAGAGCAATGACTCAAACAATATACTGAAGTATCTCAATCTATCGTCATAACTTGGATGGTCCACTTGATACCTATATCACACAAAGATTTTTATTTTCTTGGTGAGAGATAAGATAGGAGAAATGAAGGTGACAGATTCACACACAAAAAAGAGTTATACAAAGAACTAAAGTCCAAAAGTCGTTGAAAAGGAAACAAACTGTTTCCTCAATTACATGCTACCATTACAGCATATTGAGTGCCTAGGTCAAAGGAGAGTGCTTTAAAAAAAAGTAATGAGCAGTACCATTTACAGAGATCAAGAGTCAAGAGTACAAAACTATAATAAAAGAGATTAGCAACAAAGAAATAGTACATAATGGAGAACTAATCCATCCAAATAATAGGTAGGTAATGATCACTTCACATCTAGCAATACATTGTAAGGGCAAGCCAACACAACCCAGGAAAAGTAGAAAAACATTTTGCAAGGAACATACACATTGCGAGAAGAGAATATGGAGGCACACTCTTCTTCGAGGTCAGTGAAAGCCACTGATGATGTTCCAAGCAATAAAACTGGAAGGTTGGAGGGCAACTCATTCAACAGAGTCAATAACACGGCCCTGAGTTGTTCATGTGCCTGTAACATAAAGAAAGAAGTACGTGACTAAATTATCACTATTAAACATTGTCAGAATCATGTTAAAACAACGAACTTTGAATAACTAAAACAGCATGTCTAGGGTCTACTAACCGTATCCCACCAAAGATGGAACTGAGGCAAGTATAGAATGGATGGGGTTGTTCTCTTGGCTTCCCCAAAGATATGCACAAGAGCTTCTTCAGGTGTCTTTGCACTTGGATCAGAGAGAAGAGACGGCAGTCCCAAGGAGTGAACAGAGAACTTCTCAAGCTCATGTAAAACAGCTGGTCCCACATGATCCTGCTAAGCCAAAAACACATCAGAAAGTGAAAAGGAAAAGCACTTAATATGATACTATTTATTTATTAAGAGGAAAAACCCTACCAGTCCAACACTTTCACCACCACATATCAAAAGGCGAGGTCTATAAACAAGGGGGATGGAAGATCCGTAGGAAAGAGCGGAGAACTTGCTAAAATCTATGGATGAAAGGAAAGGGAAAATATCAGAAATTCGTTCCATTATTTTCTCAAGATGCCTCTTCAAACATGGAGCGATAACCGTTGAAAGTGGCCTTGAATGCACAATAGATCCCCTGTGCGCAGCAGGAGTTATTGTAGACATAGCTTCCAAAAAGTGGTACTTCTCGACACTGACCGAATCAACATCAATGACAAACTTATCGTCACTAGTGTAGACCTGAGGATACTTTTCTCTAAATGCTCTAATAGCTGCTTCTGTACATAATGCCTTCAAATCAGCTCCACAATAGCCCACACAGCTAGCAGCAAGTTCCATCTTTAGTTCCTTCTGCGGAGGATCTTTCCATTTCCTTGTATGGATATCCAGTATTTCTGCTCGAGCCTCATAGCCAGGTAAAGGAAAATAAAACTCACGGTCAAATCGGCCAGGTCTACGCAATGCTCCATCAATGGCATCAATTCTGTTAGTTGCCCCAATCAAAACAACTTGCCCACGTGAATCAAGGCCATCCATCAAAGCAAGCAATGTTGAAACAATTGAATTGTGAATCTGCTCTTGCTTGCTAGACCTCACAGGTGCCAGGCCATCTATTTCATCAAAAAATATAATTGACGGCTGATTCTTTTGAGCTTCCTCAAAAAGTAACTTTAGCTGCCTTTCAGCCTCTCCCACCCATTTACTAAGAACATCAGCTCCTTTCCGCATGTAAAAACTGACCTTCTGGCCAGCTTTAGAGGCAGCACAAGCTAAGGCTCGGGCAATCAGTGTTTTTCCTGTGCCCGGCGGGCCACAAAGCAGAACACCTCTAGGAGGAGTTATGTGATAGTTTGCAAAAAAATCTGGATACAGTAATGGGAAGAAAACCATTTCCTTTAGAGCATCAATATACTCCGATAGTCCACCTATATCTTTAAAGCTCACATCCTCGTCAACCTGCAGAGGTTGAATGTCAGCTCCTCCCTTAGAACTTGGTCCAGCAGTCTGCACCCCAGGCATGAGTGAAGTAGAAGTGTCGCCCTGATGACCCCAACCAGATGCTCCAACACTCAGGCCCCATGCTGCTGGACTATGCATGTCCAACCCACCCATCAACCATGGCATACCTCCTCTCCCACTGCGCATCCATGGCATGGATGGACCCTCGTCCGGCTCATCCACAAGGAGGGAATCATCTGAATCATCTGGCAAAGAAAAACGAGGGCGCTTATGCATGCGCGACCCACCTTTTTTTAAATACTTGCTGTTCTTTGGACCAATTCCGTGAACTAGTACTCTACGAGGAGATTGCGGTCTGTGCTTTCCTTCCTTACGAGGGGATGGTCTACGAACCTCTGAACGTTCCCTTAAATCATATCTCCTCCTTCCTTGCTCTTCCTCGCCATCTTCATCATCACCATCTTCTTCAGCTTCATCACCTCCATCAACCTCCTCCTCATCACCAACATCATCTTCAATCTCATTGCCATTTTCTCTTTGATCTTCTGCATCTTGTTCTTCAGAGCTTTCCTGCTCATCCTCAGATTCATGGTATGGGTGCAGTCTTTGTCCTCGCAAAGATCTTCTGGGCCGTAAACCTTCACGGCGAGGCATGGAGTTAGACAACTTCTGACGCTTTGGTCTAGCTGACACTTCATCATGGGCAGCATTGTTTCCCCCTTTACTCTTTGATGAAGATCGATATCTAGGTCTCTGTAAAGAAAAATGTGAGATAATGCAATAATAACCAGTAAATTTAGTTGCCTGTAGGAACAGGGGGGTGCTAATGTTAACTAGTAACTTTTCAGAAACTGTAGAAACTCACCATAAGATCATCATCTTCCATACTGGAACTATCTGTATCATAGCCCTCCAGATTTACAGAAATCCTTCGCTTTCGCGTTGAACGGCGCAAATTTGCTGCAATAGACTATAAAGGAAAAATATCAGAAGCTAACCAGCTGAACACAAAAAATGGAGTCCTTTCAAACAGACAAGCAGTCCTTCATCATATGCAATAGTCCCTAAACTTTTCATTTGCAAATCCGGGTCCTTGAACTCATTAATTGCGCCACACAAGGTCAAAATATCACTAATTAGCATATGCTGCGTGTGAGTGAGAGGAAGATGATGTTGCAAAATGACATGTGGCTCCACAGTGATATTTCAACATTGATTAGGTGATCAACATTAACTAGCTAGATTTGGACCTTGAGCAATCCACTGACCACTGGTGAATTTTATTTAAAAAAGGTGCAGATGAACAATTGGTTAACGTTTGCATGTACCCTAGTTGTTTGTTTTTTTGGGCAACAGTCAGTGTAAACATGCAACCGTGCAGCCTTTGTAAAAGGCTAAAAGCATAATACAGCTCGTAACGAAAACCGCTAAGGCAATAGGAATTTTCAATCTTAGTTATAAATAAACTAACAACCAGATAAATAAGTTAAATAAAACAGATGAAAATACAATAAGCATGACAACTCCCACAATTGGATTTGATGAAGTAATATTCAACAACAACAGCAGCAGCATGTCAGCATAGCCTTTTTGTCCCAAGCAAGGCTATGCTGTTGTAATATTCATTCTTTCCAAAATGTAAGTTATTTTAGTTTTGTCCTAATTCAAACTTCTCTAGCTTTGATCAAGTTTGTACAAAAATATATTAAAATCAACAATACCAAATAAATACACTATCAAGATATTTCGTGGAAGGTTTAATCATTTAATGAAACTAATTTGATGTTGTAAAATATTCAAGCATTTTTTATAAACTTGGTCAAAGCTAGAGAATTTTGACTTAGGGCAACTAAAATGACTTGCATATTGGAACAGAAGTAGTATTTTCAGTGAGCAAAAAATCAAGAAAGAGACAAACATACAGAACCAACTTCAAAGGTCTGTTTTCACCTTATAGAAATAGTGATGCCATCAACCATTCAATCCACATTGAAACATTTTGCTTCTAGAAACACATACCGACCCCCACAAAATGGTCTTTAGAATTGGTTTCTAGAAGATTGATGAAACAGAAACACAGAGACATTACAGAGGTTGAAAACCCACTACAAGAAATGCATTTACACGGGTTACACGATTTATTGTGATGCATAATTGTATCAGACACAGCACAAACTACACAGAAATGAGACAGAGATGGCAGCAATTCAACCAAAATGCCATGAGCATGCAGGACCCCCAAATTACTAATTATCCAACAGTCCAGCATAAAAACAGTGAACTTATCAGATATTTAGGCCTGCATGTAAAAGACCGAATTCACAGCTACACACAAGTTTCAAAAGTTTAGAATGATGCATAGATATTAACATACTGTCAAATGCATGCACACATGCAGTACCAATACAAACAGATCACCACAAAGAACAAGTGAGAACAGAGGCTCATTCAACATAGGTAGACAAATTAGCTTACATCAGCAGGTGGTGGACGTGCAGGCGGCTTGCGATTGCGAAGCAGTTTGTTAACAATCTGCGACGCAGTAGTTCGCTTCTTAGACTTAACCTTCTTCCTCATGGCTGGCTTGTAGTACATATAACCACGACCATAGTACTTGGGACGCTGCCGCAGCCGGTCACTAGTCCTCACAGGCGTCACTGACGCATCCCCCTTACTCTCCATCGCCACCATCCCTCCGTCCTCCTCAGGTCCACTTCCAGACCATGGTGCCCATTGCTCCTCAGATTTAGGCCAAACAGCCCCACAATTGCAGCCAATCCCCAAACCCTAGACCCGAATCCACCAACCTGCATATACACGATAACATATCAAACGATACCGAATTTATCGCTAGTGCATTACAAAATGGAACCTGCTGTTTATTTTTCCACAGTCAAGTCCCCCCAAAAAAAAAAAACATCCAGGAAAAAAAATGGAACCCATGAACAAAAATACGAATCCGCCCCCACCCAACTCCAGTCAACCAACCACGAATCACCCAAAATTCATACGAGCTAACAGAAACCCACCCCACGCCAGATGTCCGAGCTAAAACCCCGCGAAAATGAGACCGAAATCAGCGCGGAAAATCAGGGGAAGATCCCGAGTCCGTCGCCGGCGGGTGCTCACCTCACGAATCCGATCCGCGGGGGCGCGGGGCCTTCCGAGCCCGGGCGGATTCGCGGCGGCGGCGCGGGCAGCTGAGGGGACGGCGGAGGGAGGCGAGGCAACGCGGCTCGCGAGGGTTTCCTATCTTCCTTCGAGTCCGGGGTTGATGCCGAGACGACGCAAACGCGAAGGGTTTCGGGTTTCTTTCCTCTCGGGCGACCGCACGCGCGAGTCACGTGAGGGGGAGGCCGCCTCGGTCGCGGCGTTCACATGGCGCAGGAGCGGGTGCGGCTTCTGACAGGTGGGCGTAGTGGCGTCTCCGGGCCCGGTGGCAGTGGGTACAGGAAGCCTGACTCGGGATTAAATGGTTGAGTGAATTAGTGGGTGGGATTTTCTCAGGCGTTGGATGCACAGCGGACGGTGGAGAGGTTTTTCCAGGTTTATGGGGAGGCATGTGTTAACGGACTCGTGTACCGTTGGAGAGAACACATTTTGAAGTAGGAGTTGGGGTGTCTACGTGCCTCCTTTGTCTTGCTCTGCCCTAGGATAGGATTTTCTAAACCTATAACCAAACGATATTTGTGAAACCTATCACGAAGACAACAAAAGAAATATACTTACAAACGGAGAGATAAAGAACAAGAATACCTACCTATATGACTATGACTTTGCCCTGGATAGGGGGAGAAGGCACGATTTTACATTCCACACACATTGTAGTTAGAGAACCCATGTTTAAAAAAAAAAAGGATGAGCCATAAGTCCAGGTCGTCCTCTTTAGCTATGTAAGCGGGTGAGGACTATAGAACGCACTTCTTTCATCGATCAATGTCATTTATTTGAACTCATTTGGCCTCTAATCCCACAAATAATAAAAACAAGCCTAGATCATTATTTGGTCTTGTCGCATCATCGCGATAAAGAGTCATGCATTTGTTTAACTTGAGAATAGTTTAAGTAAAACCGAAGTGTCCATTCTATAAACAGTAAGTTAGATTCAAAATTGCAGAAATAACATATACTACCTCCATTCCAATTTATATGATGTTTGACTTTTTCACCCTAAGTTTGACCATTTGTATTATTCAAAAATTTATCCAAAATATCATATCTTTTGTTATGACATGCTTTATTAATAAAAGTTTTTTCAAAGATAACTAAAATTTTAACAATATTTGTAGAATTTTTTTGAATAAAACGAGTGGTCAAACTTGGGATTCAAAAAGTGAAACGTCTAGGGAGTAGTGCTTTCATGGTTGTCTTCCACTCTACAAATAGTAGGACAACTCCCTATTCATACTCAATTTTTTTGCGTGTTTGCACGAGTTATATTGAAAAAAATGTTGTGTACTTATACGTCAAGTACCATCATATTCACTTGACTAGAGATAGTAAAATGTATTTGACCAATGGAATATAACCTCATGATATGAACAAGCGTGTATGCGTAGACCCGATAGTGTACGGCATCACTATTAGCTATTATTCTTTCTCATGCAAAAATAGCCCATTAGGAGCATGGTCCTTGAATAAAAAGAGATAGATTATGAAAGTATTTCTCCAATGAATCTAGCAATTCAAATCTACACATGATATTGATGGTAAAAACTCAAGGGTTTTATTCAAGGCAAAGCTAGAGACTTGTATTTATTTTAAGATAATTGGTGATAAAAACTCACAAAGGTTTTATCAAAGACAAACAAAGATAAAAGAATCTGGCAGCATTTGTTTTAGGGTATCTCTCGTGCATATGATTTTCCTTGACAATTTCTCTCGCTGTAATGGAGGAAAAATTCCACATTTTCGAGTCACAGTCTTGTGTAGATATAAGTCAGTGAAGTAGAGAGATTGATGCGTGTGTATTGATTCATTTTTCTGCATGCAAAAAAACATACATGGTTCCAAAGCCTGACAAGAAATCTCACATGTAAGTTCGCGGGAAGTCACAACCAGACAGTACGACATATCCGCTGAGCTCAGACAAAACCACCAAACAGGCACAGGTTTGTTGTACTTGCTCCCTCCAAAGACGGCAATAGTGCCCAGACCTTTTTGGCCTGCGGAAGCTTCCTGGCTGGCATGTGGCAAACTGGAGCACCCCATGATGATGAACGCCACGCGGGTACAAGAACCATGTACAAGTGGCACATGGCCGCGTGCAGCCGTGCACTGTGTACTCCAGCTACCTGTGTGCCTGAATGGCGTATATACACCTTCGTATATTCGCATAACATCCTCTCACGGCCTTATTTGATGTATTCGTATTTACATCAATTCGTATGACTATGTATTGAGATATATCGGCGTAGAATTGAACTAAAACTCCTCAATCCACTCAACACATAGAGATTAAGGAAAATTAATGCAAATACCATAACATTCCAGCAATAGCACGCTGCCTGCTGCCTCCAGCGGGGGTGCAGGGAGATTGGGGCAATCTGAGACCGGGAGGAACAAGAATTATTCGGATGAATTTTCTAAAAGCACGGTACAGTATTAAATTAAACCCTTTTACAATGTCGGATAGCCTGAACGTCAGTAAAAGAAAGGATAAATGGAAGATAACTTGCAGAATTGGCATAAACTCTAGTCTCAGAAAAGGATGGTACTCAGTCCCTAAAATTTGGCATGTATGTTTCGCCAATTTAGCAGATGAGCTATACATATTTAACCTCAGGCCTCGACAACACCATGAAAAAAAATAAGACCACTTGACTTGTGGACTTGTGGTGGTTATTGATGGTACCGAGGTGACCCTACGAGCAACAGCAACTTTTCTTAATCATGTGTGTCACATTCAATAGTTCAGGCGCAATTATGAGTCCTTGCCACTTTGCACGTCCAACTGATCAATCGTCGTCGTCGTCGCCGTTCACATCGTGATGATTGTCACCATAGTCAACCCATGGGAGCAGTGATTCAAGGAAGACTACCGCAGGATTACGCCCAGCGACTTCACGAGGAGCACGAAGTCTCTCGGGCCCAACTTCTTGTTGAACAGGTGGCCTCTCATGCACCATTCCTGGACCGACCATGAATGGTCGTAGTTCTTCTGGTGGGAGCGACGGCGTTGTGTCAGAGAAGTCAGAAACAAGCAGATGAGAGTACCTGCAAGGTAAGGGAGCAACCTCAGGAACTCATAACTCTACTCAGAATGCAGTCTAGTATAATTTCTAAAAGCATTCTACTATACCATAATACAGTCAATCAAGTATCACTGAAACTAGAAAGATTACAGGTACCACAATTTGCTAAACACCACAGATGCAATGCAATACTGCTAAGTTGCGATAGCATAGCTATGCATAGATCAACCCTATATTTTCCATATTACCTTTCAAACTGTAGGCAAAATCAACAACTCATGTCACTACCAGAGTCGTAAGCAATGCAAAGTTATGCAAACAAAGGGCATATAATTGATAAGAACAGTCATGTGAACTCTGATTTTGCACAGATTTCAGAGGAACTTACTCATTCTTCTCTGACGAGAATGCCTCCTTTCTGACACATGCCCAGTCCTGGGCTTCCCTGTTATCTTGCTTTAGTGATTCAATCACCAAAAGAGCAGCCTCTTTCAGCAAGTTCTGCAGTTCTGGGAATCTCCACATGATATAATGACGTTCCACATATATATTGATCATATGCTCAAGTGAAGGGCTTCCTGGTTTTGCTGATCCAAAGAACACATTTCTGAGTATCTGGGTCCATGATGAGTCTTTCAGAGGAGCCTTGTCAACTATCTTGCGAAGCACCATAGGATGAAGCATCAGAGCTTGCTTCATGAGATCAAGAGATGTTGACTTGTCAACATCATCAGAACCCTCCGATGCTGCATCACGCTCGAGGTAAAACCGTGCAATAGCAAGAGAAAATGAGAAATTTGGAAATAACCACAAGGAGTTATCACACTGGTACTCTTCTGCAAATTGCTCCAGCCATTTGTACTGTTGTGATCTTAGAGCGAAGTAATCAATGCAAAACAGAGCACCCTTTGGATCATCAGAGTCCACTGACAACAGAAACTTGCATACCTCTAAAGCAGACCGGTGGCAGCCACGCCTATCCAGATTTTTCATGTGACTAAAGAGTGCTGTAAACAATGGCTTATTTGTGTCATGGCTGAATTTCAACTGGTAGTTGCCCTGTAGTGGGCTAAATAAAGGATGCCAAGCACACTCCAATGCAAATAGACATTTCTCCACTGCATCTGCTGATGATTGATGCTCTCCAGAATATTTGAAAAGTTCAGCAAAAGTCAACAGTGATTCTGGATGATATGGATATTTCCCTAATATAGCTGCAATAGCATTGAGATCATTTGCTGCTTTGGCAGCTTCAAATAATTCCTGCACATGGCTGACTGAAGGATCATATGTGTACCTGCAAACAATTAAGAGTGGTTATTAAAAAGGTTAACTCATATATGGTACTAGGAAGCTAAGAGCCTAAGACTTCTTCCAGATTCACACACATCTTTGAAATCGCACTCTGCTTATGCCGCAAGATGTTCTACAATACATATGCCACATGCAAAGAGGGTGCCATGAAGATATGACCTCACCTGAAGTAATTCAAACCATTCTTCATCTCAAGAAGATCCATTGATATCGACTTATCCCATGGTGGCCAGTAGCTAGGTGGGGACACAAGAAGAGTTTTTCTTGGATTATGGCCAACACGCCTAGCACCACGTACTTGCCTTGAACTGCTTGGCATATTCCGTTGATTTTCAAATGAATCCACTACCTTTGATCCAAAAATGCGCCTCATCTCATTTTCACCCTTTAGATGTTTGGGGTCTATTGCAAGAACAGAGGATGCCCCATGAGTAGCTTCATTTATCTCAGATTCCTTTCCAGCTGCCCTGCCACTCTGATGAGATCTTTGTTGTATTGGATTGTTTTCAATAGATAGGTCTTCCAGAATTGAATCCAACGACTGTGCATCATTTGACTTTGTTGATGATGGCTCTGCCTTGCTCTTCTTTTTCTTTTTCTTTGATTTTTTGTTTGTTTCGGGAACAGCATTCACCTTCTTTTGCACAGAATGTTTCTGCTCTGTATAGCTTGAAGCTTGAATTATTTCTGTTTCATCTTCCTGTAGAAGAACAAGAACAGAACATTAACATCAAGTCTGATTAATACAAGGATCTACTGAACCCTGGTGAGGACACTACCATGAAAGCTTAGATATGATATGAAGCAATGACGAAAGAATACATTATGAAAAGTGGGTCCAAGATTTCACAATCATTGTTATTTTTGTTTCCTACACCTTTAAGATCACAATTACAAGAAAATACACACCATAAACTTGCAGTAAGTAAATGAAAACAAATGCCCTGACACATTCAATGAATCCGAGCAAGCCAAATAATATTTCTTTCAAGTATGAAGTAGAAATCCATACTTTAACAGTAAACTTCTTTCTACGTGTATCTTTTCCATAGACATGTTTACCTTCAGCATCTACAGAAAGCATCGACAGTTCACAGGAAGGGCTGGGGATACCAGCTTAACCAGGTATGTATCTTTTATGTATACTTAGCCATCTCCTCATTTGACACTTAACCCAACCCTTAATAAGAAATAAAACAAACCTCAGATTCCATCCAACAACCCGCTCGATGCTAAAGGGTGGAGAAGCAGCAGCTCCAATGATACTAAGAAATTCATCACCACAGCGCAAATAAATAAATAAATACACTGCTAATGGTTCTAAATATTAGCTCTGTACAGCCTTGAGCCCTTCCTGATCCTTTTCTAGAGTTATATTGAGTATATACATCCTCCAATCAACCATATACGCATAATTGAAACTTGTTTTTCCTCCTTCCCCAACACTGAAATCAAAATCGTGCAATTCTCATAGGAGGACCTTCTCTGTTTGCACCTAACAGTTTTACCATCGACGTACGATTTCTCTCGGACACTACGAGCTCAGCACATAGGGGGCGAGACCCTAACAAAAAGTGCTCCTACTACAACCTAACAACTATAAACCCTAACGAGACGATCATCAGGGACCGGGAGGCACGCACCTTTTCATCTGCTTCGTCGCCGTCGCCATCGCCGTCGCCGTCGTCGAGGAGATCGAAGAGGTTCCGCGCGGAGGAGCGCGGGGGAGAGGCCTCCTCCTCCGCCGGCTGGTCGTCGTCGGCGACTTCAGTGTCCTGCGGGGCGGCCTCACGCTCCTGGAGAACTCGCCGGAGCAACCTGGCGGACATGCCGACGGCGAGCTGGGACGCGGGTTAGGGTTTGGGACTTCGAGCTTGGGTGGTCAGGCGAGAGAATTTTGAGATGGAGATTTGCCGAGGCGAGTTTTGCCTTTTCCGGACGCAAGGGGGCTTAACTGCCTCCTTTATCGGAGGGGATTCCGAGGAGGACTTTGGATATTGATGTGGCCTTGTTAATGCCGATTTACTACATGGATGAGAATAGAAAGAGCTTGATGAAAAAAATTCCTCAAAACAGTTTTCAAAATAAATTATACCTCTAAATATTACTATTTCTATCCTAAGGCTTTGTTTGGATACACGTGTATTCATCTTAATCCACGTGTGTTGAAGTAGATTGAAGTGTAATTAAACAAGGCCTAAAAGAATGATTTGTTAGCAATTTCAGGACGATTACCAAAGAAGATAAAAGACCATGTTGTCCCTAGTTAAATTGTTGAATCTTAATAGCTCTTCACGAGAAGACTAATCAAGTAGTGTTGTTTGATCCAGTAGCAGCACAAGAGAGAGAGAAAGAGAGGTTGTGTTAAATGTAACCTAGACTATAAGAGAGATTATGTGGATCCATGGACTGTTCACCTCTAGAAATCGATTCTTTTGAAGATAAAATTTTAGGCTATAAATGATTCTCCATTGGCAGAGAGAGTATCCTCTATTGTAGATTTTCCCCTAATCAAAGATAAAAAGTTGGAATGGTAGAATAATATAGAGAGTGATTTTTATTCAAACATCCTCTAACTAAT
The DNA here is from genome assembly GCA_018135685.1 of Themeda triandra. Taxonomy (NCBI): domain Eukaryota; kingdom Viridiplantae; phylum Streptophyta; class Magnoliopsida; order Poales; family Poaceae; genus Themeda; species Themeda triandra. The sequence goes on along the minus strand of JAENPR010000002.1, from coordinate 3,245,608 downwards.
GATTTAGATAAAGGATTTAGGGAAAATTCTTGTAGATACTCAAGTTATTTAAGTTAGCAACAAAGATAAGAATAAGAGCAACTCTAACAGTTTGACATAATCACTTGGCAAATCCTAATTTTTGGCAAAACTATAAAAAAACTCCTCCAACAATTAGGCAAAACCACTTGACAAAATAGCTCACTTGGCAAAAGGGAGCCTTCCAGGCGCATATTTGCGCCGGTCTGGGCACTTGGCATCGGTGAATTCGGGCGACGCGGCCGCTCCTCCCGCGCGCGCGAACACGCGAAGTTTTCCTTTCCCGCGCGCGCGAATATAGGTCCGCTGCTTCTTCGTCGCGTATTTAACCCGTGGCGCCGCTACGAGCTTCAGGAGACGAACCGCACGCGCCGCTGCTTCTTCGTCGCGAGTTGGCCGGACCGCCGGCGGCTGCTTCGTCGCGAGGACAAGATCGAAGCCAGAGAAGGTACAGTTTTCCTCGTATCCGATCTTGTTTCAATCGATCTGAACTTTGGCGGCGGCGGCCTCGATCTTGTACAGATCGATCTTCCCTCTAGGTTCTTCCCTCTAGGTCCGATCAGCAATATTGTACAGATCGATCTGCATTCTAGGTTCTTTCCTGCTAGGCCTCGATCTTGTACAGATCGATCTGCATTCTAGGTTCTTTCCTGCTAGAATATTGTGTTGTTTGTCCCTGCACTTGATTCGATAGTTGCTGATGACGATCTGAATACTGCTAGTTTTTGATGATGCTAGTTTTTCTTTTATATATGCTGATCCTAGATATGTGCTGATCCTAGATATATGCTGTACATATCGATGATGCTAGTAATTTATTTTTACAGCCATTGCAATGGAAGACGATGGATTTTTGAGTGACATTCTTCGCAATGGAGTTCACAACGAAGATGATGGTGAACTTGCTGGTATCGACGACATGGAGATTCCGATGACCCAAGAAACGCAGTTTGCCGATGTGGAAGAAGTGCAGGCAAGTCGCGGGCGAAGGATCTCGTCTCGCGCGGAGGAGAAGACGAATCGCGCGAGCCTTCTGTCCAGGAAAGTGAAGGGGCCATCAAATTTTGTGACATGTGGGCCACCAAATTTCAATTTGCCAAGCCCAAGATGCCAAACTGTTGGAGAAGCCTCCTTTTCTCACTTGGCATTTGAGTTTTAGACTTGGCAAAATAAGAGATTTGCCAAGTGGAAGATACCAAACTGTTGGAGTTGCTCTAAGGAGGGTTACATGAGACGTGTGTAGGAGAGAAGAAAGAGTAAGAGGACAGATATATAATCTATTGGAAATAAGGTTTTTGGTTTGGCTTTGCTAGCAAGTCTTGAAATTATCTTTGAAAGAAAACTTGACTTGAGATTTTAAAACAAGTTTTAAAAAAGGGAAGTTTGACTATGATTTATAGGTCCTGAGTTTTTTAGGGGTGGCAGGGCGAAACCAAAATCCAATGCCCTTATACACATGTAAACTAAATGCTTATATATGTATTATGCAAAGCAATATTCCTATGAAACAATTCATACATACTAGATTACCTTAAAAATGTTTATATATTGAATTGTATATGTTGTGTTTTTACTCCGAATGCTGTGCAACACAATCACAGCAAAAACAAAAATTTTTGCCCAACTATTTAGAAAAAAACTAGCCATTTTTCTAGAATAATGAGTATATGAAATAAATGTGCACAATTGCACTTGCATCACCTTCAAATGAGCAAAAGCAAGGAATAATATTATTAATTGGCAATTATGCTTCAGTCATGTAATGGTGAGGCTGTGATGACACTCCTATTGTCCTACATCTAGTAAAATTCACTATTCATCCACCAATGTAATCATTTTGGGGTGGTTTTGTGGAGTTAGGATAGCGGATATAGGACTTTGGACTTTGGACGTGTACATTCGGTTATACAAAAGCTACACGCTATGCGGCTACGCCATGCCTCGTTGGAGGACGACGAGGCGAGGAGACGAGTTGATCACAAGTTCACAACCGCGAGTGGCACCTATTTATTGTTGTGCCTTTGTTGGTGTAGATATATATGGGGTGGGGCCCCATGGGATTTGGTGCTCGGAGAGGCCGCCCCGCTTGCCCGCCCTCAAGGTTGACCCTTATGATTTATAAGAAGGCACACGATCAAGTAATATAAAAATTTAAAAGCATGTATTTCGGTGAGTGAAGACACATATCGGCGCCTAGGATTGCATTACTTGGTTTTCTCCCCCAAAGTTAGAACAAAGTTTAGTTCCCATTTGGGGGTGTTCTTTTTCTAAAAGTTTCTCGAAATGTTGTACACTTTAGCGAGGAGTGATTCTAATTTCTGTCCACAAAATGAATTGAAAACCGATTGAAGCTATAAAAATTGACTTCAAGATTTCTAGCTTCAGCCTTCTGAACATTGTAAGCAACGAAGGGACACTCGTATGGCCTATATATTAATTTCGTAGCTTTCGTATACAAATAGCCCCTATAGCTCAGTGGTAGAGCGTCAGTCTTGTAAACTGAAGGTCCGTAGTTCGATCCTGCGTGGGGGCATAATTTTCTTTTTTTTTTTTAAAGAAATCATATAATTTATTATTATACTATAAGAAGCAACTGCCAATATCATTGCCTGCACCATAAACATTTATTTTAATCGTTCTAAAACAAACTTACCCCTGCACCGATAGTTACATTGCACTGACACACAAGACAATATGCCACAAGTATTCTCTTCATTTAATCATTTTATGTAACGCTGAATCTCGAGAAGCAACTCACAACAGCATTGCCTAGAACATAAACAGCACCAATTTTCTTCATTTTAAACAAGCTTACCCCTGCACCAATAGTTATATTAGTATATTACACTGACATGAAACACACAAGACCTCATCCAACAAGTCAGGACCAGAGGAAATAGATGCTGTAAGAGTATTGAGTCGTTTGTACAATGGTGTATGAAAGCTCGAACGATTGTAACTGTAACACATGCTTATGGGGACAAGGGGGGGAAAAGTCTGGCAGCCTAAGCTTCAGAAATCAAGGTCTACTCAGTTGCTGGAACAAAAAGAATTTAAAAAAAAACTGACAAGATTATAATCTAAGCTTGTTAACAACTGTTTTCTATCCCTCCATCCTCATGGAATCTGACTAAGCCGGTAGTGATGCTATTCTCACACTGGATCTCATCTGTATCATTTAGTGCTGTTACTGCATGTCAAGAAAACAAAGTGCGTTGATTAAACTCCAGAAAATGTTATGTTATTTACAGGAATCAAAACTATATACTACCCACGTTCCAAATTATATGTCGTTTTGATTTTTACTATGTATCTAGACATAGCATATATCTAAGTGCATAACAAAAGCTATGAACCTAGATAAGCCAAAACAACCTATAATTTGGGATGGAGGGATTAGCAAAAATAAGGACATGATCCAGCACACGTTGATTTCCTTAATCAATCTACCATCCTTTCAATGAGAGTGATAGCATGAGCTTATACTATAGTATCGGTGATTACAGTAAATGACAATGTACACAGACCTTTGGAAGAAGCCTTGCTGATCGTCTTGGTAGTTTAGAAGTCTTGACCTTAGCGGAAGCACTTCGTAAGCTAAGTTGTATATTTCTGGGAGGTTCAGTATAGGCTGGCGGTGTCATACTCTCTAACTCCTCAAGCTCCTCAGCATCATTCTGCCCCTTTTTGTCCTTAGAATCATGACTTTGAGCTGACCTACAGAAGAAAGGAACCCTTTAGGCATGCAACTAGTATTCCAAAACAGATGTATGAACAGTGTTTATAGGAACATACTCTGTACCGAACTTTGAAGTCAGGGAATTAATAGCGTTGTCCTTCAGGATGATAGAAGTAAGTTAGTAAATTGCTCTGGAGACACCAAGATCTATCATTATATAATAGCAAGCATAACAACCAAAACACCATAAACTAGGCAAAAGAAAGCAGTCTGACAATAAAACACCTTTCATCATGCACTCAAAGCATCACACCATCATAAATCGAACAGGGAGTCACATAAATGGAATGGCATATCAAAAATGGATTTTCCCCCCAAACATAGTCAGCACAAGATAATGTAATAAAATAAAAGTTGGCACTGGAGGTTCATAAATCTACTTTCTTAAATCGGTCATGGCTTTTGGAATGTATAATGTGCTGTAAGTTTTGCCAGTCAGAGTACACAAAGGCATTGGTAACTAATACCAAAAATGCCAGCTAAGGAGGTCAGTGGAATATCAATTACCAAATAAGCAGGTTTGCAGTTGCAGAGCTAAAAGTGGGACATGTAGACTTTGCCATGGACCAAAATAATATATTTACCCAGCTTTCCTTCTCTTCCCCTTTTACTACAAAGTGCAAACCAGTAAAATTAGTCAGTCATGCATTTACTATTTTTCGTAAGAGCAGACACTATAACGAGTTGAAATGATCCTCACGTCCATGACTACAGAAAACAGACAACATCTTAAGATTAGTTGAATATAGGCAAGCATGTAGTGACCTATTTGTGTTTCTAAACAGTATAGGAAAAAAGAGATATAGGAAAAAATTTATTACATGTGTTAGGTGGTTTAGCTAAACCGGAGGAACTCACTGCACCGAGTGTTAGGATGACGCAGTCATTTTAGCAAGTCAGAACAAAGTCAAAGATTGTGGCTTAAAATAACAGTGCATGCAAGGTTGATCTAGTTAATAAAAGGACATTGTCAATCTTGGAGCTCCATTATGTTACATATTTGAAGTCCATCCATTTATTTTCCAAATTCATATTTTTATTTTTTATTCATAAATTTTGCAACCAAACCTCTAATTATAAATATAGAGTACGTTAGGAACATTGCCAGAACCTCCAATGCGGCACTTTTTACTGTTTGTGGAAAGCAAAATATATGTGTCACTTTGACTAAATTATACACAAAAATCTATTATCTGATTATCTCAAACAGAATGAAGTCAGTGAACTATATATTATGAATTTAGCAACATCAACCTTATGATAAGTTATAGAGAATGTTTTTAGGCTGTTATAATGATCAAAGCCAAAAAGGTTCAACTTAGAACAAAACCTAAATGGGCTTATATTTGGGACCAAAGGTAGCACGGAGTTGATCCCATCAGTCTCAGAGTTGGGTATGATACAAGACTAAAGTAGCACTTGACTAATCGCCAATTTACCGATATATGAAATCCCTGATGGAAGCTTGCCTAGGGTGCTTAGTTTACACTTTTTGCTCTTCCATCCTACTTTCTAATTAAACATCATGCAGGATCTTGGAAGAGAGTAGATCTCCAAGTCCATGTTCAGCAAGCATAAGTCATGAGGGCCTATCTACACACACTGCACCTTATTTAGGGAAAAATACAGTAGGGTTACACGCTGCACCCTTAGAAGGCAAGCATGCTGAGAAGACTGGTTCTTGTGCAGAACTTGGAAACAATTTTTCATGGCAGTGTTCCTAAACGCTGTTGCTTAAAGGTTTACAGAACCAATTCATCTTGGAGATCGTGAAACTTGGGTGACATCAGAATCCCCTGGCTCAAGAGCAAATCAGCAAGTTCATGTTACTTATTCAAACCTTGTGGATATTACAAACAGTTGAATTGGTCGCGAAATGTTTTGGCAAGTGATGACTAATGTGCCAATGAGGTGGTGCTATTGTGTCCTACTCAATAATGAGTAATCTGACAACATTGTTGTCACGGTAAACTTCCATGCTTTGATTAAGTCAATCAGAATTTCAACATAATTGTGGTTCAATTTCTAGTCACGGATCACAATATCAGAGCTGCATGGGGAACTCAGGGATAAGTTTATGACTGCTTGAGTTCTTTTGACCCAGAGAAACTAGTGTATGAGTGTGTTTGGATGGTTGCCTGGAACAGCCCCAGCTCGGACAAAATTTGGTGGTTGGCCATGGGCAAGGGCGTCATTTGGATAGCAATACAAATCTGAGAGGACCCAATACAAATGATGGCATTTGATTCAAGCGTAACAAACAATGGCCCATAGCTATTTGTCCAAACTCCAAAACATCTTCCAACATCTTGGAGCCTGAACTGCAATATGTACTAGAATAGAATCATGAGGTTTGCATCCAACCATATATACAGTGAAATATGATAACTGAACCTTAAATTTTGAAACAATAAAAAAAATCGCCCACTTGACCACTTGCTGGCTGCTAGCAGAAACTAGAAAGGGACTGAAGCAATAAGGGATATAGGATGAACTGATAAACCATCATGGTAAATTACATCCAAGACAGCATGCTCCGAGAAAACCAGGAGAACAAGCTAAAGCATGGCTGCTTAAGAAACACTAAGAAACACATAGCATAGCATAGCATTTGTTTGGTCCCTAAAAGAAGAATAGGCATGCGTACGGTGAAGGAGGCCCTGACTGATGAGGAATGGATTGATGATATTTGAGTTGAACTACCTGTAGAAGCTTCGATGGAATATCTAGAATTATGGGATATAATATCTAATGTTGAGCTACATGAAAGGACACAGGACAAACACTGGAGACTTTCAGCTTCAGGAGAATACACGGCAAATCCGATGGTTCAGCTTGGGAGGACTGGTGGAATACACGGCAAATCCCGATGGTTCAGCTTGGGAGGACTGGTGGGAAAAGGAGGAAGCAGCTACAACTGGGGATGTAAGATAAGGCTTAAACTCTATCATCATCCTTGGCGCCTTAAGCATCTGACTGTGTCTTCAATGGGGCTGTACCAAACATTAACACAGCCCTGAGTATAGGGATGAAGCTCATTGGTGGTGTTTGCCAGGAGCTAAGGGTCTTTCCTTGCTCACTGCTAGGGGCTTTTAGTTTCTTGGCTCGCTCAGTCGTTGTATAGTCAGATTCAGGTGATGAAAGTATTATAAAACAGGGAAAGGTGTGGTGGGGTATGTGAGTGTGTTTGGGTCTATGTATGTCTCCTTTTCTTCTACTAATACAATGATACGCAGCTCTCCTGCGTGTTTGAGAGAAAAAAAAAAAAGCATTTGTAGCATCCAATACAAACACATTTTCCTTAGCCAAAGTAAGGCATATCAAATTATGTAACTACATCAAGTCAAGTATAAGAAATTACCGAAGCAGCAGAAGATGTTGGATGTGTGTGATCCAAATTGCCAGCAATAAAATGACCAGCAGAACTAGCAGGCGACTGGGCATCTGTAACTGGCAGTTTTGCTACTGCCTTACTGGCTAGTTGACAAGAAATGGACAATGTGTCATCACGAACTATATTTTCTTCCACTGCCACTGCCTTAACAGGTTCATTTTCAATTAGGGTTTCATGAGTGCCAGAGTTGTGAGCAGGCTGATCTCTAGCGGGAACATCTCCAGTTTGTTTTCCTGAAGATTTTGGACAGGAGTCTTCATTGGATTCACTTCTAACCCCATCCCCTGACAAAAAGGTAGATAAATTGTCTGTATCAGCAACTGAAACATTTGGGGTGAAACAAATCTTGCAAAAACTTTGGTTTTACCGTGACTCGTTGTGAATTTATTGCCAATTGGTTGCACTGAAGCACAAACTGTCGGTGCAGTGATTTTTTCAGACTGCATAAAGACATCAGCAGGTTCTGGAGGAAGCACCTCGTTATCCAAAGCGCCCGGCATATCAGATATCACATTGTTCTGAACATCGGCTGTTAAACATGAAGAAGATACCACTGGAGCACCCTCCTGATACCCAGAAAGTTCAACTGGGGTACCAGCCACTGTAGACGTGGATGACACTGAGTTCACAGTAGTCATATCAACTGGATAGAGCACTGAACGGGAGTCCTCACCAACATCTGAAGCAAGTGATGAATCAGTGGAAGGAATGATGTTCTCAGCCCCGTTGTTCTGAATGTCAACAATGATATTTTCAGACGGTGAGGCAGTGTTATGATCATCCTTAGTTGCCAAACTGCTAATGAAGGTAGAGAAATTCCCATGTTCAGACAGAGGGGTAATGCGCATTTCTGCCATGAAGTTCTTGGCCCATGTTGCTGGACTGGAGTTCAGATCAACAACAAGATCAATGCCCTCATCTGACATTACAGAAAATTGAACAGGAGTAGCATTTGCTGATATATTATCAGACAGCCGACAACCCTTATCTGTGTCATCATTCATATGGTCAACTGGAGTGGAAGCCTGAACATTACCATTAGAAGGATGTTTTTGAAGAATAGGGGGACAGATTTGATCAATTATATTAGCAGGTGAACAATGATGTTTGCCAACAAATTCTTCATTTGTTGTCTTAGTTGCAATACCCACATCACTTTGGGGCTGCAAATTACGAGCAGTCCCCAGGTCAGAAGATGGATGGCCATGACAGTCTGGTCTTCCATGGTTCATAGAAACTGGAGTTATACTCGTGCCAGTGCCAATCCCCTGCTACAGGATAGCGAAAAAAAGGATTATAAAGAATAAATCAATAAGGAAAAACAGTATAGCTGCAGGTTTCATGCAAAAGAGTTATTTATGTAATAACAGATGAGCCCATTAGTAATAATAATAATAGGTATTAATTTTTCATGGGAAACAAGAAAAGAAAAACAATGGTTAAAGTTTCTTGCCTTTTTAGATGTTTCATCAACAGGTGTCTGATTTCTTTTTTTATGCTTTGCGTGCACAGGTGGTATACCATCATCCCTGCCACTGTATGGGCCTCTTTTGTTGTTAACAAGGTTGCCTGCAGTTAATTAAGGTGTCACTTATTCCTAAAGCATCATCTTTCAGAGCAAATCCGACAAAATAAACCATTGTGCAAACATAAACAATCCGCCAACTAAGTTTAACATAAAATTTTTCTGTACATACGTGTGGATCCTTCTTTCGTATTTGCTAATTGGACAGGAGGGGCAGCAGGAGCCTGTGTAGAATAGAACAGTTACATCCTTTCAGATTCTGAATTTAAATAGGTGATGGAACACACATACTTGTGGCAAACTCTGAAGTAAAAGTAATAAAGTCCAAACATAACATATATGCCTACCTCAAGCAGCGAGGCGAGCGAACTTGCTAACTGGGTGTGGGCCCTCTTATAAGGAAGGCTATACCTTTTGCACAAACATTGGAGCTCAGAGTAACTGAGACTGAGGAGATGTTTTTTGCTCTCTTCGTACCCCATCGGATTGGCTACTGAAACCAAAAAAAACATTACAACATGAGAGACCACCTCATTCCCATCCATCCATGGCACAAAGATATTTATTGCACAAGAGGAAAAACTTGTTAGTATTTGCCGGGGCATTAAAAGTCACACGCCAACCATCAGGCAACCGTTGCGAAATCAGAAACAAGGGCTAGGATCTCTGAAGCATACGAAAGCACAACAATCGCACACAAACAAGCTCAGCATTCGGCTCGATGCGAAAGTAGAAACAGAGTACACCACATGACACCGGAACAAAACAAGGACCTCCCTGATTTACTCATCTCAGTACCCACAACAAAATAAATAGGATAGGAAACAAGACAACCGGCAAACACCTACAGTACAAAATACAGCACCAACATTACAAGCACTGCACCATCCTGATTTGCTCACCAAACAACCCAGGCAGGGTATAGCTGAGGAAAGGAAGAGAACCGGGGTAAGTAACATAGGACATAACAGATAACACCACAGCAGAACGATGTAGTAATTCTCTCCATCACATTCCCCCATCGAAGGTACACCGTCATAACTGTAAGAGATCTTACACGTTGCAAGGTGCAGTCGCGCACAAGCAACTAACTAACGAATCGCCCGAGGTTTTGCTACGGAGCTCGGGGGGCTGGGGTGGGTACCAGATTCAACATTCAAGCAAGCAGAGAAGCCACCACAGGCCAGACCCACGACGTATCCACAAGAGCCGCCGGAACCAACCAGCCAAGCTCGCACAAGCAGCGGCGCAAGCGCAAGCGCGGGTTACCGCGGCGGCACAATCCTAAGCGGGCGCCGGGAGGCGGGAGCGCCGCGCGGCAGGGGCCGGCCGTCGTGGCGCCAGCCGCCAGGCCGCGGCGGCGTCAAATCCAAGCGGGAGGACGTGCGAGAGAGCGGAGAGAGGAGGGCTGGGGCGCCGGGATACTCACCACAGCGGAGGCGGAGGTGGACGTGGCCGACGTGCGGCGAGGCGAGCGGCGCCGAGGTCCTCGGCAGCAGCAGGGTTTCGAATTGGGTCGGTGGATTGGGACTCGGGAGAATTTTTTGGAGGCGGTCAGGGTGTGGAGATCGGGACAGGCAGAGGCCTTCCCACGCGCCTGCCACCCCGCACTGGCCGCGCTGGTGGCTGGTGCAGAGCAGAGCTGCTGCTGGATGCAGGAGGATGCTGGAGCCTGGAGCGAGCAGGCTGCGCAGCCGTAGGAGTAGGTTTTTCTCCGTGGGCGGGGGCCGGGCGCGCGGGCGGGTCTGGGCCGGTGAAGCTGGATCTCGATGAGCCCCGTCGGATGGACCACCGCTTGGGCTTTTTGGACTCTAACAGCGAGCCCATCGCTGGAATTTGAATTCTGATGGTGGGACCTTTGGTTCAGCAAAACCAAAATAAACTTAAGACATGTTTGGATTAGTTGCTATTCCAACTAAAATTTAGGTGAAAATTTAAGTGACTAAACTTCAGGCGACTAAAAGTTTATTCGTGCGGGGAACGAACGGTAGCTTGTTTGGTCGAGTCCTCCAGGTGTGAGGCCGGCCACCCGGGTTCGAACCCGAGGCCCCGCGCGTTTAAGCCTTCTTAAGGCTGGGGAGTAGCGCCCCCTTCATCTAAAAAAAATAAAAAAAAGTTTAATCATGTGCTCTTTGGATACATGGACTTGTGAGGAATGGTCTGTAACTAAACTTTAGTTAATGTCGCCGCCCTTTATCAGGAACTCCTCTCCTCCTAACAGACTATCTTGCTAGTGGACCGAGAAGAGGGGACAAATCCCTTTTTCTTTGTAATTTTAGATTAGGCTTATATCCTCGTTGATTTAGGTTTTAATTCTAGTGTAATCAGTGAGGTGGTGACGAGCGAAGATGGTACTTTTAAAATAACAAGGGGCAGTGGTTTTCCATGAAACACATTGAGGCTGTGACTCGTGAGTTGATCGGAGTTGACTCATTTTTTTAGTGTCATTTTGTAAAATATATATGGACCTAGATGAGAACTCGGGATAAAAGTTTGAGGACGCCGGTAAAATTTACTCTTTTTTTTATGATAGTTTCCGTTTCGCATCGACGGGCACAATTGGGCCCAAAGTGTTATGTCAAAGCCCTGAAGGCCCACTTCTCAGCGACCCAGCAGTCCTCAGTCCCTCAGCGACTCTGGGCTCTGGCCTGCCTCCACTCCACTCTCTCCCAGTCCCCAGGTCCTCATCGACCTCCTCTTCCCCCTCGGTCTCCCCAGATCTCCCACCGGAACCCTACCCGAGCACCAGCCATGGCGATCGCGGCGCGCGTCCTGCGCCGCCTCCCGCTCCCCCTCACCCCCTCGCTCGCCCGCTCCTTCTGCGCGGCGTCCCCGGCCGCCGCCGCCGCCCCGGCCCCCGCCGCGGCGTCCGCCAAGGTCGCTGACCGCATCGTGCGCGTCCTCGCCATCGATCCCGACGGGGCGCGCCGCGAGGTGGTGGGCCTCTCGGGGCAGACGCTCCTCCGCGCGCTGGCCAACGCGGCGCTCATCGAGCCGGCCTCCCACCGCCTCGAGGACATCGACGCGTGCTCCGCCGAGTGCGAGGTCCACATCGCGCAGGAGTGGCTCGACAAGCTGCCGCCGCCGTCCTACGAGGAGCGCTACGTGCTCACGCGCGCGTCCAGGAACCGCGAGCTCAACAAGCACGCGCGCCTGGGATGCCAGGTCGTCCTCGCGCCCGAGCTGCAGGGGATGGTCGTCGCCGTCCCCGAGCCTAAGCCGTGGGACATCCCGTAATGGCCTGCCGAGCCTAAGCCGTGGGACGTCCCGTGATGGCCTTTGACGCTGTGAGCCTTCCTTCATTCCCCTGGCTCGGTCAAGCTGTGCCATCATTTCCTTTTATGTTACGGATTTGATGAAGAATAATAACGATTGATGAGCAAACCTTGGCATTGGTTAACTTTTGTTCCTTTGAATATGGAGTATGTGAATGCTGTAATGTGGAATCCCTTTGCAATTATCGCAGTTTAATGTTTCATGCTTTGAAGGTGAATGGTTGATCTAGTCTTTTCATTGCCATCTTCAGATGAAAATGCTGAACAATAGCAATTGTAGAATACAAAAATCGGTCTTATATAAGCATGTGCCTAAATGATCTTCTATATTCTTTCAGAGTTCTTGATGTACCTGCAGGATACTACTTATATGTGTAGAGCTGCCAAACTGAAAATCATTTGATGCCCTTAGTTCTGGTTTATCTGCTTTTTTTCTTGTGTGTGTGTGTGTGTGTGTGTGTGTTGGGGGGGGGGCGGCAGTTCTGGTTTATCTGCTATCTAGCACTTAATGGCTGTTATCATCAATCAAGACCCAACGTAATGCAATTCACATAAGCTTATTAAAGTTTCAAAATGTTTAGTCCACAATATCCAACTGGTCTTATTTAACAGGATTGCATAGGCATTATGTTTAGAATATTATGTAATGGAGTTCAACATTCTTTCAACTAGAATTGTTTGCCTGTCTTTCTAATTTGGTTTTACAGTTGGTCAAAGAACTTTGCCTGTGGCAGTTGACCATGTTCTTTTGGATATTCTAGGTTGAGTTGTTGTTTACCGCTATATCCAAGAAGATTACTTTGGCCCCATTTCCTTCATTGCAATTGCATGTTACCACACATTCTCTGAAAGGAAGGTCAACATTGCAGGATCATACTTTTGGATCTTTCTTTTCCTTAGTCTTTGGTTGTGCAATCTGCCTTGACACGAATTCCCCCATTCGAATGTTGTGTTCAGAGTTTTGAAGGTAGGAACTTTGTATTGCCTTGATGATGTTCTATCCACAGAACTTCAAATAGCTGTCACTGAGCGTGTTTTGCTCGTCACCTCAATTGAAATAAGTTCTTTGAATGTCGAAACGAGTTGTTGTTTAGCTCTGACGTGATTTGAAGAACATCTCTGAGTGCCTGGAGGTTGAAAATGACAAATAGAATGAGATGTTTGAGCTTATCAGCCTTGAATGTCTCGTGCACATTCTGGGAACTTTGTTCCCAAACGAGGAATAGGAGTATCTTTGGAACATCATTCCAACTGCAGTGGGAAATCAGAAATGATCCGAATCAACAGTATGAAATGGAGGAACCAAACCTTTTCCATAATCCAAATCAAAGTTACAAAGTGGAGGAACCAAACCCCACTCATGCATTAGGATTCTAACCATGCTTTGTCTGTGTAATTGCTATATAGATACTAGATGAAAAACATTATGAGGAACGACGAAAATAGGTACCCCTTCTGCCCTTCCACGTTGTCGTTCCTCAACCCCAACGTTTCAGGAAACTGGCCGTTAAGGTTTTGATTGTATACTGCCTTTTTTTCTTTTGAGATTATATACTGCCTATCTTCCTGAAGAGCAGTGGACTCACGCTAGATATATACAGTACTGTGTAGTATTATCACATTATTAATTAATTTTATTTTTTTATTCAATTCAGCTGATCGCCATCGAATTTTTCATTTTCTTTTCGGATGGAGCAGAACAGCAGATTCCATTAAACTTGACCCCTATGAATATATAGAGACAGAACTGAGAAGGTCAGGTCATCAATCTATCCACATGGAAACGTCATCTTCAATTTGAACCTTCATTCAGTCTAGCAGATGGACTGCTCTGCAACTTGCATCTTCAGCTGCAGCCACAGCTGTCTAGCATACTTTCATTTGAGGAGATGGCCATCGAGTTACTTCATACTCGATCCGTCGATCGAGAGGCTATCTCTAACGATCAGTTGAAAGACAAACTGCTATGATGCTTTCAGAACTTTGGAATTTGGACTCCCAACAACGGCAGAAAGTAAAACTATTAGGGCATCTCCAGTCATTGAGTCGGTTCAACAAATAAAAAATGAGTTTGTCGAAGAGAGAGAAGTCCACATCGGCCAAAAACTGAATCACGGAGAAATCAACTCAGTACCTCTCCAGTGGTGTAGGACCCACATCGACTCATCCTTGCCTTTCCATCTACGGGCTGCTTCCTCTCTTTCTTGTAAAAATCGTTCTACCGATGGCCCACACGGTACAACCGATTGATTTTTTTAATTGGAGAACAACCAGATGAACCGATGCAAGATCTTGCATCGACTCTTCTCTCTCTCCTCAATGAGTCGGCATTCTCCAGTGATAAAAGTCGACTCATCAGGTTCCACGTCGGAGCATGAGTCGGTTTGGGAAAGCCACTGGAGAAGCCCTTATTGCTTGATTCTCAATAGGCACCTAGCCTCCTAAGAGCATCTCCAGCAGTAGGAAAAAAACCTCAACCCCAAAACTAGTTATTCGGGGATCTATAATTTTGTTTTGATGGTTTTAAAAGGCTTCATCTCCAACCGAACGAGGAAATCTTACCCCCAATATCTCTAGCATGTGGGGCCAATTTATCATTGACACACTTCTAATTTTTCTCTCCCCACTCATTCACTAAATGCTACGATCCTTTCAGAACTGTGGAGTTTGGACTCCCAACAACGGCAGGGTGACAAGTACAGTATACACTCCACAGCTTAAAAACTAAAGAACCTCTACTGGCACCTGTTCTTAGCAGGCTACCATGCATGAACAGAGGGAATGCAATGAAACAAAAACAATAACACCGCCAAGTCAAGATAGCAAGTGAAAACCCAGATCGTCCAACAAGAAAATGCAGGTTACAATAACACCGCCAAGTCAAGATAGCAAGTGAAAACCCAGATCGTCCAACAAGAAAATGCAGCTTCGTATCAAAGCTATATGACTGCAGACTTTACCACACCTGCAGAAAGTTGTGGCTTGCGCAGAAAACACCATATAACCAGAATTAGTAGGTTCAAATAGATAGATAGATATCTGGCGATAACGGGAGCCAAACAACATCATGATGTTTCTCCCATTGCGAGCTGTGATGGCTGTTCTTTCCATTCACATGCTTGCCTCCTTATTCAGAAGTCGATACCCAGCAAGGATACAACATCAATGGTTCAGTGGATACATGCTGCTCTCCTAGTCTTCCCTTGCCTTCTGCTGAAGCTGAGACAACATGTTGGATGCCGCTGAGTCTCGTGCCTCATGAGGGGTGACCTTCATATCACCATTTGCATTCAAGTTGAAATCTGGGCCCGCAAGGTGGACACTGGCCTGGTACATATCTGCCACATGTAGGAATGAAAAGCTATGAGAAAGATTGCCCAAGCTGGAGTAAAAAGAGATTTCGATTATATTTACCAGAGGACATTTGACAATTCAAATTGTGATTAGGATGTATACGTTCTAAGATCATGTATATAATATAGTATAAGAACAACTTGTGTAAGCACCTATCAGAGTCCAACTTTATAGGTAGCTTTATATGATAACTGTCGTCCACTATATGTGTGTCGGCTTTATAGTGCAAGAAGAGCAGATTGTGAAGCCTAAATCTGACTGCATTATTCTGGTGCCTATATGGTACAAGGACTCCATGCTACAGTATGAACTTGAAAACTCAGTAATAATCAACCACATACCACCGGTAACCGAAGGAAGTACTCTGTATCTTGGAAGAATCCAGTTGCTCGCACGGCATATGTCATCCAGTTCCTGCAATGACTACTGTCAGACAGAGGATTGTAGAGGAAGTCATGATAATAATTTACATCAGATGATGTTTCTTGCCTGGCATCTGTTGCGTAGAAGGATGGCTTCTTTCAGTTTCTTCCTCTTTATGTTCATGGTTTGGCATCCTTCTCCCGAGCCAGTTGGATTGGCAACTTCCATCATCTTCCAACTATTCTCATATTTCTTTAGGATTGACATTACTTTAGGTGTCATCTCTGTTTCTGCACATGGTTTGAAAATGTTATGCGCTGGTTTGATATAACTTGAAGGCAACAATCACACAGTTGAAAAGACATGATATCTGTAGGTCTACAATTATTCTACAGGAATTGAATTTATCTTGCTAGTTATCCTTGGGAGGCTAAATAATGTTTATGCACTTGTATTCTGCAGCCTTGTTTGGATGTGATGGTGACGCCCAATTCCATCATTTGGGACCAAGGTTCACATATATAAATCGAAGCCTAAGAGTACAAGGCCCTTGTGCTATGTTTAGCAATGCTGTGGAATGGAAAGACAAGTTGTTTGCCACAAGATCATTTGATTTCACTGTTATTGTCGATTTTATCTAGATTTAGTTGTGAAAAAGGTAAAATACCTGTCAAGATTGTTTGAATGTCCATTTCGTACTCAGCACTTCGATCTCCAAGCACAAAATGCTCACGGAGCTGAAATGTAGATAGACTAAGATGAGTACACATTAGGTCATCAAGGAAAAGAAGAATTATGATCAACAAGCATCACTGTAACTTCAGAAATCAATTGCAATAAGTAACATACTGTATCATCTCGCATCTTCCTAAGTAATTGCAGTGTTGCATACTTCTGAACATTCATGTTACCTGTGATGCCACCTGAAATGCAATTTGAAGTATACAGATAAAGATTTGGGAGCATCAATATGAAAATAACCAATAATAATAATAAAATAAATTTCTTTTTTCTTGGATAGGATTGTCCTTACCAGACATTTCAGGGACTTTCTCCTTTTGTTTTTTCAAGGCATGGTCGTTAATTGCACGATCAACATCTGGTGTCTGAAAGATAATTAATTCTTTAAGTTGAAGTTTAACACATAAACACGAATATATCAATTATTATTGATCTAGACATCACGCCTTATTTCAATGCATCTTTTTCTCAAGCTCATACAGAGTTCTTTACCAGAATGATATCGTGGGGAACATTTTTACTTTTAGAGTTCTTCTCTGTTCTGTTCTTGTCCATTTGGACACCTGAAAATTAAGTGACTTTATCATAATGATGAGGAGAAACAAAAACGAATCAGTAAAATCGAAGTACTGAAATAATATAAGATTAATAGACTCACTGGATTGTAAGCCTTTTGTGGGGCTCTGACCTTCAGATTTTCTTTTGCAGTTCGTGTTGCTGTCTTTTCTGTTTTTGCTTGTACTACTATCACCGACTGCTTTTACTACCTGCTTATTTTTCTTTGGGGTTGAAATGTCTGAGTTTATTTTTCTCATTTTAGACTTGCTATTACTATTAGCTTCTTGTTCCTTCAAACTTTCATCTATTTCAGAGAGGGGTGAGGATTTCCCATTTTGAAATACCCGCTCCTTTGGTGCACTCAGTGAAGAACCCAAAGGCCAGTCCCTGCAACATGTCAAGGGTAATCTTTAGTCATTAACCTTAAAAGGTTGTAAGAAGACACATTTTGTTATCAAATGTTTCTTGCACAATCAGCTGAAATAAATCTTTATGTATACCTGTTCAGGATGTTTAACAAAACCTCCTTATATGGCAGTAAATGGTAGCAATCAACAACATATGTCGTTCTTGGGCACGGACCACTTTCAAATATAGGACCACTCATCCTGTCAGAGGAAAGGAAGAAATATAATAGGGACAACTTTTACAAATTACTGCGAATGAAACTTGCATATTAACACTAAGCAAAGCAACTCATTTAGGAGGGACAATCGGCAATTATTTCATATACACATGAAACAGACTATCTTGAAAAGGGTGGAAAGAGCTTTAGCAAACCATTGCTGACATTAATCTAAGATATAGTATGCAGTATATACTGTACTTATTTGACTAGGTCTGCAACGTGCAATGGTACAAAGCACAGTGGAAAAGCGAACCTTTGGATCAGGGCATCTAAAGGCATTTCCTTAAGCTTGCTATCGACAGCCTGATCATAGTGCAGAACGAACAGCATGGTTGTTGTCCCTTTCGTACTCAGTGAGTACACCCGATGTTCCTCAATAAAACGCAAATCTGTACGCTTCATACCTATTAATTAAAACAAAATTGTGTGTTTAAGACATACAAAAGATAGGTGCACAAGCATAGAATTTGCAGAATCAATAAAGAAGCACACAATTGCATTGTAAGTTCAAGAAGAAAACCGTAGAAGCATACAACACCAACCTGTTTTGAGCTCCACCTCTGAATATGCAATTTTCTGAAGCACGTACAGTTCAGAAGAAAGTTCCATGGATTTATTACTTGACCCCTGCACCGACAAGTCACTGCCGAGCGAACTACCTAATGCCGTCTTGATATCTTTCTCAAACATCGACCAGGAACCCTTGGTTTCGGATCCAAACTCCAGCAAGCACGCTTTCTTTTTCCGATTGAGAAGCAGAACTGCAACCTTGGCGATCGGCCACCCGCCCATCTCAGGGGAGTCCTTCGTGGGGTCGAGCGCCTCGGCAATGTCGCAGGCGTCAATGATTGCTTTGTCAGTAACCGAGAGTCCCGCTCCCGCTCCGTGCGCCTGGTTCAGGTACATGAGCAGATTTTTGTTGCTGACGGTGAGGGAGGCGGACATGTAGAATCGATCGGGCCTGGCGAACTCGAGCTGCGGGAACTGCTTCCGGTGGTAGTAATTGTACAGGAGAACCGTCGCGTGGACCTGCGCAACAACAAAACCACAAAAATGGCGGCATAGTGAGATAAGTCGCCAACGAGTTACTGGAAAACAGAGGAGAATTTTTTTTTTTAAAAAAAAGTACGTTGCACGTTCTTCGTTAAATGGAAGTGAAAAATTACAAGTTCTTTTTTTTTCTCGAATACGCAAAAGGTTTGCGCATCATTGTATTAAGAAGAAGAGAGTTTTACGATGGTTTTGTCGGGGTGGATACAAATTTGAAACAAAGCCCGCCACCCCAAGACCTCGTACAACACGGACTACTCACGCACTAAACATTTTTGCGCAAGACCGCCTCGACCCACAAGTCGGCGGTGTGCTTGATGTTGCCGAGAACTTGGTGGAGAGTGGCCTCTGCGCCTCCGAAGACCTTGCATTCCTCTCCTTCCGAGATCTCCCGGCGATGACAAAGAAGAGTGAATGCGCCCCACGTCGCTTGACCCCGTGCCACTTCATCCGCCATCGGTCCCACCATTGCTCAATTGACGGGGCTCCAATCCTCGAGGTGTCGGCTCTTAGTGTTGCGAGTACGGCCCACCACACCTGGCGGGAAAAGGAGCATTCGGCGATGATATGGTCGATCGTTTCTGGCTCCTGGTCGCAGAGGTAGCAGTTGTCGTTCGCTTGCAGCCCGTGCTTGTGTCGCCTGTCCGCCGTCCATTGGCGCTTGAGGATGGAGAGCCAGAGGAAGATCCTGACCCTTAGCGGCGCCCACGTCTTCCGATCCTCGCGCACCCCGGATTGGATGGGAACCCGCCAGAGTGCTCGTAGGCGGATTTGGCGGTATACTTGCCGTCGGGCCGTCCACTTCCAAACCACCGGTCTTCCTCGGTGTGAGTACCACCTGGTCAAGTCGTGCCCGAGGTTTAGGTAGTCCGGGCCACCGCGACCGATATCCCCCGGAAATACGTCGTATCCGGGTGCGGCCCGATGGACCCCATCAGTCCCTCGGCGGCGTGGTCCGCGGATGTCCCTTGCGCCGACGTGGTCCATGAGCAACGGCGCGATGTCCGCCACGGAGAGACCGTCGATCCACCTAGCGGTCCCGAGAAGAGGGTGGCCCCGCGTTGCCGATGATCGTGAACGTGGAGGCGCGGAAGAAATCATGTACCTCCCTAGGTACTTTGATCTCCAACCGTGACCGGCGCGGTCCTCGTCTCGTCTTCCGGCCAAAGCCATCTCGATTGTAGGGCTATTGAGGTGCGCTCCGAGGTCCTATCCCAAGGCCGCCCAGGTCGCTTGGTCTCGCACGCGTTGGCCGAGCAACCATGCATTTCCCCTTACGTCACCATTTTTCCCCGTCCAGAAGAACCTCCTGCAAATGCAATTGATCTCCTCAATCGCCCAGGGTGGTAAGCCGTCCGCGATGATGGTATAGATGGGAATCGCGGTGAGGACGGACTTGACCCAGATGAGGCGCCCACTCCTGGCCATAAGGGGCCCGTGGCACGCAGGAAGACGAGCTGCGACCGAGTCTACCGCCGCCTGGTACCTTGCCTTGGGTATCTTCTTGGTGCTTGAGTGGGAGGCCCGAGTAGGTGATCGGGAACTCGGCGATCTCGGCGGCCAATGATTTCTTGACCGGCCGGAGGTCGAGGTCCGGAGGGAAGACCGTCGTGATGGAGCACTTGGAGAGGTTGGTCCTTAGGCCGACGCGGCCCCGAATGACGTGCAAGATCATCATTAGCGCCGCGCTCGCAAAGCACTCGGTGCATGAAGATGATGACGTCATCCGCGTATAGGCTACGGTGGTGCGATGGCGGTTGTCCCGATGGGCCGAGAAGTTGACTCTCCGCCGTCACCATTAGTCCGGCGAACACCTCCATGACGATGATGAATAGCATTGGTGAGAGAGAGTCCCCCTGCCTCACCCCCGGCCTGTGTTTGATCGACCTCCCCGGTCTACCATTCACGAGGATGCGGGATGAGGCGGTGGACAAGAGCGTGGCTATCCATCTTCTCCAGTGTTCGCCGAACCCGAAGGCACGAAGGGTGTCGAGCAGGAACGGCCACGACACTGTGTCGAAAGCCTTGGAGATGTCCAGCTTGAGCAACGCGTTGGGGATCTTCTTCTTCCGTAGGTGCACCGCCGCACGCCGCACAAACTTGAAGTTGTCGTGGATCGTCCTCCCCCGATGAAGGCGTTACGGTTCGAAGAGATGATTTCCTTGAGCCTTGGCGCCCCGCCCTTGCCGCCGCGGCTTGGAGGCAAGCTTGCCGAAGCCGTGGATCATAGTGATCGGTCGTAGTCCGCCGCTGGCGTGGCGGCCTCCGTCTTCTTTGGCGTAGGACCACTAGGGCGTTGTTTAGGCGGCCCGAAGTGTGAACTGTTTCCGAAGAACAGGCGTTTAGAGCTGCTAGGACATCTCCCTTGATGGTCGTCCAAGCCGACTTGTAGAAGGCCCCCGTGAAGCCGTCGGGGTCCGGGCGCCTGTCGGTCGGCATGTCACGCACCACTCTCTCCACCTCCTCCCCTGAGAATGGTAGGTCGAGTGCGGACAGGTCGGTCGGGTTGATGCCAAGGGCAGCGAAGTCGGTGGAGACCTCCCGGGCCGTCCACCCCGAAAACGCTCTTGAAGTGGCTGTAGATCGCCTCCTCAATGTCTGTGGCTGTTGTGCACATGTCGCCGCTGTCCTTCCTTAGGCGAGAAATCCCATTCCTCCGCTTCCTTCCTCGGGCTAGCAGGTGGAAATATTTCGTGTTGGCGTCCCCGTCGGCAAGGAAGCGCACCCGCGCCCTCTGGCGTGCGATGGTTCGTTCGAGCGACGCGAGACCCAGGCACTTCTGCTTCAGCTCCTTGCGTAGCGCGTGCTCTGCATCCGTGAGTTGCCTCCGTTCTGAGACCTGGTCGAAACGGAGGATGAAGGCGCGCGCCATGAGCAGTTGCTCACGAACATTCCCAATGGTCGTCGCCGCCCACCGTTGCGATTCGGTCTTTAGGTTTCGAATAGCGCGTCGAGCCGACGGGGGGTCGGAGATGGCTCCGGCGCAAGTCCACCCCGTGGCAATGGCCTCCGGTATCCCATCGACTTGGGCCAAGGACTCAAAGTGGAACACCGGGCGTGGCGTGGATGGACATGTTCGTCGCCCAGCGGCGGTGGGCGTGATCGAGACGTCCGACGAAAGTGCCTGCAGATGGCAGTCTGGGTGCATCGACTCCCAGTCGAGCGACACCAATGCCCGATCCAGGCGAACCAGCGTTGGCGATCTTCTCTCATTGCTCCACGTATATCTCCGCCCATGCAAGTGAATGTCTAGGAGCTCCCCGGTCGGCCCACCGTCTGCGGAGAGCGGTTCATGTTGCGTCTCGTTGATGTGTCCATTGCTCTTGTCCGCCTCGTCGAGGATGAGGTTGAAGTCCCCGATGACCGCCCATGGCCACAGGCGGCGTCCGACGGCCGCAAGCTCTTCAAGGAACAACTCCTTTTCCTCGTCCTGTTGTGGTCCGTACACCACTGTGAGCCACCAGGGCCCCCGCCCCGCGTCTCGATCGGTGTGTACGCGAACAGTTGCCGAAAAGCATCCGATGTGTACGTCGTCGAGGTGAATGTCTGGACGTTTTCCTGCAAGAAGAATCCCTCCCCGGGTACCATTCGCAGGAACGAACGCGTAGTCAACAAAATCCATTCCCAATAGAGATGATACAAGGAATTGCGGTACAGAGTGGAGCTTTGTCTCTACGATACATGCTATGTGGGGTCTCTCGTTACGCACCATCGTGCGAACGGCATCGCGGGCTATCGAATTTAGCCCCGCGCGTTCCAGGCGAACAATGGTTGTATTATTCATTACACAACACATTCCAGTGGAGGTGACCGGCGCTCAAGCGCGGCCCCCTGGCCCGCGGCGCCTCCGCGGTCGCTGCTGTCTCGCGCCTGCGAACAGCTCGCCCAGCGCCCTGGCGTCTCCTGGTCTCCCCTCGAACATCGCGTCCAGCTTCTGTTGACCCTCCTCTGTAGGCTCTGACTCGATGAAACCCATCTTCTGCATGGCGATGATCTCGCCCCTCTTCGCCACCGGGTACTTGGAGAGGGGGTTGGCGGCGATCCGCCTGCTCCGTGTAGGCAACTTGATGGAGCCGGAGTCAGCCACCCTGGTCGGAAGTAGAGGGGAGGCCGCCTTGTGAAAGACGCGCTTGGCGAAGTTCTTCAGCCGCCCCGTGAAGGAGCCGTCCTTGTCCGGTGTGCCCGTCTCATCAGTCGGCGAGGACGACCGCCTGAAGACGGGGGTGGAGAATCCCGGCGGTGCCTCGTCGTCGAAGGCCGCGACCCCGGACGGGCTACCTGATGCCCCGCACAGGTAGGCCCTGCCCAGAGCCGATGGCTCCTCCGCCACCTCTCCCATGGTCCTTCGGCGTGACACGGGCGACTCGGAGCTCCCCGCTCGGTCGGCCCTGCCCGCCGGGGTACCCAACGCCGGCTGTAGCACTGCAGGTAAGTCGACGTCCAGAGCGACTGCCCCGGGGTGCTCAACGGCCCCCGCCGGAGTGCCCCCCGGTGCGTCGTGGTCGTCGCGCAGAGGAAGGGAACCCGCGTACGCCGCCGTCCACCCCTCGTCAGCGTCCGCCAAGGTATCCCAGCTTGGAGGGGTGAAGTGCTGCTCCGCCGCGCGCAAGTAAGCGCCTCGGACGAGGAATCCCGGCGGTCCATCATCACAGAGTTCGTCACCCCAATGGTTGAGGAGGGCCAGAGTGCCCTCTCGTGGAAGTGAAAAATTACAAGTTCTTCGTTAAGTGGAAGTGGAAAATTACATAGGATTCGCAAGTAATACATAGATTACTAGCGAATCCCACAAACACAAACATACAACAACAAAGACGCGAGGGGGAAGCTCCACCATACAACCCAGCAAGCTGAACATAATAAAAGAAAACTCTACGATAGGCAACAGGGTAGTGTAACCGCGGCGACGACCACGACGGCCAAGCATCCGCCGGAACATGGCAGCAAAGCATCGCCAGGAGCACAACCATCGATCAATCGATGCGGCAAGGTCCGCGGATGGGGCTGTAGCCAAAAGCAGAGGAGAATCCCAAAAGCCCCAAGCACGAAACAAATAAGCCGCAGTAAGCTCCATGACGGCGCCACGAGGGAAGCTGCAGCTCGATCGGCAATTGGAACAGCAAAAAAAAAAAAAAAAATGATCAAACACTAAGCGGAACGGAACAGTGTCATGGATCAGCTGTAGAAGCCGCGAATTCCGAATGCCGCAAGCACGTACGTAGCACGCCGAGCTACCCCAATCCACCCCCGGAACGAATCGCACGGCGAGGTGGTAGCGCAAGCGCCACGTTCCGTTCCTCTTCCTCGATCGACCCCGTTCCACCCTCTAGAAAACCCCACCGCGCGCAAGCGGGCCACGACTGACGAAACAGGAGCCACAAGCTTGCTCACCTGACGCGCCACGGCCTCCTGGGTCTCGGGCGACAGGGCCTGCTCCCGGGCGACCTGGCCGCGCGGCAGCACCGGCACGACGAGGTGCTCCACGAGCAGCTCCAGCGCGTCCTCCAGCTGCACCACCTCCTGCTCGCTGCCGCCACAGGCGTCCTCCATCGCCGGAATGCGAGCAGCGTACGTCCCGCGCCGCCTCTAGGGTTAGGGTTTCGCGGCGCGCGGGGGCTGGGGTTTCTGGCGAGGGGCAGGCGGCCGCTGTTCCGACGAGCGCTGGGACTGGGAACGGCAGAAATGGAAATGGAAGGCGAGGCGCGCCGTGGGGGGTAAATGGAAAACGAAAGGAAACGGTGGGTGAGCGGAGAGGGCAGGGGAGCGAGATCTGCCGTCCAACACGGGGCCTGGTGGATCGGGACCGTCCGAGGCGGCGTCACGAGGAGTCGGCCGCGGCTGGCTGGCTGGGCTCTGCTTGCGACGTCACCCTCGGTCTTGACTGGGATTCTACTGGGAACAGGCTTTTTGTCTGAGATGCCGCTCCAGGTTCCACACATCATCATTGGACGGCAGACGGTTCAAGTACAGCGGACGGGCTGGCTGGGGCTGCTCAGTGACAGAATTACTCCCTTCGTTCTAGTAAAATATATAAGCGACGTTTTAGGTTTTACTTTGACTCCTAATGCTGCTATGTGACAGAATTACTCTCTTCTTTCCAAAAACAAGTGACATTTTACTTTGACTCCTAATACTTGTTGAGTGTTTATCTGATTATTCAAAATTTTACATAAATATTATCTACTTTATTATGGCTAATTTATTTATCATTAGAGATGTTTTAATAATAATTTATTTATTTTATATTTTATAAAAAAAAAATAGGACAAATGGACAAACAAGATGTCTAGAAGTAAAAACTGTTACTTGTTTTAAGACAAATGGATACTCATTTGCAGCGCTAACACACGTTCTCGACATGCTCATGTGTCATTGGAAATTAACGACATAGATTGTGGGGATGTGAGGGGACGAGTGGTGACACATGTCACTAGGGGTTATGAGGGCGAGTGAATTTGTATAAGGTTTGGGATATCAAATGACACAAGTTTAGACCATTCTCAGCTGGAGTTTCATTTATATTTAATCAGGTGGCACATGGATATTTATATAACATGACATCATTTTTTAGAAGAGATAAAAGGCTCGATTTTTAACTCAAGTTGACTCATGAAATGCTATGGGATGCCTTTGAAATAGTATAGTTGAACTTTTATATTGACAATAGTTGTTTCAATCATTCTTTTCACATTTTATTGACGTTGTCCTCTTAACAAATGACGCCATAAAACTCTATACTGAAAACGGTCTCGGTGTTTAATACACCAGTAGTAAGCCTATGATCACTTTTCAAGTCAACAGGGGGCCGTCCGTGGCGGTTGGCCTTCAGCTGGCGAAGTTACGTGGTCCTGACTGGATTCTACTGGGAACACTGAACATGCTTTTTCTCTGAGTTGCCGCTTCAGGTTCCATCGATCATCATTGGACGGGCTCAAGTACGACGAACGGGCTGCTCTGCCTCTGCGATGCCTGGCTTTTGAGTTTAAAAAAGATTATAGTACTCCGCGCTAAGAGCATCTCCAACAACTTCTCAAATCCACTTGGTATTCTTATTATTTTTGGAAAAACATAAAAATACATCTCCAACAATTTGATAAATCCACTTGGTATATTTCCCAACTTGGTAAAAAACGTCACCACGCGCGGCGTAGACTTTGTATCGCGGACGCCGTCTGTTGCATGCGGAAAAGAAAAGGTTGCATGCGGAAAAGAGAAGAAAGGAGGCAATCACTGCAAGGCAGGCTCACCCCTCGGAAAAAAAATCGCCCGGCCTCCTTTTTCCACGGCAGCAAATCCTCCAATCCCACCCTTCTATATTTAGAGCCCACCAATTCTTTGAGCCTCTTTCTCGCTCCTGCCAACACTCATGCAATTATTTGGTTTGTTTGTTTCAGCTCATCTCTTATTTATCAGTCACTAGAAACGTTTGTTTGCTGCTACTGCTTTCCAATTTGAATAACGAGATTTATTTGGGTGGTCATATATTTATATGAGTGTTGAAATCATATATTTGTGCATGCTAATGTTGCCGTGAATGTGCATGCTACTGTTGCCGACATTCATACAAATCTGTTGCCTGACAACCTGACAGGAACAGGAAGGACGGGAAGAGTCGCGAGTAGGGGAAAAGTCACGCTGAGTTAGAATGGGCCCTAGGCGAGCCTAGTTTTTTTTTTTTAATTTTACCAAGTTAGAATACTAAATTGTTGGAGATAGGTCTTTTTTGACTTGCCAAATTAAATAGCAACTTGTTAAAACTCAAGATTTGGCAAGTGATTTTTACCAAGTTGTTGGAGATGCTCTAACAAAGATCTCTAGCGCCAGGAGAAAAATCTAACCCCAAAAACTGGTTCTTAGAGAAGACACAAAATGTGTTTTGAGATTTCTATGATCTCCTCTCTAGCATAACGACAAAAAAAAAACAAAAAAAAACAATGGATTGGAGGAAGGAGAGGTCTCTACTTTATTTAAAGGGTGAGAGACTATGATTTGAGGGATCCATAATTTTTTTTCTTATTGAGGTTGGTTTTAGAGAACTGATACAACTATTAAATCTCTAAAATGATAGTTTTTTTCTTATTAAGTTTAAAAAATAAGAACTGTTAGATGCTCTAATAAGCATTCTCAGTGGTTGACATGATGTGAGGGCGACACATGTCACTTTGGTTTGTGTGTTTCAAACGGCACTGCCCTGTTAAGCTGGCTGGTGCTATTTTGTTATAATAGAAATACCACTCTTAGTGCGAGTTTTATTTATATTTAATAGGGTGGCACGTATGTATTTATATAACATGACATCATTTTTGAAGAAAGAAAAGACTTGCTCGATTTTTAACTCAAGTGGAGTCATGAGATGCTATGGGCATGATTTATAACATGACATCCTTTTTTTTCAAGAAAAAAAGACTAGCTCGATTTTTAACTCGAGTCATGACATCCTATGGGGATGCCTGTTAAACAATATAATTGAACTTTTATATTGACAATAGTTGTTTCAATCATTCTTTTTACATTTTATTGATGTCGTCCTCTTAACGGTGATGCCATAAAACTCTATACTGAAAACGGCACTTTTAATTTGACACTTCAAACCGGTAGTATTTGAGACTCAGGTAATTAAAACTGGTTAGTGATTGTCCACTCTAAAATCACAGATTTTGTATTGTCAAGTGTACAATAAAAGTCACGTCCACTTACACAACATTCACTTCAAAATAATGTAAGCACTGATAAAGGTTGTGCCACAGTATTAATGGAAATCAAAGCAAATGGTTACGACTCTAGTGGACGTGATAATGGGTCTCATGCAGGCTCGCATGGAAATTGTAATATACTTAACAAACACACCTTACTGAAGTCAAGCTTACAAGTAAAATATTCAAACATGGGTTGCACAAGGTGTTATTTGAAACAGTACCACTGATAAATTTTACTCAACAAAATCGTTACAAGTATTGCTTTCAATCACAGTGAAGGTACCCATACACTGTCTGCTGTGGTTGGGTTTGCGTCATGCAGATCCAATGAAACTATCTAAATCATGTCTCACTGAATCCGGCCCAACGAGGACAATGGTTGAACCCATGTAAAGTCAGGAGATCTGAGAAAGAGTGGCCTTGAACCAAGACCAATAATTTACCCGTAGGGGATCACATTTCTGCAGGATACAGCAAACAACGGTTGCAGGATCAGCATCTGCTGTTTCAGGATGGGAGCTCCTTATCGGTTCAAGAGTGGATTTAAGTTCATCTGAAGGCTGCAAACCAGTGCAGAGGAGATCGAGCAGCAAGCTCAAAGCAAATACACAAGTCCAATCATTCTTCAGGACCTTGAAACAGACACCAGAGATGCGCTCGTCTTCTACTAGCAAGTTATTCTCACCCTTGTATAGACCCTTGAGGTATCTCCAGGGGCTTTCATTCTGAGGGTTTGCTAGAACAGCTTCAATTGTGTAGTCTACTTCTGAATCACGCACCACCATAAGACCACCAAGAAGTGGTGATCTTGATATAACAAAGTATCTCTGTTGGAAAACAAGTTAAACATGCTTCAGTGCAAGCTAAATAGCTGATCCCAATTAATCAGCAGAAAAAAACACTTATGAAGCAGCACAAGTCACA
Organism: Themeda triandra; assembly: GCA_018135685.1. Classification (NCBI taxonomy): domain Eukaryota; kingdom Viridiplantae; phylum Streptophyta; class Magnoliopsida; order Poales; family Poaceae; genus Themeda; species Themeda triandra. The sequence goes on along the minus strand of JAENPR010000002.1, from coordinate 3,217,346 downwards.
GCATAATGTAAGAGGCAATATGAATGTCAAGAATAGTCATACAATCAACTTTGCCCAGCTTTGACCGATAGGTACATAAAGCTACCTGTGTTGGTTACATGGACATGGTACAGACAAATTGCTTATATACATTTTTTATACAAATAACAGAGAAAATGTTTACATACGCGACTGTGTCATTTCTATAATGCCATAGTAGACTTAAAAGTAGAGGAAGTAAATCAGAACAAGTGTACTATTATCCAGATAATTGGATGAAATTAACATAGGATGATCTACAAACTAAAATAATTAAGACAACATAAGTTAAATTGCATAAAAACTAGAAAAAAAATGCTCAAATATGCATGAAAAACTAGAAAGTTTTAAAAGGCAAAAAAATAGAGTACCTGATTCCAAGCTGAATTATTGAAGACATCTTCCTTAAGTAGCTGGTTGCAGTACTCCAATTCAGTCTCCCATCCCCCCAACGCTTGAAGAACCCACTACAACAATTGTAATAAGCAATCCTGTTAGTAGAAGAAAGATTTTACTCATGCTCAGCTTAGCTTAGTACCCAAATTTGAAAATTTAGAATACAGCAAATGGGTACACAAACCTGTCTATGAGACCAAGCATGGTAATTTTTTGCATCAATAGCAAGTATCTTCATTGTGAATTCATGCTCTGTGTTTGCAATATCAGGTCCTAATTTCTCAGCAAGCCATCTCTTATGATGCCTGGTAATAAAATTGGATCCTGGAGTGTTAGTCATGATCTCCAGAGCAAAGAAAAAATATGAACAAAGTTAAAAACTATGGAAGATATTTAGTCAAGATATTGCCAATGGTTCATGCAAAACCTCCACAGACCCTAAAGAGAAATTAGTTTCTGTGAATTACTAAACGTGAAAAAAAGATTTGTATAATGAAACTCACCATATTTGGTAATTTTTTGGATTACATTCAGCAATTTTTCCAACAAATTTCATCTCCTCCAGTAAATCAGAATCTAGTGCCTCCAGAATAAGGCGCCGGAAATGCCAGACCTATCAAGTAGACAATTATTCTGTAATGTCAAAAATGTTACCAACAAGAATTGACGGATCTAAAAACGAAATACATGATACAAACTAAAATAACATGGTATAAAAAGTAATTTTCTGAAACTACACAGTATCAGTGCTGTTCAAGAATTATGTAGCATACTGCATGAAGCATAACACAGGGAGAAAATTATGCCCAAGCAGTATGCCTTTGCCTTCTACAAAAATCATGGAGGATGATAAAGTATTCTGTATGATTGGATGATAGACAGTGTCAACATTAGAGTACAAACTTTCTGAAGCTGCAACCAGCTACAGGATAGACTGGGTAGTTTACATGGAAACTTCCAATTTTTCTAAAACTGGCTCCACCACCACTGCTTTTTACTACTTTCTGCAGCATTGTTGCATACTCATAATTGAACAAGACGAGTGGAAAACAAATTGTCTCCATTGCAGTCACTGAAGCTCATCACCAACACTTGGTTTCAAGTCAAAAACTCAAAATTGAACTAAATGGTTGAACCTCCATAGTAGTAGTATATTTTCTCTCAAAAAACTCATTCTTGCTTGACAAAGAAACTTTAAGTTTCAAATAACACCATAAAAATAAAGTAGGCCAATAAAAAAGGATGAGGGGAACTCTCACGGTGTAGTTTCCGGGGTTGAGCTCGATGGCCTCGGCGGTGAGGCGGAGAGCGCGGGGGCTTCGCTCACCGGTGAGGTAGAGGGCGCGGAAGTAATCCATGACCTCACGGAAGTCATCTCGGTAGGCGATGGCCACCACAGGGCTAGGCCCGTCGTCCTGCGGCACCGGCACCACATCGGCCAGTTCCGGCCAACTGCTGGGTCCTGACTTAGCGTGCTCCATGGGCAGTGAGTCGAGCTGATCACCAGGGATGGACCCAGTAAAGGACTGATATTTTTTGCCAAAAAAAGAAGTTAGTAAGCATAATACTACATGTATCCTACACTTGTAATTAGATCAAATCCGAATACAAATAGTAATTGCACTGTTCAAATCTAGAAACAGAGAAGTCAGCAGCAAGATAAGTGAAAAAAACACGAAGGACCTAACAATAATGTTGCCTAACAATTGTTCAAGCACGCTATTATTATACTTGAATCATTGAGCTGTCCTGTTCAGTTTAGCAGGTTAATTTGTTATTTTCTGCTTCAACATAGTGCAGTGGTGTGCAGACACAAGATTCATTTTGGCATCAACACAGATCAATAAAGATTCAGTTTTCAGACATCAACACATATCACACGGAGATTCAAACTTAAGGTAATTAATTTTCATGTTCCTTTCATGGAACAGCCAGCAGCTACAGGGGTGGACCCACTAAGGACATGAGTACACACATGTTTTTGCAAAGCAATTGAAGTTTGTAGGCATAATACATGTATATACACTTGAAATTAGATTCAGATCCGATCAGTGGTGGAGCCAGGATTTCACCACTGGGTATTTCGTGTACATAAAAAACCCCGATGCAAATATGCAATAGTAATAAGCAAAGTACCAGCTCTGAACATAGTGGTGTAGTGCCATTGTCTCTAATAATTAAGAAAGATCACAAAACATCAAAGCTACTAAAATGTAACCCAATGATCCCCTTTTTGGAATTGATTAATCGTATCATCATCTTTCATTTGACTGAAGAATTCCCTCTTAATAAATGTGACCAAGCAATTGTTCAAATACTGATCACCCATTTTATTCCTTTGCGTATTTTTCACATAATTAATCGTGTAAAACACACTATAAAAACTAGCCGTGACAACAGGAAGAATTAGCACCAACTTAAGAAGCTTGTAGACAACATAATATTCCTCATGTCTTTTTGTGCTAACAAGCATAACTGAAAGCTCACATAGGTTCTTCAAAATTTTAAACCTTTCATCTCTATGCATTCTTCATCAATGCTACAAGAATCCAATGAAAAAACGTAGAAAACGAAATCCTAAGTTTTTACTCTGACGAATGGATCTGACACTGTTGACTGCTGTGCTCACCTTGCTTCAACTTCAACGGTTCCGGCTCACCCTTCGAGGCTCAAGCAGCAAGCCGGAGCCGAACCGTGGCTGTCGCGAGCTGCCGGAGCGCCGTGCACGCCGTCGCCCGCCGCTCGCCGCCGCCGGGGCCGGGACACTAGGTCTGCTGGGCGCCGCCGCACCCGCGCAGGTCACGCTCGCGCAGCGCCGCAGGGCCAAGGGGCGACTACCGAGGGGGACGGGGCGTGCGGCGTGCCGCCGTGTCCACGAGGCTTGCCGTCGCCGATGGGATCCCTTCCTTCCTTCTGCCCCTGCTCGGCAGGCTGCTCTGCTTCGTCTTTCGGCCGTTCCTCGCCGGCACCGGCCTCCAGAGTCCAACCAGAAAACGATGGGAGGAGCTCTTTTTTTTTTTTTTTTTTCCTTTGGTGGGCTGATACTCGCTGCTTTCTGTTGGGCTTTGGAGAAGTCAGTTGGGCTTTGGAGAAGTGAATGGTTATTTGCCCGCACATATTTTTCAATAATAATGGAATTATAAACATCCGGTTTGATCGGTTCAGGAATCAGACTAAACAGTTTCTCAAAAAAAAAAAAAAAAAAAAAGGAATCAGACTAAACTTCTTACGATTTTCCACTTCCCTGTAAGAGCTCAAAAAAAAGTTTTTAATAACACATAAAACGTCCTATGGCTCATAGCCATCTTTAATAAAAACCAAACTGAAAAGTGTAATAATAAAGCATTAAATGTCGTATAGTCCATATATTCATCAGAAAATCACATCTTTGGCATCGAAAGAAAGTTATTTTGCCGGCACTACTATATCAGCTTATTGTTACATTTCGAACCACTATATATTGAAACAATAACTGGAACTTTGGAATGGGCGGACGGAAGAAACTTTGGCGGCATTTTTTCAATGCATGCATTTGGCGGCATTTTTACTGGCTTATTCCGAGCGGCCGGCGAACACGCCCCGGCACTGACGGGCCGCCAGCCAAGAATAGGAAGTGTCAGGCCGATCCCCGATGGCGCGCGCGCGGCGCAAGCAGCCAAGCTCCGAAATTAGACCGAGGAGAGGGTAAGGGAAGGCGGAGGCACGAGGGCGCTAGCTCGCGGCGGAGGTAGCGAGCACCCGGCATCCGGCGACGGTGGCGCCATGGGTGGTTGCTACTCCGTCATTGCGGTCACCAGGCTGAAGATGCTGCGCCGCGGAGGCCAGGGTGCCGCTGCCGTGCTCCCTCTCCCCAGCCCCGACGACGGCCCGTGCTGCTCCCCGGACCACGACAACAACAGCAACGACGGCACCGTCACCGGCAAGTGCAAGGAGAGGAAGAAGAAGGGCGGCAGGAAGCAGCGGGCCTCCATCCTGGGCGACGCTGGCACCGTGGACCGGGACTTCTCGCGGCGGTACCGGCTGGGCGCGGAGCTCGGGCGCGGCGAGTTCGGCGTCACGCGGCGGTGCGAGGACGCCGCCACGGGGGAGGCCCTGGCGTGCAAGACGCTCCGGCGGAGGCGCCTGCTCCTGCGCCGGGCCGGGCCCGACGCGGACGACGTGCGGCGCGAGGTGGAGATCACGCGCCGCATGTCGGAGGCCGGCGGCGGCAGGGTGGTGCGCCTCCGCGAGGCGTGCGAGGACGACGACGGCGTGCACCTCGTCATGGAGCTCTGCGAGGGCGGCGAGCTCTTCGACCGCATCTTCGAGCGCCAGCACTACTCCGAGCGCGCCGCCGCCAAGCTCGCCCGCACCATCGTCGAGGTCGTGCAGGTAACCGCGATCCATCGTCCATGACCATCCGAGGGCCGCATGAATTCGCCAGCGTCTTACGCCGCCGCCGTTCCTGACTCGTCATAATCAGCTGTGCCACGAGAACGGAGTGATGCACAGGGACCTGAAGCCGGAGAACTTCCTGTTCGTGAACAAGTCGGAGGAGTCGCCTCTCAAGGCCATTGACTTCGGCCTCTCCGTCTACTTCAAGCCTGGTACGGATGGCCACGCCACCACGTCTCCATCGCAAGCCTGGTTCACGCTGCCATATACATGTTCTCTAGCTGGGATCAATCATGACATGGGAAGCTCTGGCCGTGCAGGGGATCGGTTCACCGAAGTGGTTGGCAGCGGGTGCTACATGGCTCCAGAGGTTCTCAAGAGAAGCTATGGGCCAGAGATAGACGTGTGGAGCGCTGGGGTCATCCTGCACATCCTTCTCTGCGGGTTCCCTCCGTTCTGGGGAGGTGAATGCTGCTTGCTCTCTTTTCACTCTCATACATGGTTCATCCAGCGATCAGGATTCAGGTGTGCTGAACTGCTGATAATGCAATGTTGTTCGTTTCAACGATTGCAGACTCCGATGAGAAAATTGCACAGTCGATACTACGGGGAGTAATTAACTTACAGAAGGATCCATGGCCCAAGGTCTCCCAGAGTGCAAAGGATCTTGTCAAGAAGATGCTTGACCCAGATCCTAGCACACGGTTGACGGCAAAGCAAGTCCTTGGTTAGTACAGTCTTCAGTCCAATCTTAAGTTTACTGCAATCAAATGGAAAGGGCAGACTGCATCCGTTCATATATAGAGAGAAAAAAAGCACAAGGAATTTGATATACTCTGTTGTGCTATACTGTTATTGCCATTGTTTTTTTGCAACCGTGCCTGAGAACATTTTTCATTAAGAAGCTGCTATTGCCATAATTGAAAAAAAAAACAATGTGGTTTAAGAGTGCTGCATTCTGAATTACGAGCATTTTTTTCTCCTTTTGGGAAAAAAAAAACAGAGCATCCTTGGCTCAAGAATGCTGATAAGGCTTCAAATGTGTCACTCGGAGAGGTTGTTCGGTCGAGGCTCAAGCAGTTCTCGTCTATGAACAAGTTTAAGAAGAAGGCACTTGGAGTAAGCTGCAGATAGCTTGCTGTTACTACCCTCAATTCCTTCAAGTGACACACTGACTGATCTTTTCTGACAATGATTAATGCAGGTCGTCGCCATGAATTTACCGAGGGAAGAGATTGACAAATACCATCAAATGTTCCATACCATGGACAAGGACAATGACGGTAATTTGACACTTGAAGAGCTGAAGGAGGGTTTCCGGATAAACGGTCATCCTGTTCCAGAGGAAGAGATAAAGATGCTGTTACAAGCGGTGAGTGCAAGGATTACCATTTTTTTATTCTTACATTACATAATGTAGTATTAGGATGACTGGAATATTGGCAACTGAACAACAATGGATAGTCGAAGAGGTAAATTCTATCTGTAATTGCAGCCAAGTATTTACAAACCTAAAAGTGTAATTTGCATTATGAAATCAATGCTCATGCTACGAAATTGCACAAATCAGTTACTACTGCAATGATCTAACACAACTGTCTTCGTTTTGCAGGGTGATATACATGGAAATGGCGCATTAGATTGTGAGGAATTTGTAACAGTCTTACTTCACATTAAAAAGATGAGTACTAACGAGTATCTACCTAAAGCTTTCGATTTCTTCGACAAAGACGGGAATGGTTTTATTGAAATGGCTGAGTTGATGGAGGCTCTAGGTGATGGTGAACTAAAGCCTAATGAGCAAGTGGTTAACGATATTATTTGTGAGGTTGACAAGGATAAGGTTAGTAAACTAATTAATCAAAACTACTAATCACTTTAATATTGATCACACTGTAGTTGCAACAAAAGGAAAGGAAAAGAAGTGATTCACTTCACTATCGGTCATAAATTTTTAAAGCTTCAGGTTAGGTATTAGGATCCTGGAATTGTATGCAACCTATGTTTGACCGTTTCGAATGAACTGAAGTTGGTAAAGCACCAATTCTTGACTAGTTCGCTGAAACAAGCAAATCAACAAGCTACCTTCCGAAGCCAACCCAACAACAACCACCACCACGCACAGACACACACACCACCGCGCACAGACACAATACATATTTGTTGACGAAGTAAAAGATTACAAATATGATGAGAGCCAGTGGTTCCATCAATGTTTTTATTCCTCGTCCTGGATTTGCACAACACATTCTTATATAGCATAGCTGACATTTTATAAATATATTCAACAGGATGGTCGTATCAGCTATCCAGAGTTTGAATTGATGATGAAGGGTGGATCAGACTGGAGGAATACGTCTAGACGGTACTCAAGAGAAAATTTCAGTAGCCTCAGTCGAAGGCTGTGCAAAGATACTTTATGAAACAAGAAAGTAGTTTCCAAGCAGCAGCTACTGACTGACAGTACCACGCCCTCAACTAAACAGCAAGCATCAGAAGACAATGCAAAAGCAGGATTACTGGATCTGATGGAAATAAGGGTTAAAGGAGATCCCATATACCAATTGCATGCTTGACAAACTTCGTCAAGTAGCAAGCGCTCTGGCATTGTCCTTTGTTCTGGAAGTAAACTTTACTATTCCTAGGATACATATCAATGACTTAGACATAGAGAGATGTAAAGGAAGTCCCAGCATCCATGCAATCCACTAACCACATTTTGACATCTTACTACTGTCAAATTCATAAAGAAAAGAAGCTGTCCATCTGAATGCCTAGAACTAAAATAGAATCCCCAACGTTAATAGATCAAAAGAGCTTCAAATTGCTGAGAAGGAAAACAGTAATTCCGTCCAAACATTTTACACTAAAACGATAGAGTGCACAGCACCCTGAAGTGTGATGAATTAATCTAACATGAATTCGAGTAAACGGCACAACTTGAAAGCTGAGTAACAAATGGTTTGACGCAATTCAGTAGTTTTATATTGAAAACACATTGTGTGCAACTAAAGAGCTAGAATACATAAATAAAACAAAGAAAGTTATCTTGAAAATTAGCTTTCAAGGCATAAAAAATCAGTCCTGGTTTTAAACTGTGTTGGAGACAAAAAAAGTATGAATCACAAAAACATGAATAGTTTTATTAGAGTGGCGTGTGTAGTGTGTGTTGGCTTTAGTGTTTTTGTTTTGTGGTTGTATTGCACCTTTTATCTTCTTAATATAATGATACACAGCTCTCCTGCATGTTCGAGAAAAAAAAAAAAAAAGCAGAATTCGGACCTATTTACCAAAATTACCTGAAAATCTGTGTTTGATGGAGAAAGGTGAGTAGCTCACTTTTCCAGGATTCCCAAGAATCATATCGGTGACCATTTCAGCAGTGCCTAGTGCCTAAAGAAAAATTGGCAGAACAACATTAACTCTTCCATCTTATAAGGAAAATGACAGTAGAATAGTAGAAAGCAGAGTGCCTCCATCCCTGTTGGCATGCAACAGATTCATCTACCTTATATGGAATCAGGAACATGCCAGCCCTCACACAAAGTAATTCAACTACCATGAATCAGCTCCAAGAGGAAACAAGGTATCTATCTTGTCTAGTTTTTCTGTAACTACTGTTGACCAGGAGTGTGAGGGTACGTTATGCTTATACAACCTTATGTGTGCCCTATGCCACAAAAAGTTACAAGTCCCATTCAAGGAAAGATAGCTCTGTATCTAAATGACAGAACCACTGACACAATACCTTTTTACATTTCTACTTCCTAACTAAACAGAAAAAATAATGTAAAACAGAAACATTAGCAACTGCAAATTGATAGAGTGGTGAGTGACTCACCAAAGTAAGTCCATTTCCTTCATGTCCTGTTGCAATCAAAATATTTGGCAGATCAGGAATAAAGTCAATAACTGGCTTTCCATCAGGCACTGAAACAAAGGTATTTGTTTCTGTTAGTATCTGATAAGGGCACAAAGCTAATAGCATTGCAATGAAGAATTCAGATTATGCTTCTCTTTTTCTTGTTAAGAAACTTACTGTATGGGCGATGTCCTATTCTGATTTTAGTATTCTGATCAATATCAAAAGAAACATTCTTCATTGCAGGAAAAAACTCTGCTGCACGTTCCCATATACACTGAACAACGGATCTATCAACCTCCCTTGAAAAACCTTTGAACTCCCGGCTGCTTCCTGTGGTATAAACATGCCATATATTCAACTATTTCCTGTAGTTCACTTAAAATGGAATTCTTGTTTTCCTCCTAAGAAGAAACTGGAACTTGGAGCAATGGGAGAAGATTGTACTCCGTAAATTACCTAGAACTAAATTTCCCTTTGTATCTAAGGTTGCGGTCATTGATACAGATAAGGCACCAAGCTCATCCTCGGTAGATTCTGAAGCCATGTGTGTGCTATTTGTCTTAGCAATCTGATGGTCAACATATCCTACCTCCATCAGGGCATGATTCAACTTAACCTTGTCAAATTTCTCCAACACAAGAAGATGACCCTGAACAAGAAATATGTGAGATTATTTCTTTTCTATGTTGTTAATATTGTTGGATTAGATAACAGGAATTTCATAATGCTATATGTAGCAAGGAATAACATATGAGGATTTATAGATCAACTGTGGTCATTGGTAAACAGATCAGTCTGAAATATTTCAAATGTTTGCTAGCATGAACATGGCACTTTCACAGGCTCATTTTGACTGTCAACTTCTTGCCTTAGTTCATGCAAAAAGGTTACGCACTTACGTAACTCTTATTATAAGCAAGTAGCACTGTTTCAAGTCAAAAGGAATATTCAAGAGCCCAAATCCAATATAGTATTACTGGTCTTGCAAGAATACATAAAATCGAATCCACTCTCTATTTTCCATATCAGGTAAACATATGATGACTATAATATGAAGATGGCTGAGTGATCAGTACCAAAATTTTCAGAACAAAAATCAATTCAAGAAATATCAGATATACCTTTCGTGGCTTGACAGGAATATCCAACGTCAAAGCTGGTTCTAAGAAACTATGTAATAAGGAACGAGTCCAGGCACCAGAAGCAATTACAAAAGCTTTTCTGCCATACAATATGTTTCTGGAAGTTTGGACAGCTTCAACTGCTCCAGTAACCTCCGATCTGCATAGAATAAAATGAGCTGCCATTAATCAGTGATGCGGAGAAAGGGAAATAACTAATAACAGATAGATAACACAAGCCTGGTAGTTGGAAGTATTTTTCAATTAATGAACGAAGGTTGTCTAAAAATGAGAAACTTGAATACCTTATTAATGACATGGCAGGATCATTATAGAACTCCCTATACCTTCCTTCTGAGGCATATGAGTTATTGGTCTTGCATAAGAAAATGAACCAAGAAATATCAGTGAGACACTGTTAACTGCGCACATTGCAGAACAAAAACAAACTCCTGAAGGGGAAAAAAACCTTCTCAATCAAAGAGACAGCCTGGAATGCATCAATCTGACAGTCTTGTGGCAAGAACAACGCACCACCATCTTTCCCTACACTGAGAGCCGGTTCTAATGCATGTAATGAAGAGGCTGACAAGAATTCCGCATGTATGCCTGCCTGAGACAGAACCTTGGTCCTTTCCTCCAATGTGTCCAGCTCTTCCGAAGTTCTCCCAACTAGCAAGCTTCCTTAAGAAAATCAATAGCAGCATGTTACTTTCTGTTTAAAATCATGTTTGGGACTGAGAAATGACACAGAATAATACAGCACAGAGCATGAAATTTCCATGATAGGACATCTGATAAAACCATATCAGTAAACTCAAGTAATGTATGGATGGACTTAAGAATCAGACTATCAGCACAGCAAGGAGTAGCAGGAGTGGCATCAAATCCATGACTGCAGGAGATGGCAATAATCTTTCACTAGCAGTACTGCAGTACCATTCATAATAAACGTAATATACTAATAACATAGCGATTCTGCTACTCAGATTCGTTTGCTACTGTTTAGAATTTTAGATACAATGGCAATGTATTCATAGACTAATCAACGCAACATAGCAGCAGCATAGTTCTACCTGTATTCATCCAACCCAATCTCTCCCGCGCACCGCCGCCTCCCTGGCCATCAACCTCAGCCGCCAGCTCCTCCCAGAGTCGCTTGCTCCGCAGCGCCAGCTCCCACGTGTCACTCCCCGGCCTCCGGTGCGACATCCATATGTATCCCTGCCCTGCGCACAACGAACCCCACCCAAGGATGTATCACATCCAATCCAACTCCATGAAGGCTGAAGCACCGAAATCATCAACGCAGGCGCCGAAGGAAGCGTCCGTACCTGCGCCCGTGGCGCCGGAGCAGGGGACGGCGGCGTCGGTGATGGCAACGGAGAGCGAGGTGTGGAGCAGGAGGTGGCGCGCGATGGCGAGGCCGACGATCCCGGCGCCCACGATTACAACGTCGTGGTGGGAGGCCTCGGCCGCCCCGGCCACCGATGCGGCGGCGGCCTGGGCCTGGGGCCGGTGCCGGAGCGCGCGGAGGGGCCGCCCAAGCCCGCGCCATGCGCCGCAGACAGAGAGGCTCTGGGGGACACGCATCGACGGCGAAGCTGAGGAGAAGAGTGTGGGGTTAGGGCTTCCAGAGGCGAACGCGATGACGGCATCCATTGTAAGCGGACTAGCGGCGGCCGGCGGCCGGCCAGGTGATCTGGCGTCTGGCGATGCGAACAAGAGCGGAACGACGGAGTGACAAGTCAACGGGTCTCGCGACGTTAGTGCCGGCGACACATACATGTGTAATGTAAAAGGGGAAAATTGAAAATTTGCCCTCATGTCGGATGGGTTTTGCTTGAATGCCATCAACTTTTGAGGGTTTCGTTGGATTGCCTTTATGAAATGTTGGACACTGTTTCAATGCCATTTCGTGATTTTGATATTCATTTGAACACTTTTCGTTAGGGTAAAACTTGACATTATCTTCCAATTTTTATAGTGTTCATTTGAACTCATCGTCGTCGCTCCTGTGATCAATTTTAAACATTACCATAAATCACAAAGTGACATGAGGGCAAACACATCTCACATGAGGGCAAATTTACAATTTTATCCATGAAAGGTGTTTCGATATTTATTATTATTCCTTGTAATGTTCTATAATAATATTAAAATTGTTTTTCTTTATTACTCATTCTGTCCTATGAAATGATAGTGGTATTGTTGGGGAAATATTTTCCGGACCAAGAAATATGGCCCAAATAATTTTTGAGACCGCTACGAGAAGATAGCGTGGGTTTGGCTACGGATTCACGTTAAAGAGGTCTTGAGCCCACACGAAGCAGGCTCATGCGAGACATAGGTGGAATGATCCAGACCTGATGGCGGTAGAGACTCCCATTTGCCCGACCTCATGGGAACAAGGGTCGGTCGAATGAAGGGGGGACCTTGTCCCCTCTTCATGGTAAAGTCCGAACAGCTCCCTAGCTATACCCATGCAGTGTACGACGCCCGACCACGGGGCAGTAGGGGGCGCCGCACGCTACGCCGTGTAGTGCAGTCGGAATTCTACGACCCTGGGGACAGTGCACCATTGTCATTCCGCACAGCAGCATCACAACGTGAAGGAGAACAACCCAGCCGTGGTGACTATGACAACGAGGAAAAGGTGTCGCCGCCAAGGAAGCATGGTCCGAGGATGCATGAAACCATGGCTTGTATCCTAAGGTTCCTTCCCTTGAGCTATTAAAGGTGAGCCTTTGGGCTTACCAAGAAAGAGGGCTTGCTGCGCAGACATTCTACTCTCTACACACCACACATACGCACACTCACCGGAGACTCGAGCTTTTCTTCGGGCTCTTTCCCGACCATTGCCATTTGTAAACCCCCTATTACAAGCCTAATACAAGAGCGGGCAACACACCAGCCCCACGACTGGACGTAAGGGCATTCTGTTTGAAACAGTATAATCCTTTATGTCTGCCTTAGCTCTACCATCTAGAGTCTAAACACGCACGAACAAAAAATCATTGTCGACCGGTTTTCAAAACACCAGTAGGTATATTCCTAGTGGTTGACCATATTCACTCAAACTTAAACTAAATTCGATAAAAAGAAACTCCAATTACACATGTATAATTAGGTACCGTTTGTTTTCATCGGAAAAATCCCATAAGTTCAGCTTAATAAATTGAAAGGCTCAAGGTTTGTCTCAGACCAACATCCCTAACTGCACTACCCAATTCATAGCCGTGGCAAATAATATGTATCTACGATTTAAATATCGCGCTATTTTCGCGCTATAGCGGCGCTATAGCAGGAGAAAAGACATGCCCGAAGCTATTGCTTATTTTCACGCTATCGGCGCTATTGGTGCTATAGCACGCTATAGCGCCGCTATTGGCGCTATAGCACCATTAGCGCGCTAAATTGCCGCTATCAGTCTTTTAGAAACTATGCCAATTGTCAAGTACTGTGTCCATGTGATTTTGCTATTTTGGTTTTCCTCTGGATTGTGGATGAGTTATGAACTTATTATTTCATCATATTATGACTTATCAAGTTATGAACTTATTATTATGAATTGTTTTTTTGTTTTTCCCAAGTGTATTAAAATAGCGCGCTATAGCGTGGCAAGCTATGTGGTGCTGCATCGAATAGCTGCCGCTATTGCGTTGCCATAGCGGCGTGTAGCACCCAGGAAGCCTCACCGTGAAAAAAATTTAGCGCGCGATCTAAAACATGATCTATCCACTTTTTAATTTAGTATACCAAGTTAGTATCATGTAATATCATGTATCGTGAACGGATTGCACCTCCATACAATAACAACGCCACCGATATCTAAAAAACATATAATTTGTTGTCAAAATACCAAATATAAACTTTGTATTTGAGCTTAATTGGAGAGGCTTGAGACATGCAAGATACAGGTTCTTCAACTAACTTTATAATGTCTTCAACTAGGTTTACTATTAGATTAGATTAGATTAGATTAGATTCGATATCTATATAACTTTTGTCCAAATATAAAGTTTCCAAGTTAATTAAAATTTATATTCTTTAATGTTTCAATAGATATACTATATTTTATATCATAAATGTTAGTACTCTTAGGGCTGTTTGGATTTCCGGTATTCTTGGAATTGAATTTATAGTATGAGTCATAGTTGTAGAAGACGAATTTGAGATTCCATAACTTTCTAAAAGTTAGTCTGTCTCAAATTCATAGGCAGGAGAAGGGATTTCCATAGATTTTTTTTTCTTCTCCCAACTCATGTAGTAAACTTTATTTAACGGATTTTTTCTTCTTCAGAACTATGTAGACTTTATTTAATGGATTCTATATATTCTTCCACAACTATAATTTATTACAAATTCAATTCCAGGAATTCCGAGCATCCAAACAGGCCTTATATAATTTTGATCAAATTCAACTTGTTTGATTCCTTGAAAAATTAGAATTGCATCTTTTGTGTATAGAGAGTATGCTCTACGATAAGATGTTTTTTTTACTGTACTTCAGTATTTCATATATTCTCTCCAGTCAATCTAGGTAGTAATATATAGAAATAAAATAAAAGGAGGTATGTTGACAACAAAACCAGAAAAAATAATTCGACACATGTACACTATTCATATTTTTCTCATTTCTCCTCTATAAAGCAAAGAGCCCACAGACAACAGCAGAGCTTACAAGATCAAGGAGTACATAAATACCTATGCTATCAAAGTTTACATAATGAAACACTGATGTAGTCTAGGTAACTGGAGGCCTAGTCCCTGTAATCTTGGCTTTCGCTTCTCTTGGAGTGATGCCGATCACCATGGCGTCGGCGATCCCTATGGTGAGAGTGTCTGCTCTCATGTGTATCCTCCCTGTGATGGCGATGGTGATGGTACCGATCATGGCTGCGACCAGGTTCATCTGAAGTTTTCTCCCTTTCATAGTTACCGTCTTCCTCTGGTGGAGATACTTCACCCGGTTCTTGGCTCCGTCTGCGCTTGCGATGATCCCTGTGGTGTGATTGTCTGCTCTCATATGTATCCTCCCTGTGATGCCGATGGTGATGGTACCGATCACGGCTGCGACCAGGTTCATCTGAAATTCTCTCCCTTTCATAGTTACTGTCTTCCTCTGGTGGAGATACTTCACCTGGTTCTTGGCTCCTTCTGGGCTTGACATGATCCCTGTGGTGTGAGTGTCTGCTCTCATATGTATCCTCCCTGTAATGCCGATGGTGATGGTACCGATCAGGGCTGCGACCAGGTTCATCTGAAGTTCTCTCCCTTTCATAGCTACCGTCTTCCTCTGGTGGAGTTACTTCTCCCTGTTCTTGGCTTCGTCTGCCCTTGTGATGACCTCCGTTATGTCCCTTGGACTTCCTCTGACTGCTGTACCTGTTGTCCTCCCTGGTAATGGTTGATCTTGAGCTCCTCCGGCTTTGTGATTCTTCTAGCTCATCACGGGCTGCTTTTCCTCCTGTGAGGGGTTTCATCATCATCAGGAGAACTTTTTGCCTTCTGTAGGTACTAACCGCAGCTCTGTCCTTGGATCTTCTCCTAGGAGGTGAATCTTCAAGGTCAATATTGCTGCTCTTCCGCCTTGGTGGTGGTGGAACCTGTGGTAGTAGGGGTAAGCAATGTCATTTCACAGTATGTCAGTACGAAAAGATAAAATAACCAATCCCCCCCCCCCCCCAACCACCCCAAAGAAAAAAAAAATCATCATGGTATGAACACACACAAGTGCCATGGTTAGACACTAGCTAGTTTTCTAATTTGCCACTGCCTCTGTGGTTCAATAATGGAAAGAGTAAGCGGATAATGCAGATCAAAAATACAATTTAGAAACAAGGCTCCTCCTGACCAAATATTCCAAGTTTCCAACTGTCCACTATTCTCAATAGCAAATGATTGGAAATTTATAATAATATGGCATATCAATTTATGTCACTTTAAAGCATGAAAAACATAAAATTGTGACGAAATATCAGAAAGAGTGCTAGTATAGTAGTATAGTACTCACTCCGTCCCAAATTTTAAGTCATTTCAGATGTGTCCTAAGTCAAACTTCCCTAGCATTGACCAAATTTATAGAAAAATGCACAAACATCAAACAAGATTCATTAGATAAACCATGAAATATATTTTGATAGTGCATTTATTTGGTATTGTAGATGTTAAGATATTTTTCTATAAATTTGGTCAAAGTTAGACAAAGTTTTGGCTTAAGACAAAACTAAAATGACTTACAAATTGAAATGGAGGGGTACTTCATAGCAATATTGAGCACTTTTTCCATTCAAAAAATGTATTTAAAAAAAAATTGGTGAGCTACCTGATAACGTGTCATATATCGCCCTTCAGGTGGTGGTGGGATCCCAAGCTTCTTCAGTTCATCATAAGGAATAGGTCGCCTATTTTGCAGAAAAGAATATGCCAAAAACTTTTAACTCCAAAGCACATTGTCATAAATCATGAAAAATGATACATTAGATGGGCATCATGTGATCATACAAAGGAGCACGAAATGGCCTCTCTCGGCCTCCAAAGCGAAGCTGTCCAGATTCTTTCATTCCTCCAAGCCCCCCTCCTGCAAAGAGGCCATTAGAAGTAATATGAAAGATCTACACAAAGTATTGAGTAAGAAACATCTAAACAGTACTTGAGCAGGGCACATACCTAGCCTCCTTGGTATCCACCCAGGCATAAGCTGTTGCCTGTAGTAATCAACAATTACTTCACTTCCATCAATAATTGAATGGTGTGCATCCTTGAGGGCAAAGGCAGTGATGAATAATTTTCTTTTAGATATAAAAGACTTAAAGCAGTAAAAAAACAAGCAACTCAAAACCATAAATTGCAGATACCTCATAGGCACGACGCATCTCTCTGTCAGTTTCATACTCAACAAATGCATAACCACGAGAAGCACCTGTAACTGCAAAATGAAGCAGTTTGGTCAACACAAAACTACAAACTTAAGCAAATTGTCTACAAAATTGCAAATCAATGCTACTAGTTTAAGAAAGTTAATATCCACATTGAAGTGAAGCTTATAAAGGAGTTGCGGTGTGCTTCCTCATGTTCTCAGAACCACAAAATTCACATGGACGATTGGAACATTAGCACTGCCACTATGCTCACTACAACACTAGTACTAGAAAACAACGGAGCAAGGTATCACTCACCAATGTCACGCACCAGCCGCATGCTCTTCACCCTCCCGTACCTGCTCATCGCCTGCACAAACAGCAAAAGGGAGAATCGACCGCCCCAACCATGAGGATGACGACTAACCAAGAACACGAGCAATAGAAGCAAGACCATTCCATTGGCAACACGTGAAGGGGGCACGAAGGGGCGCACCTTCCGAAGCGTGTCGTCGTCGGTCTGGCGCGAGAGGCGGCCGACGAAGACCGTGCAGTAGGGGTCGCCGGAGGCCTTGGGGTCGCCGAAAGGGTCGTCTGAAACGGAACGGGAGGGGAAACCCAGGTGAGAGAGAGAGGGAGACGGAAGGGGGTAGGCGGAGACGCGCACGCACAGAGGCCGGCCTGGGAGCAGATGAGGGCGCGGAGGACGGCGTTGTCGTGGGGAGCGACGTCCGTGCCGTCGATGCTGCCGGCCTGGATCGGGTGGTACTTGTCCGCGTAGAACACGGCGTTCACGCTCCCTCCGCCGCTCATCTCGCCACGGGCTACCGCCGGCGCCGGCGCCGGCGCCTCCTGCCGCCGGTGGAGAGCGGGGACAAGATGGAGCAGACGACGAAAGGAGGAGATGGGTTCGGCCGACGGCGTGTTGGCTCCGGCTCGGCCCGTGTTTCTGATGGGTCGCAGTAAAGATAGAGTTGGGCTGGGCCCAAAGTACTACAGTTCTGGGCTTGGCCTTATATCCTCGTCGTGGAAGGCAACTCTGAACTAAAAAACCAGGCAGCTTTGTTTGTCCAGATCAGTTGAAACCCTGCATGAGACAATAGTTTTGCCACCTTCGTGAGGCTTGGGTTTCCTGAAGTCTAGGGTAACTTTCCGGAATTCAAGAACAAAAAACAGACATTTCCCCGTATTGTCTCTTGGAGTTACTCTAAAAAAGGAAATGGCATATATATTGGTCAGCTTTCCTTGCCGTGCGGTATCTGTAACTGTGTGTGGTGGCAAAGACGTGAAGACTTCTGTCGAGATAATAGCCTGAATGAGACACTTAAATCAAGCCAGGGTAGGTGATCTTCCAGGTAAAGATGATTTCTCCATCAGTGGACAGAGGTCTTTTAGTGAGAAGATCACTATATAAAGGAATGCAAAGTGCTGTACTTGAGTGTGCTTCTTCATGAACCAAATCACCCATCAAGTTACAGAATCATTTTCCCATTGAGAACACAGACACAAAACATAATGGCTGAATATAGGCTTCTTGTTCAAGAAACTCTAATAGCATTGTGCCTTCTCCTCTCTTTCCCACCAGGCACAGCCTCCTTCCACTTATCAACATTGAACAGGAGTTGCATCCCAGAGGAGAGGGCTGCGCTTCTATCAATCAAGGCAGACCTCCTGGATCCTAGTTACTACTTGTCATCATGGCAAGGTCAAGATTGTTGCAGCTGGAAGGGAGTCAGGTGCAGCGAAAAAACGGGCCACGTTGTCAAGCTCAATCTTAGGGGAAGCGCCGAGGACTGTTATATCATTGACAATAATGGAAGTGTTTTGGAGGTGAGATAAGCTACTCTCTGGTTAATTTGCAGAATTTGAGGTATCTAGATTTGAGTTGCAGTAGCTTCAATGGGGCACAAATACCAGAATTTCTTGGTTCCATGCTGGGTCTTAGGTATCTTAACCTTTCACACACATTGCTCCATGGAAGGATACCCCCACAAATCGGGAACCTCACCAAACTTATCTACCTTGATCTCAAATGCTGGGCCTTTTACAACCCTAGGTACAACCATCCCTTCTCAGTGAACCTTGCATGGCTGTCAAGACTATCCTCATTGAAGCACCTTGACATGAGCTATGTAAACCTTCATACAGTAGTTGATTGGCTTCATGAGATTAACATGCTTCCTACATTAAAGGAACTGCATCTGCAAAATAGTGGAATCAGATATACAGTTCCTTCTCTTCATCAGTTCAATCTCACGATACTCGAGGTGCTCGACATCTCAGAGAACTTCTTTAAACTATTGCCCCCAACTGGTTTTGGAATGCAACAAGCCTCACTTTTCTTAACATCAAACAGTGTTACTTCTATGGTCCAATTCCACATGAGATAGAAAAAATGACATCACTTGAACACGTTTCTTTTCAACAAAATAATCTCATGTCAACAATGATACCATCAAGTTTCAAACATCTATGCAACTTGAAGGTACTTGATCTAGAGGGGAGCAATACTGGAGGGGATATCACGGAGCTAATGGAAAGGTTGCCCAAATTGTCATTGGAACAAGCTGCAAATTTTAGATTTGTCTCTCAATAATATGAGTGGAGAGCTCCCAAGTCGACCAGGACCACTGACCAACCTGACCTACTTCACTGTGTTACGCAACAAGCTCACCGGGAGTACACCACCATGGATATGGTCACTAAGAAAATTGTTTCTTTTGGACCTTAGTGGGAACCAAATAGATGGTATAGTGGGGGCGACTAATTGGCGAACGTTCATTAGAGCGTCAAGTAGCGAACGATCGACAAAGCACTATACTTTCCTATTTTGGAAACCAGACAATCCCACATTTAACCATTTTAGGAAAGAATCAAATCCCACCAATTTCCCTATTTGGCAATTAGATTAAGCATGCATATGCTCCCACAAGGAACAGACAGTACATTCTACTCTCCTTTTCTTTTTTTTTCTCTTTCACTTATTCTTTTTGCACTAACATTTTTTTTTTGAAAGGACAAAACTTTAGAAATAACAAATCACCACCACGTAACTATTAGTAAAAGTCAGTAGTCTTAACTTATGTTGCAAAGTTAGATATCAAACTAAATTGTACAACATAACTTATATTGAAAAGTTAGTAGTCAAAACTTAGTCAGACTAACTAATCATAACTGTTAGTAAAGCTAGTAATCTTAACTTATGATGCATACTTATAGATCAAACTAAGTTGTACCACATAACTTATATCTTTAAGTTACTACACATAACTTATATCTTTAAGTTACTAGTTAAACTTAGTTAGTCTAAGTAATCAAAACTATTAATAAAAGGCAGTAGTCTTAACTTATGATCCAAGTTAGAGGTCAATCTAAGTTATTCAACATAACTTATACTGGTAAAATTAGTATTTAAACTTAATCAGACTAACTTATCATAACTTCTAGTAAAATTAATTATAGTCTAACTTATACACATAACTTACAACGTTACAAAATTGTAATATAACTTCTATATGTAACTTTTATGTATAATTTAGGTAACTGAACTTTGTAAAAAACTTATTAAGAAAAACTTATACATAACGATTGCAGTACATGCAAAAGGTGAAAAAATATATTCTTTGAAACATATCTAAGTGGGATCTAGTTTTGTTCATCTCAACGCGTAGAATACACCGGTGCAAACGGAATTGCAAATGGATATACGGTTTAACAGTTATAGCATTTTAAAATAAACGTTTCTCCTTTTTTCTGTCTATGTCAGCGACGTCATCATGCACGGAAGCTGGTTGCGGTCGTTCGAGCGAACGACGCGGGATTGGAATTGGGCGGCGCATCAGACACACGCAAGCGGCACGGAATGTTCGCTAGTTCACGAACGAGTGAACGTTCATTAAAATGGAATTGGGTGGTATAGTCAACGAAGATCATTTAAATAGCCTTAAAGATTTGGAATACCTGTCGTTGGGCGCTACGCTTCTTCAAATAAAAATCAGACCTAACTGGGTTCCTCCATTCAAACTGAAGGGTGTTCTTTTAAACTCCATCAAGCTAGGACCGACATTCCCACCATGGCTTAAATCACAAACAAGCATCAAGTTCCTTGCCACTTCAAATGCAAGCATAAATGCAACCCCAGACTGGTTTTGGATTGTATTTTCAGCAGCAGAGTTTTTGGATTTGGCGTACAATAAAATATCTGGCACACTACCAGAAACAGAAGCCATTGTATTGTCAAATAATAGATTAAATGGTATGGTTCCAAAGTTTCCAAGATTTATAACCTACTAGCAAATATGCCCGTACGTTGCAACAAGAGAAAAGAAACTACTAAAATTAATTCAAAATGATAAGGTGAATGATAACTTATGTTTTATGCTTTTTATAATTTATTTTATAATGATTATCACATTCATAATATAAGTTAATGTTCACTATAAATAACAATACCCTATTAAACTTGTATCGAATTAAAATACACCTTGGTATATTTTTCTTTTGTTGCAAAGCGTATAGTTATTTAGATATAAATAAATATATATAACTTTGTTGTTTTTATACTGCTTATGGGTACCGACCTTTGTAGATTTTTGACGCATCATACCAACTTCTGTAATTTTTTTGTTTGTACAATAGGATCGGTCTGTTTATCGGTGATTACGACAGGAGATTTCTCTTTATTTTTTTAACATGGTAGCTCTTTTCACAAATTACATCCCAATATTCTGATTCATGAAATAAATACTCGTACATTGACTAACCTTGATTTAAATTGTCGACGAACTATGCTTGACAGTCTACCGACTACCGAGGGGTGTCCCCCGATGGTAGATTTGTTCATAAGGGATGAGCGAGATTGTGAGCTAGGTGGCAAAAGAGACACAAGATGCTATATCTACCAGGTTCAGGCCGCCGGCTAGGCGTAATATCCTACATCATGCTCTCTGTTATGTATTGATATGGAATATAATGTGTCGAGGGAGTCACCTACCCGTCTTGTATAGTGTGGGGTAGGGTTACAGAAGGATAGTCGAGAGGAAATAACAGATGGTGATTATTGCGTACAATCATACCAAGTTGTTTCTATGCTAACTGATTATGGTGATCTCCTTCGGTTATCCTCCTCAATCTCCTGCAACGTCATCGCTCAGGTTGGCAAGCCGACGCCGTTAATCTCGGTCGTCTGTGGGGCGTCCTAGGTGGCCCGCAAGATAGGCCGAGCCATCAGGAGGGCCTAGCAGCAAGTGCCGAGCAACCATGTCTACCTTCCGGTAGTGGACCTGGTTGTCTGGAAGCCAAGTCCAAGTATTACGTCATGGGTATCCGGAGGCATTCTCCCACATAAATACAAATAGGTTATTTTATCAAAACATAGATATTGTAAATCTTTCCTCTCAAAATTTTAATGTGAATAAGTTGTTTTTTTTATCAAAACTACATAGATGGTTTAAATCTTTTCTACTCAAAACTTAATGCATAAATAATCATAGTAATTGTTGAAAAGTAGGGGTTAAGTTTGTAACATATATCGATAGATCGCATTTTTATAAAACTAATAAAACTGATTTCGTATTTTTCACATATTTCTATGATTTAACTCAATACAAAAATAATCTATACTATAATCAAATCTTCTCTAAGCCAACTCATTCGTTTAAGATCAACCACTCACACCACACCCCAACTACGACGTCTGAAATTAAAAGGTTAGAAGAAGGCGCTTCCAGCTCTCCCCCACGCCCGCGCTTGCCCTCGCCCGACGTCGCGGGATCGAGCACTGAGTGCCGCGGGATCGATTCCTCATAACGTTCTCTTATTCTTTTCCCCAAAAAAATTGAAACATTCCTCCTCCCCCGTCTCGCGAGAGGCGAGGGCGCTCATCGATAGATCCGCGGCGGCGCCATCGATCTCCGATTGTGCCGTCGGTGCCCGTTGCTGGCCGATAGAGCCACCTCCGAGCGAGACCTGGGCACCGTTCCGCAGCGCGTCCATCGGATTGTCAGTTGTGCATGCCCTCCGGCCCTCCTCGCTGCCGGAGATCCGCCACCGCGCTGCAGCTTCTCGTCGTCCCTGCTCGCGGTCACAAGCGGCCAGGGTGCCACGGGGCCCCTTCGGAGGAGATATGAATACCCACCTGTGCGTGCTGGGCTCCTGGTGTTTCACCGCTGTCCTCTGTTTTCAACGTCGTGAAGAGAGAAGGGAGTTGAGGTGGAACGGGCTTCGGCAGTCTGTACGATACGAACGCCTGTGCAGCCATCCAAACTTGAGCGTGCTGGTAAAGATCCATGCCCAACCAATTTGGAGATTTTTTTTCTGGATTAATGCCCCGTTGGATGCTCCTGTTCTTTTTTTCTTTGATTAATTAATATGCTCACTTCTCTTTATTCACTATCACTGCATTCGGGTCATATACTTACAGTCACTTGACTATCGTGTGACTCGATGCACTGGAGCAATTTGATTTGTACTTCTTTTCTTTCCTAATGATACTATGTTCATTTGTTTGTGTTATAAAATAAATTGGGATTAAAACAGTGTGTGCAGTAAGTCGAGTTCATATAGATTTTTCATAATTTTTTATAATAATAATCTGTCAACTGGAGGTGATTGAGATGTAGGTTTAAGAAAAAGTAGGAAGCCTATATACATCCTAAGGGAAATTTGAGCATGCATCATGGATTGAAATCGTATTCTGTAAACCAACTATTATGTCTGAACAGTGTGCACAGTAACTCGAGTTCATATAGAGTATCTTTGTATGGGTATTGCTACTTATCGACCATGTCAACGCTCTTGTGTACTTGATTTCTCTTATTTTGATATCTTGATTTAATAGAGTTTACACCTTTTTAGAAAGGGACAATGACGTTTACTGGAAGCTTCTGATAATCCTGATAAAATTATAACAGCACATTGTGCTACAGATCCATCTAAATAGAGGTGCCAGTTCTTCTAAAGATGCAAACTATATACAAGTGTGTTTATCCTTCTTAGAACCCTTCTCTAATGTTCCTATATTCAGATATCCAGTGCATATTTGTAACTGAGGCATTAATCTTGAGGTCCTTCATTAACAATACTTCTTCAAATTGTGTAGGATGAGGTTCATCCTAACCTCAGGGAGCTTTGGGATGGAAGTGGTGGTAAAGCTTGGGACAATTAGTGCGGCTTCATCCCCTGCTCCACCTGCAACGCTGCCATGGAGCACGAACACACCACCTTTATCCTTGTCGTCGACACCACCGTGCTGCTCTACTGGTAATGGAACCGTTCCTCTGTCTCCCGCTTATGCGTTGAGATGTTGTGGCAGATCGATTTGCTGAAGAACCCGGCGATTGGTGATGTCGTCCTGCTGTCAGTGCGGCGATTGGTGATGTCGTCCTGCTGTCAGTGTTCTTTTAGACAACATCTTGCTGTCAGTGTTGCTTTTCTGAACTTCTCATTAGTTTCTCTTTGCAGCCAATTGGAAACCAGACTAACAAGGTAGAAAACTAATATTGCACTCAGCCTTTCTGATTCCTTCTCTCTTTTTTAAACAGGTCATGGTCACGATCTTGCTAACAACTCAGGGTCAACACTTCAGTGCTTATTATTTTTAAAACAGGTCATGGTCACGATCTTGCTTTGCTAATGTGTGATTGCGATTTGGTTAAATAAAACTGGATATATACTCAAGTTTTGAAGCCAAATTATATAGTCTATTGACTGCAGTTTGTTCTTGTTTGGGTATTTGAGTAGGAGATGCAGGCTTTGCAGAGAGCTTGCAAGGTAATATCAAAAGAAACTGATAAACCTGAGGTAGCATCTTTATTCGTAGAAAACTGATTTTTTTATCAATGAAAAACAATCACATGCCACAAACATGTGCTATGTTCCTCTAGACTAGACTATTTTTTTTGATTTAATTCTTTTAGATTACAAGCATATTCTATCTACAAATGTCAGGAAACTATGGAAAAAGAAGCTGAAGAAAACCATATATAGGTAAAGGGCAACCAAGATCTCTGATTCACAAAGAGAATATGGGAAATTTCAACTGAAATTGTAGCAACTAATTTCTATACAGGTAGAGGAGCTGCAAGTTGTTGAAGCATTTTGACAAGGACTACTCTTGGATGAGCCATTGCCTGCAAGACATGATGACTATCATAATGTTGAGCTATATATCTCAAGTTAAATCTGATCTGTAGATTTCTAAAAGCAAGGAAATTTGATATCGACAAAGCAAAGCAACTGTGGATTGATATGCTTTAGTGGTGGAGGAGTATTCCACTGATGCGATTGTGGGGGGGTTAGTGGCGGAGGAAGAAATTTGTTGGGTTAATTTGTTGCATCTCCAGATTCTATATCAATGTTTGTCTATACCACAGCACTTGTAAAAAAAAAAATTCTATGTGAGTTGCCAGAATTCCTTGGTGGCACTTGTACCTGAATGCTGAAAAGGGACCATGAGGTTTTTTTTTATGTTTTTTTAGTTTCATGCTTTTATCTAAACTCAATTTTTTAGACACCACTCAAGTTAAATGGTTGAGGTGAGACATGACTTATTATCGTTGTTTTTATGTCCTATCTCTGAAATAAAACCGTAGCGTTATTTTTATGTCCTATCTCTGAAATAAAACCGTAGCGTTAGCACGGGCAATATACTAGTCATAATAATTGTTGAAAAGTAGGGGTTAAGTTTGCAACATATATCGATAGATTACATTTGAGTAAAATGTATGGATTGTCCAGTAACTTGTGAGGCTTGGACCATCAAGTTTGAAAGTGCATTTTTAGGTCCAAAATCTTGATCAACGGTGTATAAAGAGGCCATACCCTTTTATTTTATATTTATATTTGTAGAAAACCTCCTATACTTATTTTTCTTTCACAAGCTAGTCCCATCGTTGCTATTGAGCAGCACGGCGACGCAGAGACAGCCGCCGGTCACGCACTCAGCCTAGCAGTCAGAACGGCGCTCGTGACCGTGCCCAGCATGGCGTACTGCGTGTCCATCCACGATCCATTGGCGCTAGGCATGCCCACGCAACGCAGCATGTCCGCCAAGATCCATTGGCGCTCCCTGCTGCTCGGGCTCGGCGGCGCTCACCACGGCTGACCCATGACGCCGCACTCGCCCTGCCGTGACCTGTGCTGCCGCTCGACTGTGCTCGCCGCGCTCATCGTCCACTCGCGTCCCACGCTGCACGCAGAGCAACGTGCACGGTGGCGACAAGGCGGCGCAGTTCATGTTCATGGCGATGGTGCGGCTATTCCGGCGAACAAAGGCTATGGCGGCAGCAAAATAATGACGGGGTGTATACTACCAATAGAGCACCACGGATACATACAAGTGCCGGTGGGGGCAGGTGGTCCGAGGGGTGACAATGTGCGCTGCTGTGGACTTCGTCGTGCGCTCTACGAATGGAGGGAAGTGACCTCCGTCTACATCGATGACGGCTACGGCCGCGGCGGCATCGTTGCACTCGCCGACGCGCTGCAGGCCACGCACACCAGGGTGTCATACAAGGCCACGTTCCCGCTGGGCGCCGACCGTGCCATGCTCGCGACCTCCTGGAGCGCGCCAACTCGATGGAGTCGTGCGTTTTTGTTGTCCACACCAACCGTAGCGTGACCTCGGCATGATGGTCACAGAAAACGCCTGGATCGGGACCGAGTAGCTCGCTACCAAGGCACGTCCTCACGCTGGCTCGTGTCAACCTCTCTTTGCCTACGAGCTCTGCACGTTCTGTGTACGTGCGGCGTGAATGGTCACCGTTTTCCACGCGCCCACGCCGAGCACGCCTTGCCGCAGCACGACTGCCTCAACATGCTCCCGATGAACGCGCACGCGTCCATCCAGCCTTTCGGCACGGGGCCATCAGGTCCACCATGCAGCTGTTGGGCGCGGCCTTCGAGCAGCTTCTCGACGAAGCCGGCAGCAACGGCAAGAGCCCAACATCCGCGACCCCAACGGCAACGCGCTGGGACTCAGCACGTGTTCGACCAGGGAGACAGAGCAGCTGCTCCCGGAAGGTCATGCTTGCCAACATCACCGGCGTCACGGGCCGCATGCAGTTCCAGTTCGATGACGATGAGAATGATGCTGGAGGACGGTTGCGGCGGCGTGCTGTGGCGGAAGAAGAGTGTGGAAGGGAGGAATAGGTGCAGTGGCAGCAGGAGCAGCCTGCAACCGGTGGAGGTGTGTGGCCATGGCCCATGGCGATGGACAGAGGGAAGAGGGAAGAGGGAACGCACGTGAAGGATAAGAATATGAAAGAAAAATAAATATAGGGTGGTTTTATAAATATAAACATGAAACGAAGGGGCATGGACT
Organism: Themeda triandra; assembly: GCA_018135685.1. Lineage (NCBI taxonomy): Eukaryota > Viridiplantae > Streptophyta > Magnoliopsida > Poales > Poaceae > Themeda > Themeda triandra. Next base: position 3,190,388 of record JAENPR010000002.1, on the reverse strand, counting down.
CTTTATGTATCATTGATCAAGATTTTCGACCAAAAAATGCGTTTTCAAACTTGATGGCCCAAATCGACACAACCTTACAAGTTAGTGGACCATCCATACATTTCACTCATTACATTTTTTTATAAAACTGGTTTCGTATTTTTCACATTTTTCTATTATTTTTGGTGAATTTTACAAGATTTCTGACATTTTACATCGGGAACCCTGATATATTTTAAAAATTATTAAAACCCTTGCACCTTTTCTCTCTTTCATGTATCTTTACATCTAAAACCCTGTACTGTTTTTTATTCACTTCCCTTCTCTGATCGGACTCTCGTTTCTTTCTATTTGGCCGGCGAGGGTGGCTGGGCAACCAGCCGGGCCACGGCAGCAAAAAAATTTTGGAGCGTCCGATGCAGCCATCTACGGTAAATTTGTTGTCTTTGGACTGTTAACTTTTGTCTTTCATTCATAAATACGTCTACCAACCTTAGCCCCGCCTGTCATGAACTAAAAATATTTACCACTTCTTGTGTTTGACTGCGCACGACCTCATCGTTATCCATCACCTCTCGTTCTCTCCGTCGCCCCTCTCCGAGATCCGCCAAACGCGGCGGCGATTCCTCCGTTCGTGACGACGGCGCTTGCTGCGGTCGGCGCGTCGGTCTCCCTCCCCAAGCGGACGGGCCCCGTAGTCGGGCCGCGCAGCTGGTCACCGCCGTCTTTCTCGGCCTTTCCCATGCGGCGGCGGCCGCCATGCCGAGGGCGCTCCTCCTGTGTGGGTGGCGCGCCGGCGGCTTCCTCCCGCTCCGACTCCTTCCTCCCTCCCTCTGCTCTGGACATCCTCTCTCCCCACGAGGGCACAGCCAGGCGGCGGCGGCGGCGCACCAGCCGCTAGCGGCGCGGGGCGGCGGCGCGCGGGCGGTGGCCGCCCCGCCACGATGGCGGACCGGCGCGGCGCGGCCACGGCCTCAACCCCACGATGGGTTTGGATCGGACATCGCAGGCCCCGGCGTGTGCTTTGCGCCGCCACGGCCGCCGCACCGGCCGTGGACTCTACAACCTCCGATGCCTGCTCCAGCACGGTGGTGCCTCCTCTGCTCCATTCGTTTCTTGCCGTCTCCCAGGTGAAGCAAGACCATCGCTTTTCTCTCTATCGATCCCAGTCTCCTCTATGTCCATCTTCTGATTTGTACCGGAGGTTGACGGATTCCTGTTTGTATAAGAAAAGCACGTGATTTTCCACGCTAATCCCATCCCCATGTCCGTGTTAATTGCCCCCTTAAAGCGCAAATGCCATGTTTGGCTATGTTTCTTGCTCCTTCAACTTGGTTGGTCGTGGATGGTACAGTAATCTAGAAAAAAAATCCCCTTTATCTCCTTATGTTTTTGATCCTTTGATTTCGTTTCGTATACGTATGGATTTATTTATTTCATTCACTTACACATAGGGTTCGTGCTCTACCAAAAACAGAGCTTCACTCAGGACGTTGTGCTGATGTTGTAATCTTTTCATCAGTATATGTAAGTGTGTGCCTTGTTACCAATTTATCCAGCCTTATAGAATAGTCATTGAGATTTTAGGGTCACAAATTAATTATTCTGGAGTATACCTTTTTTGGCGACTATTCTGGAATACAGCTTGATCTAAGCTTCTACAGTATTTCTTCGTGCCATATGTTTTTTTTTTGACAGTCCTAGAAAATAGAAAAAGACAATTAATGTTCCTCTGAGTTCCTGCATGTCCAGTATCGTCTACATTTGGTTTCTTATTTAGGAATGATGGATTACATCAGGTCACACCTCAACATGCTATAGGTGTACTTTTTTGAGGGGCCATATAATAGATGTACTTTTTTTTCATTGAGGACCTGAATGCAGAATCAAGCGGTACAATGATTGGCCTTTCATATTTTTTCCTTTTACAGATCAAGTAGTTCATGATGCTATGTAGTACCTGAAATTACGACTCCACAGGGATCCACAGATGAAGATGCCCTCCTTCCATACCAAATTGTCACTGCGCCTCTTGGAATTATAGCAATGGTTAGCTAACAATTATCAGTTTCCTATTCTTCTAGCTTATAATGTCAATAGTTATTCTGTTGTCTTTGTTATAATAATATGCATTCATGTGAATGATTTCAAAATGATAATATTATCTACAGCCTATAACACCAAATCTACTTCTGATGGTAGTGCCAAACAAAAACTAATTCATATATGACCCATGATTTGTGACATGTTTTTCCCCATCCATATCTTCAAGGATTTTTTTTTCCAAACCTTTCATCCATCTGGCCACTGATGAAATTGCCTATCTTTGCTTGACTAATGGAATCCTATAATGTTGCTCCCATATCCCTTAGTAGTGTTAAAAGTTTAGTAGGTTTATAAGAGCAAATGAGAAAACAAATTAAAAGAAGATATCTTTTTTTGATTTATGAAGACAGAGATATTGTGGAATATGACTTCTTTTATTTTATCATGGCATCTTAGTGTCTTATAGATTGTAGGTTTTTTATTACCTTTATTTTTTTCTCTATGATTTTCTATCTACATTTTCCCTGCTTTCCTTGCTTTCTTTCGGTCACTTCAGAAATATGATTTTTCTTTATTCTTTTACCATGCACAAGCTGCACACCTTGTTTTGCATTGTCAGCCTACTGGAGATCACACCTTATTCTTAATGATCACTGCAAAAATCAGCCGATGAAAATCCGTATGTCGACCTATGCATGAATCCGAGGGCTCATGCACTTCAATTATGAGATGGGCTTCATGCCTCTATTGCAGTTGATGATATTTGTTGAGGTCACATTTGTTTGACAACTTTCCCTTAAATATAACAGCTCATGCTTTGAAAAATAGAATTTGATAGCCCATATAAACACACAGTTACCATTCTTTTGTTTTTTAATCCAGCCCATAAATAGTACTCTTACTAAGAGTTGCAGTGGTTAATAAGACTGGTGCTGTTTTAAATGTTGAGTACCTTGGGTGGATGCCTAGATGGTTTGCCAACTAATTTGGGTGTTCTCTTTTTTAATGGAAACGTATGAGCCGGCCATGGTTCTGAATATGTACAAATTCATGTGAATACAGTGCCCCCTTCTTTTTCTTGCGGCTTCTATGAAAGTACAGTACCATGTGTTAATTTTAATGATCTTATCACCTCCAATAGCCTATTGGGTTTATGCAAGTTGCAAGCTTAATATTACTAGGTTTCTCAGGTTGTGCTGCTGTAGCTCTTTTGTTTTCGATCCAGTGAAGGATTACATGCTCTAACTAAATGTACCACAGGAACAATGAAGGGCTAATATATATATATGTGTGTACCTGTCACTAATCATCAGTTATCCATAAAGCCTAGAACACATCTGACTATACAACATAGGTATTTGTGGGAGCAGGCATATTCACTATTGTACAGCAGGGAGGCACTTGGGCTGACCTTCGGACTGCTCGAGGTCAAAAAAAGAGACAACAATGTTGTATGGGTCCAACCAGTTCATACACAGGAAGTGCTATGACCTAATGGCTTGTACATACAAAGTAAATAATTTTTTGGCATTTCAGCCTAATCAAAACAATGGAACCACACTTAGGGAAATGAGAAAAATGAAGGTTTCGGGCACTCGGGCTAATTCAAGCGATCAAGGCTGCAACTGATGAACCCATCTTTAAATCAAGGTTTAGATTATGAATCTACCAACTTTAGATGAAGACTACGGGCAGCGAACCCATGGGTATTTTACTTCATAGATATCTAAATTTGACGATTGCTGTTTTAATGGACCTGCAAACTTACTACTTGCTTATGTTTCCCTATGTCATTATAATTGTGCATTTATCATTTGGATATCATCTTCTTGCCTGAATCTACTGAACTAAAAGTGTGGCTATCTATGATTGATTACTAGCTTATGTTTCTTAGATACACCATTTGCTTCAGTACTGATCAAGCTGTGAGACTACCAACGGTGATGCCATCATATTGAAAATTGGTGACTTTGGGTATGCCAGGTGACAGCAATATGCCCCCTCATTACTGCAGTGATATCTATTCAAGCACAATTTTTTTTTTGCTTCAACTGAATGGCATTGATTTCACCAGGATTTGTGCTTTGTCAAAAGCTAATGTGTGAATATATATTAGTGTTAATATGTTTGATGCACTCTTGTTCTAAATCTAATTCTATTTTGTTAAGGTTTACCATGTTAAATTATTTGCTTCTATGTAATCTGTAACTTTTTCAAACAATTTTTTATTAGTGGTTGGTGAAATAATACATACATTATACATTGGTGGTGCGTATAATTGTAGACCTGGAACATGGAATGGGCATGAGTGCGAGATGTATTTATTAACAGGTAAGGCAATGTCTAGGAAGCTACATCATCACCTTGTTTGATCTTTTATTGGGTGTTCTTTATATATGTTATCAATTGTAGTGTGAAATCAAAGAAATTGTCGGGGTGGCGGGGACATCCCCTTGGGTTTGCCATGCGTTGATCCGGATATTGGAGTTCCCCTAGGTTGAGTAGTCTCTTTTCTTCTCCATCGGATATATGTCTTCTTTCTTCTTCATGATGACTACAGTCAAACTTTGTTTAGTGCTTTGGTTACCGGTGCAGATATTCATGAAACACTCAAAATAGTTTCTGCACTTTATCGAACCGATCCTATATAATTTGATTTTTGTGATAGTAGTTACCTGTCTTCTGTGCGAACACAAAATGAGATAAATGCTCTACCAAAACATAGATAAGATAGTAAGAGGTCGAAGTTTGGTGAAACTTCAGCAATTTGTGCATTTGATTTATGTAACCGGTCGGTGTGTCTAGCATTATCCCTTAGGTTCATCGGTCTTTGCTACTTTTTGCTTATGCAAAGTTAGTTGAGAAGGCAACCACATTCTTTTCTACTTTGTTGCGTTTGATGCCCGAATTGTCTTCGGTATAAACTGTTTGAGGTTTGAACAGAGAAATGCCAACCAAAGCATGATGAAGTAGATGTGTCTTTGTCACTTTCATCAGCCATCGTATAAGTAAGTGTCAGGGTTTTTTCGCTCATCTTCTGATTATATTACAAGAAGTTAGAGATTATTGTTTATTAGAAGGTAGCTAATTTAGTGTAGAACATGACCAAATACCAATTATGGAACAATTTCTAATATTTATATGTGCCACTGTTTTATTTAGGCTGTCAGGGACTGTGTTGGGACTGGTTTCTAGCAAACAATAATCTGGCCAGGGGTACAAAGAGCAACAGACAGTGTCCCATTCAGTTGTTCCAACATGTGGTGCCCACACCTGTGCCCTTTAGTGCGTCGGTGGCGATGGTTGCCGGTGGATCTGGCCAGGGGTTTCTTCACCAGCACCCCTCTATGGGTAGGATTCCATCACCATCTCCAAATGATGGGATTCTCGGCAAAGATGGCAGCCCGATTTCTACTCAATTTGGCCCTCTCGCCGCTTGGAATACTGCATGGTAAGGTGCCCACCCTCTCCTCATCTTGATTTTGTGATTCATAGTTCGCATGATTGAGAGTTTCATATGAGTTGGGTAATAGAAGCTCGTGGATTTACAGTTATGTATGATTCACATTTCACCTTATATCTTGACGTAGATGGTTTTCTGAAATGTACATTGGCCCGTTACGAAACTATGTTTCAGAGTCAATATGGCATGTCTATGAACATGTTGTTCGGACAAGATGCATGCTGAGTTCTCAAAATGCTGCGACAACCAAGTGTGCGGGAGTGTTTACCGGTGTTCCTAAACTAAAAAGCATGCTGAATTTTACTAGCTGTTTTCTTCCTCCCGGTGCGGACGGGCACGGGGCCGGGCGGCGGTCGTCTTCCTCCTCTCCTCCCCCGCGTGGCACGGCCGTCGCGACGGTGATCGCCGCCGGTGTTGCGCCCAAGCGGCGGGTGGCCGTGCTCGGGTGCGGCTGCGAACCCCGCGTCGTCCTCGGCCATGATGTGATGACAACGGCAGCCGCTGGTGGTACTGGACGCGGCTTGGTCCCAAGCGCTCTGATGTTCGTCGCGCCGTCCCCTCCTCGGTTTGCGCCCCCCTCCCCCCTCGCAGAGCTCGTGAAGGCTCATTTCCCTTCGTTGTGGACGCTGATCTGTATGTGGGCGGGTTGTTTGCCTCTGATGAGGAAACCCTACCTAGGGCAAGGTCAGTTTCAACCTGATCTTTTGTTCTCCCCGGCCCTTTTCTCTTACGAATTCAAATGGTTACTTCTACTTTGTTTTTGCATTACGTATGGTGTGGCCCCGCTTGGATCTAATGGATCTTGACGGTAGGCAATTGTTCTCGGGTTACAACGAGCGCGTGGCCATGTTAATGACATTTGTTTGATTCCTTGGTGTGTAGCCCCGATCATTTTGGGTTATTGTTTGCATATTGGTCACCTGCAATGATGACTAATTTTCATGTTGGTATAGTTTAGTACGGGAATGGCATTCTTTGTTGTGATGATTATTGACCTATCTTTGCATAATTTACATCTCGGGTTCGCTGGATTTTGAGAGTGCCCAGTTATTTTGCAATAACCGAGGCAATGTTGGGGAGCTATGATGATTTTCCCTTCGCATCTCCCTACTATGTTTATAACTGAGGCAATGATCATGAGCAATGTTGATTTTGTTTTCTCCCCATCTCTTCTCGGCTTTCTAAGTGATTACGAGGTGGATGGAGCAAGACAAGTTTCTTTGTCGGACGTGGATCTTTGTCTCCTTGACGGAACCCCGATGAAATGTAAAGCTTGTGTTGCCATTACCTCTAATGGTTTATCCCTTTGTCTAGTCTAATCATTGCCTTTGGTTTTCCAAATCATGTTTGCTTATGATCATTGTCTGTGATGTCAAAACACATATAGTTGTCCAATCGAGCTCGTGTTTATTGCCTATGAAGTCTTAGATATATTCTTCTTCAATGTATGCTTGTGATCATTGTCTCGTGCTCATCGTTCGTCTCCTCAAATTATACATTGTTGGTTTTGAGCAGTCCCTATTCTCGAGAGTACATTGTCACATACTTTGGTTTTCGGTGATCACCTCTTTGGTTGTCCTATCAATTCGGTGACTATATTCTTATGGACTTAATGGTTGGCCTTAAGCTATTTCTTTTTCCTTTGTTGTTGCTCTGCATCAATTATCGAAAGAATGTGCAAAGGGGCTACTACCTTACATTCTTTCATTTTCATTCATGAAGATGCAAGTTCCTTTCAATTATCATCATTTATCCCATGGGTTTTCCACTTTGATAGTGTTAACTTGGTTGCGATGGAAAAACAGTGTTAGCTTGGTTTTCGTTGACGGTTAAAAAATAGGCCTTTTGTCGAACAATTACCATTCCAATGAGGTAGCGGGTTTTTCGTGTTTTGTTCCTCCGGTGTAGGCACCGATGGGCATGCTTATAAAATAGTTACATTTGTTCGATGTGGATGTTCGTTGGCTTTTGAAAAGAAAAGAAAAGGTACGCTTACTTTCTAGACTTTCTAGGCCATCTTCCCATAATTATGGGTCACACGTTTTTCTAGGCCATCTTCTTTGATGTCATGGTGGTGAAGTCGATTGTGTTTAGAATAAGGCTTTGTATTATATAAAATATCAATTCCGTTGTCATGAGATCATTTACACATAACTCCGAAATACATCCTTGTTTGTTGTGTCCAGAATAAGGCTTTATATGAAAATTAATTTTGATGTCATGAGATCATTCATACATAGCTCCAGTAATTCATCCTAAAATTTTGTTATTTCAATTCAGTCCTATATCTTGAACAAGGTATACCATTTCATGAACCTAAGAACCCATATATGACTGCAGAACCCATATATGACTGCATACCACTTAGCTGCTTCGCATTTGGATCAAAATATTTGATGACGTTGCCATTAAATCAAAATGTGATACTTTTAATTTGGCATGTACATTCATTCGAAATTTGCTTCTTTTTGTCACCGTGGTACAGTCAATAGGTCTGGATCATAAAGTTTTCTTAATTTGGACATTTTTTCTCCTCCATATGCTGCAGGGATTGATGAGTACCTGAATGATAGACAAATGAAGACAGTGGATGGTGAGTTCTTGTTGAATGCAACCGCTTGGATTGCGGAATTTGAAACATGATAACCTGGTGCATCTAATTTAATTTTTCCTTCGGTTTGGTCTGCTTTGCAGGAGCAAGTATTGAGATATGTGTTTGATTATTCACACAAAAATGGTATGCTCTATTGGTATGCTCTACTGTGATGCGATTGGTGTTCTGCTTCTTCGATGTATGCCAATGTCTTTTTCATGTTCATTTTATAGATGTCAGGTGCTGCGATGCATGAAGCTCGGCTTCTCTTTTTGCCTTGCTACACTACTACTCCAAGCGTCCCTACTGCGTCCCATATGATATTTGTCCAGTGAGTCACTATTAGAACCATCTCAATGTCAAAGGTATCCCTCTACTTGCTTTAGTCCTTTTGGTGTTTTTTCTGGATTGGGCCACTGACTGCTATTATGTTGTGATGGGATTTCCGTTTTGATTTGAATCCTGAGGCCTGAGGGCATGCCTAGAGTTTGGGTTCTCTGCTACTACCTAGCGTTTTGGTTGTAAGAGCTACTGATAGGTTTTTAGAATTTTTTTGGCAGCTTCATTGATCAGGGCCCTCCACATGGTGCAGCATGGTAGCTGTTTTTTTTGAGCCCATTCAGATTCCGCAGGTCCTTTTCCTAATACACTACCTTGCTATGTGCTTTGTCCTTTGAATGGAGTAAAGCTAGATTTGACAATAAAATACACAGCCTCTTTGAGAGAGCCTGTGCTTGATGATAAGTTGCAAAATTCTTTTCCGATGCAGCACTGTTATTTATCTATGTAGTAATAAGCACTCATCTAAATTTTTATCCATGCTAATCTGTAACAATAAATTGTGTTGCCTTCATGTTTGTTTTTCCCGAGGTCCTGGAGCTTGCTGGGAACACCACCGAGGATAAACATTCTCGTCGCCAATACAGGTCAGCACAGATCTACCACGCCTTTGTCCTCTCATCTATTTCTTAAGATTTGCAAATAAAGATTGGTCAAACTGATTAAAATAAAATCTTAATAACTGGGTGATCTGGGAATTCACTATTAATTTTTGAAAGCTTTCCTTCAGGTTCTATTTGTTTCTCAAGAGATACAACTGTCTTATCAATTTGCCAAAAAATGGAGCTCTTAAATGGTTGTAATAGTTACCTCTGCAAAAAGAAGAAATGGTTTAGGGAATCGTCGCAGCACCATCTATTCTTGGCTATATGAGAAGCATCTCTATTAATAATCTTTGACTATGAGCATCAATCTTTCTACCTCTGCATATTTAAATATTTGTAAGTGTGCTGAAATATCCTAACTTATCTGTTTTTTCCAAAAGGAAATTGGCCCATAAATCACCTTATGAATGTTGGCACATAAAACCTTTACAGTACTTTATAATTGTTTCAGTTTCATATGTACTTTCGTGCCTGTCAAATGATAACCTCAACTTCATCATGACTGATTTCACCTTCTGAGTGTTGTGCTAATATGTAAGAAAAATAGTTTGATTGCAAACCTCTGCTTTTATTTTGTAAAATGAAATTGTAACATCACAGAATGTGTCCTTAAAAAAGGCAGACCTCCTAAATTGAAGTCACATGATCCTGTGATGTCACCAATTACAGTCTAATTTGTAGATCTACAAAATTTATACTAACAGGTAACAACACAATTTTTTGAGTTGGGGGTGTAGCAGGTTAGTAATTTTTTATTTCTGAATTGCAGTTACTTTGAAGACAAACAAAGCGAGAAACATGTGGTGCTCTTCTTGCAGATGAATTCATTATCACCCACAGCTCCACCTCTCCACTGCTGCTAAGGTACATTTATTAAATTGCTAAAATATTTGCTTCCGCGCCTAACTTTACATTGGATATTTTCGGAATATTCAAAGAATGACTTCATTCTGATAACCTGTTACAAAGTATCATGTATATCATGTCCTCACAAATTGCTGATGCCTCTACTGCTACTCTTTTTTCAGATTAATTTCACCATCACATCAGGCCATCAGGCTCTTCCTTCAACTTTACCAAGCCTTATAAATTGGGCAATCATGCTACCAGCTAAATATCAATACATATACAAATTCAGTTTCGGTTGCTGATTTGAAAGGGTACAGGTTACTCATGTCTCGGGCTTCCAATGCCTCATTATGATTTTCTATTCTTTCCAATTCAGATGTTCCACACCTCCCATGTCTTTGTTCTTTCGTTCTCTTTTATATAAAAACATGGGAATTGGAGGACCTTAGTTTGTCGATTTAATAAGGCAGTACCTGTGCATGCTAAATTATTTATCATGTTCGCTTAACACCTGCAATCATATGGACATCACTTTAAAAATAATGTAACCTAAATTATTTTCTATTGTATTCTCGCCCCGCGCAATGCGCGGGGGAACTGGCTGGTTGTTTTTTATTCTTTTAAAACATAAAATTTGTTTTCTATTTCTATGCAGATTTGTACTAACTTACACCTCCTAACTTCCTATCCACTCTTCTGACATTCCAGGTTCAATATATTTACATATCAAGTTTCTTTTGGAGGTATGTGCTATGCAGAATGCAACAAAACTCGCTTTGACACTGCTATATAAAGACTTTAGAAAACTTATGCTGTATAGAGAGTGTAGAGCTTTTATATGTGTGCATGCCTTTTTTATAAACGGCATAGGCACTGTAACACACTATCATTACCATCACCAAGCATCCAATTGGCCAATTATTTCAGAAGGAATTGCTTGTACAAAGTATGTATAATTATGTTCTAGGCAGTGTTGCTGCTAATGACGAAACCCATTGGTTCAAATCATCGTGCCTATCCAATATTATGCTATGTCCAGACTGACCCTGTTCCATGATGTGTACAAGTCACTAAATTTATGTAATAATCATCAACCTTGGTTTTAAATAATTCTTTTACAATCAAATTATTATGTATTTTTCACAGCGACATTGACCATCCACTTGCCACGCGCGCAATGGCGCGCGCAACTTACTAGTAACCGTAAGTATCGGAGACGGAGCGGAGGGCTGACCGCGCGGCTGGAAGACGCGATAGAAGGCAGAAAAGAAACAGGCAGAAACTCCAGAAATTTTGGTGTTTAGACATCTCTACTAGAAACTCATTACCAGGAACACTGCCGTCTGATTTTGGAGCCCCATGTTGAACAATGCAATATTAGGCACCATTCCATCTTCAATATGCTCATTAGAATATTTGGCAGTATTAGATCTATCAACAAACATGCTGACTGGAGAAGTTCCTAAATGTCAAGGAGACATGAAGTCATCAACGGTGGTAGACATAAATACCAGCTTCCTTCAGTTCTTAAAGGTCCATATGTAGGATTTGATGATCTTTCCTACAACCAATTCTCTGGGAAGCTACCAGAGCAGATATGGGAGAAGATGCCAAACTTATTACTGTTGCGTCTGCGGTCAAATTTGTTTTTTGGTCACATACTCACATTCCTAGTGAGCTTGCAATGTGTAAAATACTACGATCTCTAGGCCCTGCGCATAACAACTTGTCTGGAAGCTCACTCGTTACTTAACTTGACTGCAATGGCTCATTTTTTCGAATTAGGGGGGTTCCCCCATTTCCATTAACCGAGATCAACGGAAATACAAGAGAGTTCGGGACAGTTCAGAAATGAAGTAAAGACTGGCCCAGATAAATGTGACCTAACAGAGATGCTCATACAAGAGCTACAATTTCAGAAGCTAAAAGGAATGATAATGACAGATGCGCTGCCAACAAGCACGGTCTCCCTGAATCACTTCCCGCGCGAATTCTCCAGATCGCCTTCGTCTTCAGTTGATTCACCATCCATTCCATTGTCATTGTTGGCCGGCGTCAACATAAGTTGTGTCGGAGAGCTTGGCTTCAGCAAGTCCACTGCAATCTTGTACATAGCTTCAACTCCCTTCAGCTGGTTTCAGCATACCTGTCCAAAATTTCATGAGCGCACAAACTGCAATGGCTCATACTTCTGAATACAGTGAAATTCTTGGGGAAAGCTTAACTGGCAGAGGTGTTCATCTGTACAATTCAATGCACTATTGGTTTATATTTTTAAAGAAAAGTATCGGTTTCCACCAAAGGGCAGGAGCTCGAATTTTCTAGTGAGCTCGGTGGTATGGTGATTCTCGATTTGTCATGCAACAGTTTAACTGGAGTGGTACCTCAAGATATCGGCATTCTTATCGCATTAGAAGGTTTTAACTTGTCTTGGAACCAGTTAAGTGGGGAAATCCCTGTGAGTATCGGTCAGCTGAAACAACTGGAATCTTTTGATTTCTCACACAACCAGCTGTCAGGTTTAATCCCTTCCGGTATGTCAGGGCTAACCAATTTTAAGCAGCATGAACCTCTCATACAACGATCTATCTGGGAAAGATTCCAAGTTACCAACAGGGAACCAATTCGACACTTATGACCCATCCGTTCACATTGGGAACATTGGTCTATGTGGGCCCCTTTAACTAGGAGATGTCCTGAAATCACATCAAACCAAGGCAGACATGAAAATTATCGTGGTTTGGATGGTATATCCCTTTACCTTGCCATGGCAATAGGTTTGCCATTCGAGTTATTTTACTATGCTTGGAATTTCCTCCTACTTCCTCCGGTTTCCTCCGCAGAATTCCAATTTTATTCACAAAGGGTACATCTGTCATTTCGTATCACCACCAAAACCACCGGGCCGATTCGCCGAGGCCTGAACCACGCGCTCCCCTCCCCTGCGCCTCCCCATGCCGGGACGACGAGAGCTCCTCGCCATACCCGCCGCGGCCGCCCTCTCCCCACGCCGGGCCGGCCTGCCCTCGCCCCGCGCCGCCATGCCCTCGTCATCGCCCACCCAGCGCCGGCGCCAGTGCCCCTCGACCTCGCCGAAGACGCCGCCGTCTTACCGTGCTGATCGAGATGAAAACGGGGGAGGCAATGAAAAGGAGGCAACGGCTGGTGTGCCACCATGAAGGTGTTAGGGTGATTTTCAGAGCCACTGCTGTTGCCTTGATGTTAGATAGACAATTTCAATTCAGAGTAAGGTGATTAGCTGATTACTGAGAGGGATGCCATGAAGAGTGAGGAGATGGCAAGCACAAAGCAATAGAGTACTAGTGTTTGACTCGTTGATGAAGATAGATTCAGGAAACTAATCGAGAAGTCAGTGTAGTTAGAAACATAATATGCTGTTGTTGTTGGCGAAGGTGGAGTACAGCCTGACGTAGTCATGATGTTGTGGTTATGTGAGGTCATGTTCAAGATGCAAACTAGCCGGATGCTGCAGGAGCTGTCGCCGTTCATCAAGTTCGCGCACTACACCGCCAACCAGCAGGCCATCCTGGAAGCCACCGCGGACGACCCGGCCATCGTCCACGTGGTGGACCTCAACGTCGACGGCGAGGGCGTCCAGTGGGCGTCCTGTTAGGAATAAACCACGCCATTGGTGTTGTCCATGTGTACGTGGGTGCTATTTTTAGGATAGGATGAAGTCTCATGTTTGCGGCGTCCTCTTGGATGGCATGCGATGGTTGAGACATAGTGTAATTAAAAGTGTGTGGTGTGTGAAGCCGGTCAGCAGTGGAGGCCGCATGTCCAGGATGAGTGAATGGCTCACTGGTGTTGCTGAGCGCGTCTGCAGATCATGGCGTGTGAAGACCAGGTGTGAGTGGAGGAGAGAGCTCCAAGGTGTGTCCCCTGGTTGTATAAATACACCATGTACTTCTTGTTTTAGTGTGAGCCGAGAGAAAACAGAGAGAGTGTCGGTGTGTGTTGCCGCTACGGCGTTTGTTGCCTGGCAGGCATGGGTCGCCCGGCGAGTCTCCTCTCGTGTTCCATGTGAGCCGAGTTGTGTTGTTATCATTAATAATAGCCAAGATACAGGCGTTTGTCGCCGCGGCGTTCGTCGTCGATTTTTCTTGTCTATTATTCGTGTTACTATGATCGTTCGTCGATCCTCGGTTTTCCAACACGTCCCTCATGTCGGACCTCGCCCGCAGCAGCAGCCGCAAGCCGTTCCACCTCACGGAAGCATCCGTCGTCACGGCCGACGCCGACGCCGGCGCGCACCGCATGGCGGCCACCGCGCGGCGGCTCTCGGAGCTGGCCGCGTCGCTCGGCGTCCCCTTCCATTACAGCTCACTCCACGTGCGCAGCGACGAGGACCAGCACGGCTTCGCCGCGAGCTGCTGCAATGGCGACGGCGGCGCTTCGTCCTCGGTGATCGTCTCGTGCGACACGACGCATCAGTCCTACAGCTCGCTGACCAGGCTGCAGCTGCTGCTTGCCGGCAGCGTCATCAGGATTCAGGATCCTCCGGCCAATCCTGGCGCAAGGCGCCTACCTCGCAGCCCTTGAGCCCTTCTCCCCCTCCATCTTCCTCGACCTGCCCCCGACGCGCCGACGATGTCGTGGCGCGGCACGGCGAGAGGAGCGACGTCGTCACGAGGCGGCTGCAGCACGACGAACTCAAGACTTTTTTTTTAATCTATACCTACTAATAAAGAGGCAAAATTTCTGTTGTGTTTTTTCGTCCATCTCCGATCTCTATTAGGATTACGTTTTTCAGGTAAAAAATGTGCTAAATAATTTTTCGTTCAGCTTAAACTAAACGGACTCGGTCTAAAAAAAACTATCTGTGTTTCTCCGTGAGAAGGAAACATTTTCCGAAAAAAAAAAGAAATCTACTCCGTGAGATGGAAAGCAAAGGACATTCACGTGTGTCCTTTTCCGGTTCCTGTTGACTTTTGATTTTTGAATCGGCCAGGCGACGTGCAAGTCGTATATAATGTTCTTCGTGTTTTCTACGTCATCTCGAATAAAAAAAACAGCAGCCAATGTGGAATACCCATCGTCTGGAGTCCCAGTCGACTGGAATCTAGGATTTCTGAGATAATAAATAACAGATAGTGTATTATGGATATTTGCACTCCTTATCCTTCTCTAATCTAATATAAATAATTCATGCGTAAAATCTTACATAATTTACATTCAATCCTATGATTCCAATCCGTGACTTTTTTTAATTTTTCGCTCCTATTTTTTCATATAAGCAGGAAAAGAGTATCAGCCAATCTAATCTATATCTATATACAAATGATCAGGTATACTATGTCGAGAAGCTACCAGCGGTAGCCCATGGCATTTGAGCTAGCAACATATGGTCGCCACACTACATGCATGTGCGCCGGAACCCTCGTGCCCACCATAGCACCCACGCTGCCATGACCAATCTATAAGGCCTCACATCTCTTCATCCTCGACGCAACGGGTCCGTTGACGATTGCCTCATGACTGAGATTTGCTATCATGCCCTGGCGTAATGTGTGCATCCTCGTCTGCATGGAGACATTAGGATATAAGCGACATGCATCCCCGGGCTCCGTCGATATTTAGCACGAATGCTGGCATGGACGTTCGTATCTGATCCACGCATGATGAGGTCTTGTTCATGTGTCGAGGAACCATATCATTTGTACAAGAGTTGAGAAGCAAGATGGACTCTGGTTGGCCACTTTTATCAGCAACAACATTCGATGTTTCCTACATCGACAAGAGCCAGCCACACTTGTTGGCATGAGATGACAATACCATGGTGACGTCCGATCTGGTTTGTTGAGATGACTACGGAAGCCATCACCAATCTACACTAACAAAGTCCCCGCACTAAGAAGGCGAACCCGACATCATCGACATTGGCTCCCCGCTAAGACCGACAACATCATTGTAATGGGCGATATGGCAATGGCTCCTATGACCTACACCAACGATGTCACAATATCAAGGAGGTGAGCCCGGACGCCATCCTTAACGGCTCCACATCTACATTGACAACACCGTCGCACATAGAAAAGACAAGTCTAGACTTTCGTGAAGGACTACGCATCTACACCAATGACAAGACACCATTCAACACTCGCAAGGTGCACGATGCACGTCATGTGGTCATCATAAGATAAATTATATCCTTCAAAGTTTATAGAAAGGTTAAAACATAGTAGACATGTAACATTCCACCCTTACTTTCTAATAACATTTGATAGTTTTTTCTCCCGTTGCAACGCACGGGCATTTTTGCTAGTCTTACAAAAATATAATATGTAACTATACTAATTGTATTATTTATCTCTAACTATACTATTACAATTATTATATTGACAAATATCAAATTACCGTATTACCCTTGATTAGAAAAAAGAAATACAGAAATAGAATTACCACCTTTTTATTTGGAGTTATAATTATCTGAGTTTTGGAGGAAATGAGAAGAAATTTGGTGCATATGGGAGGAAATTTGGCGCATATGGCCCACTGGTCATACATTATAGAATTTCTTCCCGTTTCCTCTCTACAATTTCCTCTCATTTCTTCCGGCGTTTCTAGCCGTCTGATCGGTCGACGTGAGCGGTCAAAGTTTTTCTCAATTATTGTAAAAAATCTCGAAGAGGAAGTCTGGTAGAAACTAAATATTGTTACATATGCATCACCATATGTTCATTACAGAACTCAGAGCTGGTGTGTTGTGAGTGACTATCTATGTAACATAGCATATGGAATCCTTATCTCGAGAATGGCATTGCCAGGCAGGCCCTAAGGTGATGACTAAGACGAGCACCCTGTTCATTTGGTCGTTTCTGGCTGACTGATTCTCACTGGTGTTGATTTGTTGTGAGAGAAAAACACTGTTAAATCGTTGGCTGATAAGTGCTGGTAGATCAAACGAACAGGGTGGAGATATATTTGAGCTTGCCAAAATTTACAGTCCATGTCACATCGAATATTTGGATGCTAATTAGGCTAGTCTCAGTGGGGGTTTCATGGGCGTTTCATGCACATTTAATATAGCGACACATCAGCATAGAAGGATGTTTTGCATGAAATGGAGAGGAGAGAGAGTAAAATCATTTTACCATGGTGAAACGCGGTAGCGGTGTTTCCAACGTCTTGGTAACTGGGTGAAACGAGCACTGAGGCATTTCATGGCTATTTTTGAGGTGAATTGAGCATGTCTACGACGGGGATAGGAGAAAAAAGAGACGCATGGGCTCATGAAGGCTAAAAATAGTTCTATGAATCTGTCCAATGAAATTTGCATTGAGAGAGATATCCGTTTCACAATAAATTTCATGTTTTTGAAAACCGTGAGATGAAACGTTGCATTGAGACTAGCCTTAGGAGGACTAAACGTGAGCTAATTATAAAACTAATTGCAGAAACCGTGACTAATTCATGAGATTAGTCTATTAAGCCTAATTAATCCATCATAAACACATGTTTACTGTAGCACTCAAATCATGGACTAATTAGGCCTAATAGATTCTTCTCGCAAATTATGCAATTAGTTTGTAATTAGCCTATTAATACTCCAAATTAGCGTCCAAACATCCGATGTGACGCAAACTAAAGTTTAGGAGGTGGAACCAAACAATTTTGACAGCCTTGCACAACTTTATCTAAAACTCTAAAAAAAAAAATTGAAGAGTTGCTTGAAACTTTGAATTTGTAAAGTTTGAACGACAAACATCCAAATTCACTGATTTTTTTTTAGTAAGTGCAGAGCATGTTTTCTTATTAAAAAAGAGAGCTTACAGTCACCGAACAAATGGTGGAACGGAAATAAGAAACAAGCCTAAAGAAAACAAAAGGGCAAGAAAGGAATCAAGACGGCAGAGAAACTCACTGATCCTTGCGCTTGGCCTTCGAGCGAGCGCCCAAGCCTACTGACTGACCTGCCTCTGGCTGCCCACACGGGTGCCCAACCCCCCAACCCCCACCACATGTTGACACCGGTTGGCAGGGCTGGAACCAGGGACGAAACATTGCAATGTCAACACTCGAGAAAAAAACATGCACAAATGCTCCTTCTGACTATACTATGTGGGGTCCTTCCTGCCCTTCAACTTAACCACAAATCCAAAGTACTTCAATGACGAAACTCTCTTCCTTCACCGTCAGGTACTTCTTGTTCTTGCAGGTGCATCTCAGGTTTCTCCCCTGCCTCGCCATCGCCAAGCGCTGCTTGCGGCTGCCGTTCAGGTTCCAGTTCCTCATCGGATGGTGCTGGCTGTGGTGGTGGGTTGCCAAGCAGGCGAAGAACTAAATGGCTATCCCTACCAATAGTCCAAACAACACGCTCATCAGGGTCACGGGAGTCAGCATCGACGTGCTCAACAGCAAGTTCAGCCAAAGTGTCATAGCTTTTTTCCTTGTCAGGCCCTCGTCGCCGCTGACGGAACCAAATAACTACCCAGATGATCAGTGCAAGAGCCCACACACCAGCAGTTATTAAGAACACCCCTCTTAAGCTGTTTAAGGTAATAACAGCAGCTGAACCTAAGACATTCCTTTGGCTGTCACATGCCACCTGGTCTCCAAGCCACTTCCGTTCAATGCCCACAATCATGTCACCTTCTGTTACCTTCAGTATGGCCCTAGATATATCAGCGACCAGTGGAGAACCTTTAGGAAAGACCTGTCAGTTGTCAGAGAAACATTTGCTAGATGAGCGATATTGATGATAAATAGATAGCCCTAGCCTACCACGATCTGCCAGCCTGAAACCAATGTATGCTCAGAACAGAAATGGAAGAACCAAAACTTACAAAGCCAAATCCACCGGTTTTGTATACACGGCCAACAACACTGTGGTTACTGCAACGTTTGGACATAAAAAGCTTCAAGTAAGGTATCTCATCAAATATTGCTGCAACCCCGCCATTCCCACTTCCTCTCATCAATGCTTCAGCAAATTGGTCTGGTGAGCTGTACTTCCTCATTTTGTGTTCATCAACTTTATGTCTTAAAAGGAGATCCTTAACAAAAGATCCACCACGGTACCCAACATAATCTCCATTTCTCATTAGTTGATTCAAGTCAACAACTGTTGGCTGGAGTTGTCGTGCTGTCATCATGGAAGTTAAGCTTGCGCTATAGAGTTTTTCCAGCAACCAAACCAGCAATAAAAGGTTTATTAGCGCAAACTTTGATAACCATTTCTTCAACTTTTGATCTACAAGAAATATAACAACCAACTTTTCAGCCCAAAGAAATGCATAGATGTAGAAAGTACAACACAACAAATATATCTCATAATGTATTAAAACACATGCCTTGAGTTGGCAATACTATTGCCTCTACGTTTTCTATTTTAGGATTTTATTACTGCCCATTTTTCTATTAGTACTATTGCAAAACATCAGTTTCTGCCATTGCAAATTTCTGCAATTAATGCAGTATATAATTCTCGATACTGAGATTCTGCCATAAAATAAGCTACTTTAGGATGATGTAAGACTAATAACTCCTTATACTGTATATTTTCCCTTTTACAGTTAGCTTTTTGCAAAGCAAATGTTTGTTTCATGCCTGGTATCTATTCATTCATATTCGTGAGGAGAAGTGAGCATATTCTTTTGAGGATTTTTTTTTTTCACCTCTTGGTGTAGCTATGATAGCTTGAAAGCTGAAATAGGAAATATTGAAGAACTGTTGTGCAGCATTGCCACTAAAGTGTCTGTTTCTTTTGTGCTCAACCAGCCATACAACAAAACCTGTGGACACAAACACAACCAATATGGCTGCCCAAAGGACATTTTCAATGGGCTTAACAAAAATCCAAAAACTCTTGCTCCAGTTTTCCTTCATGGGAACAACCATCTGCACCCCTGATTCAGTGTATGGCAATGTGAAGTCAACATACGAAGAGCGGTCCATGATTATTGTGGTATCTCCAACCATTGCATCATATATCTGTTTAACACAAGTAATGAAATCAAGCCCATGAATAATTGAGCTTTATGGGGGTTGAACAAAAATAAACATCATATGATGGCCCTATGTCAGACCTTTTTGTTGGAATGTGATCTCGGTAACAACCAAGACTTGGCATCTAAGTGTACTAGGGTTTGGCCCATGTTGCAGGCGGATCCAGAAGGCATTCCTCCTACATCTTCAGATGGGTACTACCCTGCTGCATCCCCTCTTCATCAACAGAGAGCATCTAGCTCCAGATTGTTAAGGACTCAGGTCTGCATCGATTATACCAACCTCTGCTACGACTATGGAGGACTAAATGGCATCTCCAAGCTCTGGTTAGACTGATCTATTCTAACTTCCGCTCAAGTCAGTATAAATTAGTGATCATATTTAGACTAAGATTAAAATCCTGTTTAATTTAATTCATATTTGTTTTTAAACTTTACTTCAATGCTTTTCTCTTGACATTTTACTTATTCCTGAACATAAGAGCACATTTCAGTATGCAAATTGCTCTGCTTACCTTTAAGGAAACCTTGTGACAAATGTCAGTGTATGATGCGGATATATTGCCGGATATATCAACAGGCACATACACAAAGGGGACAGCATATGGCATCTCCTGCATGGCAGCTTCAAAGATATCGATAGAATATCCCGTCACTTCAACCTTTCCAGTGGTTTCGTCTTTGTTTACATTTACAAATGGGTTGGGAAATGGTTTTACTGGCACAGCAATTCGCAAACTACTGTTTGGCATCACTGGCCACTCCCAACCTTTCGGAGGCAATACTGACCCTCCAGGCCAAATCACTGTTTTCAGGCCACCAGTAGCACTAGGAGCAGTAGTTAGGCTCGTATTTAGGTCTGACTTTAGTGTCCAAAACCCAGCAGTTGTATATGAATTACCAATTACATTGATAATCTCAAATGCAAATGGCTGCCGCTGTCCACTAAGTAGAGCAAAATCACCAGATATACCCTGGAATCTTGTAGATCGGATCGCATCAATTAGCATGGGTCCATCCTGAGAAACACTCAGCATGCTTAGATCATTAGAACTATTGCTGTTCTGTTGAGATGGCATTTGGAAACCAAGCGTCAGATATCCAGTCCTCCGTAGAGCCGCTGCAATCGCCCATGCTGTGTCATATGCCCATAACTGAAATACATTGGGGTTTGCTGGATAAGGTGCACCTGGATTTTCTCGAAGGTACTGTGAAACAAATCGAGCGGGGAAGTGGAGGAGCTTGTCTGATGGTGGCACATATGGACGGAGACCAAGAACCCCCTGCATTGAATTGATTGTGTTCTGGTCAAGGGAACTAAACATGTTCCCCACGCTGTCTGTCACAATCCATGCATAACCATTAACAAGCATCTCAGCTTCATGGGCAATGAAAAACAGGCGTGCGGCGATATCTGATGACATGTGCACAATAAACACTCGTGTCTGCATTGTCTTTAGCTTGTTAATCTCTGCCTTGATCTGATCATCAGTAGGCACAGAAGGAATAGCACTTCGGTACGGTATGCGTGCATCAACATTCTGGAGTTCATCCACAAGAGAAGGTATAAAGTCTCTACCAAAGTCAGAGTCCTCATAGATTGCTACAACTTGTCGCCACCCAAAGAGTTTGATAAGAGAAGCTATTGCAGGAGCCTGGAAGGCATCATCCAGGGCAGTACGAACAAAATACTTGGAAGGATTAGCTGACAAGTATGGGCTGGTAGCTGTATAGGACAAGATAGGCACATTTGTCTGGTTGCCAATGCCAATTATGAACCTTGCCTGTGTTGATGTCTTTGGGCCGATGATGGCTTGAACTTTGTAATCTTTCAGAAGGTCTATTGCTGCAACATTAGAGAAGTCAGGAAAAGGGTGTTAAGCATCCCTAGATAAGAGGAAAGTAACAGCATAGGATACAGATTCAACATGCAAGAAAATGTGATTGCTGTTTTTCTAAGAGAAATAGCAATTTACTGATGATCTCTGACCGGGATTAACATATAGTGAGTTACTGACATCGCCGGTGCCAACTATATGCCCTTAATTATGGTCACTTATGACGTCCTAGGGTCATTCATTACTGTCACATTTTCTTTTACAGATCAACAGTCAGACAGTCAGGTAATACAAGCTAGTCGGTGGTCCAAACCGTTTGGTTGGTCGTAGACCTATAGGTTCCCTTCCCTCTGGTCTCCATGACCAGCCAATATTCGCTCAACACATCAACCTACATGTATATGGACGATTTCACATGTTGGACTGACTTCATAGTTAACAAACCACAAGGTGCAAGCACATGTGCCTCTTCAGAAAGACTGCTATTCACTGCATTTGGCAAGAACTAAATACTAATGTACAGAGTCTATGGAATTGACAACAGTTGTAACACCCAAATGTCTAACGCTAACGCATCTTCCAGGTGGCAATTACAGCTGCAGCTACTGGGATAATTTTTATCCCATTATCTAAAAAAGGGGTGGCGATCGTGTCCCTTTAGGCATTATAAAAGGACTCATAAAATAGTGAAGGCCATGGCCATCTCATTCAACACTGGCATACACACTCTAAATACAATTTTGAAATTTATGACATAGTTAAATCCATTAAGAATAGAGCAATTACTCCAATTTTGAATTTTGAGGAGGTAAACCTGTCTATAGCACGTTTTCATTGTGATTATTTGGTCCACATCCCAGTCAACAGACTAGGGTTGATTTGACTGCCAGCACCCATATGGTTTGACAAAGAATTAAAGCACTGGACACCCACTCCCATTCTACCGTGTTCAACTGTACATCAACTGAATGTATCAGATTGAAGCTGGCAGTCAGATTAACTAGCTTTGAAGATATAGTGGTCGTTTGATTCATGAGAAGATTACATACAATCCTTCTGGTTGGTAGCTAAATGAATTAATTTCAATATAAACCCAAAATAAATTTAGTCTAATCCCTATCTATTGACTTAAGTCCTTAACCATGTATGATTGATTTTCTTGTGGAACATGAAGCGCTCAGTCACTCACATCATGAGACAACGGGGATAAAGCTTGATTTATTACTGCATGGCTGTTCTCCCAAAGTCAATAGTCAGGACTTAAATAGCGGGCTATAGCAGTGCTACAGCATCACTACAGCAGCTTGGGAACCCAATTGCTAAGCCAAGTTGGAAAGTCATGCTAAGACAGCTATAGGCTCTATAGAAGCCTTGGCTTCCTATAGCAGTTACTCCATAGCATTTAGCAATTTCAGCAGTCACTTTGCTAAAAAAATACTCAGGTCATTGATTCACCAATATATGGCTGTATTTTTTTTATTTTTTTTTGAAGAGCATATATGGCTGGAATTTGATAGAGCAAATGAAGTACTGTATCATAAAAACCCCAATATAGGTATCCTTGTGTTATGCTGCAATAGCTCCTATTATTTGTTTCTCTAGAGTCCAACAGCTCAAAGGGACATGAAGCAGAGCTAGCGATATAGTGCAGATTTTGCATCTTTGGTTTTGTTTCCGTTCTTCCTTTGGTCTACAACTCTACATAATTTTAGATGTGCTGGTCAATGTACTAAAGGAAGATGAAATTTGCCCATAATCTAAGGGTCTCATGTCAAATAATAATTAACTCAACTGCTTTAATACTCCCTCCACTTGAAAATCCCTTATAAGCATATTTTGTAGAACCTTGTACATGTTACTATTTTTGGTTTTCCAATTTGCAAACATGGTAACTCTTATGGAGATGGGGAAAATGTTTATGGAGCTATGCTGTAGTTTTCATAATATAGGAAAGTTTTTGTTTTTGTTATAAATCATATTTCACAAGTTTACAATATAATATATATGAAATCCGGTCTCTATATCCACACGTGGACAGCATGTTTCAGGGGAAAAAATATCACTACATGTAGCTTAGTTTCCACTATTAGCATTCACTACCCGCGATAGGCCCTCCATTCCGCTATGCTGAGAAAATAGATATTCAAATCATTGTAGGACTCGACAGTAATCGCACGCCCCTGCCGATAGTTTCGACTTCCGAGCACTCGAGCTGGCAGAGGCAGTGAGGCACTCACCTCCTGAAACTAGCGCAGATGCGATCGCCGAGTGGAAGGCGGGGGCAGTCGGGCCGCAGATGCCGCGGCGCTCCAAGGCCGAGGTTAGCAGCCAATATCTTCCATGGTCGCTCCATCAGCAGTTTGACGGAAAGTCGGAAACCACACGGCGGCGGTGGTCGGCGGGCTTTGGTGCGGACGGCCTCGTGCTCCTGAAGCCGGGCGTGGGTAGCCTGGGCAGCGCGGCGCGACTGGAGCGGAGCAGCGGCGAGGCCACGAGCCCACGAGCGGATGGCACGGCGCGGCTTGGGGCGGAGCGGCGGCGGTAGAGGTGAGGCCACGAGCGGATGGGGCGGAGCAGTGGCCGGGCGCGGCGTCCAGTTCTTATCGTGTGATTTTCCTCAGGCAAGCGCGAAGGTTTCCGGTGAAATCGGTGTTGTTGCTACAGGATTTCCGGAGGAAGGGTCTTGTTTTGTTCCAAACGGTCGTTTCCTTTCCTCCGTTTTCTTTTCGTTCATTAAATAAATCTTTTTTTACAACTACTAAATAAATCTTTGGCCTTGTTTAGATGATAAAAAATATTTGCTCAAGAGTACTATAACATTTTTGTTTATATTTGGTGATTCTTTGTTCAATTATGATCTAAGTGAGAGCTTAAAAGATCGTCTCGTAAATTAGAGACGGTATGAAATTAGTTATCTTTTTACTTATATTTAATACTCCATCCATGTATTAAAAATTCAATGTAATGAAGTGAGAGTGAAAAAAATTTAAATTTTAGAACATCTAAATAAGGTCTTTCCAAATGGGTCCAAAAGTTTTTTTTTTAATTAATTCACCTAAAGAACAAGAGTTGCTCTCCGCGCTTGTCACTCGGTCAAAAGATTTTTTGGATGCAAACCAAAGTGGAACGGACGACACTAATCCGTAACATTCATTTCAACAGAAACTAGCGATCAATATTCTGACATTAATTAATTGGGACTTCTATATCCCAATCGTCTGGGTTTTTCAGAAAAACTCAGGCAACATACTGCACCATCGTCAGAACATCGCCGGATACGGGCTAGAACATCGCCGAACACAGGAGAACATCGAGCAACGTACGCAAAGAAAAAAGACTTGAGTATTGGCAGAATATTGCCTAACACTGGCTAGAACATCACCGCGAGGAACATTGCCTGGAGCGCGACTAGGATTTAGAAAAAGTGTAATTAATTTCCTTTTTTAAAAGCAGATGACCACACACACCACGAACAGCATGCACAGCTCTCCTGCATGCATGCACGCTCTTCTCTTTCTTTTTGATATATGACGTCACCTTAGAAAAAGTAGGCCATCCAGTTTGGTATAATTTTTGAACAGTACATCCAATTTTAATTCCATTTGCATCCGCGTGTTATATTTTTTTTAGATAAAGGACAAACAATATCCAGCATCTACATTCTTGGATATACATAGGCAATATCAGCGTGTTATATGCGACGATACACACAAAACTAGACTCCACTTTGCATATGTTTTAAAGATTTTTTTTTCCTAATAACAAGTTATGTGCACTAACTTATATCTTTGTAACTTATGTGAAAAGCTTAGAAACACAAGTATTATAAAACACAACTTAGTTATGACAAGTTATTAAACTCAAAGTAACAATTAACTTATAACTTATGCTAAAACTTGCAAATACAAAGTTATTAAAACACAAAGAAACAAATTAACTTTTAAATTAAATTAAGAAAAACTTGGAACACACAAATTATGGTATCAAACACAACTTTTGTACATAAATTATTCTATATAACTTATGAACTTAAGTTGTTATTTGCAACTTGCCAATTAAGTTATTTAAGTTATATCAAAATCTAAAAACACAAAAATTATTAAACATAATTTACATACAAAAGTTATCAAACATAACTTTTTGTATGTAGGTTATTCTATACAACTTGCTAACACCAATAAAAACTAAAAATAAAAATAAATTTTTAAAAACTATTTTAAAAGTAAAAGAATAATAAAAATCACATAAAAGAAAAACAAAATAAAAAACAAAGAAAGAAGCAATTGACCGGACGCATGCAGAGTAGAGTGGGCGCACGCGTAGTAATGAAAAGAGTAATTAAAGCAGCATGTCACAGTGTCACACACATACAACATGGAGTGTTCGCTAGTTCGCGAACTAGCAAGTGAAGGTTCGTCAAAATGGAATATATATATATATATATATATATATATATATATATATATATATATATATATATATATATATATATATATATATATATATATATATATATATATATATATATATATATATATATATATATATATATATATATATATATATATATATATATATATATATATATATATATATATATATATATATATATATATATATATATATATAATAAATCCGGGGATCGATATATGTGACGGTACCAGCTGAAGCCGCGGTGATCTCGTCGTCCTTGCAGTCGACGACGTGCAGCGAGATCCTCGGCGAGCCGGGCTGCGACAGGTAGAAGTCCTCGAGCGCGAGCGAGATGCTCGCGCGGCTCGCCCTCCCGTGAGCCGACCGGAGGTCAAGGAGCACCCCGACCTGCGCGGCGGTTCCACCGGCGCCGGGTGGTCTCTGTCCCTGAGCCAGGCCCAGGCGCGTGGAGTCGTGGCTCACCAGGAGGAAAGAGCAGAGCCAGGAAGACATGAGCACGAGGCAGGAGGCCACGATGCCGCAGTTGCGTCCAACTCCGACGACCATGGCTTGGATCTACTAAGCAAGTTAGCTAGATCCTTTGACAAACAGAAGCGCGCTCGGGCAATCTATAAGTATATATTCACTAAGCAGGCCCTAGTCTTGAGACGTATACTGTACTGCCACGCATAGTCGTACATATCAGATTATCAGTATTATATATAGATAGATATCCTTTTCTACGATGAAGTTTTATGAATCGCAATACCTGATAAGAATCTCAGTTCAACGAGTTTGATTGCGTGCGCATGTCTCAGGACACGCTTTTCGGACACCGCTAGCGGGGTTGTTTAGAGATGGTTGACTACTGGACATTGGTTGAGACATTGTCACGTACTCCCTCCCTCTGTCCTACAGTTAAAAGTCGTTTTGGGAATGGACATGATGGAGAAATTTCGTGGCAATCACCAGTAGAGAAAAATACCAATACCAATGTATCCCTGTCTCTTTCGAATAATACCAATGTATCCCTGTCTCTTTCGCTCGGCTTTTCCCACGCATGATGGAGCTCGCTGCAGGCAACGGCGGACAGTGATGTTGCTTGGAGGCATATAGACCTGCACTCTGAAACGACATTTGTTGGGACACGATTTGATGAATGCTAAAACGTCACTCTTACAAGGACACACGGAGTCGTCGTCACGGTATTGCTTGGAGTACACACAGGGTCCGAAGCCACGCCCGGCGAGCAGAGCAGCACTGCAGGCTGCAAGCCTGCAACAGCAAGCGACAGACGACATGGCGCTGCTCCGGCAGGTCTCCTCCGGCTCGGAATCTCGGATGGCATCGGATCAAGCAAGTTGTGGCGAGGATGAAATGGCAAACTGAGAGAAGGGAATCCGGTGACCGGTGGATATAGTAAACCTAAACACCAACAATCTCTCAGGAGAGTTTTCTTCAATTTTTAAAGGTTATCCAAACATAAGATTTGTTGATCTTTCCTACAACCAATTCTCTGGGAATCTACCAATGTGGATATGGGAGAAGATGTCAAACTTGGCACTTTTACGTCTGCGGTCAAATATGTTTGGATCTACAGGGGGGGCTGGAGGGGCTAGAGCCCCCCCTACTGCTGCTGAGATAATGGAGCCCCCCCTAAGCCCCTCCAACATTTTTTCTCCATGGCTGACCGTGAAAGGAGAGCTCAAGTCTGTCTCAAGGTAGAAGAAAGGTCTGTTCAGCGATTTAGGCCATGTAATAAGCCTTTTTCCTCTACAAAACTCCCACCAGGCTTGGTCTTTGCTTCAGCCCAACAAGGCCTAGTCAAGTTCAGCCCCTCCTACAGTTTCTTCCTGGATCCGCCACTGTTTGTGGCCACATTCCCGAGCATACAACAACTTGTCTGGAAGCATACCTCACTCATTAGTTAATTTGAGTGCAATGGCGCGTACTTCTGGATACAGTTACCTTCTTGACATAAAGCTGTTCAAGGTCCTCGTCTGTATAATTCATTCATATTACTATCTGATTACTTTTAGAGAACAAGTTCCGGTTTCCACCAAAGGGCAGCAACTCGAATTTTCTAGGGAGCTCAGCCATATGGCGATTCTCGATTTTTCATTCAACAGTTTAACTGGAGTACGTGATACCTCAAGACATCGGCACTCGCATTAAAAGGTTTTAACTTGCCTTGGAACCAGTTAAGTGGGGAAATCCCTGTGAGTATCGGTTAGCTGAAACAACTGGAATCTCTTGATCTCTCACAAAACCAGCTGTCAGGCTTAATCCCTTCCAGTATGGCAGGGTTTACATATTTAAGCCGCATGAACCTCTGATACAACGATCTATCTGGAAAGATTCCAACAGAACCAATTCGACACTTATGACACCTCTGTTTACATTGGGAACATTGGTCTATGCGGGCCCCCTTTAACTAGCAGCTGTCCTGGAAACACATCAAACCAAGGCGAAGATGGAAATTGTCGTGATTTGGACGATATATCCCTTTACCTTGCCATGGCAATAGGGTTTGTCATTAACCTTTGGGCGATCTTCTGTGTGAGGGCATTCACGGTGCAGACTCTACCACAGAGTCCAAGACTATTTATTAGTCTCCTATTTATTGTGTTTTGCTGATGTGGCGGTATATTTATTAAAGAGAGAGGCAGAAAAACTAAGACTCCAAGTCTTATTTAGACTCTAAGTCTACAATCTTCGAGGTAAATATACTGCCACATCAGCAAAATACAATAAATAGGAGAGTAATAAATAGTCTTAGACTCTACAATAGAGTCTTGCATTGGGACTGCCCTGATGCTATTAAAAAGGAGTTGGAGGAGTGCCTATTTCATGTTTGTTGACGAATTGCATGACAAGATTTATGTGACTGTAGCAAAAAGATGTGCCATCGTGAAGAGGAAATTCAGTAAAAATTAATTATTGTTACACTGTATGCATCATCAGTTCATCACTACACTACTCAGAGCTGGTGTGTTACCGAGTGACTTTCTATGTAATGTAGCATATGGATTTTTTTTTTTTTTGAAAGGTCAGGAGGAGCCAGGGGCTCCTATTGGGTAATTTATTGAAAAAACAGAACCAAAATACAAGAGAGTTACAAGGGGAAACAAAAAGGAACAGAAAAGAGAAAGCCAGAAAGCTAAAAATAAAGCATATGGATATGTATGTCCTCTTTGTTTCCATTATTATTATGTAATAATTTCAATCAGTGTATCATAAATGAGTATAGGATTTATAATCTTTGATTGAGAACTCAGTTTATCTTAAATAACCATTTGTCGAATCCTTGTCTCGAGCATGGCATGTCAGGCAGCCGGGATGGGCAAGATGGCCCTTAGGTTTGAGCTTACCAAAATTCATGGAAATATGCTGTCACTCAAAGCTGTTTGAAACTTATCTGAATTTTGCCATGCATTGCACTTGCACAGGCCTTTTCCTAAATAAAATTCTAAAAGAAATCGAAGAAGAGTTGCTTGAATCTTTGAATTTGTAAAGTTCGAACAACAAACATCCAAATTTACTGCCTTTTGTTTAGAAAGTGCAAAGCGTGTTATTAGATAAAAGGGAGTTTACAGTCACCGAACTATAACCAAAAGAAGAGACAAGCCGCAAGAAAACAAAAAGGCAAGAAAGAAATCAAGACAGCAGAGAAACTCACTGCCTCACTGGTGATCCGTGTGCTTGGCCTTCGGGCGAGCGCCCAAGCATACTGACCGACCTGCCTCTGTCCAAAACCAACACCAGTGCCCAACCAGCCAACCCCCACCACATGGCGACGGCGGTCAGCAGGGCGAACCAGGGAGGAAACATGGAAATGTCGATACTCCAGAAAAAACATGCTCAAATACTCCTTCTGAAAGTTTGATTATACCGCGTGGTCTATCCTGCCCTTCAACCTAACCACAAATGCAAACACTTCAATGAAGAACCGTTTCCACATCATGGCCTGCTTCAAGTCCCTCTCCTCCTTCACCGTTTAGTACTTGCAGGTGCGAAGCTTCCCCTGCATCGCGAGGCGCTGCCGGCGGATGCTGTTCAGTTTCCGGTTCCTGATCAGATGCTGCTGGCTGTGGTGGTGGGTTGCCATGCAGGCGAAGAACTAAATGGCTATCCCTACCAATAGTCCAAACAACACGCTCATCGGGGTCACTGGAGACAGCATTGACGTGCTCAAGAGCAAGTTCAGCCAAAGCGTCAAAGTTTTCTTGCGTGTCATTTCCTCGTAGCCGCTGAAGGAACCAAACAACTGCCCAGGTGATCAGTGCAAGAGCCCATGCACCAGAAGTTATGAAGAACACCCCTCTTAAGCTGCTCAAGGTAATAACAGCAGCCGAACCCAAGACAGTCCTTTGGCTGTCACATGCTACCTGGTCTCCAAACCACTTCCGCTCAATGCCCACAATCATGTCACCTTCTGTCACCTTCAGTATGGCCCTAGATATATCTGCGACCAGTGGAGAACCTTTAGGGAAGACCTGTCAGTTGTCAGAGAAATCATAACTATTATTAGGTCTCAGAAATTCAAAATTAGCAACATGCGGACAGGATTAGTTATTTCATTTGCTTGATAAGCGATATTGATGATAAATAGATGGCCTAGCCTACCACCATCTGCCACCTGAAACCAATGTATGCACACAGGGGTGGATCTAGAATTAGCTCCTCGGGGCTAAATAGTGAAGACTAAGGCTAAAGTTAAGAAAATAATGGAGAATTAAAGGATAATTAATAGTATTTACATGTGGTTGAAGGCTCCCAGGGGGGCTGCAGCCAGGGCAGCACGCCCCCTGGATCCGCCCCTGTATGCTCAGAATGGGAATGAAAGAACCAAAACTTACGAAGCCAAATCCACCGGTTTTGTATACACGGCCAACAAAACTGTGGTCATTGCAATGTTTGGACATAAAATCCTTCAGGTACGGTATCTCATCAAATATTGCTGCAACCCCGCCATTCCCACTTCCTCTCATCAATGCTTCAGCATATTGATCTGGTGAGCCTAACTTCCTAATTTTGTGCTCATCAAATTTAAGGCTTGTAAGGAGATCCTTAACAAAAGATCCATCAGGGTACCCAACATAATCTCCATTTCTCATAAGTTGATTTATGTCAACAATTGTTGGCTGGAGCTGTCGTGCTGTCATCATGGAGGTTAAGCTTGCGCTATAAAGTTTCTCCAGCAACCAAACCAGCAATAACAGGTTTATTAGCGCAAACTTTGACAACCATTCCTTCAACTTTTGATCTACAAAAATATAACAACCAAATTTTCAGGCCAAATAAATACATAGATGTAGAAGGGACAACAACAAAAGGAATACATCTCATAACATATTAGGTAAAACACATGCTTGGCAATATTATTGTGTCCATATTTTCTATTTTTAAGGTTTTATTACTGCCCCATTTTTCTATTAGTACTATTGCAAAATATCTGCCTTTTTATATTACAATTTCCGCAACTGATGCAACCTATAATTCTCGACACAGAGACTCTGCCCTAAAAATAAGCTATGCTAGGATGATGCAAGACTAAGAGCAACTCCAAGAGACTATATCTTTTCTAATTGGCAGGGATATAAATTTTGGTGAAAAAATACCATCCAACAGCTTCTTTATTGTTTAAATATATTCCGGATTTCTTGCTGGCCAAAGATAGAAAAGTGAGAATGGCTCTCTAAAATGCACACAAGATATTGAAAAACTGTTGGAGATGGAAAAGATATAGAAAGCAAGTTTTATGCAAATCGCTCTCTAAATAATGATTTAGAGAGTGAGCTTGAAAAAAACCCTTGGAGATGCTCTACTGACTTCTTGTATTATCCATTTTACAATTATTTTTTGCAAAGCAAATGTTTGTTTCATGACTGGTATCTATCCATTCATGTTCATAAGGAGAAATGAGCATATTCTTTTGAAGAACTTATTTTGTTCACCTCTTGGTGTAGCTATGATCGCTTGAAAGCTGAAATAGGAAATATTGAAGAGCTGTTGTAAAGGATTGCCACCAAAGTGTCCATTTCTTTTGTGCTCAACCAGCCATACAACAAAACCTGTGGCCACAAACACAACCAATATAACTGCCCAAAGGACATTTTCTATGGGCTTAATAAAAATCCATAAACTCTTGCTCCAGTTTTCCTTCATGGGAACAACCATCTGCACCCCTGATTCAGTGTAAGGCAATGTGAAGTCAACATACAAAGAGCGGTCCATGACTATTGTGGTATCTCCAACCATTGCATCATATACCTGTATATCAAGCACATGGAAGAATTGACCTTTATGGGGTTGAACAAAAATAAACAATCATATGGGGTTGAACAAAAATAAACAATCATATGAAGGCCCTATGTCAGATCTTTTTGTTAGAATGTGATATCGGCTACAACCGAGACTTGGCATCTAAGTTTGGTCCACCTAAATCATTGCTGGTTCATTAGGTAATTTGCCATGATCGGCAGCAATCCTAAGTCTACTAGGATTCGCCCCATGATGCAGGTGGGTCCAGAAGGCCGTCTTCCCACATCCTCAGAGCAGGTACTACCCATCCACTCTTCATCAACAGGGGGCATCTAGCTCCAGATTGTTAAGGACTCAGGTTTGCGTCGATTACACCAACCTCTGCTACGATTATGGAGGAGTAAATGGCATCTGCAGGCTCTAGTTAAACTGATTTATTCTAACTACCGCTCCAAGCCAGTATAAATTAGTGATCACATTTCGACTAAGATTAAAATCTTGTTTAAGTTAATTCATATTTATTTTTAAACTTTACTTCGATGCTTTTCTCTTGATATTTTACTTCTTCCTCAATTTACATCTCACATATTATATCAGGTCTGGTGTCTGTCTGAACAAAAAAGCATATTTCAGTATGCAAAATGCTCTGCTTACCTTTAAGGAAACCTGGTAACAAATTTCACTGTACGACGAAGATATATTGCCAGGTATATCAATAGGCACATACATGAAGGGGACAGCATATGGCATCTCCTGCATGACAGCTTCAAAGATATCGATAGAATATCCCTTCACTTCAAACTTTCCGGTGGTTTCATCTTTGTTTATATTTACAAATGGGTCGGGATATGGTTTTACTGGCACAGCAATCCGTAACCTCTTCCCGGTCACTGGCCACTCCCAACCTTTAGGAGGCAATACTGACCCTCCAGGCCAAATCACTGTTGCCAGACCACCAGTAGCACTAGGAGCAGTAGTTAGGCTCCTTCTTAGGCCTGACTTTAGAGTCCAAAACCCAGCAGTTTGATATGAATTACCAATTACATTGATAATCTCAAATCCAGATGGCTGCCGCTGTCCATTAGGTAGAGCAAAATCACCAGATATACCCTGGAACCTTGTGGACCGGATTGCATCAATTAGCATGGATCCATCCCGAGAAACACCCAGCATGCTTAGATCATTAGAACTATTGCTGTTCTGTTGAGATGGCATTTGGAAGCCACGTGTAAGAGATCCAGTCCTCCGTAGCGCCGTTGCAATCGCCCATGCTGTGTCATATGCCCACAACTGAAACACATTGGGGTTTGCTGGATAAGCTGAACCTGGGTTTTCTCGAAGGTACTGTGCAACAAATCGGGCAGGGAAGTGGAGGAGCCTGTCTGATGGTGGCACATATGGACGGAGACCAAGAACCCCCTGCATTGAATTGATTGTATTCTGGTCAAGGGAACTAAACGTGTTCCCCACACTGTCTGTCACAATCCATGCATAACCATCAACAAGCATCTCAGCTTCATGGGCAATGAAAAAGAGGCGTGCAGCGATATTTGATGACATGTGCACAATAAACACCCGTGTCTGCATTGTCTTTAGCTTATTAATCTCTGCCTTGATCTGATCATCAGTAGGCACAGAAGGAATGACACTTCTGTATGGTATGCGTGCATCAACATTCTGGAGAGCATCTACAATGGAAGGTATAATGCCTCTACCGAAGTCAGAGTCCTCGTAGATTGGTACAACTTGTCGCCACCCAAAGAGTTTGATAAGAGAAGCTATTGCAGGAGCCTGGGAGGCATCATCCAGGGCAGTACGAACAAAATACTTGGAAGGGTTAGCTGACAGGTATGGGCTGGTAGCTGAGTAGGACAAGATAGGCACATTTGTCTGGTTGCCAATGCCAATTATGAACCTTGCCTGTGTTGATGTCTTTGGGCCGATGATGGCTTGAACTTTGTAATCTTTCAGAAGGTCTATTGCTGCAACATTAGAGAAAAAGTCAGGAAAAGGGTGTTAAGCATCCCTAGATAAGAGGAAAGTAACGGCATAGCATACAGATCCAACATGCAAGAAAATGTGATTACTGTTTTGCTAAGAGAAATAACAATTTGCTGATGATCTCTGACCGGCATTAACATATAGTGAGTTACTGACATGCCAGGTGCCAATTATATGTCCTTAATTACGGTCACTTATGACGTCCTAGGGCCATTCATTACTGTCACATTGGCTACATACTGATCAACAGTCAGACAGACAGGTATTAGTACCAGCTAGTCAGTGCTCCTAACCGTTGGCTGGTCGTAGCATCGTAGGCCTATAGGTTCCCTTCCCTTTAATCTCCATGACCAGCCACTCTATGTTCAACACGTCAACCTACATGTATATGGACGATTTCACATGTTGGACTGACTTCAAAGTTAATAAACCACAAGGCGCAAGCACATGTGCCTCTTCAAAAAACTGCTGTTCACTGCATTTGGCAAGAACTAAATACTAATGTACAGAGTCTATGGAAATTGACAACAGTTGTAAGTGTCACAAATGTCTGATGCATCTTCCAGGTGGCGATTACGGCTGCCGTTACTGCCTACTGGGATAATTTTATTCTATTATCTAAAAAACGGGTGGTGATCGTGTCCCTTTAGGCACAATAAAAGGACTCATAAAACAGCGAAGGCCATCTCGTTCAACACTAGGCATACACACACTCTAAATACACTTCTGCAATTATGGCAATTTAAATCCATTAAGCATAGAGCAATTGCTAAAATGTTAAGGGGTAAACCTGTCTATAGCATGTCTCCACTATGATTTTTTGGTCCACAGCCAAGTGAATAGACTAGGGTTGAATTTGACTGGCAGCAGCCATATACGGCTTGGCAAAGAGTTAAAGCACTGAACACCCACTCCTATTGTACCGTGTTCAACTGTACATCAACGGAATGTGTCAGATTGAAGCTGGCATTCAGATTAACTAGCTTTGAAGATATAGTGGTTGTTTTGATTCATGAGAAGATTACATACAATCCTTCTGGCTGGTAAATAAATGAATTAAGTTCCTTATGAACCCTAAAGAAATTTAGTATAATCCCTACCTATTGACTTAAGTTCTTAACCATGTATGATTCATTTTCTGGTGGAACATGAAGCAGTCAGCCACTCACATCATGTGACAACAGGAGTAAAGATCGATTTATTACTGCATGGCTGTTCTCCCAAAGTCCATAGTCAGGACTTAAATAGCAGGCTACAGCAGTGCTATAGTAGGTTGGGAACCCAATTGCTAAGCTAAGTTGCAAAGTCAAGCTAAGACAGCTATAGGCTCTATAGAAGCCTTGGCAGACTGCTACAGTAGTTACTACATAGCATTTAGCAGTTTTAGCACTCACTTTGCCCAAAAAAAAAAAAAAACTATTCAGGTCGTTGATTCACCAATATATGGCTGGAATCTGATAGAGCATTTAGCAGTCACTTTCCGCTATAGCATTCGCTACCCGCGATAGGCCCTCCACTCCCCTATGCTGCGAAAATCGCTGTTCAGACCATTGCAGGAGTAGTCAGTAATCGCACGCCCGAACCAGTAGTTTCGACTTCCGAGCACTCGAGCTGGCAGATGCACTCACCTCCTGAAGCTAGCGCAGATGCGATAGCCGGGTGGAAGGCGGGGGCAGATGCCGCGCCGCTCCACGGCCGAGGTTAGCCCCCAATATCTTCCATGGTAGCTCCCCATCAGCAGATCTACGGAAAACCGCACGGCGGCGGCAGGCTTTGGAGCGGACGGAGGCGGAGGCGGCGAGCTGTTGCAGCTGCTACTGTATAGGACACGGACTCACGGAATGGAACTGGAGCTCGCGGGCGCCTCCGTCCGCTCCAAATCCTGTCGCCTTTTTTTTATCGAGGATCGAGGTCGCATTTTTTATTAAAAAGAATGTGACTGAGGAATTTAGTAACGTCAGGTGTCTGAAAACACAGCCTGTAGTTTACTCTTGTGATTTGTTTATGATTCCCTCCATCCAAAATTTTAAGTCATTCTACTTTTTTGAGAGTCTCAAATCATCTCAAATTTGACCAAACATATGTAATAATAATAAAATAGTAACATTTATGATACTAAATAAATGTCATTAGATTCTTCATTAATTATATTTTCATAGTATAACTTTTGTAAATTTTTCTATAATTTTGGTCAAATCTAATAAAATACTTTAATTCTTCAAGAAAGTTAGAATGACTTGTAGTTTAAAAGGATGGAGTATAAATTTAGGGTCGGAGCACTAATACATCTTAAAATGTTCATTTCGTTCCATTGGATTTGAACCTTTAAAAATCTAGAACAAAAGGCGCCTAACCTAGCAAACTTTATGGAGTCTTATTCATTGATCTGTCTAGAAAGGGTGAGCAACCATTGCTATTTAGCGTTTTTCACGACATGCAAGGCATCGTGATAGATCATTTCACTTTGTAATAGGCCTATGCTATTGTTTTTCCTCAAAATAGACCAATGTTATATAGTTCGTCATGATTTTACAAACGAAGTCTTTACCTTCCGTGTCTTCTTGCATTTCCAAAAATGTGTGTTCCCAATTATTTTAAGAACCGATCTTAGATTTGTATGGCATAGAGACAGGTTATTGGACAATAGGTCACACCTGAGCCTAGCTCGAGAAATTCTCGTCGTACCGTTGTACGTAGAGCATGACTTGATATGTGCCCCGGTTTTTAGGTCCGACATGGACCGAAGCACGTCGTGCTCTAACCATGAAAGCTCTGTTAATAGGCTAACACTATGGGTCATTTGTAATTTTCACTTTGTAATAGGGTGATGCTTTTTCCTCAAAATAGGCTAATGTTATATAGTTCGTCATGATTTTACAAACGAAGTCTTTTTACCTTTTGTGTCTTTTTTGTATTTTCAAAGACAAGTGTTCCCAAATATTTTAAGAATCGATCTTAGATTGGCATGGCATAAAGACAGATTGTTAGGCACCGGGTCACACTTGAGCCTAGCTCTGGGCACAAAATACCGAGAACCGAGAACCGAACCGAAATTACCGAGAACCGAACCGAAAGTACCGAAACCGAAATATTCGGTTCCATGTTCGGTACTGAGTTTTCAGGAACCGAATTTACCGAGGTAAATACCGAACCGAACCGAATGTACCGAATTTACCGAACTTACCGAAATTAGCTAAAATGTGATAAGTTTAAGTGTAGTTATGTTATTGATTGTACTATTATAGACTAGTATATTATGCATTTTTGTTGCTTACACTTTTAATCTTGTGGAGTTATATATTTATATGTATTTTGCACCATTATTATCTATGAAATTATGTCAACATTAGTTTTTAAACTTACTATTACATTTTCTCAGTGATCAGTTCGGTACTGTTCGGTAAATACCGAAACCGAACCGAATTTACCGATACCAAATTCCCTCGGTACCGAACTTTTTTAGGAACCGATCGGTACTAGTTTTTGAGGAACCGAATTTACCGAGGTACCGAGGAACCGAACCGATCGGTTCGGTATTTACCGAATGCCCAGACTGACTTGAGCCTAGCTCAAGAAAATCTCATCGCGCCGGTATACGTAGAGCATGACCTGATATATGCCTAAGATTCTAGGTCCGACATGGACCGAAGCACGCCGTGCTCTAACCATGAGAGCTCCGTTTCTTGTAATAGGCTAACTCTATGGTTCACTGTAATTTTTTTTTTGAAAAAAAAAATCACTGTAACTTTATAAGTCCCTACTCTAAAAAAGGCACGCAACAATGGAGATATAAAGTAAGTTCTTGTCAAAAAAAAAAAAGTAATGGATATAGTTAGAGCTTCATTTTCACACTGTCAAGTTCGAACCTTTAGGCGGAGTTTATAAATGACATTTGCATCTAAGGTGTCTAGTTGTCTCGATGTAAGTGTGTTTTTCTCAAACGTGGTCGAAGAATTATTTCATTTTAGATGACGTGGTGCAACATGAGTCCGTTTTTTTCTTTCAAATACGGTGGAATGGGCTATTCCTACTAGTACTAATTGAGGAACGATGTGATGATGGATCAATCTATTTTATTTCACTAATCATATAGAAAACTAGAAGGACTCCCCGCGCGTTGCGGCGGGTATAAAAGAGGAACAAAAATATATTAGAATAGTGAATTACCGAAGTGCACCTTGTATTTCAAGATGAATTGTTAGTGGAAAATGATAGTGGATTGCTAAGTGGACGCATTTGCATATCAAGATAAGTTGCTAGAAGAAATGATAGTGGATTGATGAGGTGGACACATTGCATGTCAATGAAAATAATTAGTGAGGTTGATAGTGGAATGATGAGATGGACGTGTTGGATGTTGAGAGAAATAGATAGTGGGGTTTATCTATATAAGAGTTATAGATTAGAAGTAAGAAGAGGATGGGATAACTCATTTCCTCGAACAAAACACTTGGATGCAAACCACAACGTGGACCACAAAAATCATATAATACACAGGGAAGAAAACTAGTTTTGAATGATCGGGGATCGATATATATGCGAGGGTGTACCAGCTGAAGCCGCGGTGATCTCGTCGTCCTTGCAATCCACGACGTGCAGCGAGATCCTCGCCGAGCCTGGCTGCGACAGGTAGAAGTCCTCGAGCGCGAGGGAGATGCTCGCGCGGCTCGCCCTCCCGCCGGCCGTCCCGAGGTCAAGGAGCACCCCGACCTGCGCGGCGGTTCCGTTTCCGGGACTGGGCAGTCTCTGTCCCTGAGCCAAGACCCGGCGCGTGGAGTCGTGGCTCACCGGAAGGAATGAGCATAGCCAGGAAGACACGATCACGAGGCAGGAGGCCATGACAATGCCGAAGTTGCGCCCAACGACCATCCTGGCTCGATCCACTAAGCTTGCTAGCTAACTCTTGGAGAATGGAGAAACAGAAGCTCGGACAAACAATCTATGATCTATCAGTACTTATTCACACTAAGCAGATCTAGTCTTGAGACGTTGTATACTGCCTCGCATACAATTATAGGTATTCTTTTCTATGGTGAAGTGTTTTATGAATGGTGCGTACGTAATAATTAATTAATAATCTAAGTCTAAGTTTGACAAATTTGATTGCACATGTGAGGAGCACACGCTTTTTGTACGAGAGACAATAGTAAAATGGCGCTAGTTGGGTTTTGTTTAGAGATGATTGACTACGTAACATTTTTTTGTATGAAGTCCTCCCTCCATGCAAAAATAATAATAATTTAGACCCCGCTTAGATCCTTTTATTTCAAAAGAGTTAGAATGACTAGGATATTTAGCTTGGAATTTGACATTTCACAACATTTCAAAAATTTAGATATAAGTTTATCTTAAATTCATATGGTGGGAGATGAGAATTAATCATGTTGATCATCATGCTATGTTTCTACTTTGCAACTTATAGCCTACTCTTCGACTCATTCTCCTACTAAAAAAATGGCACATAAATATCTCTGCCATGTTGGCCCAATTATAGTATACAAATATATTCCCACACAACCATATTATATACCAAAATTATGATTATTAGAAGAGTCTAGAATGGATTTCAATTCGAATGAAGGATCTTAAGGAAACCTTATGGTATTTGTTCATCACAAAAAAAAAAACCTTATGGTATTTGTGTTAGTCAAACTAGCTTAAGTTTGACTAAATTTATAGTCAATTATTTTTCTCTAAATAGATTTACTTTGAAAATCTAGTTCATAATTTAGTTTAGTCTAATCATAATTATTTTAGATGATGAATGTTAGTAATGTTAGTGTTTTTTACTCCCACCATCCATAAAAAATGCAACTATGGTATCTGTGTCCGTTAAAGTGGTTCAAGTTTGACTAAATTTACACTAAATAATATTCATATTTATGTCTCCAAATTATATTATTACCAACTTCATAACTAGTCTAATAAAATTTATTTTGTATCATAAATGGTAGTATTTTACAAATTTGGTTTAACTTGAAAGCATTTGGTTATTCCAAATGCGAGAATTGTTTTTGTGGACAGATAGGAGGGAGTATAATTTTGGTTAAACTTTAAACTATTTGGCTACTCGAGAAATAATAATTATTGTATTGTTTTTGGAACGAAGGGGTACTCGTACTCCTCTATCTGCACCTCTGACCTTGTTTGCGTATTTATCTCTCGTCTATGTGTGCTGAAGTGGATTGAGTGTACTAAAGTAAGTTTAAATTTCACGTGAATCAACTTCAATTCATGTGGATTAATATAAATATGAGGGTATCTAAAAATTTGAGGTGAAATAAGATGTAAATGGCCTTTCGAAAAGTGTAAGATGTATTTCACAAAAAAAAGGAAAAAGTATAAGATGTAAGTTAGTTTAAGTTTCACCCTAATATATCTATGAGGATGTTAAAAAAAGATACTCTCTCTGTTTTAAATTATAAGTTACTTTAACTTTTTTATGGAAGATAAAATATGTATCTAGATATATATAAGATATAGATAAAAAGTAAAACATATGTATAAAAAAGTCAAAACAACTTATAATTTAGAACGAAAGGAGTAGATATAAGATATCAAACAAATCCACAGTTTGAGTAACTTTTGATCGAAGTCGTTGTTTCCGCAATTCGGTTGAAAACGTGGCATTAAATAGGCGTCGAACTTTTGATTCTGATGAGAAACTTTATACTACTGAGTATACCAAGGCCTTGTTTAGATCATGGCCAAGTTGGGAGTTTGCATAGTTTGTCAAATCAAAATCGTAGAGTTTGTATTTGGTAAAAATTGTCCAAACTTTTAATTAGGCTCAAAATGTTCGTCTGCAGTACAATCAAAGCGCAATTAGTTTTTGATTTCATCTACATTTAGTCTTTCATGCGTGGGCCGATATTTTGATATGACGGGGAATATAAATTCTGCATAGTGAATTTGGTGGCAAATTTGGGATCTAAAGCCCAAGTAGAGATCAGCGGGAACGGCGCGCCGAAACCGGCCACGAATACCTGAGCATATGCTCGTACTTCATCAGAGTCGTGAATTGGGACAGCCCTCAGTCGCTGCTCATTGGTCTGACGCAGACATGGTCTTTGCTTGCAGGAACGCAGTACACAGCGTCCACGAGGCCACGCCGTACACAGCGTCCACGAGGCCACGCCCAGCGAGCCGCAGCGGGAAACTCGGCGTGTGAGGCCGTGACTCTGACGTGGTGGCTAGTGAACAAGACGTGCGCTTATCCCCATCTAAAGATATAGATATTCTAGCGGCAAGCAAAACGTCGGCCTCGTGGTGGCCACGGTAAAAATTTTTCTGGCCGTTGTGATTTGGATCTAGCGCGGTGAAGAGCTGACCTTCGATGATGAACAGGAGTTTGGGCGGGCTGGTCAGGCGATGTAAGGCCCGTACAGCGTTGTCGTCCTTTCATTGGCTCGGCCCACGCGTTGTCTAATTATCCATTGGGCTGAGTCCGGCCAGGTGTAGCAAAATTCGCGGGCTTTGACGGAGTGCTGCTCGTTGTCGAGCAATGGTTGACCAAGCAGTCCACATGGCCCCCGCCATGGTCCTTTCAGGAGCTCCATTATTCTTCCCTTCCTCATTCTTTCTCTCACCCAGAAGTCGGCAGCCACAAAGCCTCTCGTGATGGAGATGGCGACCTAACACGGCTGTGCAGTGGCAGCCATGGCGCGGTTGTGGAGCGGCGTAGGAGGGCCTCGCGGCTCGGCGCGGCCGTGCTCCAGCATGGCGTCACAGTGGCGCGGGAAGCCCCCGGCGTAGCAGCTTTGGCGCGGGCAGGCGGGTGTCCCGGCGCAGCGGCCACCGGCACAGGAGGCCCTAGCGTGGCGGGCCTCGATCATAGGTTTGCGGTGTGGTGGCTGTGGCTCGGGCGGTTCGATGCGGCAGCACAACGGCACAGGAGGCCCACATTGTACACGAGCCCACATGGCGACGCACAGCGGCTCCTCCCTCACCCTCCTCTCTCGACGGCGGCGCTGCGGCGCAGGACGAGCGCCACTCCCAGGCATACATACCCCCGGCTTGGCGGTCCGCCGGCAGCCCCGGCATGGGCGACCTGCGCAGCGTGCCCGGCGAGGGTGCCTCCCGATAGGGCGGGCCCCAGCAAGGCAGCCCTGCACGGGCAGGCTCCAGCGCAGTGGCCCGGGCACTCTTCAGCGTGGTGGCGCGGTGGCATGGAGCCGAGTATAAGGTCCTAGATGGCTAGAGGGGGGTGAATAGCCTATAAAAATTTCTACAAACTCACTAAGCAAACTTCGTTAGATACACAAACGGCGGAGTGCAAGTTATGCTTAGCCTACTAGGTGTTGCAAGCCTCCTATCCAAACAATTCTAGTAGGTGATCACTAGTACACACAAGAGCTACCACTAGTGATCAAGAGTTCTACCCACGGGATTTAGTCTACACAAGAAGTGGTTCCCGACCGACCACACAAGCAATTCTACTTTGCAAGAATGTAAACAAAGTAATACAAGAGGGATAGAGGCTTGTTATACCGACGCGTCGAGTCGAGGTTGCCAATCACCAAGAGAATGAGCAATCAATCACAATCGGCAACACACAAACGATGACGACCAATCACCGGGAGACAAAGATGAACACAATTATTTTTGTTCACCCGGTGTTCACTTGGGCACCGCCAAACTACGTCACCGGTTGTGTCGACCAACACCTAGGTGGTTCCTCGGTGTGACCCGCAAGTCACTAGCCCCTCAAGGCTCGCCCCGCAAGGCACCGCAAGACCCACTCTCAAGCGAGGTACTCAACGACACGCGGATTCCACTAGGATGCTCTTCGTGATCCCCACGAGGTGAGCTCAAACCTCTCACAATCAACCGGAGGTGGCCAAGAACATACACCTTCTCTTGCCAACGCCTCCAACAATCTCCAAGCCGGCTAGGAGCGGTACTCTCCAAGAGTAACAAGAAATCCACCGGCTAAACCACCCACAAGTGCCACTAGAATGCTCTCAAGCAATGCAATGCACCAGGTGATCTCTCAATCTCACTTTGGATGAGCAACAAGCAAGAGAGATGAGAGGGAGAGTGTTTCTTCAGCTCAAAGGATGAATGAATGAGTTGGGAGAGCCAAGAGAGAGAGCCAAGCCCAGCCTCCCATCTATTTATAGACCCAACACTTCAAACTAGCCGTTACCCCTCGGGGCGCAAAAACATCTAATTTTTGTAGGATTTTAGGAGTATCCAATCTTGGTGCTCCTGTTCAACTCTTGGATGTTCAAATTAGGGTTAAGTCCATTGATGCTAGGCTAATCTAATTATAAGTTGGGTTTCTGGTCAACTTGTCTAAAGATGATAGTTAGTGTGTTAGCTTG
The DNA here is from genome assembly GCA_018135685.1 of Themeda triandra. Taxonomy (NCBI): domain Eukaryota; kingdom Viridiplantae; phylum Streptophyta; class Magnoliopsida; order Poales; family Poaceae; genus Themeda; species Themeda triandra. The sequence continues at coordinate 3,146,704 of JAENPR010000002.1, read as the reverse complement.
ACCATCTACTGTTAAAGTTTCATGGTCATTGCATGAATGGTTTAGAGTTATGTGTGGACAAGATGGTCACCAGGGCTGTTTTAGTGGCTGTTTGCCGAATCAATCCCGATGTTCTGTGTTTTAGGTATAGTTAACCTGGGAATCAGTTTGTGATGTCTTCAGATGTTTGATGGAGAATTTCATAAGCTTTCCAGAATGTCTTCATTCATATCCATAGGGTCTATGGTTATTTATTTATGATTTGCCATTTACTGATCTGTTAGTTATATGGTTAAGATGATTATGTGTGAGCGTAGTCTCTTTTGGCTTTACCGACTTGTTTGCCGATGATAGTAGAAAGGGATCGCGCGGACGCGTCCGGCGCTTCAGCCGCGCGCCCTGATTATTTAATAAGCTCATCAGTGGAAAGTTTGCCCAGGTTTCACGACCGTTGCGCGCGGCCAACCGCGTGCCGCCACGTCGGCGTCCGGCGCCCGCGTCCGACAGACCGGCCGAAACTCAGAAGTTTCTGGTCCGTGTCCGCCGGCCGCCGGACGCACGACCCGCGTCCGCCGCCTTCAGATGGCCCAGCAGCCTCGCGCCGAAGCCCACGACGCGCCGGACTCTGCACAGTGATCGGCCCGCGTCCGCCGCGTGCGTCCGCCGCGCGTCCGGCGCTCTGACTCCGTCAGCCACCAGCTCGAGCCGATTCAACATGCGCCGGACGCGTCCGGCCGCTGCCTCGCGTCCCGGCGCTGCAAAACTCCGTTTTCAGCCCGTCGAGACGCCAACTTCTCAGACATGCTATCCAACAGGTATACCAACTTGATCAACAGAGATAGCATGAAATCAACCAAAATTTGCATCCGGCGCAATAGAAAATATGCATCCATTTTTCCCGAAAGCGCCGAATCCCGCCTCACAGGCTCGGCGGGAGGAAGAGAGGGACCCAAACCCATCTCTACCCTGCAAACCACAGCGCGCCCAAACGCCACCTTTGTAAATGTGCCAACACCACCAAGTGTACATCTCCATGTGCTTGTGTGTTAGCTTTTCACAATCATTTCCCAAAGGTTAGGTTAGCTCACTAGGCCCTACATGCAATGCACTTCATGAATTCACCTAGTGGCACCCGTGCGTCGAATAGCCGATAAGACTTCCCCTCTTAATAGTGCGGCTATCGATCCTAAACCACTCACACCCTCTATGGTGTCTTGAGTGCAAAACAAAATGGCCCTATCGGTTATACCTTTGCCTTGAGCCCATTTTGTTCCTCCAAATGATATGAACGCATCACACCATCATGTGACCGTCTCGATCCATCGACCTCGACTTCACTTGCCCTTCACCGTGCATCGGTCCATCGGCGCCTAGTCTTGCCCGAGCTTCACCATCGCATGGTCCTTCACTCCAAGCCTCAACTAGCCCTTCACCTTCAACACCGGTCCATGGAGCCAAGCATCGTCTTGATCTTCATCTTTGATCACATGACGCGTGTCATGCTTCATATTCAATATGCTCATTATGTGGACAACCTTTCTCTAAATCAACCATTTAGATAAACAAGGTTAGTCCTAGGTTTCATCAATTAGCCAAAACCAAACTAGGGACTTTCACCGAGGCGAGAGCGCTTCCACGCGCGGCCGCAACCCGGCGCCGACTCGCTCATCTTCTCCGCTCAGCCATGCTGGTGATGTTCCATACTGCTCCCTCCCCTCGTCCTCTTCCTGCTGCGCCACAAGGCGTTCCTCACCTTCGTCCTCTTTCCTCTTCGATTTTAGGGGATTGGGGGATTCGAGTTGAATCCTCTTCGATTTTGAGGGATTCGAGCTGAATCCTCTTCGATGTGGTTATTAGAAGACGGAGACAGCATTCAGGCACCAGAGTAGTCGTGTTGAGGCATGTGTCTTGTGGCTTTGGGGAACAAACGCCACACCGGCTGCAGATCGGCATATATACTTTATGTGCATCTGTCTCTTTCAGAGGTAATACACGCCCCTTTCACCTATCTGTATGCCATGTGCATTGGCTTTGATTTGATCTATGATTATGTTTATGTGGTATTGGTAGACAAGTTACCTTGATGAAAAAAACATGGCAAGTTTTGTTTAGTATGTGATGAGAAAAGATATGAGCTGATGATTACTTCTGTTCAGGTACTGAGCAGTCAGTTCTTGTGAGGAAAGATATAAGTTGATGAGCTTCTTGTCCTTTTGTCGATTCTGTAGTTCTAAAACATGATCAAGTGATGATCTATAGTGTATGATGAGCTATTTTGTGCTATATAATGTACTCCTTTGTTCATCGACTGTGGGCCTCAATTTGTTTATTATAGCTACTTGATTTGGTTCGGCGGGAGCAGCGTGTTGTTTTGCTAAAATTGGTACATAGGAAGGCATATCTATTATGAATTATCATTTTCCTATATTTGATCACTATCTGAATATACCTTATTGTTTTGCTATAGAAAACTATATTCCTCTTCAAAGTGAAGCAGCGTGTTAGCAGCTTGGGGGCAAAGCTAGAGAAGATTCCCTCCACGACTCCCATCTGAATGATGTCCAAAAAAATTATCAGGTAAAGCTTTTGGATGTTTTAGAGGACTATGCATACTTATTTTCCTTCAGTTTTGCTGTGATGTGGTTCATACACTCCAAACACCTCTACATTGTTTTGCCTGAATTCATACAGATTGAAAAAGATATAGAACATACTGCAGTTCATTCCTTTTCAAAAAAACACTGCGGTTCATATATTTGATTCGCTATGGAGTTCCTCCCTGTTTGGTATTGTGGCATCATTTGTAAGTAGGCTTCCAAAGTATGCTGCTTTTCAATTCTGATTTTACAGGAGCTTTGGATATTCCTGTTTGCAACATGTTGATCTTAAAATTGTCTCTATTTATGAAAACTGAGTCTAATAGCTTACATGGATCTAGGAAGGCCTTTCGTATTTAAGTTGTAGTCTTAAACGTACAAGATAGAAAAAGCTTGAAAAATTGTATTCTTACTGTCCTTTTATCACAGTGAACATAGTACCAAAATTGTATCATTGTAAGGTGCTCTCTCATTTCTCATTTGTATTCGTTTATCGATTCATGAGATTGGGAACTAACAAAGTGATTACATCTAAATGAAGGTAGCGGACCCAGTGACTGATGCCCCAAGCATGGCAAGGTATATAAATCCAATTTAATGTTTCCTAGAAACTCTTTGATGTGCATCTCAATGGTTATGGTTAAACTTACTCAATACATTGTGGACCATTAGGTTATTGACATAATGAAAAGGAATTTCTTACAAGACGGTATGCAGACACTGGTGCAGACATGTAAGGCTCAGTGTATGCAGACATCGAGCTTTGCTTCTCAGATTCAGAAAAACAAAAAAAACTTTAAAGTACATTGTAATTGTTTCAACTTAATATGTAGGGCATCTGGGCATGTGCTAGATTCAAACTATTCAATCTCAGTTAGTGATGAGTACTGCTCTTTCAGCAACAAGCTAAACATTCTAAATGTTTTGTGAATATAGAAGAGGAATAGTTTCGTGTTCAAACACGGACCGTTCATATTCCACAACACATTTTCTATTTCAACTCATCAGATTAGAACCTCTGCTTTCAATGTGTAGTAAGATGAACCTTTCAGAAGTGTGTAGTAAAACAAAACAATAGAGAAAATGGACTCACTGCTTACCCCTGTCAAACCTGTGTATTTGAAGGCCATTCATTTTTCTAGCTGTACCACTGCTGTAGGGACTTCGTAGGCTACTGTCATTTCAATGATTGGAAACTAAACATGAAAAGAAAATGTTTTCCTTCAATTGCTTGCCGCATCAACCAAGCTCTAGCTGCTTCACCATATTTGGACATATTAAATTTTTATGTGCAGTTACTTTCAAGCACTTGAAAGAAATAGGAACACCTAATTTGCTTTGTCTCTGATTATAACCCATGCCATTTGCCGTGTGCCTTATTACAGAACTGCAACTGACAACATTCAGGCTTCTGAAGATGACAGCTCCTCTGATGAGACTGCACCGTGCTTGCTTAGTCCCTGATTTGATTGATGTAACTTAAATTTAGCGAGTTGTTTAAACTCCTTAGTGTGAAGATACTGCTACTGTATTATTCGTATGCCTGTGTGCTAATGTCTCGACTTCCTGGACAATTCATGCTTGTTGATCCTTCTTCCTTCTCCGGCAGAAGTGATTAAGTTTGCAGTCTAGATATTATGCTTACCAGAAATCCACCAAATCTGACCTGATTATCTACCATATGTTGCTGTCTTTTTGGTCTGAAAGCTTCGTTGCGATTAGCACGCCAATAATATTTTTTGCCATGTCTTTTTGTCTGAAAACTTCATTGCGATTAGCACGCCAATAATGTTTCTTGCCTGCACATCTGGTAATCTGGTATTGCAATATTTATATACGTGTTTAGATCGTTTCTTTGGCCGTTGGACGCGCGCATGGGCGCGCGCTAATCACTAGTGTTATATCCAATGAATATGGGAAAATGGAATCAGACATGGAGTAAGAGCCCATTTGGATGTAAAGAGAATGATACTCCTTTTGTTCCAAATTATAAGTCATTTTAAGTTTTTTTTATACATCCATTTAGTAAAAACAAGTGAACCAAATAATATGTGTAAATACATAACAAAATAAGTGAACCAAAAAAGTAAAAATGACTTGTAATTTGAAACAGAGGAAGTAGCTATTGGAGCATGAGCTATGAATCATTTGGGTTGATTAGAATCTTAAGTAGATCTATGTCAAATTTAGAGAATAAGAAATGAAAAGAGAGTTAAAAATGGAAAGCGAGATTCATTGCCACCCTAGTGGACTGTTCTCATTCACTTCTCTCATGAGTTCAGACAAAAAACGCTCTTAATGGAGGGTCTCATTGCTGTCATCAATAGCCATGATACAGTGGTTTTTTTTTTTCAAATAACAAAACAACATCAGCTAGCTTAGCAACCGCAGTAACCATCATCCATACAGGACACATCTAAAATAGAATGTGATTCTTAAGAGCATCTCCAAGAGTTTGCCAAAATTCACTTGGCAAATCTTGTGATTTGGCAAGTTGCTAAAACATTTGGCAAGTGAAATTTCGTTGTCTCTCCAATAGTTTGCCATATGGGCTTGGTAAAAATTAAAAAGCAGAACCTTGGTCATATTGTTTCATGCATGATGTAGTTCATCTCGAATTCCTTATTTGCTACGATGAGCTTTATATTTGTACTATGCAATTCTATATTTCCACTCTATCCATCATACAGTGTATTCGCACTCATCTATTCTTTACATCATACTCTATCCATTGTGGACCTACTTAATACTTTATCTAAATATATCCATGTGAGATCTAGTTTTAAAGGATTTATTGAGACGAATCTAATGGTGCAATCGAAATTTCATTTAGCCTTTTGATTTGTGAATTATAACATTTTTCTGTACTTAAAATAGTGGGGCCTGCCACTTAATCTCCCTCCGCTGCATGCACTGCCTCCCCTCTCATCGGCAGTCCGCACCACAGGCAAGGTACTGTGGCTGCATGCAATGTGACAAGACGGACAAGACGGACATTTGCAGCGAATTTGGCAAGCTCCGCCGCGCGCGCATATATGCGCGTGTAGGAGGGAGATTTGGCAAGTTGCTAAAATTTGCCAAGTTAGATGCCAAACTGTTGGAGCATGTTTTTTCTTGTTTTGCCAAATTTTTATGGATAGTGTTGAGAAACACACGGACTTTCTATCCTAGAAGGAAAGGAGAAGGAGGAATCATAATCCTAGTCCGTTTGTATGTGGGCTCTTACCAAAACTCTTAGGCCTTGACCGGACTATATATACGTGGGAGATCTACGTTGTAATGACCAATATTCAGAGAAATAAAGAATAGTCTCCCTACATCTTGTGTCTATGTATTCTACTTTCATCTACTATGTTGATCATGAGAGACGGAGAGGGGAAGGTCTTTACCGCTGGCAACGTGTTTTATAACACGTTATCAGCACGACAAGCTCTTCGCCGACATCGCCGTTGAAGCCGTCGCCGACCTCGACGTCGACGTCCATGCCGACGTCCCTGCCGCGACTACTTCGACGACGTCGACATCCCCGACGTTGTTAGCGGAACGGATCTGCTTCCTCTACTTGCAACCGATCTGCACTGCATCGACATGTACCGTCGTCATCAAGCATGCAGGTCTACGACAATGCCAAACGCCCTACGCGGTACGTGTCTACCAACCACTACCCTACGCGGTATGTGACGTAGATCAAAGTGGCATCCTCTATCAGGTACGAAAAATCGCATCTTATAGATTGCGTTTGTCATGTACTCGTAGTACATAGAAGTTTGTACACGCAGTACATACATTGTCAGCACATACACTCCTGTACGAGTGCGCGAGCCTGATTATAAATCTACAGTCATCGAGCTTAGCTAATGTTTTTATTCTCTACACATGTAGTAGAATATATAGTACTTGTACAAGCAGTACGTGCATATATTGAGCTAGCGTTACTCCGGCTATGTGCATATGGATATGGAAGCATACACATGCACGTCATGAAGAAGCGTTGCACTACGAGAACTTAACACTAGCTTGTTATCTTTCCTACCTGAATTATCAAACTGGTTTTGGGAATTGAAAACCCTTATGCTGCTGCACAGCAAGGCACAGAGGCCATAAAAGTCGAAGTTGCATGATCTGTACATCGTTGCAGCGCATCGAAATTTAATTCGACTAATGTGAATACCATAAGATCCGACGATTTTGCATCAGCCTGCAGTTTTGGTAATATCTGCACGCAAACTATGATGGATTAGTAAGGTTGCATCTTGCTGGTCGAATCGCCGAGATCTCGAATGAAGACAAAATCAAGTTGAATTTGATTGAATATCCTATGTACTAGTAGACTAGTAGTATGCTCACGATCCCATATATATTGCCTAGAAGGCATGCATGCCAGGACGATGATGCTCACAACTATCAATTGCACGCAGCTAATGGCACTATCGCCGTGTTGTATGGCCTTCGGCCATCAGCATCCCCGGTCCGCACGCCGCATTGCTATATGCTACTGCCACCACTGGCTCGCAGCCGCTTGTTGTTGTAACTGCCGCCTCGTGACAGGCTACTACTACGGGGCCACCGCATGGTCCATAAGAATGTTTTGCATCGCCACCGAGCTTCATGGTCAGCTATGGCGGCCAAGCAGCGGCGCAACCACTCTTAAGGGAAGAATTTGGATAGGGATTTAACTCTAACCACCCCTTGTGACGGGTCGAGTAGACCGTCATAGGCCGAGCATATTAAGAAGAATAACGGCCAGTGGTAGTAAAAAGGGGATCGAATATTGTAAAGAATTGGACTGTGTGATTTAATATAAGAAAACATTCTCGTAAATCTGAAATTTACGAAGGCTCGCATCTTATATATTTTTGTAGAATACTTATATTTTCTGCATTTTGTTAAGTATTTATCAGTTTTATTTTTGGTCATGTATAGAAGAGGTAGTGTTTATTTTTGTGCTATCTCAAATGCATTTATTTATATATCACGCATTATATATTGTATACTATATAATTACAAGATATACGAGCCCTCTAAATCCTGTAGACCTTAGACTTATCATCTTTGAGAGGCTCATATGAAAGCATCTAGGCCCCTTGATGTGGGTTTCGATGATTGATGGCAATATAGATTACTATGACTAACGTGTGTTTTGCAGAAACAATGTGAGTTAGGTCATGGTAATGGAATCTCAGGCAATTTGGTTGGTATGCCCTCTTAACGATGGAAATCGTTTCGGTTTTCAAAGGATTGGTCGACAAGGTTAAGGACGGTTAGTTCCGATTGTCAATGGTGTTGAGAGACATCGGATTAGTCGTTAGGACTTTGTTTTTCCTTTGGCCGTACTATTAAGGGGGGTGCAAATGGGTAGCTTGACCTAGTTGAGTCTCGGGTTTAGGTGTGGTGCACACTGGTGAAATCTTAGCGCTAGGAAGTTACTAGTAAGCCCTGAGAGTTGTTGGAGTCGTCGCCGTTTCCAAAGGATCGCGTATCAAGTGGAAACGGGCGCCTCAACAGGCGCCGGACGCGCCAGCCGTGGGCGCCGGACGCGTCCGCGCTCGGTAAAGTCGTCCCTGTGTCTGCCGAGCGGCGGACGCGCGCGACGCGGGCGTCGGCGTGCGCCGGACGCGACCGAAGCTTTCGAATCGGGCTAGCGAGGTGAGTCGCGTGCCGGACGCGCGGGACGCGGCGCCGGACGCGTCCGGGAGCTCGCATAGCCCAACGGCTAGGTTGCCGTTTGAATTCCATAAAGCGCCGGACGCGTCCGGCGGTGAGCGGCCGGACGCGTCCGGCGCTCACGTCCCGAGCTAAAATCGGGGTAACGGTTGGATTTTGGCTCTTGGCTATAAATACAACCCCACCCTCTTCATTTCGGCACTCTTGCTCATTTCAACAAACTCGATAGCAAACTTGTGAGTGCAAGAGAGTTGCAAGAGCCTCATGACTTGAAGAGATTTGAGAATCCATGAGTTCATGAGCAATCGAGAGTAGCTAGTGTGCATCCACTCTTCTCCCTAGGCTTTGCGAGGTCAAGTGAGAGTTTGTGCTTGTTACTCTTGGTGATCGCCATCACCTAGACGGCTTGGTGGTGATTGGAGCTTGGTGATCATCCGGCGGTGCTTGTGGATGACCCAACTCATCTTGTGAGCGGTTCTTGGCGATTCACCGCGTCGGAGTGACGAAGAATCAGCCCTAGAGAGCACTTGGTCCTTGCGAGGATCAAGGGGGAGCTACACCCTTGCGCGGGTGCTCCAACGAGGACTAGTGGAGAGTGGCGACTCTCCGATACCTCGGGAAAAAGATCGCCGTGTTCCTTGTCCCTTTACTTTCCGCATTTACTTTCTAGCACTTACATTCTCGCAATTACTTTCATAGAATTGCCATGCTAGAATAGGATTGGAACTTAGGGTGCAAAACTTTAGTTGATCGATTATCTAGGAACACACATAGGCACCGAGGGGTGAATCATGGGCTAGTAGGTTTAATTCCGCAATAACTTTTAGAATTAGCCCAATTCACCCCCCTCTTGGGCATCTTGATCCTTTCAAGTGGTATCGGAGCCGGTTTGCTCTAATTTAGGCTTAACCGCCTAGAGTAAAGATGTCCCATGGGGATGGTCCTCCTCCCATGTTCGATGGAGACGATTTTCCTTATTGGAAAATTCGCATGGAAGCACATTTAGAAGCGATAGATGTTGGATGCTTCCGTGCCGCTTCTCAAGGACTCCCAAAACCCAAGGATTCCGCTAGCCTTGTTGGTGAAGAGGCTAACTATGAGAAGTGGAATGCAAAGGCAAGGAACGCTATATTCCGCGGTCTTTGCAAGGATGTGTTCAATCGCGTTAGGAACCACAAGGACGCCCATGCACTATGGTCCGACCTTTGTGCGCTCCATGAGGGAACTAAGAGTGAGCGTGAGGAACGCTATCATCTTGTTATGCGCAAGTTAAATTCCTTTGAGATGAAAGCTAATGAAAGTGCTAATGAGATGTATTCCCGTTTGAACACTATTGTAGAGGAACTCAATGGGCTTGGACTCAATCAAATGTCGCCATCCGATGTTGCAAGAAAGATCCTATGTGTCCTCCCCATTGAAAAATATGGGCACATTGTCACCGTGCTTCATCAAGGTGATCTTTCCAATGCTACACCGACTCAAATATTGGGAAAGATCAATGCTCATGAGATGTATATGCATCTCACCCCGAGGATGGCTCATCATCCAAGAAGAAAGATTTGGCCCTCAATGCAAGTCACTCAAGAAAAGGCAAGGCTAAGGCAACTCATGATGATTCTAGCGATGCTGAAATTGATGATGTGAGTCTTGCTCTCATGGTGAAGAAGACCACCAAGATGTTGAAGAAGCTCAACAAGAATGGTGTCAAGTTTGATGGCAAGAAGAAGAAGTTCTTCACAAGTAGCAAAAGGAAGCCCATCTCCGAAATGGAGTGCTTCAACCGCCGCAAGACTGGACATCTAGCTCATCAATGTCCTGGAGCCTCCAAGAGACAAGAGGTACAAGAAGAAGAAGGGCAAGGACAAGAAGGATGACTCAAGTGATGATGAAGAAAAAGAAAAGAAGAAGAAAGACAAGCATCACAAGAAGAAGGAAGAAAAGAAAGAGTATCACAAGAAGAAGGATGGCAAGGCATATATTGTTGGTGATTGGCTCACCGATATTGAATCTTCTTGTGGGTCATCCGATGAAGAAAGTGATGATGAAGGAGTGGTCGCTATTGGCATTGGATCTTCACCACCTCCACAAATCTTGCCATCATCATCTACTCCATCCCACTTTTGCCTTATGGCTAAAGGTGAAAAGAAGGTACATTCCAAACATGGTGATAGTGATGATAGTGGTAGTGAAAGTGATAGTGATGATGAGTATGAGTCTCCTACCTATGATGAGCTTGTCAAATTGCTTAGAAAGTACTCAAAAACCATCATTAAGACTAGAGGAAGATGTGATGAACTTGATAGTGAAAATACTTCTCTTCTAGAAAAGATAGAAGCTATGCGAAAACTAGTGATGAGCTTAGAGATCAAAATGAAATCATGTCCTCTAAACTCAAGGAACTCAAAGCTTTTTCAAAAGAGCTTAAAGTTGAAAATGAGAACCTTGAGAAGAAGCATGATGAGCTCAAATCTAGTTATAGCTCTCTAAAAGAGGAGTATACAACTATTAAAGTCAATCATGGGAATCTAGCGATGGCTTATGAGCTTCTTGCCGAAACACATGAGGCTACTAACAATGTTGCTAAGAATGATGTAGCTACATCATGTGATGAGATCATTGAGCAAGGTGCTAGCAGCAAGGGCAAGTCGGTGGTGGTGACTGAGAACTATGATGACTATGTCAAGATAAAGAATGAAAATGAACAACTCAAGAAGGATCTTGAACAAGCAAAAATCAGTCACACCGTCACTATTGAAGATGAGGGACTAGCACTTGAGAATGAGAAGCTCAAAGAAGAGAACAAAAGACTTCATTTTGAAATGTCATGCTTGAAGCAATCAACAAATGAGTCACTTCTAGAAGAGAACAAGAAACTCAAGCAAGAGAAAGAACACCTCAAGATTGGATTGAGCAAGTTTGCAAAAGGAAAGTCACTTCAAAGTGAGCTCTTGATGAACACCGTAATGAAGACCGATAGAAGTGGCATTGGGTTCAAGTCACATCAAGAGAAGCAACATCAAGCAAAGCAAGCAAGTCAACAAAAGCAAAAGCCAAAGCCAAAGCCAAAGAGATGTTTTGAGTGTGGACAAGAAGGTCACTTTGCTCATGAGTGTGAAACTCCACCACCACAACCCTTGCCCAAGCATGCTAGACCCTTTGCATACAATGCTCATTATGTGGTTAGAAAGGATTCAAAAGGACAAGTGAATGTCACCTTCTTAGGTCCTCCCAATAAGAATAGGCCCAAGCAAATTTGGGTTGCAAAGTCTCTAGTAGAGAAAGTCAAGGGCCCTCAACAAGTTTGGGTCCCTAAACCTCAAGCTTGATCTCTTGTGTGTAGGTGAACTACGGGACCGGTGGAAATCATTGGGTTATTGATAGTGGCTGCACTCAACATATGACCGGTGAACCTCGTATGTTTGCCTCACTAGATGAAGGGGAGCAAAATCAAGATAGGATCACATTTGGTGATAATTCAAAGGGCAAAGTCAAGGGTTTGGGCAAAGTTGCAATATCAAATGATCACTCTTTGTCAAATGTGCTATATGTCAAACCATTGAGCTTCAACTTGTCGTCGAGTGGGTCAATTGTGTGATCTTGGATTCAAATGCTTGTTTGATGAGAATGAAGTGATAGTGTCAAAGAAAGAAGACTCAACCGTGATATTCAAAGGCTTTAGATACAACAATCTCTATCTAGTGGATTTCACCTCCGAAGATGCAAATTTGAATGTTTGTTTGCTATCCAAGACTTCACTTGGGTGGTTGTGGCATAGGAGGCTAGCACATGTTGGGATGAGTACACTCAAGAAGCTTTTGAAGAAAGAGTTAGTGAGGGGCTTGAAAGATGTCAAGTTTGAAAAGGACAAACCTTGTAGTGCATGTCAAGCCGGCAAGCAAGTTGCAAACACTCATCCAACCAAAGCTTTTCTATCAACTTCAAGAGTGCTAGAGTTGTTGCATATGGATCTATTTGGACCAACCACATACAAGAGCCTTGGTGGAAAACTCCATTGTCTAGTGATTGTTGATGACTACTCAAGATACACATGGACCTTCTTTCTTCATGACAAATCCGAAGCTACCCCTTGCTTCAAGAAATTTGCAAAGAGAGCTCAAAATGAATTTGATGTCAAGATCAAGAAAATTAGAAGTGACAATGGGAAAGAATTTGCCAACACCAACATTGAAGCTTATTGTGATGAAGTTGGGATTAAACATGAAGTCTCTTCCACCTACACACCCCAAAAAATGGCATAGTTGAGAGGAAGAACCGGACCTTGATCACTCTAGCAAGAACAATGCTTGATGAGTACAACACCCCGAGAACTTGTGGGTGAAGCTATCAACACGCGTGTTATGCATCAAATCGGTTATATCTTCACAAGTTTCATGGCAAGACCCCCTATGAGCTGCTCAATGGGAAGAAGCCGGACGTCTCTTACTTCCGGTGTTTGGTTGCAAATGCTACATCTATAAGAAAAGGCAACACCTAGGGAAGTTTCAAAGACGTTGTGATATTGGTTTTCTTGTTGGTTACTCATCAAAATCCAAAGCATATCGAGTATTCAACCATGCCACCGGTTTGGTAGAAGAAACATATGATGTGGAGTTTGATGAATCTAACGGCTCCCAAGGAGCAATTGAGAATCTTGATGATGTAGGTGATGAACCATTGAGGGAAGCAATGAAGAACATGCCGGTGGGAGACGTCAAGCCTAAAGAAGATGATGATGAAGTGCAAGTCGTTGACAAGCCTTCTTCTTCCTCAAGTGTGCCTCAAGATGACAAAGAAAAAGATGGGATGACCGAACATGAAGACACTCATGTCTCCCATAAACAAAGAGAGGCACAAGCTCAAGATGTTGACGCTCCCCAACCAACTCCTCAAGTGGTTGAAAAGAGAATTCCCAAACTTCATGATCATCCTCAAGATCAAATCATAGGAAGTCCTTCAAGGGGTGTAATGACTCGATCTCAAAGACTTGCTAATTTTGCCGAACATCACTCGTTTGTTTCTTGTGTTGAACCAAAAGATGTAGGTGAAGCTCTTCAAGATCCGGATTGGGTGAATGCCATGCATGAAGAATTGAACAACTTCACCCGCAACAAGGTTTGGACTCTTGAGGAGCGCCCCAAGAATGCAAGAATTATAGGTACCAAGTGGGTGTTCCGCAACAAGCAAGATGACCAAGGCAATGTTGTGAGAAACAAGGCAAGGCTCGTGGCAAAGGGGTTCTCTCAAGTTGAAGGCCTAGATTTTGGAGAGACCTTTGCACCGGTTGCAAGACTTGAAGCCATACGTATCCTCCTTGCATATGCTTCACACCATGAAATGAAACTATTTCAAATGGATGTGAAGAGTGCATTTCTTAATGGTTTCATTAATGAGCTTGTTTATGTTGATCAACCTCCGTGGTTCGAAGACCCTAGCTGTCCTAATCATGTTTTCAGGTTGTCCAAGGCACTTTATGGGCTCAAGCAAGCCCCTAGAGCATGGTATGAGCGCCTTAGGGACTTCCTCATTGAGAAGGGGTTCACTATCGGGAAGGTTGACACCACACTCTTCACCAAGAAGCTTAATGGAGAGATCTTCATTTGTCAAGTATATGTTGATGATATCATCTTCGGCTCAACAAATGAAGAAGAATGCAAGAAGTTTGATGACATGATGTCAAAAGAGTTCGAGATGTCTATGATTGGCGAGCTCACCTTCTTTCTTGGTTTTCAAATCAAGCAAATGAAGGAAGGGACCTTCATATCACAAGAGAAGTATACCAAGGACCTCCTCAAGAGGTTTGATATGAAGGATTGCAAGCCAATCAATACTCCTATGGCATCTAATGGGCATCTCGACCTTGATGTGGAAGGTAACTCGTGGATCAAACTCTTTACCGCTCTATGATCGGTAGCTTGTTGTACCTCACCGCATCTAGGCCCGACATCATGTTTAGTGTGTGTATGTGTGCTCGCTTTCAAGCCGATCCTAAGGAAGCTCACTTGAGTGCCGTCAAGAGAATTCTTAGGTACTTGTGCAAACTCACCCCAAGCATTGGCTTATGGTATCCCAAAGGAGCAAGATTCCAACTTGTTGGCTATTCCGATTCGGATTATGCCGGTTGCAAAATTGATAGAAAAAGCACATCCGGAGGGTGCCATTTGCTTGGGAGGTCACTTGTCTCTTGGTCATCAAAGAAGCAAAACAAAGTGTTGCTCTATCCACAAACAAGCGAGTATATAGCAGCGGGGCTTGTTGTGCACAAATCTTGTACATGAAACAAACCCTTCTTGACTATGGAGTGAATCTTGGTCAAGTGACTCTCTTGTGCGACAATGAGAGTGCAAAGTGAAGATTGCAAACAACCCGGTCAACACTCTCGCACAAAGCATATAGATATCCGCCACCACTTTCTTAGAGATCATGTCTCTAAAAAGGATATATCTCTAGAAGGTGTGAGAAGTGAGGATCAATTAGCGGATATCTTCACAAAGCCATTGGATGAATCAACTTTCTGTGTTAAGGAATGAGCTCAATATCCTTGATCCGAGCAACTTCACAAGGAAGAGGTGAAAGGTGTTGTCGGTTGCATTGCATTGTTTATAGAGCACGTTTAAATTTCGTAATGCATATAGGGCTTGTCTAACATGGTTAAGATAACACTCTCCGGAGGTGTGAAGAAGCTTACCCTTGGTTCAAACCTGACAAGCCGTCTAGATCCAAATTCCAGTATTTTTAAGTACTTGTGTGTTGCTCTTTGTTTCTTTTCGTTTAGCTTTTGAGCAACCTCTCGTGTTCGTTCATGAATTGAGAAAGCTTTTGATGCTTCTATCGGGTTTGAAAACTCAAGCTCATGACCACACGTTGTTCCTCGCTCGCGTTTATTGCCTATTTTCAAAAATTATGCATAGCCTATGGCAAACTATTTGAAAAAATTGAGGGGTTGAGAGTGAGGATCTCATATTGGCTCCAAACCGTGTTTAGTTGACTCTTCAAAAGTTTGGAAACCAATTGGGAGCAGTGCCGCGAAGAAAGAACTCAGTTCAGCTCTTGAAGGAGCGCCGGACGCGCACTTGGGAAACCGGCGGACGCGTCCGGCGCCTTACGAAGACAAGTCGCAGATGAAGCCTGAAAATCAAGACGGGCCGGACGCGAAACAGTGTTTCGCCGGCGTCCGGCGACCGCGTCTGCACGGCGTCCGGCGGTGTTGAGCTGAGCTCAAGAATTTCTTGGAGTCTCTGATCGGCGTCCGACGACCGCCAGACGCAGCGCGGACGCGTCCGGCGCATTAAGGAAGTGCGCGAGTCTTTGTAATCTGACGTGTGGGGCCACTCGATTCTCTCCTTCTTCCTAAATCCGCCCGCAGCCGTTTTCTTCTTTTTCATCCGTACACCGCCGAGTGTCGCGCCGCCTCCTAACCCTAGCTAGCCGCCGCGCCGCCCATCCCTCTCGCCGCCCTGCTCCTCCACGTCCACGCGCCAGCCAGCCGCCGCCGCGCGCCATTCCGGCCGCCGCGTCCATTCTCCAGGCCAGGGCCGCCCCGTCTCGCCGCCAGCAACCACCAGGTGCCGCCATTGTCGTCGCCCTCGAGGTCGTCATCTTTTCCGGCGAGCCGGCCTAGTTCCCATCCACGGCGTATTTCTCTTCTCCCTCTCTGATTCGAAGCTCGCCGTCAAGGCGTCTTTCAGAGGTAGAAGAAGGCCATCCGTTGACCTTTCTTGTATCCAAGGGTGCCCCGCGTCGTCCTCTCTCATCTTTTTCACAGGGATTTGAAAATGAACTAGCGAGCTGGTTACTTGATTGATTGATCAGTGGAGTGACAGTGGGCAGTTAAACTCTAGGCCAAGCCTAGGAGTACGGATTGAGGCCAAGCCTCTTCGTACGTCGCCATCATCTTTCGGTGCCTAATTTGCTTGATCTACCGCAAAGTGTGAAACATGCCAAGGTGCAAGAACTCGGCAGGGTTCGGGGGAGATGATGATCCGCACGAAGGCCAAATCTTCCCGAGATGATTGAGAAAGCTAAGGGCAAGAAAACCGTGACTATGAGGAAAAGGAAAAGGTTGCCCTGATTCTCAGCAGCCACGGGGCAGAGCGTGCCAGCAGCGAGAGCGTGCCGAGAGGAGAGCTCGCAGGGTGCGGGCATTGTGATACAAGAGTCCTGGATCGCGAGCGGCACAGAGGCGAGGCAGAGGCTACGAGGCGAGAGGAGACCATTCTTGAGCAGCAGGATCTATCTCCATTACGGCGGTCCTCCCGTGTCGGGACCCTCCGGCAGCGACGCCTCGCGAGCCACAGGAGTCAGGTCCCTCTTCCACTCCTCAGAGGCAGCCCAGCAGGGGCCCTACAGGACCCAGATTGAGTACAGAGGAGCTGTTAAAGGCCAGTGCAAAGAAGATACAGGCTATCAGACAGGTGGACATCAACACCTGGTTTCCTGCTTCTAGAGAGAGAGCTGGTGCACCTTATTACACAGCTCTGCACAAGTCCTTGGTAGAGGCTTACAGGCAGAAGTCAAAGATTACCAAGCAGAGGACAGTGATAGCAGACACTTTCTCACATGTGTTGGGCCAGGCTTTCAGAGAGTATTTGGGTGCACAGCCAGGCATGATTGATCTAATTGGAAGATCTGGCAGATACATTCCAGGATGGGTGTTAGAGTTCTATGCTACACTGTGGATTGCTCCAAACCATTCACTGATTTCTTACACCATTCGTGGTCAGAGGCAGAACTTGTCCAGTGAGGAAGCAAGGAACTTCTTGGGGATTTCGTGAGCGGCCTATCAAGCTGCATCACCGTGCTTTCCGAGCATTGAGCCACCCCGCCGTGCACAGGGAGGAGTAGTGCCACCTCCTGAAATCATGAGAGAGGTCTTTGGACCTAACTTTGGTGCAGGGTCGAGCAGGACA
Source organism: Themeda triandra (assembly GCA_018135685.1). NCBI lineage: Eukaryota > Viridiplantae > Streptophyta > Magnoliopsida > Poales > Poaceae > Themeda > Themeda triandra. The sequence goes on along the minus strand of JAENPR010000002.1, from coordinate 3,129,558 downwards.
CCACAGGATGAGCTACGCCTTGCTAGAGTTCTTGATCAGATTCAGCGATACACCATTCTTGCTAGGCCCGGTTTCAGGAACGGGTTCACTAGGCTCCAGCAGTGGGTAGTGTCCCATCTTGTGAGGAAGATTCCCTTTGACATCTGGGACTTGATACTTTGTGATATGGAAGATGTTATCTATGGGAGTTTCAAGCACCACCGCCTGTTGCACTATGCTCACTGGATCACCTGGCTCATATATAGAAATGGTGATCTTCCAGACTCGATCAGAAAAGAATATGAAGATCCACTGAACTATGAAGTGTTTGGATCCTATGATGCTTCTCGATTGTCGGAATCACAGATGCTCCTCCGTCCACTCCTCGCCATGGAGATCCATTCACGAGACAAAGCCCGGAGCGGATGCTAGAGTTGAGCAAAAGGCTAGCGATGAGATGAAGAAGCGAGATTGCAGAAGCTGAGGCAGGAGGATATGAGATCACTACCTCAGATTCTGAGGATGATGAGGAGTACTACGTTCCCGTTCGTCCTCCTCCTCGTCAGCATGATGCAGAGGCAGGAAGTTCAGGAGCAGCCATTGACCGCTTGACTCAGGTACTTGACAGGTTGGCTGCCAACCAGGAGCGTGCTGAGGAGCGGCATGAGATTGCTCTAGCCGAGATACGAGCCCGCCGGGGATGCACGGCATCGGCTACAGAAGAAGGCACCCGCAGACTATGACCTTGATTGCTTCACTTTTTCACGAGACAGTGCCATAGTACCTCGGGAGTTCTTCCCCGGCTCCGAGTCGGCCCACGGGACGGACTTTGGGAGCGGGACCTTCTCAGTGCCGGTCACTAGTGCAGGCTTACCGGCTTCGAGGCATAGCACCTTCCTCTCCGGCGGTTCGGTGTCTCCCGGCTTTCCACGGATTTCTACGGCTTTTCACCCGTTGGATCTCATCTCGTTATTCACTCCGAGACTCGGGTGCGGCCCATCATCGGGCCTCCTACGGTGCTCTCACGGGAGGCGACACTGAGTACATGAGACGGCTGTTCGGCATGACACGCGGCCTCGCGGCGCGAGATTCCCCCGGTGACAGGCACCGGCACGTCAGGCACTATACCTTCCTCAGTGGCGTCTACAGATCCACTTCCCACTACTGAGGCAGTGCCACAGGTGGCTCCTACTCTTCCGCTTCCTACACTGTCAGAGCCACAGGGGCAGCCAGAGATAGCTCCGATCACGGTGCCGACCACGGAGACGGCGGCCGTCACGGTGTCGGTTGAGCGAGACCCGCACCGCTTCACCGCCGGCGTCACGGCCCGAGGGTCGGCGGGCTCCTGTCACTCGGTCCCGCGAGCTCGGGCGATGCCCGATGACACTTCGGCGTTCGTCATTGCTCCACATGCTCGTGAGACCGGCTCGTGCTTTCCTTCCTCTCCTCGGCCTTAGGTTTTGGTCCTTGATGCCAAAGGGGAGAGTTGGGAGTATGTAGATTTAGGGGAGCTCATAGCTTGGGATTTGGTTCTTTTGATTGATACTTTTGCATGCATCATGTTTACTTTATGCATTGTATGATATTTGTGAGGTATTTTGTTCGCAGTGACATATGCTTTTCGGATGGTATCACCTTCTATGTCACCGGCTCTTTGCTCATATGTGTTCGGCTTCCGCGTTTCACTCGATTCTCTATGAGCTATGCTTTTGTCCCGTGCTAACTCGTTTTTGCGAGATTATATGAGCACATCTTTTGGCTTGGTAACACATGTGTCATTCTAACCTTTGCTTTCGGCGTCAAAGGCTCATATGAACCAAGCATGCTTGAAAACCTCAACTAAACTCTTCATACTCCGAGAGGTTGTCATCAATCACCAAAAAGGGGGAGATTGAAAGCATCTAGGCCCCTTGATGTGGGTTTCGATGATTGATGGCAATATAGATTACTATGACTAACGTGTGTTTTGCAGAAACAATGTGAGTTAGGTCATGGTAATGGAATCTCAGGCAATTTGGTTGGTATGCCCTCTTAACGATGGAAATCGTTTCGGTTTTCAAAGGATTGGTCGACAAGGTTAAGGACGGTTAGTTCCGATTGTCAATGGTGTTGAGAGACATCGGATTAGTCGTTAGGACTTTGTTTTTCCTTTGGCCGTACTATTAAGGGGGGTGCAAATGGGTAGCTTGACCTAGTTGAGTCTCGGGTTTAGGTGTGGTGCACACTGGTGAAATCTTAGCGCTAGGAAGTTACTAGTAAGCCCTGAGAGTTGTTGGAGTCGTCGCCGTTTCCAAAGGATCGCGTATCAAGTGGAAACGGGCGCTCAACAGCGCCGGACGCGCCCGGCCGTGGGCGCCGGACGCGTCCGCGCTCGGTAAAGTCGTCCCAGTGTCTGCCCGAGCGGCGGACGCGCGAACGCGGCGTCCGGCGTGCGCGCCGGACGCGGACCGAAACTTTTCGGAATCGGGCTAGCAGGTGAGTCGCGTGCCGGACGCGCGGGACGCGAGCGCGGACGCGTCCGAGCTCGCATCAGTAGCCCAACGGCTAGGTTGCCGTTTGAATTCCATAAAGCGCCGGACGCGTCCGGCGGTGAGCGGCCGGACGCGTCCGGCGCTCACGTCTGAGCTAAAATCGGGGTAACGGTTGGATTTTGGCTCTTGGCTATAAATACAACCCCACCCTCTTCATTTCGGCACTCTTGCTCATTTCAACAGCTGATAGCAAACTTGTGAGTGCAAGAGAGTTGCAAGAGCCTCATGACTTGAAGAGATTTGAGAATCCATGAGTTCATGAGCAATCGAGAGTAGCTAGTGTGCATCCACTCTTCTCCCTAGGCTTTGCGAGGTCAAGTGAGAGTTTGTGCTTGTTACTCTTGGTGATCGCCATCACCTAGACGGCTTGGTGGTGATTGGAGCTTGGTGATCATCCGGCGGTGCTTGTGGATGACCCAACTCATCTTGTGAGCGGTTCTTGGCGATTCACCGCGTCGGAGTGACGAAGAATCAGCCCTAGAGAGCACTTGGTCCTTGCGAGGATCAAGGGAGCTACACCCTTGCGCGGGTGCTCCAACGAGGACTAGTGGAGAGTGGCGACTCTCCGATACCTCGGGAAAAAGATCGCCGTGTTCCTTGTCCCTTTACTTTCCGCATTTACTTTCTAGCACTTACATTCTCGCAATTACTTTCATAGAATTGCCATGCTAGAATAGGATTGGAACTTAGGGTGCAAAACTTTAGTTGATCGATTATCTAGGAACACACATAGGCACCGAGGGGTGAATCATGGGCTAGTAGGTTTAATTCCGCAATAACTTTTAGAATTAGCCCAATTCACCCCCCCTCTTGGGCATCTTGATCCTTTCATCATATTTTGTTTTTCCTAGTATAATGAATTTTGGGATGAATGAATGTTTGGTATAAATTCTGAAATTTTGCATATACCATAATCCTAAAAATGCTAGGATGCTTCTAAGAATATTTTGAATAACCATTTACTATCTTTTTGCACCTTGCTACTTGTTTACACGCAGTAAACCTATATGCACATGATTTATCTATATAATGATATATGCATACTTTCATAAAGAAAGAATATCCTGGACAAGATATAATACTGATCTATAAATAATGGCTTGAAGCTTTGGATTAAATGTCTAGAAGACAAGATGGTAAATAAGATTTTATCACTATTCTCGAAGAATTATCATCTATGTATAGAATATCACAGAGCAATATAATACATGAAGTATTTGAATTAACTTTTAATATGTGACTTGCATATGTCATACTCCTAGAAGGAGATCGAGCAAGCATGAAGCTGCTAAATGTCAAGCGCTTGAAGCTAAGACATATGAAAACTTTTAAAAAATGTGAATCATGTGCTTATAAATTTGTTCTCTTTGGTGCATTAAGTTTTAATTCTCGTTGAATTAAGTGATTAATGGTTAATTTATTAGCTTGAAGACTAATATGAAATATTTAATATTCTTAGTTGCAATTGTTACATGAAGTAACATGTGATAATTTCTTATGGAATAAATTAAACAATTGCCTATATTGCCTATCTAAATAAGTTTTGCATTATTTTATCCACAAAGAAGCCTCAATTAACCACGAAGGTTATAGTTCTTTGTGCACCACTACTATGTAGATAGAATGGAAATTGAATTTCCTAGAAGCACATGATCCAAGAACTAGAAGTTTTATTCTACCCTATGTATGTGAATTTCATGCCATAACTAATAAGTACTAGAAGTACGATTGGATTCTATGAAGCATTAGAAGAGATTATTCATAGATGATGCGGAAGCATATTACTACTTGAAATAATTATGGCATGAGGGGGAGAAAATTTGGGTAAAGGCATAAGAAAATATGGGTAATATATATTTAATAGGCATAGCCTTCCTAAATCTATCTTTAAGTGCATGTATCAGGACTTGAAGTTCTGCTCGCGTCCCTTCCGGCCGAGTTAACTTTCTCTACTGCACTAATTGCAAGTAAGCTTGTAGCTTTGCATTTTATTGTTATCTACGACGTTGGAACGAATACCAACATTCCACATTATACACATGCACGTGTATTACTATTTTGTTCTCTTATTGAGCTAAACTATCTACACTCTTGCATGAATATTAGCATAGAAGCTATAGTTGTAGCTAGTAGCTACATTTATACCCCCTATAATTAAATTGACTAGCTAGCATGCTATGTCCAATGGTTCTTGTTGAACTAAGAAATATGTTGCTTTCAATGCGTTGCATGCATAACCAAAGGATTGGTCTACGGCCATGTAGCCTTAAGATCAAGGGGAGTAAGTTAATATGTTTGCTCAATAGAGACTAACCCCGTTGATTGAATGAATAATTGTGGATATAAGACGGTGGATAACATATTTATGATGATTTGGGATTTATAAAGAAAAGGCATCAAGGGAATTTTGTATTAATGGCAATTAGAAAATTCTAGAAGAAATTCCAGGTGAATTGTATGTTGTGTATTTTTATACATCTGAAGTATATGGTCTATTTTTGTTAATGTATGAGTACTTGGATCAATTATTTTGGCTAAATAATAAAGAAGCTAGACACTAAAATAGTTTTATAAACTATGATATGTGCACATCGGGGGAGAATATCCCCGAGTTTGTAGGAATGTTGAACATTCTTAAATGCACTTTATGTATTCTAGATCACCGCATATATAATATAGAATAACCCCCATGTTTAAATATGTGTGTGAATATTTCCCATAAAATTTTATTATAGCATACATAAATGGGCCTCCGCTTGTAGACGGACATACATGAATATGAATTATTATAAGCCCATCATAGGGGATTATTTTGAAGTATGCTATTAAAGATCAAATATGGGCATTAGGGGGAGAGAAAGCCTATTTTAAATGCCAAATATTATTTCCATTGAAGAAAAATGATCTAGAGAAAATATTTCTTGAAGCTTGAAGCAGAATATTATCACACACTAAGTCAACTATTAGTTTGACTAATGCTCTTATGAAGCATGAAGCGGAGCATATGCCGATATTGAAATGAGAGGAGTAACTTGAAGTTATAAACCAGAAGTTTTTATTTACTAGTAATAAACTAATTACCGTATACTATCAAGCTAAAATCTACGGGGACGCCTTTGTGGGTTATAGTTCTAGCATATACTTATTGAATAGAAATAAAATAAAATCCTCCATTCTCATGAAGAGAACACCTCATAAAGAAGGTTGAGCACCTCATGAAGAGGATCATCGTGAAGATGGAATCCAACACACTAAGTGCGCACATCTTTAGTGTTGGATATGCAGAACAATGAAGTATCTCTTGTTTTTGGGAAATAACAAAGAGACAGAATAATCTCATATTATAAGAATATTGGGAGAAAATAATAGTTGTCGACAACGCTACCTCTATAATTGCAAATGTTTCTCTTATGAGAACCCGGATCCGGAAAACAAAGTCCATGGCAAAGTCGCTTGTAGCGATTATATCGGGTCAATGAAGAAAGCAATTGAGGTTGAATCTCCTACTAAGAAGAAACAAATGTTCTCATATATCTCCGGCAAATAAAATGAATGAATATGAAATATGCGCTTAATATGTGGATTATGAAAAATCATATAATTCCCGAAGAATATAAAACGCAATATATGAAAATTAAATCTCATACAAGTATTATAAAGTCTAAGGTAAAATATATTCATGAATGAATATTAAAGTCTCTAGAAGAGCATATCCTAGAAGGAACCGTCATTGAATGACTTTGTAGTGAATAACACTGTCTCATAGTGTATTTCACTTAATAATATCTAATGTAGTAGAGTGAGAAAATGTCATTGAATGACTTTGCAGTGAATAACACTGTCTCGTAGTGTATTTCACTTAATAATATCTAATGTAGTAGAGTGAGAACATCCTTGAAGGAACTAATCCATGAAGGATTTATCAGTCAATTCTTGAAGAAAAACCATTTATCCCTAAAGTAAATATAGACCCGAGAAAAGAAAATGAGGACTTCTAAACACCATGAAGGTGCCATACAAACACTCAGAAAGTATAGAGCTAGCAATAAAATATTGATATCCTCTAAATACCATAGAAGGTATAAGAATAATGGTGACTTTGGTATTTAAATTATCCCCTAAATGCCAAATGCAAGACTGGATTTATTATTTAGTGGTACTATTAGAATCTTGAAGATTTTAGTTTTAAAATCCACTAAGAAAGAATTATAAAGTCTTCAAGCTTGTATAAGTTTGATACACTATCTAGAAGATATTGAATATTAACTTATTTACCCCTATAATTCTCGAAAGAATTTATTACCCCGAAGGATAAAATTTATTTGTTTTGCACAACTAATAAGTGGTCATTATGCATGACTCATATTGCTCTTGTTTGTACCCATATAATTCATAGAAGAATTATGAGCCAATTTTTTAAAAGTGCAGTTTGAACAATAAAGTTCAAAGAATGGCTTTATGAGGGGGGGCAATTTGATTCGATCTACCTTGAAGGTAATTATCCACTAGAAGAATTCGAAAGATCAAGTAGATCATATTTGCCAAAACATTGAAGTTTATGCATAGATCATGAAGATCAATATCTATTAAATATCCTGAAGAATATATGACCAAAATGTTAAATGTTGTACTCTTTTTTTCCTATGTGAGTTTTTACTCGAAGGTTTCTCACACAAGGTTTTTAATGAGACAACATGTGCAATTCAATTAACGAATGCGATGTACTCTTTTCTCCAATAACCGTTTTTCCTACTGGGTTTTCGGATGGAGTTTTTGATGAGGCATGTGCATATCGTGGTAATCGCCCAAGGGGGAGTGTTGAGAAACACACGGACTTTCTATCCTAGAAGGAAAGGAGAAGGAGGAATCATAATCCTAGTCCGTTTGTATGTGGGCTCTTACCAAAACTCTTAGGCCTTGACCGGACTATATATACGTGGGAGATCTACGTTGTAATGACCAATATTCGAGAGAAATAAAGAATAGTCTCCTACATCTTTTGTCTATGTATTCTACTTTCATCTACTATGTTGATCATGAGAGACGGAGAGGGGAAGGTCTTTACCGCTGGCAACGTGTTTTATAACAGATAGCAAGTTAATTTGGCAAACTCTTGGAGATGCTCTAATTCATGAAATAAATTCAATTCCATGGAAGGAAAGAAATCCAATTCCCCTAAACCAACCACATCGCAGTTTGGTAGGTACTCCGTACTCCGTCTCAGAATAGCTAGACGCTTAAGCTTTTTTTTTTACACATTCATAGCTAAAATATCAACTGTTTTTAAACAGAGCACACTATAACCCGCAAATGGTTGGTGCCTTTATTTATTTATTTATTTATTTATTAATTATCAGTTCGCGAGATTCCCTATTTGTACTCGGTGATATTAAGCTATCCTTTGACCAGCCCATCATTCGGTATTACCCTTGACTCGATGAACAAACAAACAGATGATCCAGCGAACAGCACGAGTACACAATCGCTCTCCTGCGTATTTCTGGGAAAGTAAAACAACGCTCATGATCTCTTCACAATTCTCACGCATAAACATGCACATCAGAAGCCTCGCAACCAAGAGTGATTGTACAAAGGAGTGGGTCAGCTCAAAGAATCAGACGATAGGCAACCAAAAGAAAAGAAAAACAAAACATGAAAAAGCTAGAAATTTCGCATGTTACAGAAAATGACCATAACACGGTAATTAGGTGGTCACGACCGCTGGCCAACAAGCACACATCGCCCGGCCAACGAGACTCAGCTTAGAACACGGTAATAACAAGGGGGAGTCTCCTGTCTGTACCAACCTATGCAAAGGTGAAGATATGCATTAGTCCACAATGCTGTTACTTGGGTGACACTGATCACTTCACAGGCACTCGGTAGTACTTTAGAGCACCGCACGCACCAAATAGGGAATGCTTCTCTTTACATTCATGATTCATAGATCGTTGAGAGAGTCAGGCATCTGAACGTGCTGTTGCAGAAGGAGTAGTGGCTGGTGGCGGTTGCGGTTTATGTTGAAGAAGGGGAGAGAGCGCCTTAACTACGATGCTCATGCTCGGTCTAAATTCAGATTCATATTGCACACAGAGTGCCGCCACAGCCGCAAGCTGCAACAGACAGAAGAGAACCATTTTAGTGTAAACAACAATGTTGCTTACTTGTATTAGCAGATCGTAGTAACTAACACATGGAAACATGCACACACAAGGGATAGAAGGAATGGAGCCAGACCTTGGCAACTCCTTTTGGAGGATACTCTCCCTTTAATCTTGGATCAACACATTGTTTCACTGTGTCCTCAGTCAATCGGGGTGTTGCCTGAATAAAAATTGATAAAACATACAATAAAGTAGTCATTAATCTGGACAGTAGTGCTTAGCTCCCAATACATTAGCATGCAAATTTTGTACCAAATGCTATGAAATGCAAAGAGATCGCCATGAATTGAACCAAACTGTTCCCATAAATCCAATTAGTTAATGATGACTTTATTACAGCAAAAGGAAAACTATAATTGACAAAGAAGGACTACCTAAATTCGATTTGCTGGTCATATCTCCATATAAAGCAGTATGAAATGAGAAGGGAAGCTACTAGCTATCCCATGACTTCATAATAGTTGCAACCATAGACCATAGTACAGGTCAAAATTAAAACCGAATTGTGATTGTTTCCTATTAGGATGAACAACACTGGTTTCTGAGAGATAAGTGCGAGTATATCTGAGATTTAAAATATCTTTTGAAAAATCTAGTCAATGAGCCACCTCTTGTTGTTCATTTGTTTAAACATGTTTTCCTTGTTTTGTTTAGAGCAATTATCCACAAACAGTTGGAGTGCATGGTACTACTAAGATTTAGTTTGAAATAAATTTGTAAGTCCAACAGTAGGCCTGTCAGGTACCAAATGCTTACCCATGTAACCAGACTCTGCTGACCTCTAGGCATTGTATGATCTACTGGTTTCCTTCCTGTTAGAAGCTCTAAAAGAACAACTCCGAAGCTATATACATCGCTTTTCTGAGTTAGCTGACCAGTCATGGCATACCTGCATTTTAAACGAAGATAAATTTAGTTTAAGTTGATTGTTTGGTATAATCAATCAGGAAGCCCAAATAGTGATGAAGAATTTGAGTTGAATAATTACTCGGGAGCATGGTAGCCGAAGGTTCCAAGGACACGAGTAGAATGCAAACGAGCAGCCATATCTGGTGACTGATTTGAAAGATTGAAATCTGCAATTTTCGCTTTGTAGTCCTCAAACAGAAGAACGTTGCTAGATCGTATGTCCCGGTGGACTATTGAAGGCTGCACCTTTTCATGAAGATACTCTAGGCCTTTAGCAGCAGCAATAGCAATCTTAACCCGCTGCATCCAATCAAGTGCTGGGCCAGGCTGTGCACCTGGAACACCCTTTCTTCCTTTAGTATGAAAGGAAAGGTGAAAGCAAAACAGACCAGGTCATTAATGCAGTGAATTTGTGAAGCATGATGTGAAACGAAAGAAACAGGCAAGGCAATAACTTTAAAACCTTGAAGTAACAGTATGAGTAATATTTTAGGGCTTATACGCATTTACTGTGATACAGTAGTATTCATACCATGCAAGATATCATGAAGAGAACCCATTGTAGCAAATTCATAGGCCACTAGACGCTGATTTCCTTCCACACAATATCCAAGCATCTCCACAAAATTATCATGTTTTAGTTTTGAGGCAATGGATACCTACACAGAAGGAGAGGACAGAGCATACGGTCAATAACAAAAGCTTAATATGGATGGACAAACAGTACAGAATATAACAACTGGTGAGACATGAACATAACTATAGAACCATACCTGTGTCAAAAACTCATTATCCAGTTCAGGGTCTGTTGAAGCGTCAAGCTTTTTAACAGCAACATGTTTTTCACTGTCCAGAATAGCGTAATACACTCTCCCATATGATCCCTCACCAATCAAAGCCTTTGATCCAAAATTGTCAGTCTTTTCTTTCAGTTCTTCAAATGATAATTCAGGGACTTCAATTTTAGGTGGTGCTTTGATGGGATCACTTTGAACAGCAAAACCATTACCTGATAGCCATGTAACAAATAACTTTAGTCAGCAGCCAAAGCACAACACACCAGACCAGCAGCAAAGCGATAACACATCCTTTTTTTTAAAAAAAAAAAGTAAAATCTAATCGATGGAAATAATATATTACACCAACCAGTAATGAAGTAGTCTATGACAAAATTCAATTGGCAACGACAATCTGAATTGGTTATATACAATGTTTTGCATCAAAGAGAACAGTGTTACCTTACCAGTGTCTTCACTTGAAACAGAAAATCATAATGTTCCATATTTTTGGTAATCATACTTGTTTCCTTTTAAAAGGTCAGATTAGGTGTATGCCATGCATTTTTTAGAATTTGAATTTAGTAGAAAAAGCTTTATTGTTTAGAGAACACTAGTGTCTGATACTTCATATCCTACATCCTGAAGTTCGCCTCAAAAGCAATTATACTATTTGAAATAAAAGAAGTGTGAAGCGCCAATACTTTAGTACAAAATTTATTCAAAATGCCCAACATGCTTATGAAGAATCCAGGAGTGATATATGAATCTGACAAATTCAGTTTCCACAGGATTTTCAAAACCCTTTCAATCTTCTAGAACATAGGACTTGTATCAACCCTTGAAGATGAACAATAACGCGAGAAGGATAAAAAGGAACTAAGCAGGAAGAAGGCAGTACCTTCTTTCTCCTCCGGACTGATGGGACGTTCATTTTCATGTTCACGATACGAAGCATTAAACCGCGTGCAGCAAAACCACCGGCGCATACCGAACTCTCGTTCGACTTATCTTGGCTCTATGTCATCAATGCAAGCAAAAGAGAACAAATTAGCCACAATTTCAACTGAAAGTGTGACTTCAATTACATGGGAACATTCGAACGAGAAAACAACAGCGTTCCCAATCCCGATAAGGAAAATTTTACTTCCACTGACCAAAACAAAAGAGCTCTAGGCTTGCATCATCTGGGTCTGCCAAGTGCCAACCGTTCCTGGTTTCAGTGAACTACTATCAAAACCCTGTACCATCGGTTTCCTTATTAGTTATATATGGTGATCACATAACTACGACCAGCTGCAGAAACTACACTCCATGTCCAAATCAATAAACAGATTCATGTATACAAGGATAGTTAACTAAGGTAGGTACACATGTACAACCATATTATAAGTATTTGTACGGCCGCATTTTATAAGCCAGAGTGCTGACACCATACTTCCCGTATGTATCTCTGTCATCCACAGAAGCGGCATGGCGACGCACGCAAATCGCCACAAACAGAGTCACGCGTTTTCACCAACCCCCGCGCGCGCCAAGCACGGCAGCCCGTCCCCGTCCCCGTCCCGTACTCAGGCCGCGAACGGCGAAACTAGGAACGCGAAAAAACTGCATCGGGCCGGAATTGAGTCGTCCAAACCCCCGAACATCGCATCGGAGAACACCTCCAACCCCGCCGCGCCGGCTTCCATCCGTCAGGCCGCACCAGCACGGCGCCCAAGCGCCAAGACCTACCGGCACAAAACCACAGCCGGCCGGAGCGAGCACGCCCCCGCGGCGCGGAACAACCCCGCCGCGCGAGACGACGGGAGAGAAGAGAGAGTAGAGGCAGGGCTCGCCGCTCACCTGAGGCGGGTCGACGGCGGGCGGGGCGGGGCGGGGCGCGGCGAGAGGTGGAACCCACCCACTCCCCCGACGGAGGAGGAGGAGGAGGAGGAGGAGGAGACGCGGGAGCCGGGCGGTGGCGATGAGCTGGCGAAATGATCTCTCGTGCGGAGTGGTGGTGGTGGTGGTGGTGGTGGGGTTTGGTTTTGGTTTTGTGGCACCCTGTCCTGCCCTGGATTGCTTCGGTGGCGTGGGGAGAATGAAATCAAGGGAGGAGTGGGGCGTCTCGTTCCGTTCCAGATGGACGAGGAACGCGGGCCGAGGCGCGACGCCACCGGGGCCACGCGACGTGACAGCCGTCGGGAGGCCGGGCGTGGACGCGTGCCGTGTGCCGCCCGCGTTTACCAGACATAACTACCCGCGCACCACGCCGTGCCTTTTTTCTTCTTTTATTCCGCCTACGCGCTGCTTGCTTCGCTTGCGAATTGTGTTGTGCGACAGACAGACAAGCCGTTTGCCGCTGCGGCGGCTGTACAGCGTCGACGATTTCTTCTCCATGACTTTTCCAGGTCCAGGCACGTCTTTGGAGACCATTGCTGCTGTCCCTGCCTGGCTTAGGCGTCGGGCGGTTTGAAGATGGTTTGTAAATAATGTGTGTATCGTGGAGAAGATTTGGGAAGAAAAGGCACGGGTTCAGATGGGAAAGGATTAAAGGTAAAGCACAAAGTTCCGAAGGAAGAATGACAAGACAAAATGAACTGATCACATATCAATTGGTTAGGTTCTTTATGATGGGACCTTATGGCATGTTTTTGTTTGGATTGCACCACCAGCCAAGCAACAATCCTTACCCACGAGATTGAAATCAATGCCTAAGAATGTTGTCTGTTCAGCCAATGTTACTTGGACACTGAATTAAATAAATATCCCCCACAAGCTCCTTTTTTTTTTCTAGAGCAAGCATATAGCCCGCATTGCACAAGCTCCTTTTGAATCTGGATACACCCATTCTTCATGAGATTAGGGGGGGGATGATGTGAAAATGAGGGGACTGAGCCTTTAGAAAGAGTGGTGTGTTAGACACTTAGACTAGAGCATGTTGATACACCTATTCTTCATGGGATTAGGGGGATTCATGTGGAGATGAGGGGACTGATTGATCCGAAAAAAGCCTTTAGAAAGAGTGGTGTGTTACACACTTAGACCAGAGCATGTTTATCCAATGTGATTTTATTGGGTCCCAAAAGTTAAAGGCGCCTCCAAATCAATTGTCAGTACTATTACTTAGTCATTTGTTTGTTTTGGCTTTTATCTAGCTTCTATGAGCCAAAGACTGGAAGCTGAACCGTTTGTTGAGTGCATGATATAACTAAATTGGATAGTTCTTCTATCTGTTTGGCTAAGACTAAAGAAGAATAAATGAGGAGGTAGATAATAGATCGATACAAAGATCATGAGTTGTCCTATAATGAAATTGCAAGTAGTTATGAACTAGGTAAATACCCCGCGCGTTGCTGCAGGAATTTTTAAAATAATGTCTTATGTGAATGATACGAATATGTATAAATTTGATGAGAATTGGAGTATTATAATAAAATGAGTAAAGCCCATGGCCGGTCCTCAAACTTGTATGAGTGTGTCATCCCGGTCCTCGAACTTAGAAAGTGTGTTATTTTGGTCCTTAAACTCTATTTGGGTCTCATATGCATCCAAACGGGTCTAGATCTTGTGGATTATGGATCGCGATCTGTGGATTGTGGATACCCGGTGCATCACTTTCGGGCGGATCACCGAGATGGTTTACCGCGGCGCGACGTCGTGCGGGACGAGCGTCGCAGTGCACGTACCACGCCATGATGCGCGAGTAGTTCGGCCTCAAGGCGCGCCCACGACCCCAACCCCTTCGACTTCAACGCCGCCATGTACCCGCCACCGGCGCACGGTGCTGATCGTCGGTCAATCCACCCTATGTATTCGATCAATTGTACAAGGGGATCGACGGCGCAGGGGATAACTGATCGAGACAGAGGGCAAGCCGGCAAGGTATATATTCGATGAATTGTTTAGCATCGGAGAGAGATGGTTGGACGAGAGGCTAGCTGGTGATGTACGTGCTCCACAGATCACATCGTTCGTCCCTGCTAGCGGAGCAGTCATGTCTTTCCCTCTGCTCTGCGTCGCCTCCCTCTCCCTCGAGGTCTCCCCAGCGCCGACGTGGCTACCTACATGACGGTAGCCCGCACCGGAGCCGTGCGTAGGCGAGCGGCCAGCGGCTTTTGTGGATGTGTGCTGGGTTTCCAGACGGTCATCGCGTCCGTCACGCCCAACCACGGCGTGGCCAAGATTGCCGGCGCCCCGAGACAGGACCGCAGTGGACGTCAAAGCGCTCGTTCTCCGTGTCGCCATGTCCATCTTCGAGGTCGCGCAGGCCATGCAAAGCTCCACGGCGGCAAGGCCGCGGGCACTCGGTGACACGCAAGCAACGCGAGCCGCTGCTGCCCTGAGGAAGACGAGAGATACAGCTGACAGGTGGGCTCAAATCCATTTGGATGAATATGATACCCAAATAGAGTTTAAGAACCGGAATGATACACTTTCTAAGTTTGGGGACCGGATGACACACCCATACAAGTTTGAGGACCGGCTATGAACTTTACTCTAATAAAATTATATGTTGCATGCATGTAGTAGTGGAATAAGAAAGGATCAAACATAAATCACTAAAAATAATGGATGTAGGAATGGAGAGGATATTTATTAGCATGCTTGAATTAATGGTAGTGGACTTGTAGGTAGATGATGACGTGGCTGTAGGCCTCTAGGATGATGTGGCTTCACCATATTCTAGAGAATTAGGTAGTGGGCATTAGCTTTATAGGAGTTTAAGATATCACCTTCTGTGACCCAAATTAGAGAAAGAATATCTAAGGGCCTCTTTGGCAGAGTCCCGCTCCTAATAAATTGGCAAAAATCAATAGACAGAAACCAAAAGCTAGAAAGCAAGCTTTTGCGTGAAAAACTCAAAAGTTGCAGCTCAAACAACACATTCCTAGCAAACAAAGCACAATCAGACCAGTTCGTTGTTGCTCATGATTTATTTCGTCTTGGTTGTCGTTTGTGTAATACATTGGCTCATTTGGTGTTCTAATTTCGACATGGTTGTGGTCCATGTGTTGTGTTATGATGAAATTAGTCCCACTTTAATTGTTTAAATAGTTCCGGTCCAACTTATAGTCCTAATATTGATATTCTTTCCTATAAGTTCCGTTAAACTTGCAATGAAACATCACTTACTTTGAGACTAGGGGAGTAGTTATTAGCAGCTAAAACTAAAAGTTAGAAAAACTGGACCAAACAGGCTGCCTACTAATGGGTGTGCTATCTACTTAGAAAAAAGTTACTCTCTCCGTTCCAATTATAAAAGGTTTTGACATAGCAAAATTTATCTACAATATTCAAAATATCTTGTAGTTTGAAATTGAGGGGGTAACAAATTCCCAAACGAGGCCTAGACGACTGATTTTTTTATATAATATATAAAAGTTAAATATCAGTAAGGAAGATTCGCACTTTACTCTGTCATGAATACCTGCTGTTTATCTTAGTATACTACGCCTCTAATCTAACACATAAAGATAAAGTGGCCAAGTGGGACACTTAGTTTTTCTTTCTAAAATTGAAGTATCTTATATCTGACCCAAATTTATAATGAAGATTATCAACATTTATAGTACACAAATAGATTTACCATGAAAGAACATATCATGATGAATCTAATAAATATTTATTTGATATTATATTTAGTTAAATTTAAGACTGTAAAAAACTAGAATGGTAACAAATTTAAAATGTTTGACCTAGGAAAAACTAAAATAAAGGACGGAAGTATTATTATTATACATATACATATAAAAACATGCAATCATTTCCAAATATAGGCTCCATCATCATACGGCCCTGGTAGGTACGATTGGGCCCAGACGCCGAATCCACCCGGTCCAAATGGCCCCGAATGGAAATTCAGCAACACTGCAGCTATAGCCTTTTTCTACTTTGGCATCACATCAGCGTATGGATTGATTATTCCCTCTCGAATGGACATTTTATCAGACGCGATCTATCGCTGCTTGGCGTTTTCTTTGACCTCGTTCTCGTCCACTAGCCTGTATTGAGTACGGAGTAGATAGTACCGATGGAATGCAAGCGAGATCTCGTCCTTTTGTTTTCCGCACACGTTGTCCAAATTTATTTTGCTATGGACTGCAGAAGTTCACCTCGTGCTCATTCATTTGAAGTTCTTGTCTCACGTTTCCCAGGGGCCACCAGTCCAAGGCTTCTTTCGTTCTGGAACTGCTCATGGCCTGAAACTGTTCGATAATTTGTACTGGCTTGGAAATGTTCCTGGCCTCGAACAGCCTGGAGCGCCTAACTGAACGGCGCCAACAAACCCTGAAATGAAGTGTAATCAATCTGGATCCACCAGTCGGCTAGGTCCACGTATATATTGCAATGCAAAGGTCTTACCTCTAAACCATCATGCATTGTTAAACCTTGAAGAATTGACATGAGGAATTTGTGATGCCAATCATCCAATGCCAAAATCATCTTGTAAACTTGTGGCAAATAAATTTGCAGACAGAAAACAAGCATAGGGCCACAGGACTTCACTTAAGCATTAGCTATTAGCAGCTGAAACACGAATCAAAAGAGTGTGCTACAAGCTTTACATAGCATCTTTGAGATGCAAATTTTCAGAATGATAAGATTGCCACTGGTAGAATAAATTCAGCTCTTACCTAGAAATGATGTACTAACTTTAGCAGCATTTCCAGCTGGCTGGTGAACAGTCTAGAGAGAGGAGGGAGGACCAACGGCTTACGGCTGGCATGGCAAGAGTTCATCCACAGAAGCTGGGTCTGGGTGTAGGCTGTTTGCAGTGCGGGGGAATTCCCTGGCGCCTTTTGCCCCCTTGGGATGTCAGAACTTTCAAAATTCAAAGGTGATCTTCTACCTTTCTGCTTGCAACGTCCTGGTGGAGATGCCCATCTGATCTGCAAGACAGTACCTATACTGCCTTTATTCCAAGAGATTGTTAGACGTTTAGTATATTCCCTTTAAAAGGGTTTTGTGTTCTCACTGCAAACTTGCATGTTTTGAAGCAACTTTGCCAGAGTACACGTGCATGCAAAGCAGTAGTTATCCAATAGTCAGAAACTAGTTTGCACTCTGTGCAGTTATGATTGGTGGAACGAAATAAGAACCCTGATGCATATGCATGTATTGATTTTCATACATTTGTTGCTTACAGTCCAGTATATAGTCTTATATGCTATTCAGAAAAAAGGTGAAAGAAGGGGACAGTACGGTGTACTTATTATGAAACCGACGATAAAGTGGAGTATAAGGTAGAGGATGTATTTTAGAGTATAAAGTAGAGCATAAGGTACATGATGTAGCAGGCAGTGGCCCTCACCTTTTATTCCCTGCTGGAAGAAAAAACATATCTGCATGAATTGTTTTTGGCAGTTGCAGATATTGACGCTTATGTGGAGGGGCGAGGAAGAATGTGGTGTTCTGGCTGGAACAACTTGAATGCAAGCTCCATGGTATCAATATGACTATTCTCATAAGTTCTAAATGCCCATTCGTACCATCGAAAGTGTAATTTCTTCTTGCATAGACATTTTAAATGTTGTGAGGAATCTGGAATAAGCCCATCTGACGATATTAAGACATTGATGCGTCGACTCACGCCAGGAGGTGCATCTTTGGTTCCTATTTGATCCGAATAATCTTCTACATGTATACATCTGTATTCTGCAGACGAGGGACAAAGTAGCAACATATGAATATAATATGAAAATGACACAAGTATGAAAATGGAAACACACATTAGAACATAAAATAGAAATTTAAAACTGAAAATGAACAGAGAAGTCATGCATGTATGGGGGCTATTGTAGATAAGAACATGAACTAGGGTCTTATGAAACAAGTCCACAGAATAGTTTTCAATCAAAGCTGAAGAGTGAAGCGCTTGATACTTCAATTGCCGTCAAGGAAAAGCAAAGAAGGAGAAGAAAGAAGATTGCTAATGACCCGACTCTACCTCCCCAGGTTTCGTACTGCTGCATTGTGATGCTGATCCAAAGAATCTTTCTCCATCTATGTGCTCACCACTCAGAGAAGTATCGTTGAACATGAAATGACACATTGTGAACCTTTGGCCAAGCGCAGGCAAGGTGACATGCAGGGGAGGCTAAGTCTTGGAGCTTTAAACATGCCTCCTGATCTTTGGAGAATATATGCATGAAAAACTGACCATAGATATCATTCACAAAGATCGTACAGCTTCAACTACAACTAGGCCATCTGGAGGTTGATAGGTGCTCTACATGTCCATGCTACAAAGAAGCAACTATAAGGGAAAATGATAATATAATATTAAAAGTAAGATTCTATCTTCTTATAGTGCTCAATGGAATGTTGCGAACATAAAGTGGATGCTTCACAACTAATATAAATTTACGAAGAACTGCTCTGTTCTTCCCACAGAAAAAATACCATTTGGTAGCCCTTCCACCACACTATAATTTCCACCTAGTTGTGGATCAACGAAGCTCTCTTCTATAGCCATCAACTCAATTCTATACTGAACTATGTCACGAGGCAGGGATCCTTTGGCATTGAGCCAAGTAATTGGTGATGTGTTGGATCCTTTCATAAAGTCAGCAACAATGAGGATTAATTATGGTGACAAAGAGATCACGAATGGCACTGGACTACGAGCATCTGCTGTGCTCAATGCACCACATGTTGAGATTGAAGGCCACGACCAAACAAAGCTCTACACACTTGTAAGTGACCAGAATAGATTGTAGGATACTGATATGTAGTGTGCATGTGTTTTTGCATTGCATTGTGTAAGGTGAAACATGACTTTGATTGCAAGAAAAGGCTCAACTAAAAAGTTTACTCTCATGAGAGAAGAGCTTACGCGTAGTATAACCAGAGGAGTTCTTAGAGTGATCCATGCACCCAAACTTTGATTGATTACTCATGTATTTTCTCTTTAAAAAAATACAACATAGAAATACTTAGAATAAGCGATAAAACTTGCACAAATGTTGGTTTATATAAGTATGTATAACTTTCAACAATAATGAATTATTGATTAGGTTGAACAGAATGTTGTTCTGAGAACAAAAACAGAGTATCTCACTGAATGGTATTGGTTGGTTGTACAAAGAACACCATATGGAATCCTTTTGCTGACGACAAAGTTCATGTACCCTACATACTATTTTAGAATATGCTTCCGCATCCTATCTTGCTTGTACTCTCTGGTATGGCCTTACAAGTACATTCATTCATTGCATTGCACACTCTCATGTTGCTGCCTCTGCCTGCAAACATTCTCTAAATCCATGGTAAAAAAAAAAAAAAAAAAAAAACGGAAAGTCACAGATAAATTACTCCCACACCCGTACAGGTCTAGCTTGCTCACAGACACACTGTGCACGCACAATATATGCTGCACATGCACAACATGGCTTTAAGTGCTAAACAACTTGTGCTTTATCGCAATTTATGGCTGATTTTGCTTAAAAAAAAAAAGAATTCACCTTCCAGTAAGTTCATCAAAAGCACTATCTTTTTTAAACCCCTCCCATTTGCTCTCTAGAATTAAGTCTCGGCTCCTTTATAACACATCAAATACAAATGCTAAAGTTCAAACTTACCTGTTTTAAGGTTATGGTGGATCCTGATGCACCAAGTCCAAGCAAACCAGAGTACAGGGAATATCTGCATTGGTGAGCTTATTATATTTGTTATTCCAGTACTGTGTTGACTTGCATCTTTCCCAAACTCTGGATAGTGCCAACTTTCCGAAAGAAACAAATGAATGCTGCTTGGCACATTGTTTGTTTTTATGTTTGTAGTTCAAGAACACCTTACCTAGATAACCTGCAGGATTGGATGCAGCCCTCTCAAAAAAGGAGGGGGGTGTTTCTTTTCCATCCATCAACATCTGAAGAACTCTTTGTTATGTATGCTATTGGGTAAGAAAGCACAGTTTCTGTGTTTGTTTTTATGTTTGTAGTTCAAGAACACCTTACCTAGATAACCTGCAGGATTGGATGCAGCCCTCTCAAAAAAGGAGGGGGGTGTTTCTTTTCCATCCATCAACATCTGAAGAACTCTTTGTTATGTATGCTATTGGGTAAGAAAGCACAGTTTCTGTGATAGCTACCCAGAATACTCCTAAAATTAGACATCTCCAGAGCCTTCGATTCGGTTTCTTGGGCTTTCCTCTTGGAGGTTCTTAGGAAGTTGGGGTTTGGAGTTCATTGGTGTGACTTGATCAGTGGCCTCCTATCTACGTCATCCACACAGGTGCTCCTCAATGGCATACCGGGCGAAAGTATAAAGCATAGAAGGGGATTGAGACAGGGAGACCCTCTATCTCCCATGCTTTTCATTCTAGTTATGGATGTCCTGAATTTGATGTTCACAAGGGCGGCGGATGCTGGGCTGCTTCAACCCTTATCTAGGAGACCTATTCAGCACAGGTTCTCTCTTTATGCTGATGATGTTGCCCTCTTCCTCCAGCCCATTGCAGCAGACATAAACTTATCCTTACAGCTCCTGCATCTATTTGGGGATGCCTCGGGCCTTAAAACCAATGTCCAGAAAAGCAATGTTTTGCCTATTTGCTGCGCTGAGGACGACCTAACACGCATCCAAAACTTGCTGCCATGTGAGGTTCTCGATTTCCCTTGCAAGTATCTGGGTTTGCCTCTATCCACCAGAAGATTGACCAAGGAGCAGGTCCAACCCATTATCGATAAAGTCGCCGAACAGCTTCCGGCATGGAAGGCAGACTTGTTGACTCGGGCGGGTAGGGTGATTCAGGTGCAATATGTGCTTACAGGTATCCTAATCTATGTGGCTATGGCAATTGATCTTCCACCTTGGGCTCTCAAAGCCATCGATAAGATTAGAAGGTCATTCCTATGGAAGGGAAGGAAAGAAGCAAACGGAGGTCACTGTCTTATTGCCTGGCCCAAGGTTTCTCGGCCTCGGGATTTAGGTGGGCTGGGAATATCGGATCTCAAAACTTTGGGGATTGCCTTGAAAGCAAGATGGCCTTGGCTGCTGCGGAGTGCCCCAAACAAACCATGGGGAAATTTGCCGGTCCAGGTCAGCAAGGAGGTCGCTGGGTTGATCTCGGCTGCAGTTCGCACAGAAGTGGGAAGTGGAGCTAATACTCTGTTCTGGAAGGACAAATGGTTGGATGGTCAAGGAATCCAGGAGATTGCTCCTCTTATTTTTGCTCTGGTTCCTAAAAGGCGAGTCAGTAATCGAACTGTTAGTGAGGCCCTTCCTGAGAATAGGTGGATAGAGGACTTACAGGGAGAAGTTGGTGCGGATGCTTTATCTCAGTATTTCCATCTCTGGGATCTCTTATCTAGGGTGGAGCTGAATGAGAGCATCCCCGACAAACATCTCTGGACGCTGTCCCCTTCAGGCCAGTATACAGCAAAGAGCGCCTACACTGCCCTGTTTTATGGAGCCATCTCTTTTGAACCATTTGAGAGAATTTGGAAAACTTGGGCGCCCCCAAAATGCAGATTTTTTATGTGGCTAGTGGCCCATAACAGGTGCTGGACTGCAGACAGGTTAGCAAAAAGGGGCCTTCCTCATCCTCAAATGTGCGTCCTGTGTGACCAGTTGCCTGAAGATCTCCATCACCTTCTTGTGGGCTGTGTTTTCTCAAGAATATTTTGGTTCTGCTTCTTCTCTCATTTTGGTGCTGCAACCCTTGCTCCAACACCTGCTGATCAGAATTTTGATAATTGGTGGAGAAAATTGATGGTGTTGTTCACGGTGATCTAAGAAGAGGTTTCAATTCTCTGGTCATCCTAGGAGCCTGGAACATTTGGCGGCACAGAAATGACTGTGTTTTCAATGGAGCAGTCCCAAATGTCAACTCGGTCCTGTACCTGGCCAAGGAGGAGGCTGGTTGGTGGAGTGCGGCAGGGGCTAAGGGGATCTCCCTAATCTCTGCCCGAACTGTAACCTAGGATTCTGCAGTGGGGGGGTGTTTTCTCTTGGTCGTCCTTGTAACTACTTACCGGTGATTTAGCTTCATTGGTCTAGTAGGGGTGTGTGTTTCGGGTTTCCTCCCTGTAAGTTTATTTCTTTTCTTCTATCAATATAATGATACGCAGCTCTCCTGCGTGTTCGAGAAAAAAAAAAACTTTTGTTTTCTATCAACATAGTTCGCTTAACCTAAGTCTCGTTGTTCAGAATATCATTTTATTATCAACAAGTAGTAGTTTCCATTTGAATTGATGTCTGTAGCATTGAAATAAAATGAGTAATGTAGCAGAAATAAAATGAGTAATATAGCAGATATTTTTAGTTTCTAAATTCATCGAGAAGATATCTTATAAACTCTGTATGGACAAGATGCTCTGGACGGTGCCATATAAAAATCTGTCAATTAATTATTTCATGGATGAATTAAAGAGAACAGTCATTGACCCAAATTCTAACGTGACTACTTTAATATTATAATTCTCAGTGGCTACAATTTATCAAACAGAATAAGGTAAACTGCTATAGCACTTAATCAGATAAGGCATTAATTACAAGATCGACATGAAAGATATTGCATATGCATGCATCAAGTTAAACTTTTACACTTGCTTTGATAGTCTGGAACTATGGGGATAAAGGCTTACGCTGCTTAGGCTAGAGTTCAAAGAATTCATCAAAACTTCAAAAGAACCAAGTCGTATTGCTACTGCTTATACTATGGTGGCCATTGACTTATATTGCTAGCATAATACTTAACACACTCAAATGACAATTATAATTGCTTAATTTACAAGGAGAATAATGTAACATGATCTCCTTTTGCAGCAATGAAGTGTTTCATTTGATTAATTGATCGAATCAACCACCAGAGTGTATATAAAAATCCATATAATAGATTATATTTATTAGTGTGACTTATGAGTTAGCACATCAGCTGTTATTAATAGAAAACACCCAAGTTTACATCTTACATGAGCATCAATCTCCCAGTTTCATGCATGTTTTACATAGTTGCATGCTTAATTTTTATCAATTAAAGTCATTTATTTAATTATCTACATAGTGCATAAGTAATTTTTATTTCAATCAAAGATCTAAAGGCTGGCCCTTGTTTCTTTTCATCTTGTTTATTTTCTACAGGTTGGTGACAGATATACCAGAGGCAAGAGACATACGTTTTGGTGGGTAACGCCTTACATAACCTCTTCTTACTGAATTAGAATTTAACACATGGACCTTTAAACCTTTTTTAAGGCTGCATCTTCAAACATTATTTCTGACACGAAAGCACAAACAACTCCAGATTCATGTTGTATCATACTTAAATATACATGATATGTGGCATCATCCACTTAATTTAAACATGTCACCAGCACCTTGCTCTTGGAAATGCAATAAATCCTGTGGTGAGTTAAATGCATGTCAAACATCTGATTCTGATGATATTAAAGGATATAAGAAGCTATGGAAGAACCACTATTACAAATGTAACATGTAGACTTTGACAATAATAATTGCTATGAAAGAGATACAAGGCTTTGATGAAGAAATTGCTTTGGTGAGCAAATGGTCATATGAATTTCATTTCAAAGATGCTATGTAACACATCATTTACAGTGAAACCTTTATGCATTTATCTTATGTTGTGTGCATGGTATAATGCCTGACATCCATGCTTAGTATTACTGATGATGTCAATATTTGAAGAAACATGCACGCATGGACTTACAGTAAGTTCAAGAATTTTGTACTAAACTAAATATGTAAAAATTATTCTCATATTAGTCGCAAGTGCTGTCATGTGAAATACCAGAATCTGACAGCTGCATCAAATACTATCTGGCCAAATGCATGCTAGGTGAATTGAGTAGGTTAAAGAAAAAAAAAACTGACATGATCTTTTTCATCAGACTTTCTGGTTTGGTTCAATCTCCTTAATTGCCATAGTAGCTACCGCTTGACTCTTTTGAACGCAATTTCGTAACTCACCTACCTTTTGGATTAAGCATCATTCAGCAATTGAGAGAATATGATTAAACAACCTTATTGAAGACTAAACTTACAGAGAATCATTTTAATACTGCATACCTACGAATCAAATGGAAAGCACTTTAGAGAGAGGGGGGTGAACCTCACTCTAATATGTGACTGCACCTATTTTGATGCAGGTTAAGCAGTTGCACGGTTGTTATTTGTCCAACAGCACCTCAAGTTGAGGATCTGACATCATGGTATTTTCTGTGGGCCCCACTTGATCACTTAGTCAGTGTGGCAAGACTTCTACAGGAAATCAAGTAGATGGGTATTGTTACCTGCTTCACTGCTTGACAATATACAATGCTCAACCAATGGTATCTTTTGTGTGGGCCCACAGAAATATAGGATGCAGTTATATATTAAATCTGTGAGACATCCTTCAGAATGTCAAGTATTAGTACTTCCTTTCTAGACAAAAATGAAATTCAAGAATGATCTTAGTGTTTAAATTAAATATGAGATTATAAGCTGTCAAAATGTTTCCTGACCTAGATGTCTCCTTCAGGAAGCTTCCAACTAGATCTCGAAAGTACTATATATAAATTATCATGATACAAAACATATTAAAGGTTTCAGGTGGCATTTTATTAGGAAGAAAATAGGCACCAAAATTTGCCTCAACGAGGACTTGAACCTAGGTGGTCTGGGCATACATCCACATGTGACCAACTGAGCTCGCTCAACTTCCTTGTTAGCAACGCATTACTGTGTAGTCATAAACATATCTTTAGCAACGCATGGTTCATGCACAATCTAGCAGCCCAATCCTCTTATCCGCTTACCGAGTTCTATTTTTCTTAGGCTGGCAAATAGAAAAACTTCTGACTGCAAGAAAGTTTTTAAGAACATTTAGACAAAATTAGCACATCATAATCATAATAGACCTCATGCATTTTGAGAATTTATGATTTACGCTTGATGAAACCTAAGCAATACAAATGATCTCTCTCTCCCTCTCTTAGTGTATGCACAATATTGGGAATATTCTTGATGTACATAATATATGATCAACCTTGATACATTTACTTTAGTTTATATGACATAAGGGTCTAAACTTAATATGTTATAGCATCATCCCAGCCTATTGTGTGTGTGGGGGATGTGTGTTTTTTTTGGGGGGTGGGGGGGGGGGCGGGGGGTGTCTATAATGCCAACTGAACACAATGTGAAGAGAGCAGGTAGTGAAAAACAGTTAGAGAAGTCATTAGTGCAAAATAGTTAACGCTAGCCTTCACCTTACAAATTACAGCAAAGCATTCTAATAAGCAATACACACTTTTTCAGGCAATGAAATAGTTCCCTACGAAAGCCCGAGGCCACCAGCTGGAATTCATCGAATTGTTTTTGTGCTATTCAAACAGCAAGCAAGACAAACAGTTTATGCACCAGGATGGCGTCCAAATTTCAACATCAGAGACTTCTCAGCAATTTACAATCTTGGAGCACCCGTTGCTGCATTATACTTCAACTGCCAGAAGGAAAGCGGTGTTGGTGGCAGAAGGTAGGACATAAACTTTATATTTTAGAAAAATACAGCAGTACATGTTAAATAGACACTAAATCACACGGATCCAAAAGGGTCCTCTCCCTAGATAGATGACAATGGTTGAGCATTGGGCATT
The DNA here is from genome assembly GCA_018135685.1 of Themeda triandra. Lineage (NCBI taxonomy): Eukaryota > Viridiplantae > Streptophyta > Magnoliopsida > Poales > Poaceae > Themeda > Themeda triandra. The sequence continues at coordinate 3,103,609 of JAENPR010000002.1, read as the reverse complement.
AACATGTCATCCAACACAAGCACAAAGTCTAAAAAGGTTAAAGTACCAAAATTGAGGAATACTCTAAACCTAAAAGAAATACTTCACCTCACATGATATATCCTTGGTTTAGAACCAATGCCTTTTAGGAGAGGAGTGTTCTTTCCTAAGGTGCTGCAGGCCATAAGCAAGCTATGTATCTCAATTGGTGCCTCTAGCATTGTTTATAAAAAGAAAATGTCTCTTTCTAAGTCAAATGGGTGATGAAATGCTTGTTCATCACTTCAGACAATGGCTACAAGCCTATGGAAGATTAAAAACAACACAAACAGTACAAAGAAGATTTGTCAGCCTCCTTTCTATATGCAAGAAAGAGGCACATATAAATTTACTATCACAGCAAGCCCTCCCTCTGTGTTCCTTCTACACTCACACGAGAAATCAGGCATGTTATTCTAGGAGAACATTTCTGTTAGACATTTACCATTTCTTAGCAATATCTTACTTCTTACGGTTGGTTTCACAGGTTCCTGGGATCAAGCTGAAGAACAGATACAGAGAAACATCTACACCAAGGCAGTACCATTCACAATTCAGAAATTCATCCACAAAGCAGTTGAAAACATATGAGATGTTAGTTGATAGAAAAGCTCTAGAGTAATTGACTCGTATCATATGAAATAAACACAGTATTCGGAGGTCATCCTCCTATGTTACCCACCTCAATAGTCAATAAAGATTACGATATTCGTATTAACAATTGAGAAAAAAAAAAGTGTTCACTTACAACAACTCATTATTCTCTATAAACAGCATGAAGGAGACCATATCACATGGACGTGGCCACCCTGCGTGCTCAGATAGTGCACCATCTAAGAACTAGCAGATTGACCCGGCCTGCTAACTGCTGAGGGGCTAAGGGCCTGACACACTCGGCGTCCATTCCAACTACCACGCTACCCCAGCTCACTGTTTGGCACCGCAGCGGTTCCGAATCAACAGCAGCATAGCAAGAAACGAGAGAATCAGAGGGTGAGACTGGAGGAGATACATTACCGTTGAGAAGAAATTGAATCGCGGCTGGACGACGGGGAGTCGAGCGGTCGGGGCGAACGGAGCCCATTCCGGTTGCTCGTGGAGAGCGCGGGGGGGGGGGGGGGGGGGGGGTGCGTTGGTTCGCGTCGGACCGCGCCTGTTCTCCGCCGTACCTGGGCGTTGGAGCCCGTTCCTCCGACTCCGAGGAGCCGTCGGCGTCGACATCGTAGGCCACCGTCCCGGAGGCGGCTCGTGAGTCGTGACGACGACGAGGGGGATGCGAATAACGGAGCGTGGGCCGTGTTGTCAAATCAAAAGGAAGAAAAAAAACGAAGTGTGGGCTGGGCTAATTCTCCGGGGTGTAGTTGGGCCTCATCGGGGTGAGTAGAGAGGACACAGCAGGCCACGCGATGGATATCCACATGAACATCCCCAAGGACGCCTGTTTAGTATAGTTGGCCACCGTGCCGGCCGTGCCGTGCCTGGCCGTGCCATGGGCCAGGCCCACGGCACGGCACATGGGCCGTTTACCCGTGTCGTGCCGCCCATGGGCCACGGCCATTTTCGCCGTGCCGTGTCGGCCCATGGCCCGTCAGTCATAAACACCTCACTATTTTCACAAGTGTTCTAAATTTCTCATCATTTTCATCAAATTTTACAAATCTTCAACTCTTCATCATGTTCATCAAATTTAAAAGTGTTCTCAATTTTTCATATTTCAAACCAAAATTTGAAAATTGCGCCGTGCCGGCCGTGCCGTGCCTGGCCGTGTCGCGTGCCAGGCCGGCGGCCCATGCACTGCACGGCCTTAGTGCCGTGCCGGCCCATGGGCCGTGTCGTGCCGCCGTGCCGCGTGCCGTGCCGCGGCCCATGGGCCAAATGGAAATCTATACTGTTTAGGCTAGATTTTTTTGACAAGTAACATATATTATATTAAAGCAGCTCAACTACATAAAGGTCCTCCAAAGAAGACCAAGTTACATTAAGGTCCTGCGACCTGAAAAGAAGACAGCAGCTGGCGTAGGGTATTCGCAGGGGCGTCAACGATGCTTGCACCCGGATGGACTGACCGCGCGTAGCGACGGTTAAGAGTGGGTCGGTGTTGCCATTGAAGTAGAAACATGCCGGCAACTGAAGGATATTGTTGATGTCGTTGCCGAAGGTCTAAAAAGTTCAAACCGACCCAGGTGAAAGCAGAGTTGTCGAATCAGCACAAGAGAAGTAGTTGTCTAACTAGAGTAGAGGATTGCAGGACTGAAGGCTGCAAGGTAGAGATGGCAGCGTACGACGAAGCCTGGCACGCTGCAAGGACTCTTCTCGCGGCCATCTGAAAGGTCCCTTGTTTGGTTTTGATAATTGAGTGACAACTTAGGTGGACTAATGGTGTGATCATGAGAATACACAGGGGTTTAGTCCACAGGTGAATGTGAGATGAAGGAGCTTCATTGAATATGTGACATGACATGGAGTCATGTGACCAATGGTGAAGATTGAGATGAGGCTTGGCTCGAGACCGGAGGGTGTGTGAAGGACAAGTCGAGGCAGTGGAGCGATGGACAATGAGATGGTGAAGCTCGGGCAAGACTTGGTTCCGATGGACCATGAGGCGGTGAAGAGCAAGTGAGATCAAGATCGATGGACCGAGAGGGTTGCATGACGATATGAAGTGGATCATATCATCTTGAGATCGTGTCGGTGCATGTGTTGCATTGGCACTTCGGTGGAAGACGGTGGAAGTGGAAATGCGCAAGGCAAAGGTATGCTATAGGGCATTTCATTTCACCGGTCATGAGGTGTGTAGAGAAGTTGATGACCGGATTTAGAATTGATAGCCGTACTATCAAGGGGGGCAAACTTGTTTGCATCCCGGTCATCTAGTGCCACTTGAGCGATCTAACATTGCGACATGCTAGGATCGAGTGGCGGTTTGAGAGAGAGCTAACCCTTGGCCTTGTTTCTATGAGGGAAGTGCTAACTCGTGTTGACATGAGGTCTATCTGTTGGAGTTGGCACCCTGAAGGCAAGAGGTTTTGGTTTGGATCGACGACGGAGCGAAGTCGGCGACAAGACAACGAAGACAGCGCCTTGGTGAAGGCGCCGGGCGCAGCTGGGTGGAGCGCCAGACGCGTCCTTTGTACATCGGACACTACCCAGTGAGGTTCCTCGGTTGGCGCGGGCGGCGGACGCGGCGGCAGGACACACGGCTGGCGGGCCGGACGCGTTCGGTGTGTGCTGGCTGGGCGCTGGTTGCTGGCTCGGGCGCAGAAGGCGCCGGACGCGGCAACGGCGCGTCTGACGGACGCCGGACGCTACCCAGAGAGGGTTGCGGCGCTGCGCGACCGTCGGATGCGTCCGATCGAGCGCGCCGGACGCACGTTGGATGGGCGCGCCGGACGCTGACATCTTCGGATTTCGACCGTTGGAGCGCAACTGCTATGAGCGCCGGACGCGTCCGTCGGTAGGCAACCGACGCGTCCGGCGTGTGTATTCCGGGCGGCCGTTTGCCGAAAACGCCGCGCCGGACGCATCTGATGCCTCCGGTCATACGCGTCCTGCGCGTGTTATCTGGCATCCCGAGCATCCCAACGGCTAGTTTCGTGGTGGAGCCTATATATACTTGTGTTGGCCGGCCATGGCCGGTGGTTGAGCACACTAGGGCCTTGGTGGCTTGTGTGGTAGTGTTTGGGAGCCCTCTAACTCATCCATGCTTGAGAGTGTTCATCCACTTGAGTTAGAGATCGATTCTAGTGCGTTGCTTTGAGAGATTTGCATCGAGTGGCACTAGGTGATCGTGTTGCAAGCCGGTGTGCTTGTTACTCTTGGAGGTCGCCACCTCCTAGACGGCTTGGTGGCAAGAGACTCCGTTGAAGCACGCGTGGAGATTGTGCGGTGCTCCGGAGGAGGATTTGTGAGGGGTTCTTGAGCCTTCCCCGCGTGTGCGCGAATTGGCTACTCTAGTTGAGCGTGGCTTGGAGGATCCCGGTCTTGTGTTGATTGGAGTTGGGGCTCCCCGGAGGGGTTGTTGGCAGTGAGCCAACTTGAGCGGCCATCTCATCACCAAGTCGGTGCATCGCCACAACTAGACGTAGCTTGGTGGCGACCAAGTGAACCAGGGGAAAAATCGTGTGTCGATTTGTGATTGCCGAGGCTTCGACCTCCTTGTTCTTGTGTGTGAGGCTTCGACCTCCCTTGAGCTTGTTTGCAGGTGGTTGGTCTCTACGCCCGGTGATTCGCCACCGCCGTGACTTCGTGTGTCCACTCTTCGCGGTGGTTTGCATCCCCTCTAGCTCAAGCTTGTATTTACATTTGTTATATTTTTGCTTAGCTTGAGTAGTGGCTCTTGTGCTCTTTTGCTTGTGTAGCTAGTTGAGCACCTTCTTGCTTGTGTAGCTAGAAGTAGTGTAAGTGTTTTGCTTAGCTTGTGTAGTTAAGTAAATTGCGCTCTTGGGTTCGGCTTGTGTAGCCTTGTCCTTGAGCATCTAGTGAGTTTAGGTTTGGCTTTGTGCTCTTGCTCATTAGAATTGTGTAGGTGCTCCCGGTGTGGCAAAGTACTAGTTGCTTAGGTTTGTGTGACCTTGCAAGCTAGAATTGTTTAGGTGAGCACTAGCTAGTTTAGCACCTTGCTTCTTGTTTAGAACCTTTTACAAGGTGCTACTAGAGTTGTAGTTAGTGGGGGTTAGTCTTGGCTAGACCGATAGTTTTATTTCCGCATTTGTTTTGGTTAGCCGGTGTGTAAGAATTTTAGTAAGGACTATACATCCCCTCTAGTCCATCTCGATCCTACACCATCGTGAACTTTTGCATGGTGACCACGTCGATGAGCTTCTGTTGTTGTATACTTGTATGGTCACCAAGAAAGCCACGTACCCCTCCTGCATGCCACGCACCGAGATTGCCGAGGAGAAGGCAGGGGCCGGCGGCGGTGGTGCTAGGAGGAGCTCAGATCACGGGATTTGGAATTGGATGGGAGATTGGGGAGGGGGAAGGGAAGAGGACGATGCTACTTTGAGCTGTAGATTAATTTTGCAACAACACGGCCATGCTCAAAAGCTGATGATCCCTCAAAAGTTGGAGTGACGAACTAATGTTTTGGAAAAAGGAATTTTTATTTGGTCTCTGCAAGGGTTTTGCACATGACCATTCTTATTACAAATCCACCTTCTGTTTTTAAGCTCTCAAAAACCGAAACCAAACAAAGGAAGCATGCGTTGATGTGTGTGGCTCCGAACATGTTGCTCCATAATTAAATAAATCTTGAATCTTGTGGTTTTTCGAGTTTCGTGAACTTTTTTTTTATAATGTATACCTACATTAATTAATAGAAAAAAACACGTCCAAATACAAGTACACCGAATAAGGATACGTAGAACAACTGTCCAACCTATATTCTACGAGAAAGGAAGCCGGCCGCATCCGCTGCCGACGAAGATCGCCGACACCAGCCGACGCCGCCAAACCTGAATCACCAGAAGCTGGAGGAAACCACCGGCGTTGAGGTGGACTGCAGCAGGCGCTCAATCTCATGGAAGCGAAGAAGTCTTTGAGCACCCATCCGTCAGGATCACAATCCAGGTTGGAACGACGAGAGCGGCGCCAACGACGACATCCGCCGTTGCAGTGAAGCCAAACTCGCTCAATCCCGATCCGTGCTGCCGGCAGATCGAGTTCGATCCACTGCATTCCATCTTGCCGCCATGCCCTCAGCCGCCACCGTAGCCTTGACCTTAAACGCGGCACGAGCACCGCCGCTCCGCCACGATGACGAAACAGCAGCCGCCGCAGACTCCTACACCGCCTCACAGGCCTCCCATCATCACCGGAGCAGGCAACGAAGAGGTGGACGAAGACTGGGAGGATCTTATTCCACCAAAGCTGCGCTGCCACATCCACCAAGGTCGTGCCACCGGAAACTCTAACCCTAGAAAAGGGACCTAATCTACACCGCCGGTCAAAGTCACGCGGTTCCCCACATATCCGAGGCCCCAAAGGCCGCCGGAGACGGAAGGAACCAGCGACCTCACCGGCGGAAGCACAAATTAATTTATCTAAAATCTGAGCGCTATAAACGCTGAATTCTATCCTGATGTGATGCAATGGGCAGTGGTTAATTAAGTTTGCTTTTAAGGAAAAACAACACGGTGCAATTAGTTATGGGAAGAAAAAAAAAAATCATTTGCTCTCTCTCTCTCTCTCAGAGGACGCTTCCACCTCAATATCTCATAGTCGACACCATAGCTCTCGACCATTTTCTGAGAAATGATAATAATAATACAAGTCGGTCAACAATTTAAACTGAGTGATGTCAGCGAAGAGTGACAATCGCGCATTTCTATCCAAAGATGGTACAATCTATCTCTTATATTTTCCTATTTCCCTGACTTGCAAGAACAAAAATCCTACACAATGATGTTGTATTAACAACAGCAAATGTAGCACAAAGGTCAACTAACAATTCCTTCCTACAAAAAGATACAACTTCGGTGACCACTGCCCTTATATTAATAACAAAAATATAAGCGTGCATAAGGAGAGATACTACAAAATTAAATTTTGCTCGGATTCGGACTGGAAACAGACACCCATGTACCTTCTTCTTCTTTTAGGTAGACACATAACATATAGTACTAAAAAAGCACTCGTATGAAAAATGATTCGTTCAATGAAAAAAAAAACGAAGTAATGATTAACATCCCAACCAAAAAATTATTTATGTCCAAAACTTCAAATAGAGCCCAGTAGAGAGCAACGCCGGCTGGCTCAACGAGTCAGCGCCTCAGCGGCGCAATCGGCACCGGGGCCCCACAAGCAGCGACGATAACCAGCTGTCCAGCTGGTATATTTGCACACTTTTTTTTATACAAAAAATGAAGTAAATTATTGCGCACGCCGTCGTTGGTTTGTTCGCGTTCGTCGGACACTTCGAACAGACAACAGAACAGATACAGAGGGAGAAAGCGCAGCAATGGCGCCGCCGGCGAGGTGGCTGCGGCGGGAGGTGTTCGTGGGGCTCGCGCTGGGCCAGTTCGTCTCGCTGCTCATCACCTCCACCGGCTTCGCCTCCTCCGAGCTCGCTCGCCGAGGTACGCTACGCCGCCGCCGCCCCTGTCCTTTTTCTGTCCCCGTACGCCGGTGATGACGTCCTTTGCAAATTGCAACCTCTATCCTTCCTAGGGTAGAACTTCTTTGGCGGACTAACACTGCTGCAAAAATATTGGATCTTGTTATCGTTCTGAACATAAAAGGCATTCTTTTTTTTCCAGTTATTAGCTGTGTCTTCAATTGTGCCGTGATTTTGGTTCACTGGTTCTTCGTTAGGCTGGGACCTGTCATTTGGCTGCTGTAGCTCGGACTGCCATGTTTGTCCCTTTTTTTCTGTGTTCAGAAAAATACGAAATTGTATAGACCATGTTCAGATAACAAATGGTTGAGAACTGTGTGGATTGAAAAATTCTGAAGATTATGCTGAATCTTGAGGGTTTATTTTTTTTCCAGGTGTCAATGCACCTACATCACAGTCATTGCTGAACTACATCCTTCTTGCACTTGTTTATGGTGGAACAGTGCTGTACAAACGGCAACATATGACGGTATGTTTGAATGATGCTGCTTTTCGCATTCACAGAAATGTCTGAAGGCAACTTGGGTAAATTGTGAAACTAGGGAAATTGAAGCTAATATTAAGTTTTGTTCGTTCTAGAAATCACTATTCATTGCTTATACTGTACATCATTCATATGGTATAATTAAAAAAATATTATTACACGGGAGCCATTTCTTTAGAAGTCTTGTTTGGATCAAAAGTTGAGATGCTATTTTTGGGTTTGAGCACATGTCCAGCCTTTAAATTATTCCTATGGACCAGAAGTTTGTGTCATACTGTTTCTCTTGTATGATTGATGTGTGTTGTGTGTACATTTCACGTTCAATGTATGTGCCCTGCTAACCAGGACCAATGGCCACTTGTCCCTTTATGTTAGCCTGGATATCTATGCTTGTTCTTATTCTGTTCTTTATAAGTTGTTTGGGCTGTTTGGTGCCACAGTGTTTATGTGATGATTCGGTAATGTGAATGCTACTATCTAAGGAAAGCCTGAAATGTTTTCCGCATTCTATTCTGCAGATCAAATGGTATTATTACTTGATCCTAGGCATCGTTGATGTGGAAGCTAACTACATCGGTATACACCTACCACTAGTATATACAAAGAAGGCTTTTTTTTTTCAGAATTGTAGTTTCCTTTTCTTTTCTTGCTATATACTAAGTTGACTTGTTTCTTGTTCACACAGTTGTGAAGGCTTATCAGTACACGTCCTTGACCAGTGTGATGCTCCTGGATTGCTGGTCAATTCCATGTGTCATTGTGCTCACTTGGATCTTCCTGAAGACCAAATATGGGCTAAGAAAGTTCATTGGTGTTGGAGTTTGCGTGGCTGGCCTTGTTTTGGTCGTATTTTCTGATGTGCATGCTTCTGATCGAGCAAGTAAGAACATGCTTCATTTTTTGTACATATGGAATTGCACTATTACTGTTCCGATGTATCCTTAGTGCACAAAGTGTTTTTCTAATAAATATCTGAGTTATAATTTGGCTATTTGTTTCTCAGGTTTTTTTGGGTGTTTGTGGCCTTAGTAACGCATACTTGATTGTAATGTTCCAACTCAATTTTACCTTACACTTTGGTCTGTCTTGCAGAAGGACCCAACCCCTTAAAAGGTGATTTGCTTGTCATTGGCGGCTCCATGCTTTATGCCATAAGCAATGTTACCGAGGTAAGAAATAACTACATTTAGCTCTCACTGGTGACAATATAATTCTCCTTCAGCATACTTTCATCTGGATTGATTCTTGATAGCATATGCATGAGTTAACCGTTGCCACTTTTTTCCATGTTTGTGAAGTGAATATTTGTGTCTGTTGAGCTTTGAAAATATTTCTGCAATTTTAACCCTGAAATGTCTCATTGTCTTTCGTAACATATAAATATATGCCTGGAAACTTCAAGGATTTCTGTGTACCATTTCAGGAGTACTTTGTCAAAAAAAGCAACAGAGTTGAAGTGATGGCAATGCTAGGTGTTTTTGGAGCAATTATAAGTGGAATACAGATGTATCCTTCGCCTTTTAAACCAGTAACTTAGCTTGATGTTCGGTCAAAAAGTAACTTAGCTTGATTCAATACTGGAAGCTTCTTTTTCTAGTTTTTTTTATTCATATAGTAGTTTCTTCTGCGACACTTCTACAGTTCTACTACAAACAAAAGAAATAGTTAGCTATTGAGAGATTCAAGTACATCAAGTCATCGACACTTGTGCTTGATGATTTGAACTAGCCAAATTTTTAGTAGTTCAATCCAGCAGTATAAACACTTACTCATCACTGGTTCTACACGATCATCTTGATTGAACCAACAGTACTATAAGAATCTCCCTTCTAAAATAAGCTCATACGTATGATTATAGGAACATGTGAAACAAGAATATTTTTACCTGAATGAAACAAGAATTCTTTCGACTTCACATTACTACATGTAATATCAAGAAAATACAGTCCCACATTCCTTGACAATGATAAAGAAGCATACTTGAGCAAAAAGAGCTCAGATCGACTCACTGGACTGCTGGTGCGGTGAGTGTCCTTATATCTCTGTGCCTCAGGCAATAATTTGAGGTCAAGCATGCTACATTAGATAGTCACCTTGTCAGTTATTATTCTTTTTTTTTTACTATTATGTACTTCTATACCTTTCAGATTCTTCCCTTCATAGGGTTTGCATTGGCAATGTTCTTGTTCTACTCAACGGTACCAATTATACTCAAGGTATACATCACTTTCTCTAGCGAGAAAATTCATGATTTTCCAGAAACAAATTACACAAGTGTGCATTTGATTGTTACAGATATGCGGCGCGACCATGCTTAATCTCTCACTCCTGACCTCAGACATGTGGGCTGTTCTAATCCGTATTTTTGCTTACCATGAGAAGGTACGAGCACATGGATTCCTTTCTCTATTGACTTAACACATTTGCCATTCATAAATTCATCTGATGAAGAAAACTTTGCTCATTCAGGTTGATTGGATGTACTTCATTGCTTTTGCTGGTACAGCAACTGGCCTTGTCATCTACTCGTACAGGTACTGTGCATTTTCAGTTCTGTTGGTCCTGAATATGGATAGGTACAGAGTAGCTGTTTACTCCACCGGTGTTACTGCTTACAAATTTAAACTGCTGCAAGCAGGGGCTCAAAGCAGATTTCCGAAGAGACAGCACAGGTGGATGAGGAGGCTGCAACGGCAAACAGCACATATCAAGTTCCTGCTGTCGGAGATGATGGGCCAGCCTCCAACAAGGATTTTTCATAGCTGCCACTGTCTCAAGGTAGTAGGCAAAAGTCTGCCATACTAGACTTGCAAGAACATGTACACAGCGGTGGTTGGTGTAGACGGTTGACAAGCCTTTGGTTTTGTGTGTGATATTTTGCTATCAGATATGAGAAAGGGGGGTTAGGAGCTAGGAGAAATACATTGTATAATATGGTTCCTTGTTCGATATATTTATATATACAAAATGGAAAGCATTTATTTATTAATATGCTTCCTTGCAAAATCATTTTGGGTTGATTAAAAAAAGATTGAAACTAAAAAAAAAATATCCCTCAATCTTACTAGGACAATTTGAGGAAGTGTCCCATTTCCGTGCAGGCATGCACTTAAAGCACTTGATGTGATCAAGATTTCTCTTCCTTTCTTTGCATCATGATGTTTCTTTTGATGCCTTCTACTGTGACTTATTCAGCTATTTTCAGATATTTTCCTTCTTGATGTGAAAACTTATAAACCAACCCGATACTTAGAAGATTCGTACTAGCGCTAGTGTCATAAGGAAGCACATATTCTGGATTTGGGATGAGCACTAGTGCAATACTGATGGCCCATGAGTCTTACTACACTAACGCTAGTGCCATCATGCCATGATTCTTGCTAATGCTACCGTGATATCAGAATTTGTGTTTCCTTATGAAATGCAGTGTTCTTCTGCCGTAAAAACAGAGGAATGTTATGGGCAGATTAACATGTACATCAAAATCCAGAATACTTTTGAAATTATGATCGATTTCATTATTTATTTATTTTTTACTTTGCTCAGGTTGGAAGGGACAATGAATATGACCGTGAACTTTAAAAGAAATTCCTGGCAAGGATACATCGTACAAGGGGCATTAGTGCATTACGCTTGTTGCGTGCACGGATTTACGTTGTGCAGACATACAATACAATCACCAGAATTTTGTTTCATCTTCCCTTCAGGGGAAAAGGCCAAAATAACAGTCCTCCTCAAGAGATTGCGATGACATCTACAGGGCAACCCAATTAGGCGCCAAGGTCTACCACTTTGGATTTTGACACGCAACGCCACTCTGACTTCTCGCTCACACCGAGCCATTTCTTGAGAAGCTTGAATACATTCTCATCCGACAGCAGGCCACGGTGGTCGGCCTCGACGCCAACTCTTTCTTTCGCAGAGAACCCATCAGCCTGTCAACATTCATATGTGATCAGTACACGTAAATCTGCTTCTGCAAATCAAGTAAGAGTCATGCCATTATAAAGCCTCCTCCAAATGAACTTAAAGGCACCTAAAAGTATCTAAAAGCTAAAACTACTACTGACCAGGTGTGTACAGTATATTGCTAGTTTGCTACATATGTCCAACCTTTAGTGCAAAAGTATTCCTAGGCAAAAGATTTTTACTTCTTGAAATTTTGGTCTGGCATTTGAACGGAATTGTGTTGAACTAGGTGTCTTCAGCAAAACTATGAATGCAGTGCTTAGCATATACACTCAATTACAAAAGGATGGTTGTCATTTTACCAGCGCTGATTCTATCGGAACTGTGCCATCTCCATCCACGTAAGTGTATGCCGGCTGAAAACGGGACACCCATGTGTCATATTCCCATGAAAAGCCATTGGAAGTTTACAGCCAGATGATGAATTTCAAGCAAGAGGGTACAGTACCACTGTGTGACACACTTCTGACAGATCTCCAATCGGGGAGTTTTCTGAGCCATAGCTGTGGAAAATAGCAATAAGATACTTAGAGCCAGAGAAATAAAATAAAATATTTCAATTGGCAGACTCGTCACTAGAGTATTTTTCAATAAAACAATTCTTGAAGTATCCTCACCGAAAGAAGGTACTCTGAACACAAGTTACAGCTCCAGCTGTGGAGCTAGAATATGTGAATCTCTTTGGACAAAGACAAACGACTGACAAGGAACTGCCTCATTTTTATTTGATCATAATTCATATTGGTTATTTGTATTGAACTGTCTCAACCAGATAGTAAAGTTTCTCTACCTTGAAGATTCTACGTTGATAACCTATAAGCCTACAGATAGTTCAAAATAAGAATGATGAATGCCAAAATAAAAAAACTAGAGCAGAAAGAAAAACTACATGATAAGTATCAACTGCCATCATAAATACATAATACTCACCATACATCATATGGAGTTTCATAAGATGTCCCGTATATATTGTAAAAGCTCACAGAATCTGGTAATTCAGCATTGTCTAGGATTTGGCGGGTCTTGGTGGCCCATTTGAAGACTGACATATTGAATGGTAGCGCTATTTTCTTCCCATTATACGTGAGCTACAGATACATGAGAAAATGGAATAATCAGGTATCAGTGGATCAAAGAGTTACTCTACTAGAGATCTAGGAGATGCATAGTCATGGGTATGAATTTCAGTGCCTATGCTGTAAGTACGGGATTCTTAACTTTTAGTAGAATCTACCTCATTATTCCTTAAAGCTTCTTCAAACAAGGGCACACAATCAGTCGCTTCATATTGAACAAGCTCCACAATCCCATCCTTTTCAGGGTTCTTACGCCAAACCTGAATAATTGGTTTTTCCTTCCACTTGAATTCCGGATTTGGTAACATTTCATAGATTGATGGGCATTCAACAAGCTGCATATAATCAGAACAGATTTAAAAGGGGAGGTAAATACAACTGCAAAGTTTGCAGTCTTCTAGAGGCTGTTGGCTATTAGAACATGGTGAAGAAATTGTTCAAAAATCATGGTAAAGAAATACCAGTTGGTGCATTGCCCATCTTGATACAAAAAAGAAGCTCTCAAAACCATAAACAAATTGCAACCCAGTAAGTAGAGAATCATTGATGCATCCGGGGGCACCTGCAAGATAAATTTACTAATATAAAACATATTCTGTCAAAGAGCAGCAATAATAGAATAAATCAATTGGACTGTCCAATAAGTTACCTTGGAATGGACAAGCAATGCAAATCCATTTGTTGACATACTTAGTGAATACCTAGAAAATGGGGAAAAATTACGACATGGATGTTTAGGCATAAGCAAAAAGCATAGCAAACATGAAAACTCACATCATGATTCATAGACATGAAGCAGCGTACTAGCAATCCGCCCATAGAATGTGAGATTAAATTAACTTTTTTCCCTCCAGAGGTCTTATAAGCTGTCTCAAGTTTTGCTTTCAAACCAGCCATCGCTTTGTCTATCCTGCCAGATAAAACCACTGTTACAGCATCTTGTGCTTGCACGACAGGTCGACAGTGAACTATTGGTCCACTCGATAATGATGTTACCAATTCAACACACAAGAGCACACAAAGGGGTCCATACATAGGAAAGTACCTGTTGCTTTGGCGAAAATCATAACCATATCCAAATAGTGTGGTCCCTTTCTCGTATCCACAGTCTATGAGCATATCGATCATATCATGGAAGTGATACACCATAGAAAGATGGAGAAGTTCTACAAACTGAAGCATAAAAGAGAAGGGAAAAAATATGTCACTGAAAATCTATGCTCTTCAGGGCAGACCACATAAAGTTCAAGATTCTATGTGATTCTGAGCCTCAATTCTGACAGAAAAGTAAAAACACTATCAATCATTTTAGTCAGTGGCAGTACAAAGGAAAAAATATACAGCAGCTATATTGATTCCATCAGTTGCTTTAATGTGCTCATGTATACTTCATGGGCATGGCATGACTACCAGTGTCTCACTACTCTAGTTGTTGTTGCCAGTACTCCACATATGCTGCATAGCTTAGATGTCCCCGGTTCCCAGGGTATGTGTATCTGGAAGTTTACTAATACTCTGGGCACCAAAAGCATGATTGAATGCACTACAAATTTCAAAAGAGAGAATTTTTTTTCATAAAGCTCATTGTTATTAATTTATTTATTAGGCACTAATATCGAAAAAATCAGATTTAATTATCTATCTTTGTCTGTCCATGATCCAAAAGTAATATATAGTGCACATGTACCAAATGTCTATTCCTGTCTTTTCAACAAGGAGAAAAGACGAAAAGGGTTCTCTTACGGCAGTGATAACAATCACTAGTTCCTCGTATGGCAGTTTCACCATGTCCCCTTGGTATCCTCACTTATTCCCAATGACCCAGTGCAAGGCGACTCGCTCACTCCAAATATCGCAAGGCACCAGTCCCAGAAAAGAATATACCATGCTTACGAACCAAGAAAAGGCCATTTTTTTAATACCTCCAACTAAACTAATCACACACACGCAAAAACAAGCCTGCAATCGAACCGACCAATAAACAATGCTCACCCAGGAAGGATCGAGAATGTCGATGGCGAACAGGCCGTGGTCGTCCTCCGGCACGACAATCTCCAAGTCGTCGTCCAGCGGCTCCACATAGCCTGCGCAAGAACAAGCACCCAGAAGCAGTCTTTAGACAAGCATTCCCCAACTTAGCCGGGGTGTTCGTCCATCGAATACCTGAGGAGGCACCCCCCGTCCCCATGTACAGTAGCATAGCAACAAACTAACGAAGCAGCAGTAGAGTAGCACGGCTGGAGGATGCAAGGCAAGACGGGGCAACGGACCGGTGTCGGCGTTGTAGAGCGCCCAGAGGTACTTCTTGAAGTAGCTGTTGGCGAGGAGGATGCGCACCCAGACCCGGATGTCGAACTTGGCGTCGGACCGGCGGCGCGCGTGCAGCACGGACCCGCCCATCCCGGACACCAGCAGCACCGGCTCCCGTCCCCCCTCGTCGCCGTCGCCATCCCCGACCCGCCTGCCTCGTCGGCGCCCGCGGCGGGTTCGGCGGCGCCGGAGCACGCGCACGCGGAGGCGGAGCGCCGCGATGCCGAGCATGGTGGCCGGCGCACTGGTGGAAGCGGCGAGGCGAGCATGGGGGCGAGGCGAGCGCGGGCAAGGTATTAATGGGCGGAGGGGTGTGCCGGAGGAGGCTTCTCGAGCGAGCGAGCGAGCAGCCGTGGTGGTCCCGCCTGGTTCGGTCTCGCCGGCTCGCCGCGCGGGCGCGAGCGCGACGAGAGGGGTCGGTGGAATGACCGGTGGGGAGAGGCGAGCGATCCCGTCCGTCGGTCTGGGCGATCGGACGGTGGTAATCGGGCGTCCGAGCGCGCTGACTGACAGTCTGACCCAGAGTTGAGACTGTCCGGATCGGAGAGGTATATTCTGTTTTTCGTCTAACACTCCCGTGGGCCCCACTGGACACGACACCCGTGGCGACGTGGCGTGGCAGGGCGAGCGTGGGGTTGAGCCAAGCTCTCTTTCATCTTCTTTTCTAGGCTACTGCTGAGTCGGCGTTTTTCTTGTTGAATGTTTGAGTTGAGGGCTACTGGCAGCATGCGATTCACACGGACAGCGACTCGTCCGTCTACCTGGCCACCTCGTTTTAAATTTTTCACGAATACGCACGAGTGTACGTGGCCACCTTGTTGATGAGTCTAGACCAACGCAGACGAGGGATGAACGAAGAAAGAGAAACACTTCTCTTCCTACTTCTCTTCCTCTTCCCTCCATTTACAGACTCTCTTTTTTTTCCCCAAAATTATGTTTGCTTTAGCTTTGTCATAAGTTAACTTTCTCTAACTTTTAACTGAAGAAGTTGTAAAATTGCTCGCTACATGGTCAAGTGTAACACGTGTTATACTTATAAGTGAGCGTTGACCACATCAAACCTTTGCCAGTTTCCTCATGGAAGTGGAAAGATATCTCTAAAGATTTCATCACTAAATTATCAAGAGCCTCATCCGAGCATAGCTTAATATGGGTATCTATGGGTGGACTTATTAATTTCATCCATTTCCAACCCGTCAAAACTGCCTATTCCCGATCAGAGGGTATGTGGCATGAACTTGTAAATTTAGTCTCCCCAGCATAAACCGCTACGTTAAGCTTTCTATAAAGTCGGGCAGGTGCCTTTTGTTTAAAAAATACTGCTTACTTACCTTATTATGTCAAAACAATATATGTGTTGAGATTGTGTGTTACAATTGTCCACCAAAGACCATAGTGTTCAATTAAGAGCCACAATTCATGAACAAACTTTTGGGAAGGGCTTCACGAATCTTGATGCGTTGAGTACCAATGCTTAACTTTAGCACCGCGCACCCAAACACAAAGATGTCAAAATCAAAGACTATAAAAATGAATCTTGGAAGACATGTTGAGGGCACGTGTGATTGTTTATGGCAGAAACTAGGATATTTACTTGGATGTTCGTTAAATTCACCTGCAACAGTTGCTATAAAAGTGTTATCTTTTGAAGCTCTCCATGGGCCAGGTTTCCATGCTTCTTTGGATTGAACGGAAGATCGAAGTCATTTCAATCCCAATCTTGTGAAGGATTCTGAAAAGAAAGTGAAACAAGTATTCAACTTCCTAGTTGCCGCACAAGAAAGAGTACATATTCTAATGTGTGTTAGAAGGTGACACCATTTAAGGGTACCCAAAGGTTCCAAGAGAAAGAAACATTGACACCTTAATATGTTGAGTGAACCATTTCCAATATTGGAAAGGCATGGAGTGGCGGCTATTATCTGCTAGAACTTCCTATGTCGCTATCCACTATTCAAGCATTCACCATGTTCTCCATATATCACAACTCCAGAAATATTTTCGAATACTCACCCAAAGAGGTGATCTGGAGAAAATTGAGTTACAACCCAATTTGTTCTATAAAGAACATCATATCAAAATACTATACTCCTTTGAGCAAAAAGTCTAGAATAAATCATTCAAATTAGTAAAGGTGCAATGGAGTTTTCCCAGCGTTCAACGGGCGTGCGTGGGAGCTCTTCGTCGACGATCCGTAAGGCGTGACGATGCTCACATTTTGGTTGTTTCTTTTATGTAGTATCCACATAAAGATATTCTCTTAGGATGGTCCAGCTACGACTGTGCATGTTGACCTCCTTTGGCGCTCTTTGGATGCGCGTTACATGTTTGTCTGAACTCTTCTTCTTAATACAATGATACACAAGTCTTTTGCGTATTCGAGAAAAAAAAGTGCAATTGAGTCGAGTCGTCGTGAATTCGAAAAAAAGAAACAACAACTTGGGAGTTTGAGGAGAAAATTCAAGGTCAATACCTGCATCTCTCCAATGATGTGTAAGGCTTCGACATGAACCATATTTTAGTCATTTGGGAACAAAGTTTTGTTTAGGTGACGGCGTTAGATGTGGTCGGGTACCAGACATCGGAGCGGACAGTTTAAGGCTTTTAGAACTTGCTTAATATGTCGTTTTAGGAATCTCGATGCATGATCCCACTTAGTGGGGCATGCCGTTTAAAGTATCACAATTAAGGCTAGGTTCAACGTGGACGGAGTCGAGAGAAAGAGAAGCCGACCTTGTCGCCGCTGGCCACTGGCTATTGGTTGGGTTGAGTCGCTGACCGGACCACCAGACAGCAGGGGCCTTGTGTATACACGTGCGCCATATAATATTATTGATGGCCTATTAGTTCATCACATTCACTTTCGTCCTATATTTTGTTATGTTTAAGAAATAGAATGAGTTGGTATATCATTGTCCTATTTCAACAAATTTGAAAGAGAGGTTCCTTGTCACTAGCATGAGACGGTTTCTCAAACCAAACACTTCTCCGAACTTCTTAGCTGCGCATGAATTTTGGAATATGGCTTTGACAACAATCAAATTCTGGATACATACATAGCACTAGTGGACAAGCAAATACTCTCTCCCTTCCAAACTATAAGACGTTTTAACTTTTATAGATATAATATTTTTATTATATTACTATATATATCTAGAAATAGACATATTGTATATAGCCAAAGTTGCGTTCCTAGATAAACTAAAATGTCCTACAATTTTGGTACAAATGGAGTCATAAATAAGAGGAGACATGGTGACATGGTGCTGTTGTCGCATTCAAATAACAACAATCCAGTGCTCAACAATGAGTGACAATTGAACCCAAGACTGCACAATCCTTATATCAGCCACATGTGAAAGGCAGGTTTGGATGTCCATGTAGGCATATATCGATCTCAATCTATATGTGTTGCAGTGGTTTAGCGTGTGAAATTTAAACTAAATTTCATATCATCAAACAAGGCTTGAATTGCAGGGTGAGGATACCGACCTGAATTGCATAGGCACACAGCATCTAATAACATCCCACTCTAAAGGCAAACAATTCCACTTGTGCTTATCCTCACATCCGTTTGTTGCTTGGCGGCTGCAACTCGAGCAGACGATAACGGTGAAGACGTGGCACGTGAGGAGAGGAGAGGAGAGAAGCATATGACCAAGGATGGTCCATTTAGCTTCAAAAGAAGAACCTTATCACCCCAAGATAATTCAAGTTGGCTTATACTGACTTGTAAATTTGTAAGCAGGTGATAAAGTAACTCTCATATACGCACTAACAGAAACTTGCACTTCAACTAAGGTTATTCTTCTGAAGATCGCCCCAAGAAAACTTTGGATTCATCTAGTTCCCATTGCACTTCATCGTGGACAAACAGATGAGAAAGTGTTTGTGTGCATGCATCAAGCAGAAATAGAAATCACAGATGAAGCATGCAACCAAGGCGAAGCAAAAAGCAAACTTACACATAAGAACCACCCAATTGTCATACACGATTTTGTAAAGAATAAGAAGAAATTCAACCATAAGATTTTTAAAAAATATATGATGTTTAAAAAGTTTAAGACCCAGCCTTACAATGGATTGGGCTGTTTTCTCCAGATGGTAAGCTTGCTTGAAGAACAAGATTGAACCTTGTCATATTTTCAACCTCGTGTATCCAAGGGATGGGGCGAAACTCAATAAGGTGACTGCACACGTAAAAGCTTACAGATTACGCCAAGTCAATAAGTCATGCAGATCAGCATCGCTTATGCCTTGGGGCTGTGACATCTCCAGTATCGGTGAAGGTTTAATCTCAGCATCGAACACAAAATAGCGCACCCATGGTTGCCTAATCCCTACTAGGCTACTAGCAGGTGACATGTACTGATGAGGCGAAAACAACTGATCGCTGCTCAAATACACAATTACATTTTATTAGGGGAGTAGGAATGATATATTCAGAAATTAAAAGGTGTAAAATTGGCATCTGAGCAAGAACCCTAGGAAAAACAAGAGAAGTATTTCACTTGTCAGCACTGCCTAAGGAATCAGAGCTTTCACTCTCAGCTGAAGCATCGGTCGAAAGTTTCTGGGCTTCCAAAAGCTTCATTTGCCGCTCAGCATGCTCTCGCTCACACTGGCTAATGCCAGTGATAATGTCCAGCATGGTTCCTGTGGTGCCAAAGAAGACCAGTGGAGCCAAGGATTTCCTCTTTATGCCCACAGGAATAGCAACAAGAGCACCCGCAACTGAGAAGAACCAAGTTCCTAGAGCACTGCAGTGAACATGAGAAGAGTGTAGTGAGGCTGGAGCCAACAAATTAGAATTATAGTATCATTCGCACAAGACGTGAAATAAACCATTCTCAAATGAGCAATAAAAAAGCCATACGATCTCAAGCAAGTTGGGGTAGACCAGATATTGAAACCCAAAATGACCCACCAACAAGAAAGAAAAATAAAGGTAAAGAACTTACATAAATAAATCAAACTCAAATTCAAACGGATATATGTGTTCATATTCCCTTTAGATATCTGAAACCAATCATGCATGCCTAGCTGGTACTCTCCTGCCCTGGAATATAGTTTGGGGAGGTAAAAGGACAAGTTTGCATTAAACAGGCGCACACATTCGGTACATAATGTACTTTTACTTGTCATTTATCAAGCATTTCCCTCTTTAATCATGAAGATGACAGCACCTATAGATGCAGGAATTAAAATGATTAGAACATGAAGTGAGGGTACTTTTGCATTACATATCTCTTAATCTATCTTAAAATCTCTACAATACACTATATTTGAGGACGAAGAAATATTGATTTAAGGCCTTGGGTGGCCAATCTCTATCCAAGGGAAGATGCCCACCGATCTTCATGAAAAGCAATAAATAAAAAACAATCATGTATGATCTACTCCTCCCGACAAGCTGACTCTACCAAGCCATCTCAGTGGCGTGCACCCCACTATGATCTAAGGAGCTTAGCACGTTAAATGTGTTGGCAATTGATTATTAGATAGCCATGCAACAACAAATTCCCCACACAGTAAACATGAAAAGTTAAATATAATGCAGTTCCCAGCTGAATTTAGATAAACATGCCTTAGTAAAGAATGATCGAATTTGCAGTCTGAACTAAACCGACTGCGCCAATTCAAACTGAGATCCAGTCTGAAGACCTCATGCTGTAAGTAAAACTTGTAGACAGAAATTTACTAGTATCAGCAATACTTAACAACCAGTAAAAATGCTGAAAGGTTTACCAAACTTAGAAGTAGAGAAATGGAGTTGAATTGTATTTCTGTAGTAATCAAACAATACTGAGGAACTTGTATGGCCCAGAATACAGCCCTTTTTTCTTTTGAGAAAAATAAGATATTGCAACTCTTATATTACTCTAATTCAACATTTTTTTCCTTGAAATCATCTATAAAGCCTAACAGGTGCACATTCCCTATTTCTGATATCAGCCTCAGTTTCATTCTGAAGGATGCGTCAAATATGTGAATGGTTTCTTGATTACAAGTTCTATTTCAGGGGCAAGCTCTTACCCCTTCTGCAGACTCACACTATTGCAAAGCATCTGAAATCTCTTTTACCTGACAATGTTAGATCAAGTCAGGCCACAAGGCACTTGACAGAAATGAGACTGCAGTGCACAAGCAAATTCGCACAAAGATACATTTCCAGAGGCCTGACTGCAAAGGTCCCTCAGTTTTTTTCCAGTCACGCAGCACAGTGCAGAAGACTGCATCTATCAGTACAAGCAGGCAACAAATCGCAGCAAACATTTCGAACAGAAGCCATCGCTCGCAGCACCATATGATATGCACGGATCCAAGTTATCCCTCCACAACTAGCGTCCTAGTAGGCAAGACGGGGGATGCAAAGCACAGATAAATCTCGGCCGTGCACCAACCACCAACAGCAGCGGGAGGATAGTCACCAAATCGACATGGCCACTGCGCAATCTCGGCCCAGAGAGAGGGACTAATAACTATCTAATCCATGAATTAGATTAGAGAGGAAGAGGCGCAGAAAGAGGGGAGATCACTGACTTGGCCACCGTGCAATCCTCCAGCTGCTTCTCGCCGCCGCCGACCCGGTCCATCGCCGCAAAGCCTCCTTCCAGCGGCGCCGTGGCGGACCTACCAGTAGGACGAGGCAGGGCGCTCCGCCCCACTTAACGCCGGCCGCGAGGAACCTGAT
This sequence comes from Themeda triandra, assembly GCA_018135685.1. Lineage (NCBI taxonomy): Eukaryota > Viridiplantae > Streptophyta > Magnoliopsida > Poales > Poaceae > Themeda > Themeda triandra. The sequence goes on along the minus strand of JAENPR010000002.1, from coordinate 3,081,944 downwards.
CCTGCCTCCGCCGCCGGCCCGCCGCCGCCTGCCTGCGTTCGCTTCGGAGTGCCTGTGTGTTTCCGAGTTGAGGTGGAAGGGCCGAAGACCCACTTCTCAGAAGTCAGAACGAATGTAAACCATATGGGCCAGACAACAATAGAAAAGCCCATTAGACTATACCGCACCAGATAAGGTACAGGCACCGAGTGCCTTTTTTTTTAATTGTGAATTGTCATAACGATACAACATGCATCAAATGGCCAAATTTTCTTATCTTGTCGGCACAAAAAGCCAATCACAGGAGAGCTAAAGGACGCTGGACAAAATCATAGGTAAATGCATTCTGATTTCTCAGGAAATAAGGACACAAACGGGATTACTGGTTTGTCGGTTGCGAGCTTTTGTGTCCAAAAACAAGTGAAAGTGGGGGATGTCAATTTTACCAAGACTAATTATTAGAAGAAGCATAAGAAAAGCTAACGAATATGGCTTACTCAATCTTGCAATATTATCATTTTCCATCACAACATTTTTGTAATATACATAGTCACTAGTTGATTAATATTTTTTTTCCAAAATTGAACGATTTTGCCATGTGATATATATTGTGCAGGCAAATGATTGTTTATGTTTCATTAAACCATTGTGTCAGTTTATTATTTATCTTCTTATTTTCTTTCAAGATTGTTATTTAAAAAAATGAGTAACTCTCGCGTGATCATTGAGAAATCAGAAAGACATCAGAAAATGGTAATTTTCAATACATGATATGACAATAAGTTACAACATGTATTCAGGATAAGGTAACTCAAAATTGAGGAGAAAATGGCCATTTTCTCAAAATTTGAGACAAGGGAATTGTAATATAAATCCAGAGACAGCCAATTCTTCTACTTCCGGCGCTTGTACCTGCCAAAAAAGAAAAGGAAAAAACAAAACTCATTACAATTTACAAATGCAGTAGCACCTAACATTTTCATCACATGCAAAAATTTGTTACGCAGCCTCATGTGTAGTCACAAGTGCTCAATCAGGTCATTTTACCCATTTCCAGTTGACTGGCAATGCAAACTGTTCTAATTTAAACCATTGCTGCATTTGTCTCAAAAAAAAAAAAAAAAACATTGCTGCATACCTTGCTTTGCTCTTAAAAGCGTTCTTTGATTTTTTGTTCGCGAAATTGTTGTTTTTCTTTGAGGAGCGTCCCTGTTTCCATTCACTCATATCATTTTGGAACAGCTCACGCATCTCCTCATGCCTGCTCGGAGTCTTCTCAGAATGTCTTGCGTTCTTCTCTTTCTTTCCTTTGCCTGCACCAGGACCCCGTTTGCTGGCCGCCTTCAATGATTTTGCCTTTCGGTAAGCAGCATCCACTAGAGATTGGCCTTTCTTCAGTTGCTTCCCTCTATCATTTTCCTGTAGGAGATTCTTCAATGCTTAGAACCGAATGCAATGAGCCACATGTACTAGCACATAGTTTATTTTCATATGAAACTAAGACTAAGAATAAAAATGATATCACCACGGCAAATCTAATTTCGTTATGTAAGGTAGTAAAAGAGGTGCTTCCTAGAAATGAATCAAACCTCTAGAATAGTAGAATGTGCCCTCTGAAGTTTTGAAAATAACATCTGATTCTCATTATAAAACAAAATAAGTTACAGTGACCCACCTCTGCCTACAGATGATAATAAAATGACTAAAAAGAGTTGGGACTTTATTTGGTAGGGTGACACAAAAAGTGGAAGTTGAAAGCATCTTTTTTGAAGCATCAGCAGCAGTGTATTACTAAATTAGCAAATATTTAAACAACTAGACTCCACAGCACAGAACCATCACAAAGCAACTGCAAACAGGATCAAATACCAAAGGCAACTAGCATGACCTATATATATGTATTTGTTTCATTGTTTGCATTTCTTTCACTATGTAGGGGCTTCTACAAACAGGTGTACACACACACAACTATTTGTATATTGGCCCATGATCAATGCTGATGTAACATCAATGTCATGGTTCAATTAATTAATTCAGTAGTTACTTGCACCAAATCCAGAGGGATAATTAGCAATCGGCAGACGCCGATAACAAAAAATAATGATCAATGCTGATGTAACATCAATGTCATGGTTTAATTAATTAATTCAGTAGTTACTTGCACCAAATCCAGAGGGATAATTAGCAATCGGCAGACGCCGATAACAAAAAATAACTCAAAGAACTGAACCTTTGCTTCCTCGTCATCTTCATCCTCATCTTCCAACATCTCTCGCTGGGCCTCTAATCTTCGGCGTTTCTTCCTTGGTAGATTTTTCTGTAAAACAAAGATGAGAAGAGAACGTCAGTATAAACAAATCACATGCACATTATTAATACACTATCCAAACATCACTTCATAAGCATACTGCAAACCTCATGCTCTCGTCTCTTTTTCTCCTTCAGACGGAGGTCTTCAGCCTGCTTAGCACTAATAACTCCAGAGGTACTCTTTCCTTGATCCAAAGATTTCTTGATAAAAAAAAAAAGCAAAGCCAGATCAGTGATAATAGTAATGTGTAGATGATTTATGAGAGTCAAACTAAGGATTAAAGAAAGAATCTCAGCCCCATCTAAGTGGGAAGAAAAAGAATAATCTTCTTGCTTTTAAGGAATTTTTAACAATAACAAAATAGCTTTAAGAACAAGGCCAGGTCTATTGGTGCATCAAATGAGCATATGAATATAGTCAGCGGTGACTACAAGCAAGTGACCTGGGGATACCCCATAGACCAAATGTTGAAGCATGGCAAGTAATTGCTGTTTCTATATCCTTCAGCAGTAACCCGAAGCAGACCAAGTTGTTGCAAGTGGTTCAATGTGGAGTTGTGGACACCCTAGTGCACTAAGGTAGCGTAGGAAATACTGGTCTTTGAGGGCTTCTCTTCTTCCCATACCAAAGTGCAATTTGTATACCAAAATACCATGTTCTTGCGCTGCTCCAAGAAAACTGAAGCAGCACGAACTGGCAGGATGAAGGGAATTTTGGATATGTGGCTGTGGGGTAGTGAGTGGGGTATGGAGGAATGGGTGGACAAGGGCCAGCAAGTGGCTCTTCAGAGTTTCATCTAAGCCTGAGTGAGCTGATCAAGAAATGGCCTCATGTACTCCAAACACTAGGTGGCACCAGTGCACCACCACTGAAGCGCCATTTACAACAGTATTTTTGTTTAGGAAACATCAACAGTCTCTTTCAATATATAAATTACTACGAGCATGGTAAGACATAAAATCCCACAAGATAGGTGATTTTGCAACTGAAAATGAAAAGCAATGAGAGCCAACAAATAACAACCCAATCAGAACGAAATCGTAGAAATCACATAAAATATATGCATGGAAGTACAATAGGCCAAAAATATAAATTAGAAGACTAAATGCATAACGTCTTGCCCAAAGAAGTACAAAAGAATTTTAGATATGCTTACTTTAGCAGCTGCTGCCAAGAGCTTCTTTTCCCTTTCAGTCGCAAACCAGGTTCTCTTTGGCCGTGAGTATATCTCATCCTTATGAACTATCATATTTTCTGCCTTGTATATTCAAATATGTAATGGCAAAGGTACAAATGTATTCAGAATTCTGAAGCACAGCTATGTAATTGAAATTCACATGAAGGAAGATTAATTTATTTAGGTAAAACTGAAGGTAAAAATATATAACCTTTGCGATTTCCATTTCAGCTTTTCTTGCTTCCCTTTCCACCCTAAAAAGGGCACAAATATCCACATTATGGGTGGAACTTACAAAAGTTAAGAGCATAACAGCATGAAACTAACCTTTCTTCTCGAATGATGGTAGAAATTTGGCCTTCTAGTTGCTCGATCAGTTGTGCGCACTCAGCCACAGGTTTCTCTGCAACAATGCGGCTTTTCAGCTGTGAACCAGCCTTCTTGGCCTGAAAGGTAAGTCGAATACAACTGATAAGCAATAACCAAGTCAAAAGGAAAAAAACAAAGACATTCAGAAAAGCTCCACAGATCAATAGATGAGTGCATTTCAGTTATTAGTTTGGCACAGAAATCATTAAAAGCCATGTGACTCACAGAACTAGCTGCAACCTGCTTGGTATGTTTCCCATATACTAAAAGTATATAATAGGTAAATCGTGATGAAAATAACAACAGCCCACATGGAAATATCCCGTTCTTTATTTTACACAACTAACCAAGCCTCAGAATGAAAGAAATTACAAAAATATTGTCAATGTCTGGTTGTCTGGAAAAGGTTGCAATTCTATTAACTAGAAGGTTGCTCAAGCAATCCGATTAAAAGAATTGTAGCACATCTATTCCGAAGAATCACAACAATTTTCAGCCTTTATATCACAAAAATACTTACAATTGCCTTCAAGAGGGACCTATCATCATCGGTTACAAATGTCACAGCATAGCCTTCTCTTCCTGCCCGCGCTGTGCGGCCAACACGATGAAGATAACTACAATAACGTAAACAATTTACAAACATACGAACTAGTATGCTAAAATCAGAAGTAAATACAGCTGGAACTAGGAAGCCACAAAAACAAGTGGCGTTATCAAAATTCATGGTTCAAAGTTCTTTTAGCAAAAAAAGGTGGCTATGGAATGAGGTCAAGGAAGTCTGCATGTACAAAACATAAATAAAAAGAACAGAAATTCATGGTGCAAAAAGAACAATGACAAAAAATGTGATTCAAGAAACAAAGAACATGCCATGCAGACAAGACCAACTGGCAGGGACACCTTAGGAACCATGAAAAACAGTTTTATAGTAGAGAGTTTGACTTTGAGAACAGATAATGGTAATAAAATACACTTATTTCTAAAACAATCAATTCTCTCCTCTCATAATATATAAACATAACTTCTGTATAAACAAGTTGGTTACTAGAAATTTTGTATTTGAACTAGAGACATGCCACTGAAGGTGACCTTCTCGTCACAAGGGCTTAGAGAGAGCATATTGGAGAAGTTGATAAAGAATCTTAGCTAAAATTTCCAGATTCATTTCTTGAAAAATGGCAAAGCAAAGCACCTAAGTTTAGTAACAATTGATATACTAAGGATGCAGTGTTTCTAGGTGAATAATGAACAACAGAGTCAACTCAATAATCAATTGGACAATGTTTGCATCAACAACTTTGCCCAAGGGCAGGAAGCTTGAACATGAACCAAGTAAATAGCAAAACTCAGGTAAAGGTCAATTGTATCACTTACGTTTTCACCTCTCTTGGGCATGCAAAATTTATTACAGTCCGAACACCAACAATATCAATCCCCTAAAAGATAAACCAACAATTTGTCAAGAAATCCTTTGAATAGTGATTTGTATATTTTCTATCGTTAAATATCATACATTACAAATTCACAATACAGTGATCTTTTTGTGTTAACTTACTAGCACCAAACAGTGCAATATCTCAACAAAGTATAAGAAAAATTAACAATGTGAGAAGTACAAAGTCACTTACACGAGCAGCCACATCAGTTGCAATCAGAAAATCAACTTCTTGTTTCTTGAAAAGTTCCAGAGCCTGTAATAAATCAAACAACATAATTCTCTATCAGATCAGTGAAAAGATATATGATAATTAGATTCAATCGACAGAAAATCTCAGAATTGCAGGATAAACATTATAAGAGGTTAACAAAATAAATAAATTGACACGTGTGTTGTCAGATGTAAAATTCAATCTACATCTTCCAATTTCAACAACTTATAGCTTAGATTATCCAGGCAGAAATATATGCTGGATCCCTGGTAACAGATTGCCATGCTGTGATAATAGATTGCTTAGATTACCAAGGCAGAAATATATGCTGGATCCCTGATAATAGATTGCCACTGTGATCCAAAAGCATCCAGTTGGGCCTAGACAGTGACAGCAATCAATTTATGCATTTCCTTTATTGGAGAAACTATGTAACATAGTCTAACTATCCATTTGGTGTGAGTCAAAGTCAGAAAGTGGAGATTTTCTTCACTAAGTTCAGAGTGTGGAGATTGTTAACATATTCTACGACCTATGAAGTCAGCTGAGCATAATTCAGATCAAGGTATTAAGCTCAAAAACTATGGCCGTGTTCGGCTGGTCCGGAGCTGGCAGGTTTTGGCAGGTGCCGGCTGAACTGCACTCACGCGGCACTGTTCATTCAGCCGAATTCAGCCGGCAAAGTGACCAGCAAAACTGCTAAATAAGCAGAAGTGTGGAGCACAGTACATGGACTACAGGGCAAAAATGATCGTAAATCGAGGTGTGGAGCGCATTTCGTAAGCTACAGAGCCAAAAGGATCGTAAACCGCATAGCTGATTTTATCAATGAGAGTTCATACACAGTATGACAAATCATAGCATTACGACAGTTATCCAACATCTTTGAGTGAACACATTGAAATAACATATTTTGTAACATTACAACTGATATCATATACCTAAAACAAAACCAATGGAAATTTATAGCAAATAAAATCACCTCAAGCCGCTGGGCCTGTGTGAGGTTGCCATGAAGTTCAGCTGCTTTCATGCCAGAGAGACCAAATATTATTTTTAACCTGTGTGCAGATTGCTTTGTACCACTGCAGGGGGGCAAGACATGAAATATCAATACGATAGTACAAATAGTAAAATAGGCTATCAATAATCACTAAACATGTATCCAAACAATAAATAATATATAAGTCAGGGGTAACAACAGCACACAAGAGTGCTTGAACTGATGCGTGGTATAAAAATACAATCCTGGTATACATGCACATACACCAAATCCCTTGGACTCTGTAACATACACATGCATCAAACGTCTCGATGGACTATGACAATGTTGCATGAATGAATATATATACGGTGTTCATCGCATTATCTTTTCAGACACAATACTAGACATAGACACTAGTTCAACATGATTCTTAGATATTCAAAATTAAAACAATAAGGAGTAAAGCAGTTAATGTTGAATGTATCCTAGTGAAGGATACCTAAACTTCAGATCAAAAGGTTACCAAGTTATAAAGAACACAGACCTAAAAATGATAACACTTCGCTTGAAAGTCTTCAAACAGAGTGCAAGAAGAACAGCTTCTTGATTTGACTCACGTGCTCGTCGAATCCTAACAACCCTGTGTAAAATTGGCAGCAAACATGATACTATAGTAAGTTCTACATATATTCAGTAAAATATCATTGAGCAGATGAAGAGAAGACATACCCACCGAAAAAAAAAGCCACAGATCATACAATACATTTGTATTTATTTTTTTGAGGGTGGGGGGCAGAGGTGGGGAATACTAAAGTGAAATAACTATAGAGGTGGAGCATACTCTTCAGTCAATGTTGCAGGCCGTTTCAGAGAAGGGTCAGCTTCAAGACGTACAGGTTTGTTCAGTGAAAGCTTTATAAGTTCATCAATTTCTTCTGTCATTGTAGCAGAGAAAAGCATAGTCTGCCTCCTTTTAGGACACATACGAATCTGCAATAATTATTAGGCAAAGGTGCATTAGGAATGAAAACACAAGGAAAACAAAGACTTTTAGTGCCAACTCCAGTATTTGTCTGAATGATGAATACTACCACAAAAGCAAATGCAACAAGAAACCAGCAAAACCAGAGTTAACAGTTACCAGTTCTTGAATTTCAGCACTGAAACCCAATTCTAGCAAGCGATCAGCCTCATCAAGGATCACAACAGCTAGATCTTCAAGCCCAACAGAAAGAGAATTACGCAGATGGTCTATTATGCGCCCAGGGGTTGCTACAACAATGTCAGGCATTGATCTTAGAGCAACTTCTTGAACCTGAGTACAGCATTTCATCAGCAAGACCATAAAATTGAACATCAGGAAGCATTTAACTATAAAAAGTAGTAAAACAATAGTAGTGGGCAATAAAAAAAGAATGCAAACATGAAAATTATGACCACAGAAGTGCAAGATTGTAGTATTCAAATCGAATAATGGAAGCTTGTACATATAGCAACATAACATGCTATAACATATTGATAGCAAGCCAGACGTCAAACCTGTAAGTTCTATAAAAAATACTGAAATATTACTGTACACCATAACTACACAGGAATTATACTCTCTGGTAGAGGGCAATTCAAGCAAGAAAAACATGTCTGCTTTTCCAAGTTTTCTTAGTTTGAACAGAGGTAAACCATTACTGTAGATCACATATCCTTCTTACACGTAAATAGAAGGGCAAGCAAATAGATTAGACCAGGAAAACACACTAGCTTAACATGCAGTCATGACTAAGACAGAATTCCTACACCTAAAGCACATAAAACATTGTGTTCTGCACAGGAATATCAAATGCTATAGGGCTAAAACCCTATGAAAACATAAAAAAGATAATAGAACTTGACGCAAGCAAGCAACCTTAGTTGAAAGACCTCCAACGATGAGACAACATCTGATATCAGTAAATTGGGCTAACTTCTCGATCATACTATGGACCCTGCATATGTAGGGGAACAAATGTTAGTAATTAAGTAAATGGTAACTGATACTGATTGGAGAAAATTAACATTACTGAGTGTTAAATAAAACACTTGTTATAATGAATTAAGACTACTTTCTATAGCAGTTCAGCAAAGTGAACAACAAAGAAGAATAGATCAGCTCTGTTTTGCTAGCATGCTGGACATTCTCATTTAATAATCTATACGATGCAAAAGGAAAAAACATAAATAGTATCAGATTCCATTGTTTTCCTTTTTTCCACTTACTCCAAAATATTATTGAGAAAAACTCTCATCGCAAATATCAGATCGATGCACTATGCCCAGCACAAATAAACAAAAGATCCCAAATAAAAGTTGTAAAGTTACAGATATGCAAAAAACCCAATAAACCCAAAGTTGAGAGCATATGAAGGGTTAATCAAGAATAACTGAGTAACATGAAAAATTTAAAAATCTAAGGAGCAAAGTTTCAACAGATAATTTTAAGACCAAGGTTAAAAAAAATCAGCATTCATACTCTCAGTGAACAACAACACCAAAACATTGGCAGCCTAGTGATAAACAATGAAAGATAGGAAATGGACCATGCTTAGATAATACAAGTGTAGTTTTAATTATGTCTGACAAGCTAACAACACAATGAAGTAAGACGAAAGGTGATCATATCAAACAATGAATTTATAGAACTTACTGAGCAGCCAACTCTCGGGTTGGAGTAAGAATAAGCACCCTAATTGCAGGTACACGCTTTGGACGAAAAAGTAGACGTTCCAACACAGGCAAACTAAAAGCAGCTGTCTAACTTAAAAGAGATTAGTCAACCAATGTATATACTACCTCAAAATACCACACAAATAATATTTATGTTCATTTGAGATACCTTTCCAGATCCTGTAATAGCACTACCACAGATGTCCCTTCCAGTTAATGCCAGAGGTATGCAAGCAGCCTGGAATATGAAGAGAGTTCAGCAAAAATGATATTTACGTTGCAAGTTTCAATAGCTATCATATTTCATAAAAATGACATTGGAAGCCAAAATGGGATATAATATAAACGTCCCAATATAAACACATGTAACCAAAATGTGGTCAAGAGAAAACTTTGCTAAGTTGGGCCCTAACTACCAGCCCTTATTACATGTAGCAGTTATGGAAGTTTGATATTGGGTACCAACAAGCTCAGTGTTATCATATTAGTATCTCCTGTTACAATGTTCCACTCAATATGAAGTGGCCAATACATATAGAGCCAGTAAGGACTAAGGACAAGTACTTAACTTTTAAAACAGGGTTACAATGACTGGATATTTGACATTAGAAACAGGTGAACCCCCAAAGGTCTACTAATGAGACCATTGCCTAGAACATTAAATCATTCTCATACGCATTGTTCAAGTTACAGGAACATACCATCCATCATGAGAACAAATCCTATTTAAATGCCACCTCTCCATGGATTAATTAGTGGCAACTGACCCACCGGTCCCTTCTAAATTCTCACTCCTACAGATCAAGATACTCCAAAAACTAGACGTCTGTATTTAAATTACTTCCAGTTAGCTAACCAACAGGCTGCCAACAAGAAAGGCATGGGTGAAGCTTTTTTTTTTAGATTTTAGTAAGCTTTTAACATGTGAAGCTAGCAATTGGAGTAGTATCAATATATGGTGGTTAGAGAATCTGAAATATCTCAAATATTAGAAGTCAGATTTGGAGATTTGGTACCAAAATAATTAATTTCAAACATGACCAAACAATAAAGAGCTGCAAGTGCAAACCTGAATCGGAGTAGGCTTCTGGTAGCCAAGTGCTTCGCAAGCTCGAACTAGTGGACGAGACAAGTTAAGCTCAAGGAACGAATTTGCATGAAACGATGCCCCCTCCGAAGAAGCAAAAAATTTAGAAGGATCAACTGGTCCGTTTGTGTCATTCTGCTCAGCTGTATCTTCTTCCTGCCATTACAGATTAATAGGCATTTTACACTTTTAAAGACGGTACAAATGGAGCGGTGATGGATACGTAAACATCATGGTCTAAATTGCTTGCCATCCTAACGAATCCCCTAGCTCGTTATGTGAAGAGCACAGCCTCAGCAGCTAAACTGAACAGAAAAGAACAAGGTGAGGAATCAAGCTACCCCGAGCATACCTCATGGGCATCCTCCTCTTCTTCCAGCTCGCCTCCTCCCTCCTCGTCGCTTCCGTCCTCATCCCCCTCCGCCGCCTCATCGCCACTCCCCTCGACCCCCTCCTCGCCACCGTCGCCCCCGTTGCCCCCCTCCTCCTCCTCGTCCTCGCTCTCCTCCAGCTCGTCCTCCTCGTCACCGCTCTCCCCCTCTACCTCCTCGTCGTCGCTGTCGTCATCCTCCCCGCTGCCGCTCTCCGAGCCATCGGAGAGGACGGGCTTCCCGCGCCCCTGGCGCAGGTGCGAGATCTTCTCGTCGATGGAGGTGGTGCGGCGGCGCGCGTGCTCCGCCGCCACGGACTCCGCGTACGACGAGAACTCCCACGGCGACTGCGCCGGGCCGACCCGCGCTGGGCCCCCCGCCGCCTCGTCGTCCGAGCCGTCCGGGTCGAACCGGAAGCTCGGGTCCATGGCGGAGAGTGGGGGAGGGAGGGAGGGAGGGAGCCGGGCTGTGAATCTTTTCCGGCGCCGGGAGGGAGGAGAATGGGAGGGACGAGGGTTTTGTCCAGGGTTTCGTGTCGGGGAGGAGAGCAGCCGAGCGAGGTAGAGATGGGCTGGGCTTTCATTGGGCCTCCAGTTTTTTTTTTTTTCATTGGGCCTCCAGCTTCGATTCGATCCGACCCACATGCGAAAGATTATCCGACGTCCATCTTCCACATCCTCGATTCCCTCCCTCCGTTCCGCCGCCGGCGGGAGTTGCCTCGGCCATGGCGTCACGTGCTCACCGGGTCGTCCTCCCCAGCCTCGACGCCATGGAGCCGGAGCGGCCGCCACCAGCACTCGTCAGCGAGCTCCTCGAGGAGATCTTCCTCCGCGTCGCCTCCCCCGCGGACCTGGCCCGCGCCGCCGCCGCGTGCGTCTCCTTCCGCCGCCTCATCGCCGACCCCTCCTTCCTCCGCCGGTACCGCTCCCTTCACCCGCCCCTGCTCCTCGGCCTAGTCAGTTGCTACGGCTTCCAACCTGCCGAGGCGCCCCATCCCTCCGCTGCCGTCGCCTTTTCCTTCGACTTCCTCCCCAAACGGGGCGGCTGGCGCCCGTGTGATGTCCGCGACGGCCGCGTCCTCGTCGAGAGCGTGGTGTGGGACCTCGCGGTGTGCGACCCGTTGTCCCGGCGATATCTGCTTCTGCCTCCTATAGCCGATGACCTGCTCGCTTCCATCGGCCTCGACAAGAGTCTTTTCAATTCGGGGGCCTCTTTTATCCCTTCAGGTTCAGGAGGCGTGGAGGAGGATACATCATTCAGTGTGATCAGCTGGGTACAATCCGACTCAAGGCTGGGGATATTTACCTTTTCTTCTTGCTCTGGCTGCTGGAGTGTCACCACGTCTATCAACTGGGCCGATCTAGGCCTGGACCACCAAATTCATATGATGATTTCAGGCCAACATGCGTATGACTGCTTCTATTGGAAATTATCCAAAGCGAGCACGGTGATCAAGCTCGACATGAATAGTATGCAGTTTTGCACTGTTGACCTCCCGCCTGGCCACGATGAACGGGATATCGTCGTTGTGGAGGCAGGGGGAAGCAAGCTTGCAATGTTTAGTCTTTTGAACTATGGCAGCACATCTGTGGATTATTACACGTTTCCGCAAAATGGCAGTGAGAAGTCCCATGAGTGGCATATGAAGAGTACCATCCCCTTGCCTGCCCATTGTACTGGTAATGGTGAATGCAGTATTGGTGGTCCACATGAAGGGTACATTTTCATAGAATTCATTCCGGATGAAGAGGATACAACATATTCAACATTTTTCTCACTTGAGGTTAAGTCTTTTAATATTGAGAGGGTCGGTAGGACGAGTTTATCATCTTTCGGCTATCCATATTTTGGTTTCCCACCATCTATGTCACCAAGGAGGATTTAAGGATATTTAGTGGTATACTTTTTATTGTAAGTATTGCTTCTTGCATTTCACATTTGGGCATTGGTTGTGTGAATGAGTGATTAGTATGCAAGCACCCAGTGCAGTCCGCTCGCATTGTTGGCCTACATTTGGACTTTTTAGCATATTTTATGTGAAAAACTGGCCCATTAGATAGGCTTAAGATGAGTAGCCAGTTCTTCTAATGCATGTACCAGAACTCTGTTCTTTGTTCAACATAGCTAGGGTTGGCTGCAGTCCTGCAGAAGTCAATTTGTTGGAACTATGTCAGTTCAAACCTTTGTCAATTTTTTTGTAATTTGCAAATGATCATAATTCTTACTGCAACCATTTCTTTGTTTTTCACTTTTCTTCTCTCAGCAAATAGTGCTGTAAATACTACATTTCTGCAATTCAGTTAAATTTTGCCCTCCATGCTTTCAGAAGTTCAAACTATGTATTGGCACTGAAACTTTGGAAAACAGCTATTTCTTCTGCATTTTTAGTGGTGATTTTCCAAATTCTAACTTAATATGTTCAGTTGCGGGACTAGATTTGATCCTGGTCAGTGGTTCCATTAGTGCCAATGTGCCATGCTGCTGGTTTGGGTTAGTGGAGCTAGGTGATGATGCAGAGGCCTTTAGTGTCACACTTATAATGGATTTTCCTTCTTGTTCTGTACTGATATTGTCTGCTGAATTCTGTTCAGTCCGGCATAGGTATTGAACTTGTGTTCTATATGTTTCACTTGTGTTATTACTGATTTGTGTGACTGCGTCGCATGGATAATGAGACTTGGCATGTCGTGTGCCACTAGACAAACATGGATGAGGTCTGAGTTATTGTAGTTTCTAGTGATGTTTTTACACCGGTTTTCTGACTATATATCCAATGTCTGTCTTAGAGAAGCCGGTTAATATGTGAATCTTTCCTTATTGCATTTATTTTATCCCAATCCACATTCAGTCATTCTAATATATTTCTGTATAATCCAAAAAAAAACAACCAAAGAGTATTTTTGCTTTCTGTGTGTTTGTATTTGAAAGCTAAATTCTGATCTCATCCAAAATGGGTTTTATTTGCAGTTAGGCGTATGCCCAGGAAATGTTGCTCATTCAGAGCTATAGCTTCCTTCGTAACTAGCAAATGAATTGGGTGTAAATGGCCACATGATCTGGAGTACAAGAATTCCCAACAAGCTGAATTTTTTTTTCCTAGCTTTACTTCATTATAAGAGGCACAGTACCTGAATCAACCGACCTTTTATGCAAGCAACTTGTACACAAGTGTATCCTTGAGGATGATGGTTGTTGCCAATGTGATGCTGCTTCTGAAGACTGTTAGTCTGTTACCATGTTTTCTTTGAATGCCCCGCCCTCAGCGCCCACCCTTGGCGCCTGTCTCAATGAAACTTGGTATGGTATGCAAACACACAGTGATCTGTTGGAACTTTTGTTTCTAGTGTTTGCACAGGTGATTGTGACAGGCTCGCTTGGTTACAGTTTGAAGTCACTAATTATATTATGATTCTTTAGAGCAACTGAGCGGAGAAGAAGAATTCTAGATAGCCATCCAAGACATGGATAATCAATGCCGTCTGATTATACGCAAAAATGTGAGGTAGGACGTGGTATTAACGGAATCACGAAGTGGATTATCTGACCTTTTTGTGATAATCAATGCCGTCTGATTATACTGCACTAAGGCACATTCACCTTTCTGTAAAACGTCTAAATTCAAAATGAACTCGATTCCTTGGGCTGTTTTGCTCTATATTGTAATAAGAAATAGCTATATATGTTAGTTGATGCAAGGTAGGATATCAATATATTTTCTTTCCTTTTTTTTAAAAAAGGCAGCTCGATGCCTCGATCATGGCAGCTCGAAAGCGGAGCAGGCGAGCAGAGAGCAGGCGCTGCTCGACGTTAGCAGAGAGCAGGCGCAGCTCGACGTTCAGCTGAGACTGTATGGGCTGATCCGCGTAGAAGGTGACGCTTAGTGACTAGTGAGGCGACGTGCGTGCCTGCTACGAAGAACCGCTTGAAGTGAGGCGACGTGCGTGCCTGCTACGAAGAACCGCTTGATCGATCAGATAAGCTCATAAGCCTGTATACTGGTGCAGGTTGACAGCTCTGTAGGAGCACACATCAGTTACACGCAACTAATCCACAATCGCTAATCGGTGATGCTGCACGAAGCTGTAAGCACCATTTCTACCTGTACTGCACCAGTGTGTCAGATAAAAACTGTTGCCGCCGGAGGCTGCAGCTTTGTAGAAAAAAAATAGCCTTCAGGATGACTGTAATTGAATTTGAATCGATTCTTATAACAACGAAAGAACTATGACGACAGATCAATATGCAGCACAAGAACAAGCCCAGGCACTTCTTACCCATGGACTAGCTGAAACACGGCATATGAAAAGAACATCAAAATCACAAGTTACAGACACAACCACACCAAACCGAGATAAATAAACCAATGTCAAAACCAATAGTTTCACGGCTTGATACACTTTAGCCTGGTGGTTCTCTATCTATAGGAAAGCGTCCTTCTCTAGCAACTTGAGAACCTCATCCTGACTGTTGAGCCTGGCAACCTCGATGGGGGCTTTCCCATCCAAATTCTGGAGCGTGCTGTAATAGTCACAAGTTAAGCACAAATGACAGACTGGAATCACCAATGTTAAGGAATAAGAAAAACAGATGGTTGACTTACACAGCAGCACCATACTTCAACAGAAGATCCACACATTCCTTCCGACCATACCCAGCAGCGTAATGCAACGGAGTGTTCTTGTTCTTATCTAGGGCATCAACTGCAGCCCCTGCCTCCAGCAGGATTTCCGCGCACTTCAACTAGATATTCAGAACATCAGTCAATTAGTTGCCATTAATAAAGATATCTAAAATGTGCAAATAAACAAACAGAAATGCAGCACTACAGCATGCTCAGACTGATCCTACATTGAAACTTAATTCTACTAGACATGTCATATCTCTACAATACGAATCTTGCAATGTTCTCTGCCCAAAGAGAGTGGCCACGTCGCGGGCCGTTTTCGGCCGTCCGATTGGGCGCACGGACGACCCGGATCGGGCGAGCCCCGGATATTTTATAAAAGAGCCCTCATACTTTGGCGAAATATAACCCGCCGTCCATCACCCTCTCTCAGATTTTCTTGCAAAAAGTCCCTCGAGCTTTTCAGAAATATGACAAAAGCCCAGCTTCCTCTCAGGCTGCCTTTATGTGCCTGCTTTATGGGCCGGCCTGCCTATCCGTTGGGCTCGGTGGGCAGAATTAGGCCCAACAACATTTTATATTTTCCAGAAAATTTATTATTTATCTAAACAAAATGTAAAAATCACGTCAAATCAAATAAAAAATACTAAACCAAGTTTGTTGAACTCTACACAACTAGCACTACACTCTAAACATATAACATAACATATTTTATTGCTATAAATGTAAATTTATATTTCTCTATAGTTTTCCTTAAATAATTAATAAAATTAGTTTATTTAATCACATTGCTAAGAAATTTTATCGTATCATACTCATGACACGTATAAAATTAAACGATTCGTTATTATAGAAAAATAAACTCCCATTAACTCATGAAATGCTCCTCTCTCTTAAAAAATAATTTTAATATTTTTTTCTCCATGACAAATATAGTCAAAAAATGGTAGTTCTTGAATTCACAACAAATAATTATTTGCAGTGCAAAAAAGTATCACGGATCCTAATGGGCATAAGCGGCAACGTCGCGACCATTTCTAGTGGCCACTAAATCAGAACACTACATTTATTATCTAAAACTGCAAAATACATGTAGTGTTCTGTGCAAAATATATCTAAAACAGCACAGAAATACCACAGGAAAGGATCAAAAAGTGCAGAAACATCCTTGCAATAAAACAATTGTTAGAACGGAGAAATTGTGTAACACAAAGTAAAACAATTGAGCAGCAACAAGAAGCCCTGGTAAAAATAAAATTCCAACCAAACAATGATTGTTGGTCAACTCATGGAACATACAAATACTAGTGACAAATAACAAGAAAACAAGTAGTGGAAGTCCTGCTACATAAGGATATTCACATTAGCTGGCATGTTACGTAATCCATTTCCGTTTAAGAAAAATTAACAGATTCACTTACCTCACCATAGCCACATGCAAAATGTAAAGCCCTTCTTCCCTCGGCATCTTCTTCATCCTTGTCTGCTCCACCATCTAAAGCTTTCTTCAGACCCTGTTGTGTTATCGAAATTGTAAATACAGTCTTAACAAAGAACAAGTGCAAACATTCAAATGACATTCCTAGGGGACAAATAAAAAACTGATTTATAAACAACAATTCAGAGTTTCAGATAATTCGCCCATTCCAAAAGGGGCCAAACACTGCTAACCAAATGAAAAGTTCTTATAATTTAAGCACAGATTTTTCCCTAATTCAAAAAAAGGGAAGGATCTACTGTAACTGAAGGAATGAATACTGACATTGCAGGAACCACGCCAAATAAGCAGGATCTACATTATTAATCGCTCATTTAGAAGCAAGTCTCAGAGAGAAAGCCCAGGACAGCCAGTTATTATAACATAAATCTATCTAGAGAAACAGGCCCTAACTCCAAATGTCAACGCTGATCTAAAGTCACTTTTAACTTGATTACCTCTTCATCACCAACACTTGCAGTGTGATGAACAATAGACTCATCATCGTCTCCACCTTCCTCCTCAGTCTCTTCAGGTCCAGAGAGCACAGTGGATGTACTAGAATCTCCAGGAAGGCTAACTCCCATTGCCTGGCCAATCTTTTGAAGAACCTCTGGGTCATTCCAATACCTAAATTTAGTAAAGAAAATTATCTCAGCAATTTAAAGCCACCAGATCTCGTGGATAGTAATAGAATACAACAGTAACAACACCTACTTCACCATTGCAGATGGACCCCCATTCTCTATCTCATCAAGAATTGGCTTCAAAGATGGATCTTCCTTGATACGGGCCATCTTCTCCTCAAGCTGCTCCTTATGAGCTGGACTGGTAAAGTTCTCGAGCATACTGGACATAGCAGGATCCTATCACAAAAGGTAAGAACATAAGGGAAGTCACTATCTGGGGATAACCCTGGCAACAAGTGGGGAAATCAAAGCATGGTACCTGCATAAGAGCATTCCCAAGACGCTCGGCCATTGACACAAACTGAGGATTTTGCATGACTTGTTGCATTGTTTCCATGTACTGTTGAGGATCCAATGCAGGGATACCCTGTTCTCCAGCACCCTGAGCACTTTTCTGAAGTTGTTCGGCCATCTGGTTGAACACAGGGTCACTTGCAATTTGCTCCGCCATCTCTCTTATCGATGGGTCCTGCACATGAAGAGCATATTAGTATATAGTAAAATTAACAAAACGAATGAATAGGAATGTGACTCAGCCTGAGAGAAAAAATATTGTACTCCTACAACATAACATCTTATCTCAACAAAACATATTAAGGCAAAAGCTAGAGAGCTTACATTGAGCAAGCTGCTCATAGAAGAAAAATCAAAAGGATTGGGGAGGCAAAAATCAAAAGGATTGGGGAGGCCTGCACCAGCTGCTGAAGACAGCTTCTCTGGTTTCGAATTTTTGCTCTCATCTGAAAGATAATTGGGTAGACCAGAAGGGAGAATATTAGAGACCATAAAATTATCTATTAGAAACAATAGACATACGATAATTACTTCTTGTAGCCTAACCATTCACACGATCACACAGCCACAGTCACATACACATATTCAACAATCCTAACTTGTAGGAAAAAGCATACTATTACTATAGTTCCCCTGATCAAAAAACTTCAATTTTTGTCCCCAACTAGGCCTATATTGAGGACCAGGATATAAGCAACTTTAAGAAGCTTCAATGTCACTAAGCACACTGATAAGTTTCTGTACGCATCATCTAACAAAATTGCACACTATTCATAAAGCAATTTAGTGAGCAGACAACTGTAATGTAAGAAAATCGATACATACATGACCTACGAAAATTGCACAAGGTAAATCCCCAATCCACCACAAGATGCCAACTACCTCCCTCGGTCGCTCCTACTCATTCAGCACGCAGATTAATTCCCCGGCCCAGAAACGTTGTCCCCTGCAAGCAATTCCCTCCCCTGCCGCAACCTATCCATACAAATCAAATCGCCCAAACGAAGCAAAAAAAGAGAACCAAACACATAGAGTCCCGTGCGGATCTAAGCTGCAGGCAGCGCGCCAAGGAATCATACAGACAACCAAGTAACGCGACCAAACAAAGCACCACATCAGACAGCAGCGAGAGAGCTGCGGAGACTAGCGGTGGTGAGGTAGATTGGGGGCGCTCGGGGGTAGCAGTTACCGGAAGCCATGGCGGAATCGGCCGGGCCGGCGAGAGTCGATGATGAGAGATTGAGAGGCGAAGGGAGGACTCGGAGAGGAAATCCCTGGTGAGCTTGGCGACAAGACGAGCCGACTGATTAGTACATAGTGCAATTTGCTTTTTTTAATTTTTTTCGGTTTTTCTTTTTATTAGACGGAGATGATTATTGAGGGGCAAGCATCTAATTACCTCCTCATGGGCTCCTGCAATTGTGCGACAACGTAAAATAGTTGGACTGTGTCAGATCGGGCCCCGTTCACCCCAGGACGGGCCTCCATGAGCGTACGGGTTGTAATCTTTGTGGCGCGGGCCGTTCCACCTGGGCCCAACCCGCTTCGGTAAAGGCAGGCAATTCGCACAGACGCACAGGCACAGGTTACTTTTTATTTTTGAGGGACACAACGGCCAGGCCAGCTTCCAGCCTCATCAGATGATGAATATTCGGATAGAATGTTTAGCCGAGATGGTCAGTATCAGTAATATGACGATGAACACAACACATACGATTTCTGGCGTCCGGTTTCTGACCATTAGCGACCGGTTTCTGACCATTAGCGACCAAAAGGAAACAGTTATGGGTTGCCAAACCACGATTTCAAAATATGTATACCATCAGTTTCCATCAAGCAAAGAACAGGGATAGATTCAGAGGTACATGAAGCACCAAAGTCAACAATAGTCGTTGCCTCAGGAAGTATATTATCAAAATAAGCCACGTGCAATAGACCAAGCAACTACTATATCCTCCAGCAGTAATATTTGAACACACCGCTTATGTACATCACTTATTGAGAGAACTCAAGAACATTATGTACGATGCAAGGTCACAGGACACGGGGACACCCGAATAAGCAAGTCAGTTGTGATAAACGGCTGGGATAGGTGAAATGCTCAAATGGACACGCCAGTTAACTGAGCATGATTTTTGCCAATCCAGCCAAGCGCTAATTCGCATCAGCTGGGCCGTGGTAGTTTCTCCTCCTCAGCTGCGATTCTGGTGCGGGTTGCTGAAGGAAAATCTTCGTAGGATCATTTGGGTCAACATACCTGCGCACATATATCAACTAACATGAGTTCACAGCAGATAGCCAAGAGTAAAAGTTCTTAGATTGTGATGAGTTCACAGCGGATAGACAAGAGTAAAAGTTGTTAGATTGTGATGAGTTCACAGCGGATAGACGAGAGTAAAAGTTGTTAGACTGTGATGAGTTCACAGCGGATAGCCAAGAGTAAAAGTTGTTAGATTGTGAGCACTTACGCGTGGCGCATCATGTCATCAACAGGAGTCTGTGCAGCTTGCAGAGGGTCCACACGCGTTGCCATGTTAGCAGCAGACTGGGCTTCAAACTGGTTGTAGCGTCTCACAGATCCAACCAGATTCAGGAAGAGAGGTACAAAAGTACCACAGCCTCCTTCCTTGAACAAGATCTTGAAGGTGTGAGTTGAGTACAGGGCTCTGTTCTGGTTGTCTGGAACAACCTGCGTTGGAACATTCGATGTTAGTGACCGAATCTCAGATGTATTCTCTGCCAAGCATTCTGTCATACTCACCGGTTCAACGTATCCAGAGATGTTGTTGCAGTGAAATATGGGCTGATTGAACTTCTCACCGTGCACAAACAACTGCAGAGTTAAGCAAGAAGAGCATTTAGACTGAGATTGTGAAGAAAAAATTTCTTATGGAGTCCCAACTTGCAATGCACAGTAACCCTGAATCAACCCAAAGCACCTAGGATTTTTTTTTTTTTAAAAAAAAAAAAAAAAGAGAACTGACACTTGTTGAGCATCTAACAAAATGTGTTGTCAGCCATGACACACAGCAGATACCACATCCACCAACAATCACCATATAAATTACACACACTAGAGGGAGTTACACAGTAACAGCCCACAAGCTCAACAAAAGACAGGTTGCAAGCTAAGGAAGCAAAAAGCCAAAAAGGCCTGATAAATTTAGTGAACAAGTGCCGTACCCATTGCAATTTCTTTTAGAAAAGCATATGTTAAAATCCCACATGCACTGATATATAAACAATTATTGTCCAATAAAATCCATCGAGAACATTCGAGGAACACCATATTAGTCGAGCACCATCTAGATGAATGCTTGACTGCTACAATATCCTCGAATGTCTTCTGGATACCAGTGGATGAGATTATCCATGTAGCAATACAATATGTGATATTAGAAGACACCTATTTTTAAGAAACAACCCTTTATTATGCTAAAAGCTGCTTTGAACTAGATTCAACAGGGTCTTTGTTCTACTCTTTTAGCTCGTTTCATTTCTCTGTTTCACTTTAGTAGCAAGATACAACGTTCACCTAGATTCTGTTTGAGCACACATAAGCATCTGTATTATAGGATTTTCTTTGCCGCCAGGCACTTCGGAGAGGATTGGAGAGACTGTTTTCTTTGTAATAATAACATAGTGAAACTCCCCCACTAACAAAAAAATTATTAAGAAAAGTGCAGTAAAATTTAAGAACTAGGTCAATAGTACGACAAAGGATGAATATGGTGGGATTAACATATACTGGGGACCTTTTTCTAAAACAGCATTACATACGAATATGACAGAGGGCGAGATATGCACAAAATTGTAAGTTAGCAAAGAACAGGAGTTGAACTTTTATGCTGATTGTTAATGATTGTCGTATCATGGTCTGGCAATAACTTTGGTGCCAATGCACTTTTTTCCTGTCCTTTTTTTGTTTTGTGCTTCTGCCCTTGCGTCTTGTTCAATTTATATAAGAGCAGAAACAAAGAACCAACTTTCAGAATGGCATTACTCACCAGTGGCATATCAAAAGCAAAGAAGTTGCCAACAGGCTTGTTGGCAACAAACACCATCCTTATATTAGACAGGTAGATTGTGCCTTTTGTTTTCACTTGACCGCCAGGAGCTCTGATTGATAATAAGAGAAGCAGCAGTAGGAAAAAATGGTTAGATATGTTTACCCACAGCAACTATTTAAAAGATGAAGCTTCCAATACATAGGTTTATTTAAGCTTTATCCAGAAAATAAATCCACCTATCGGGCAATGGGCAATGGGCAAATGAAATGGCAAATGATGCTCAATCTTACAAAGTAAGAAGGAAAACTATTTTACTACTGGTTTTTGTACTTCTGTAGTAGCCTATGAAAGATTAATTAACTATCAACCAGTAGACAGTTCCCCTTTCTGATATAACAATTCTTCCCACACGGCACTCCAAATTCTCTAAATAAGTAAACAGATGAAATCGTACTCCAAATTCTCTAAATAAGTAAACAGATGAAATCGTACAGATCATACTCATACATAGTAGTTTTATTTGCAAACATATATCAATGAAATATACCAAACAACCAGATTCGTCATCACCAGACACAGACAAAGGACCGGAAGCCGGACCCTCCGAGGGCTCAATTCAGGCCGGCCACCACGCTACCTCTAGCGTACCCATCCCCCTCGATGTTGGTTCCACTCCATGACCCCCTCGATCCATTGTATTTGACTATTTTAATTAAAGTACGGCCATCCCTAAATCCACATCCGGGAACCGGAATCCATTGTATTCGACTATTCTCCACCGCAACAAAACCTAGAAAACTAGGTCTGGTAACAATCCCCAAATCCCCATCCGGAAACCGGAACCCCTATCTACACCGCGAAACCAGCAGGCGGGAGAGGGCGCTTACGACGGGATCTTGTCGACGTGGAACTCGACGCCGTCGCGGCCGAGGACGAACATCTCGCCGTAGAACGGCACCGGCATCCCGTTCCCGAACAGCTGCGGGTTCTCCGCCATCTCTCCCTCCTCCCCCTCCTCGATCGATCGATCGCCGGGTGGAGACGACGAAGAGGACGACGACGACTCGCGGTCGGATCAGCGGCGAGGTAGATTACGCGGTGATGATGCTTCGCGTAAAGGAGCGGTGGGGTCGGTTGCGTCGTGCTGTTGGAAATTGGAACCTGGACGCGTGCGCGTTGGGCTGACCTAGATTTATGCGCGTTGGGTTTGTGTGGAGGGTTCGGTTTCTCGCCAGAGAATTCCAGCTGGGCCCAAACCCAATTTTGAGCCTTTTCAAGCTCGCTGCAGCATCATCAAAAACTTATCTGAAGCTCGATCCGTAGATTTTATAAAGCTTCTCGGGACTTACAAAAAAAACAATTTAGCGAAGTAAACTCTAATGTTTGTCAAAGTTTGTTTGTTTGAACTCTTATCTTTTGTGTAAGCTTAGCTTAAAAGCTGTTTTTTTTTGTTTTGACTTTTGGTGGTTGATTTTGACTTTTGTGAAAAAAAAATTAACTTCAGTACACTAAAAGTGAGAAAATCTCTTCTCAGCATGTCTTTAGTTCATTTTTCTTGGTAGCTTTTCAAAAATCAGTAAGTCACTCAACAAGTAGACTGTTTCAGCTTCTAGTTTCTACCTAACAGAAGTAAGCAAAAAGCACAAACAGACCCTTAGAAGAAGGTAGGTTCAGTTATGGATATTACACGGATTGAGTAATTTTTTAGAGTTACATGAAACAAGTCTCCAATCTTTTGTGAGCAAATCTAAAAGGTACATTTGAACCATTTACGGAACGACGTTGGGATCACCTTACAAGGATAATCTGATATTATACCTAAATGAATAATGGAGACTTCCAAATAAAAATATACTTCCTCCGTCTCAAATTGTAAGTTGTTTGTCTTTTTAACACAAATTTTGGCCACTTGTCTTATTCAAAATTTTATACAAAATATCATTTCTTTTGTCGTGCTTGTTTTATCAATAAAACTTCTTTAAAAATGACTTAAATTTAACTATTTTATATATTTTTTTAATAAAACGAGTGGTTAAACTTTATATTAAAAAAGTCAAACGACTTACAGTTTAGGATGGAGGAAGTACTTAAAATTCGCAATCATACACTAATCACTATTACTTTTATAGTTTAGGATGGATGAAGTATTTAAAATTTGCAATCATTAATTACACTAATCACTATTACTTTAGCCATGGATCTCAAGTAGCATCTCCATCTAAATCGTTTGTCAATTTGCGCAATAATCCTAGATGTGTATCTTCCTATTTACTCGATGAAGAGACCTTTTTAAGTGCCACCGGTATCTTTGAATTTCTCTTCCACTACCCGTTCACTATGCTCCTTTCTGCAAATTTTGATTGATGGACATTGCTTTTGTGTAGTAGAGAGCAAATAGAAATGGTGGACAAGGATATAATGGAATGGGTCATATTCAGGTCTCCCGACCTCTATATATATGTCCCCTTCAACTGAAAATTTTCATAGATTCTCTAATCTTGTGCGTAGTGAAAGAGAAAAGCGAAAATTGAATGGGATAAATAACCAAAAGAGCATATGTGGGCATCCATATGACCACTCCTACAGGTTTTGGTTGGTGCAAATGGCATTGGATGCTCATGAGAGAGAAGTGGGAGACAAAAATGTGACTCAATGGGTCATATCCGGGTCTCCCGAACTGAGAATGGTGCCTCTAAGAATTCTTAGATGCTCCATGTGATCAAGGACAAGGAGGAACATCATGCGGAAGTGCAAAGAGGGAGGATGGCACCATGGTGGGGGTAGCCAACCCCACCTTGGTCCCTCCACCAGCACAAATTTTTGTGTTCTAGATTACAGCTTAAATTTGTAATATAAGAGGAATATAATTATAATATTGAGCCTCTCAAGCGGTATACATGATTTTTAAGATGGTACATATGTGAAAAACGCGCCTAGGCGTGATCGAAAAAACAACCCGGTACATATGACCATACTCTCAACCAACTCTATTCTAGTCGTGATATATTCTAACAGCATGTGCGCCTAATCCTTAATCATCTGAAACTAAATAAAGTGAAACTCTCAACGGATTATTCCTTTTAGTTTGCTCCTAAAGAATAAAATGAAAAGAAGCATGAGAGATCTGCATTCATCTATAGAAGAATAGAGTTTGATAACAAATGTGCCTCTTGGCTTGGTCTCCAACGGACTGTTTAGAAGAAGAAAAAAGAGCATGCTTTTGGAGATATCCAAAAATGGATTAGCGTTCCCATCTATTCGTTTTGTGATTCAGTACTACTCCTTCCGTTTTATATAAAATAAGACGTTTGTTTAAAAGAAGATTATAAAACATTTTGGCTTTTCTAGATAAGTAGATTTTGCTATAAGCTTAGATATACGCTATGTACCTAGAAAAGCTAAAATGTGTTATAATTTAAAACGGATAGCAGTAAAGTAGGTATAATAATCGCAAAACTAATGTTCATTTTTAAATAGTAACCATGCCCAGCGATCACATATAATACTAGCACGGGCATATTTGCTAATAATACTATAAAATGACTGCCGATGAGGAAAAGACAGGAGTCCGCAACATCAACAGCAAACTGAATACGGCTCATGTGCATGTGTGCACACAAAGAGACAAGCAACTAGAATCTGGCACCATGGAAGAAGGAGCAAATGCACCTACACAGCTAGTACACCGCATGAGATAAGGAATACTACAATCAAGTAAGCAGGTAACAAAAGAATTTCCATACTGATTTCCTATCTGGATAGGTTCATAGTTCTTGCAGGATGGCATCGAGCCACCAACGAGAGCAACAAAAACAAATTACAGGCTTCTTTGTATCTACAATCACATTCAGGTGGAAGCATGCCTTGTCGCTTGTGTCTTGTAGTATGAATATGATACTATGCAAAGAGCAAAAATTTATCTGGACACGAAGTTCTCCAGGGGCATATCCTGCGCACGTTGCAACTTATGACCAGCTCTGGACCTCTGGAGCAGCCTGATCCTCAATGGAAGTGGTCGTCGTGATGGGTATCATCCTGGTGGTACAGGTACAGGCCAAAACCGAACCGTGCGCAGGCTTTGCAGAATGCAGCTTCCTCCGCGGCGGCAACTGCATCTTCCCTGCGCCCCTCATGGACCTGTGCTGTGCCCGTGGCATCCCTGTATGCCTACACCCACATAGATGCAAGTACACTAGTTAATAGAGATGTTTTGTTTTTCTATAATGAATTCTAGCTGATCTCAAAAGGAAAAGGAAAAAAGAAGATGTAGTTGGTGTGAACCATGTAACTTGAAAGTGTCACTTTAAATTTGCATCAGTACAACAGGACCGCAATGAAGGATAACAAATGGATACTTCCAATTCCATATAGAAAAAGTGAGAAAGGACACCTCTCCATCAGTTCCTTTAAGTATCACTCGATATACCACGGTTACAGTTCCATTCTCAGAATAGATAACATCACGAACTTCTCCACACCAACCTGAAAATAGGAATATCATCAGTGACTTCTCTGCATACAGACCAGTGCTTTTGCAAGAAACCAGCACTTAATTATACAGCCGCAGAATTTTCAGAGAGAGCACATATGTTATTCCATTATCTCCAGTCATAATAACTCAGATAACTAACAGACATACATATAAAAAGCAACAATTAAGAGAAACAATGACTTAATGGGGTAAAATATTACGTTATAAACATCTACAGTGTCTGTTACGTGAGGCAAGCTATCTTCAGGTTCTCTAAAACAGGTGTGGCATGGCATAAGGCTATAAGCTGGCTATTTGCACTGATGAACACAAAAGCTATGAACAAACTAACAATAACATGCATCCACAATACAAGCTTGAAAAACCTAGTATGTTGTAAAATCCATATGCAAGACTGAAAAACTACTCTAAATTCAACTTAGCATCCATAAAAATAATCAAATTCTGTTCATTGAAAAGAAATCATAAAACAGTTTCAAATCCAAAAGAGACCTCACCTGGTGCATAGAAGCTAAGCATTCTGTTGGCATGGTACCTGCAAGATCAAGATGCAATCAATATCAGTATCCTTGAGCAATGTACATTCTTGCATATCAATTGAGAATTTGTGAGGTACACATCAGACAGATCCTTAAAATAAGTAAAAGACTTCTTGTATACAAAGAGAGAAGCCATGTTAATACTTAGCACAAGTAATGTCAAGTGTAAACGATTGTGTTGCGTCCTAATTCATTTTTGGACAGTCAGCTTGTCATCATAACCAAGGACATATACATACAACATTGCATATCAAGAGAATAGAAGCAGTGTTGGATGACCAAAGTAATTATGCATCTGGCAAATCCACACTCATGATAAAAGAAATGCTATGATGCAATCTTGTGCACGAGTAGGCAGGACAACTAGTTCAGCGTGGAGAATGAGGATCTACATATTAACATCGTTATGAAATGAAAGAAGGCAGGATCTACTCATCTACATATTATACTATTTATTTGACTGGCTCAAGAAATTGATGGCTATGACTAGACCAATATAAAGAGGTCAAACTGCAAGACTTTACCTAATTTAGTGGCAGTTTATTACCAAGTTTAATCTCAAAGTACTTCAGCATTGAGCAGGATAGTTCATATCTAGCTAATCTTATTTTAGGTATAATGTAGGCTTATGTAGTTATATGGCACCAAATTAAAAATTCTAGAGTGAAATGAGAAAGGTAAGCTGAGGCATCTAAGATAGCAAGTCAACTTAACCTATTATGTAAGCATACAATTCTATCCAATGAAGACATCATTTTTCTAAGACCAACCCCAAAAGACCCAGCTTTAATCGAGGTACGTCGATATAGCCCTATCCGTTATACACTTTCCAGGTCAGAGATGCCTTCCCTTTTAAATAAACTAAACAAAAGAACAGCGACCCAACTTGTTTAAAATTCAGAACTCATCCAACGTACTAGTCGACCAATGACAACGCACATGTTCTTTAAAAAAAACTTATTTGAAGAATAAGTTATAAAGGAAACTTCTGATAATCCATTTGGAATGGATGCCTTGAGCCTGCAGACAATACAGAAGCAATCAACATCGCCATAAACCTGACCAAAAGTGCCCTTCGAACGACGGCACGACAAATTACGGCCACTAGTGACTGACAAGAAGGCTGACCAACCTAGTTAATACTACAGTTGGAATCCTATGACATGTAACAGTATATATTCAATGCAAAGCCGTCCCGTTCCATCCATCAGATGCGTGTTCCCAGCGGCATTACCAATCATCAATCAACAGGCTAAAATAGCTGCAAATTCGCGTAGACGATTCTGACTACCGAATCAGCAAGGCAGCAAGGTTACAATGTTAAAAAAAAAATGCTCCAAGGGAGCAAGAGCAACGGATCACGCATTCTCTAATCTTATCGGATAAAACGAGCAACTGGTGAACGGGCAGAGAGGTGAAAATGAAACCGGACGCGAGACCGGATGAGAGCGCAGAGCAGTCGGACGGGGCCGTCGTTAGGAGCCAGCGGCACAGCGGCACTCACCAGTGGACGGTGTCGGTGTCGGGGTCGATGATCTTGTCGGGGACGCGCTTGTTGAGGTCCCGGAGGATCTCGACGAGCGGGCGGGTCATCCCGGTGGCCTTGTCGAGCGGCACCACGTAGTTGGTGGTGGGCACCACCCCCCCTTTCCCGAGCCCGCCGTCCAGCTTCGCCACCACGGACGACCGCCGCGTCCGCGTCCGCGGACGAGCGCACCTCGCCACCGCCCGCACCATCCTCCCGGCGCCGGCGGCAGCCGGGAAGGCCGCCCCCGCCCCCGCCGCCGCGGCCTCCATGGTTGACTCTCGAGGAGGCGTCCGTTGGCGCGGAGCGTTGGTAGGGAGGAGAAGGGCGTGGGACGCAGGGACGGGACTACGGGAGGGAGCTTTGGTTGGTTGGTTTCGGGGCGGGAGGTGGGGCGGTGTGGGGAGCCGTAGAAAAAGGGTCCCCCCGGTTTTGGGAGGGACGACGGGGACGGCCCCCCGTCCGTCCGTACCGCTCCGCTCGCCTCGGCCCCCGGCGGCCGGCCCCGCCGTGTGCGCGCGGGGGCCGGGAACGGATGGCCGGCCTGGTGGTGGCCCGTGGCCGCGTGGGTCGCGCGCGGGAGCCGGCTGCGCACAGCCAACTAGCCGCGAATCTGCTACGGTGTGAAGCGTCGCCCCGGCTGCCGAGAAAAGTGGCGTGTTGGGATGGATGGGTACGGGAAGGTGATAAGGCCGTGGCCAACTGATCGATCTGTGGTGTTGCCGTGTTGGTGAGTTGGGTAGTTGACCGGGGAACCTCATGTGCTTGGCTTGGCAGCCTGTGAACCTTTGATTTGCCACATACTCAGTGGCTTTATTCCATCGTTTTTTTGCCTCTGCTTTCGCTGTTGGATCTCACGGGTCCAATTTTCATTAATTTTAGAGATTCAGAAACACGCTGAAAGTGCGCGTGCGCGAGAAATGACCCACCCTCCCAAAACAATGACACTCCCTTCCAAAACGTATGAATACACCGTGCATTCCGCATATAGGTATTCGTCGCACGTGCGAACATCACCGTCCGCATACACTATTCGTCGCACGTGTCACCGTCGAGTACCCAATTTCTTGCCACTATGACAAGAGAGTAAAGACCCAAAGCGGAAAGCGCCACAATTATGACAAAAGAACAAGGACCAAAGCGAATAGGCATCCGGTGTGAAAATTCGTCGTGTGAAAATTCGTCAGAAAGGATGATCATGCAGCCCTGCTGTTTTGTTCCAGCACTTCTGGCTACACACGTCTGAAACAACAAACAGAAGCACATAGTACAGTCAGAGATTCAGAACCAATTCTCCGCTCCCTGTGAAGACATTTACACAGAGATCTCAATTTACCTTACTCGCAAACGATCTGATCAACATCACAAATTCAATCATTCTCAAAACGAAGCTACCGCTGCAACGGAACAAGGAAAAAATTGCTTCGTTGCAGTGCCCATACCACAGAACTTTGTGAGAGTCACATAACTAGTTTGCCAAAATGGAGTCATCATAACCATGTGCCTTACTTCCTAATAACCTATCACTCTACTACACCGCCTTGCCGATGCGCATCCACCCGACCCCTCCGATTCAATGGTTCTTGAGAAAACCCAAGCCCACCATCTAACTGTAGCATCCCACAAAAGATGATTACATTTCCTAGGTCCGTCCCTAACACTTCCATCTAGAAGGGCAAATCTTCTGGTGGTCATCCAAATATCATGTTGCAGCCGCTTTATCCTGATTGTAAGCAGAAGAATTGCAAGTTAACTTAGCAAATTGCTGGAGCTGGACTTCAGTTTAAGGTACAAGGTCAAGTATGTACCTGCTTGAGCTTCTGTTGGAAGAGTGTTTGAACTTCTCTCCGAAGGGCATCAACCTCAACAGCAAACTCCTTTTGATCCTCTGGTGTCAAGTCCTCCAACTGTACCCCTAGTCTGAGCAGTACAGTATTGAGATCATAGAACTCAAAATCCTCCACATCAGTTGAGGAAAGTTTCAGTAGACTCTTAATGGCCAATAAAACCTGCATGGAAAGATCAGATAACTAAGTAGGTGAAACAAGCTAGGTTTTTTATGGATGGTATAAATCTCATGAAGTGTAGTAAGAGCAAGTATTATAGTAGGTTGTAAGCCGGCTAAATGATGACATGGAGGAGAGAAGGGAAGAGAGAGAAGAGAAACGGGCTGTAAGCTTACAGCCAGCTTGAGCACAAGAACCAATAAATTTTGTGAGAGGGACAAGTGGGTCCCCTATTAATAGTAAAGGCTTTACCACTGTATGGGTGGGCTGAGAGAAGGCTGCAAAAAATCTTACAGCCAACAAGTCGGCTGTATTATAATACTTGCTCTAACCACTCGATCTCTGAACAACCAGACACATTGCAGCCTAGAGCCCTAGACCTTCCCAATCAGAGCTTCAGATATAAATGAGTGCCTGAGGCACAAATTAATGAAGGAGAATAGCATGGCAACCTAAGAAAATCAGTTGTTTCCATAGGCAGGTAAAAACATAAACCATGAACAAATGTTACAGGTACTAGTAGTCTAGTAGTAACATATGCATCTATGCCCATAACTCCAAAACTAATGCATATCTTTAAGACTTGAATGACAAGACAATTTTGTTGCATCGCCACAAATGCCTATTTAAGCATGTACTGCCAAGATTATCAGCTTCCAAAAATGAAAGACTTTTTTAGGTAAAATGACAATATTATTATGCAAAAGTAATAGCTGTCAAAAAAATGTGATTGTACAGTTAAAATAATGGTAACAACAAGCATGCTCAGAATAATAATAGGAACTGGAAGGAGTTCCAATCTTACCTTTTCCTGAAGGTCTAAGTCAAACGTTGATAACATATCGACTATTGACTTCAGAAAAAGACGGTCACTCAAGAAAGGAAGCTGCGCGATTCCAGAATTTAGCTGAAAGTCCGCTAAATCTGTTACTAAAAACACTGCTTTCTTCTGTAGCCTAACATCAATATTGTTGCTGACCAATATGTGCTGCAAAACAGGTGAAGTTGTCAGGTGTCAGCCAATTCTATGCCCATGTTTTGAAGTATATAAAAAATGTCATTACCTGCAACATTGCACTGCCATTTTCTGAATGGAATGCCTCTTGACCATTTACATTATTTCTGATCAAAGATGATATAGCATACAATGCTTTTGCAGCTTCTTCTGCAGATGTGGAATAACCCATCTTCACCAACCTCGCCAAAGCTCCGTAACCAAGGATCTAGCAAAGAGTGAATCAGTCAGTATTAGGACAGAAAAATGCCTATGCAACATCAGGACATACTGCACAACTAGAAGCAGAAAGTGATGATCAAAATTCAAAAGGACTTTCAATGGAAAGGCAACACTGTGATCTGAGCAGAAACACAGGAGGGAAACAATTGTTAGTAATAAATCTACCGATTCCCTTATACCAATAAAAATATTAAAAAGGGAAAGCATTCACAGTTGCAAGAGTGAACTGAAATGCCACACAGGCTAAACATCATTTTCAAACATATGTAATTAAGCTATAAAGCTAATCACAGTAACATGTTTTTTGTTGTCTTACACACATTACCACACTTCTTTGCCTACCTTAGGCAAAATTTGGCCAAAGAACATATCTATGACATGTGGCAAGCAGAAAACCACAATTGTAGTAGTGAACTACGACATGGCTAATGTTTGGCATATCAAAGCTTGGCAACCAAACAAACAAATAAGAATCTGCAAATTTGGCATTCTAAGAAAGAATGTGCTCACTAGACTTGTACAAGATAATGAATAGTGATGCACATTTTCTGAATACAAACAACATAACAGTGGAATTAGAATGCATTCTTGAGTGATGTATGCAATTACCTGGTTTTGTACAAGTTCATTATTCTGACTGGCTGTACCAAGGACCCATGCAGAGGTGGTCCGTATTTCTTCATTTGCATTATTAAGCTCTTTAACCACAGGAAGGAGGCCCCCAAGTTTGTCAAGATCTAAGAATGTGCAGGAACAACAAAATCTTACACTCACAAATATCAAATGATACTCAGGAGTTAGCATGCTGTCATGCCCTCTTTTCTTTACTGAAAGACATATCTGCAAGTTGTTATGGTTATGCTAACCATTTTCAGAAATGTAATGCAAGTGACCACTTCTTCAAAGAATGCCTTTTCTGGAAAGTGGTGAATTGTGCATATGCTTCAAGCATGGGTCATTTTAGGGAAAATAAACAATAAAAGTCTAAAACAGTGGCTACATTATGTCAGCAGACTAGAGCCCTAGACTCTAAAGGCAATACATGAGATGTCTTGGTTTTCTGTGGGTATAAGCATATTTTGGTTGTTATGTAGAGCAGCAATTAGCACACAGATGGACTGAAAAAAAAAGAAGAAGACAAACTCACCATTAGCATTGTCAATGGGCTCAACAAGAACTAAAAGTTCCTGCAGTGCACGCTGGCGATCCTCCAGTGAAATGGAAGAATTATTTAAGTCATTAATTGCAATTTTCATTAAGTCAGCATCTGATGGCATCTTTAACTTCTCCATCAACTCCTGCAAAAAGCGTAGTGTACAACCATGTTTTAAGCTTTGTTTTTCATCTTAATAGATCAGGAACAGCTTCCTGACTACAGTATGAAAGTGCACAATTAGACTGCATGCCCAACTTGTCCTGATACAAATAAGGACTAATAGCAAACGCTTTATATTTTTACTGACTGCGGCCAAACAAATGTCTCAAGCAAAATTCAAATCTTGCAAAGTTGCAACTAACAAGAACATGCTAATAACTTGGAGACATTCCAGGAATAAGGATGTTGAGAATTCAGAAACAATACAAGTATACAACAATCGTAACAGACGAAAGTATGTTTGTCAATGCTGTTGTAGCCCAAATGATAGGAATCATGTCCCAAGGTCCAACCAACAAAGAACTGAGTCACCTGCTAGAGGTTATGATGTACAATTGTACAGTACACCAGAGTGCTCCAGAAAAACACTAGTACAATCTAGAACCAGACATGCCAAAGTCTTATGTAGGTAGCCCAAGTGATACAACTGATTAGCAAAACAACTAAGATGAAGCAATATAACAGGCCATAAAGCTGATAATAAATTACCAGAGGTCAGATCGCTGAAGCAGTGAAGCAGCATTATTTACCTTGATCTCTTGACGCCGCTTGAGCAGTTCATCTTCAGATAACTTCTGCGCATCAGCCGCCTCCTCTTTCAGCTTCTCTGGATCAGAATTTCCTGCCCCACCAAGTCGAGTTAGAAATTAGAACTCCCCAAAATACAGACATGTCTTCATAGGCTCAAACCCAACCAATCCGTACACCGAAATGCAACATCGACTCAAAGCCATCCTATCACCATACAGCGATTTGCAGGCTCCACTAACGTGATATTTCCCTGTCCAACTGAAATTTCTACAGCAAATCGAAAGATTGTACAACAGAATCAGGGAGGCTTTGGGTTTCCCGTACCGATCGCCCACTGCAGCATGCTGTCGAGGGAGCCGAAGCCGCCCGCGAACTCGTCCTCCTCCACCGACCCGCCCCCACCAGCACCCCCTCCGCGACCGGCTTCCCCTCGCCCTTCCCGACCCCCAGCGCCGACACCCCGCCCCCATCCGCCACCGCCACGGTTGCCGCCGCTGCCGCCGGCACGAGCAGCGGGAGGAGAACGGCGACGGATAGGACAGCCGCTACGAGTAGCTGGTGGGTGGGTCGCTTCGACGGGTGTGCCCTTCCCTTCGCCATGGCTCGACGGGCAGACGGCCAGAGCCTTCGAGAGCCGACTGGAGGAGCAGCAGCCGGCGCCGCAGTGGAGAGGGAAAGGGAGCTCGAGATTGGATTTTCGAAATCGCGGGGGTGGTTCCTGGATTTATATGGTTCGGGAAATGAGTTTTCGGGTAAGTACATTCGTTTGAAGAATTTTAAATTATTAGGATCTGATTTCCGTGTTGGTACGTACTTATTTCAAATTTTGAAGATTTACAGGGATGAAATTGCAGAGGGTTACGCAAGTGGGCCCGGAGATCCGTGTTCGGGCGCCTCCCATTGGTCGGATGACATCACGTCCGGCGATCCGGGGATCGATCCCCATGTCTGATGCTGGCATGTCTGATGCTGGAGGGCTTCCAAATTAGAACGCTCGTTCGTAGGTTGAGCAACAGATCTACAGTATACTAGGGGCCGGGCAACATTGTACACGACTGATATAGAGATGTAAACATGGAAGATATATATATATATACTTTTGTCCACCCTGTGTTTGCCGTTTGAATACACTGTTGCTAAATCAAGGTTTCTTGTCCATTTGCTATTTGACATGTTTTTATTGGGCAGTTACATGTAAGGTACTTGAGCATTTCAAAATATAGTCATTATTTCACCAAAATATGTTGCGCAATCTATTTATTTATTTGTCTAGAAGATGTCGATTTCAAAAAAAAAAGCAAAAAAGCCATGTACCTTTTTAGTTTGATGATGAAACCCCTAAATCTAAAGAACCACTTGGCTGCTCTAATGGTTAAGAACACTATATATTAGGCAATAGGTGATTTTGAACACAATAAACTTTGAATACTTGCTGAACTCAAATATACATAATTTTTTTTGTAGTTTACTTATCTCCAAGAGTCCTCACTTTTGGCAGCATCGGATACTTGCTATATCAGATAAAAAAACATGGGTCAACAAACCATAATCTCATCAAATGCTCTCAATGTTGAACACAAGTGCCAGCTAAGCAAAAGTTTGGAGTTGGAACGGGAACGAAATTGTGAATGTGACCGATGGAATGAGCAATACAAAGTATGGGCTGATCAAACCATTTGAAGTTGCATATGGTGATCCCATGTCCTTCATTAGAAAGATAATGAGTGCAAAAGCAGTAAGCTTGAGGTCAACTCCCAATGCTATAAGCACTGATAGAACAGTTAGATCATTAAGGGGTATAATAAAAAAAAGGCAAAGATAGGGGGATTCCTCCCACACCCACCCCCACCCCAACCCCTCCATGGCTTCGCCATTGACTAAGAGTATTAGGCCACAAATTTCTTCAAAGTATCTATTCATCTTCATGAACAATTTCATGGGATAATGAAACAACTAAGAGTATCAGGCCATAAATTTCTATCTAATATTTGGGCTGAGGTATTAAAAGAGATTAGATTCCTCAATATTAGTGTTTTAAAGGTGCACGCAATGTCCATGATGCCATTAGTGTCTTCAACGCATAAGGAATTTACAACACTTGACAACGCAATATGTACATGGTGTCATTAGTGGTCATCTGAACATTTGTTCACATCAAGAACATCATGACACTTACATTCCACTAAGAAACACTATAAAACGGTTTGACAAGCTAGTCTTAACGTCTAGAGACAATTGAACTACTGAAAGAATTTTTGCAGAAATGGGCATCACTTAGTCTGCTGGAGCGCCACTATTTTGAGTAATAAAGAATATATATGCAAATGAGATTATCAAAGAACTTAGATCAGCCTTTTATCATTCTCTTTACCCTTTGCACTTCGGATGCTGCTAAAGTTTTATAATCATGCCTTGCTTCTCAGCGAATAGAGGCAAGGAATACAAGCATGGTCATGAAGAAGTGTAGTTCTTAGTGTTAGAAAAGAAAAAATTGCTACCCTTGGAAAAGAGTACTCTTCACCCAAATAAAGTTTGTATTGCGATTGACCGGTTTGAAGAGAAACATGACAATTGCAGAAAAACTAATACCTTTGAACTTGTAACACCCTCGGTGTTACCGCGTAAATCATTTCACAAAAACATCTCATAAGCATCATGTTTATATGTTAATGCATGTGATGAAGTGTAATGATAATTCTTGTGATTTAAAAATATGTCAAGCACGTGCTAGAGGTTGGAACTCAGTTCTAAATAATTATATACTTAAAGAGCGCCATAATGTTTTGATCCTAATGACATGTTTGTAGTTGTAGTTACGTAAGTGCCTACATATATATATATATATTATATATATGTTTTGGTAAAAAGAAAATGTTTGTTACACACACTTCTTGCAAGCAAGGCAATCATGCACCGTCAACCACTACACGCTCTCACGTACATAAGCTTCCTAGCTTAGCTTGCATGCACACACACCGCCTGGCCGCTATGCCATTCAAAAATGACGGCAATAGTGCTCCTTCCTGCACCTCGCCGCATGCTAGCTACTGCTGCCTTGCTGCACCCTGTCTCCGCTGCCGTGCCGTCGTCTCGCTTTTATGGCGTTGCGGCCGCACATGCCGTGCCCGCCGTGAACGCTCACGTGTGCCAAATCACAAGCAGCCAGCCACATCTGCTAGGCAAGGACGAGCCGGTGCCAACCTTGTCTTGCCATTTTCCTCAGCTGCTGCCTATGCCTCCCTCCCGTTCGCGCTGCGACTCGCCAAAGTCACGGTCGTCGCCCGCGCGTCGTGCTGCCGGCCAGCTGCCTTTACTCGCGTCGTGACGCTGCGGCCGCCATCGCGTCGCCGTCGCGTCCGACTGCATCCTGCCGCTGCTGTACGTGCACGGCCGTGCTCGCCGTCGTCTTGCCATTTACGGCGCTGCGCACGCACGTCCTTCTTCTGGTCCGTCGTACGCGCGTGTGTGCCATCTCACTTCCAGCCACCCACGTTGCTTTGAATTGAGCACAGCCAAGCTTTGGTTTGAAGTTTTCCGTCGCCGACGTCCTCGCGTAAAAACCAGTTCGCCATAAGATATGGACTCTACAAAGCCTCATCATCCAACCCAGTGCACCATTAATTTCGCCAAAGCACTCTCCGACCCTGCGTCTGTTTGCTAAGTCTCGGCATCCCCGGCGCCGTGGACTCGTCCGCGCAGCCATGGAGCGCCGTCGTATGCTCTGAGTCGTGCGTGACAGCCTTCCACTACCACCCTCATCTCCGACCAACACCTCGGCCAGTCCGTGGTAAGTCGTTGAAGCTCTTGCAATATCCAGTTGAGTTCTAAGCTATCATTATTCGTCGGAACGCGGCCGTCGTTTGCCTCGTACTGCTCTTGTTCGTGTGTTAGATCGGTTAGCATCGGCCTAACTTAGCTAGCTTCCCTCTATTTCCAAAAGTCATCAAACATACCGAGTTTATAAATTCAATTATATATTCTCGTAGTCCTCCAGAAATTGTGGAACTAATTTTGTTAGATTTATAAAATCGTGATCTATCTGTTGGTATAGTTAGTTCGCATAGTTTTAGGATATTTCTAGAATGTTGTGTACTTTATGATATGGAGTCTTGTACGTAAATACTAGGAGTGCTTGGCATGATTTATTACCGTGGTTTCCTGCATAGCCTAAAGTAGATTATTTGTTAGGATAACTATATATATATATATACGCTAAAGCTAATAATACGAGTAAAAATATAATGTTGATTTGTAAGAGGAAGCACGCGTATGACGAACTTGCTATCTTGCTTGCTGAAGGTAATACTTAGATTACTAGTTAGTCATTAGAGCTAGCTTAGTAGAGTAATGTGTATGTTCTTATTTTAAGAGTTGTTGTTGCCTTAATCTTAAGTTGTGCATCATTATCATCGCATGCATATAGGGAACGAGTGGGTGGAGATCGTGACCGTCGGTGACCAGGAGTACGAGGAAGTCGTCGAGGAGTACGAGGAGGTTCTCGTACCGAGGAGTTCCAGGAGCCGTCCCGCGACGACCTTGCCGATAACCCGCCCGCCCAAGGCAAGCCCCGGTGCATGACCTCTATTTTTATGATTACAATATATATGTGTTGTGCATTTACGTTGCAGGAATTTTATGGAAACTACTTGCATATATATATCTATCCTATGAGTCCTACTAGTGCAGTTCGATAGTTGCTATGCTTAGGTTAACCGTAGCGTGGGTAACCCGTCGTTACTCACAAAGTAGGTGAAGATATTTTCACTCATAATAAAATGGTGGAAAGGAAAATGGTGACCGAGGCAGGATATGGTTTGGTTCGTGGGTGTGACAAGTTAAGTTCCGCGGCCACGGGGCTTAGCTTGGTTACATTGTTTTCCCCGTCCGGAGTCGGTTAAGGACCGTCCGTTGCATTGGATGGTAGGCAAGTCACGACTTATTATCCCGAGCACATACTTGCTTATGGGAGCGGGAAGACCCGTTTCTTTCGTGCCTTGGTTTCCAGCTCTTTCCACGTCGACGGGCCGGAGGCGGGGATAGGTTGGAGGTCCTTGCACCATATTGAGGCCGGGCCTCAAGTATGGGGCTTGGAGTCCACGTTGGGGTGACTGAACCCTTGGCGGGACGGAAGGGTGTTAGTCTTACTTGTGCCGCGGCTAGGTACAGGGTGAGGCGTGTGTTTCGGGATACCCAAATACTGGGATACATTGATTCGCGAATCGCCGATTGTTTCGGGTACGACTTGGCTATGATCTAGCATCGTAGTAAGAGGTGAAATATGAAGATATGGAAGTGGTTCGATTGCTCAACCCTTGCTTGACAATAGAACAGTGCTTACATAGAAGTATAGGATAATAAACTTAAAACGGCTTATAATACAAATAATGGCATATATATATTTTAGTAATGCGTTTCGCAAATAAATAAACCAAGAAGCCATCTGACCTATCATATCCTTGAGAGTCGGGAAATATATATACTCCCAAATGGATAAGTCTTGCGAGTACATTGTGTACTCGGGTTTATTTTACCCTTGTTGGGTGTGCGGTTTAAGGAGTATCTCCATTGTGTGGAGGATTCATCTGGTGGGCACGTACGGATCCTTGTATCGATTTCGCTAGATATTTATTATTTCCGCTGTTTATTATTCGCAAGCTGAACTTTGGTATTGTAATAAATAAATTTCCAAGACTCTATGTATTGTATGAAATGGACTAAGTATTGTAAGCTTGTACTCATTATTGGATCCGGGATGTAAAAATGTGGATTGTTCGAGTTCTCCTTCGGGTGTGCTCGACGGAATCGTTTGAATTAGTTCCCTTTGGAGGTACTTAGTGTCTAGCGGAAGACAAGTACTTCGAAAGTGTATTAATTTGGGCGATTCTGCCACAGTGGTATCAGCTCGATCAATAATGATTCTACAAGCTTAAGAACCCTTTTCAAACTTAAAATTTTGACCAACAAAAGTTTTACGAAAAATAGGATACGGTAAATTGCGTACGTATATATATAAGCCCTAGTAATATATATTCTATCTAGGATAGTGGCACCGGTTTATCTAATCAATTTCATGTGTACACTAACTTGCGTTACGTAAGAAATCGTTAGCTTACGGCAAGTGGAGTGTACGTGTGCCAAAATGTTTACGAAGTGCCACTATATTCTGGCATGAGTGTACGTATAGGTCGAAGCATGCATCATGAAAAGAGAACTTTACTCAATTCCCCTTCACGTATAACTGTAGGTATAGATGTAGTAGTATAAATAAATAAAATGGAATGCTTCACGATCAATGAAAGTGCCTTATCATGCGTCGCCTTATCGGACCCATCATTTTCTCTCGGTCTTTTGATCCCGATCTCGATCTATCGGCCTGTCCCTAATGGTGGTTGGTCTCTCTCTCTGCTTGCGATGGCGCCCAACCCGAGGTCCGGACGTGGGAGTACCCGGTCTTGGAGACTTGGAGGGCCAAGGTGAAAATGCCCATGGCAACAATGCTGCCAACGGGGGCGGTGACGATGTCCCACTTTTGCAGCCTGCTCCTCCACCAGCACCTCCGATGACCCCTGCAGAGATGATGGCTGAGATACTGGCTTCTCGCCGTGAGACAACCCGTGTCATGGAGATGCTCGCACAGGTTGTTGGTGGCCTCGCTCGTGGCGGTGCCGCTGGCAATGGCGGGGACGGGGGTGGCGCCAACGCTCCTGAGAGGGCCTGTTCTTACCAGGACTTTTTGGGGACGCACCCGCCCACGTTCACGCCTACTCCTGAGCCCATGGATGCGGAGCATTGGCTTCGTGTTTTGGAGCAGAAGTTTCAGCTGCTCGCGGTGACTGATGAGCAGAAGGTGCACTTTGCGGCACAACAGCTTTTGGGTGCCGCCAGTGCTTGGTGGAATACTTTCATGGCCGCACGCCCGGGTCATCGTGTGACATGGCGGGAGTTTGTCACCGCTTTTCGCCAGCACTATATCCCGGCTGGTTTGCTGAACAGGAAGTTGTCTGAGTTTTTGGATCTGAAGATGGGAAATATGTCTGTGATGCAATATGTGAACAGGTTCAACCATCTTGCACAGTATGCTGGCACACATGTGGATACTGATGAGAAGAAGAGGGATCGTTTCTACCATGGTCTCTCAGTGTGCTACAGAAGGAATTGTATACGGGAAACTATCAGACCTTTGCTGAGATGATGAATGCTGCCATTGCAATGGAAGGACTTGGGCATGACGCTCAAGCCGAGTGGAAGCGCAAGAGGGTGATCACTGGCTCTTCTAGTCACCCCCACACTCAGAAGGTGCAGGTGGTGAGACGTATGCCCTATCACTCTCCAGGTGGGCAGCCGTCTCGTCAGCCTCAGCAGACTTACCAGGCACAGCCCACTCAGTACCGTGCACCTACTCAGCAGGTGCAGCAGCCTCAGGGACAGCAGGCTCCGTTCCGTCCGGCACAGGGAATCAAGCCTGGTGCATGTTTCAAGTGTGGCAAGGAAGGCCACTTTGCTCGAGAGTGTCCTCAGAACCAGTTTGCCCAGCCCTCACAACAGTCAGCAAATTCCCGTCTGATCAAGAAGAAGGTGCCAGTCAGCCGTTCGGGACAGGTGAACTACACGGATGCTGTGGAGTTTCCGCAGGCGAGCTCGTGATGGCCGGTATGTTCATCATTGACTCCCACCCAAGATATGTGTTATTTGATTCTCGGTGCATCACATTCATTCATGAGCATGGGATTTGCACGGAAGCACGTATATCTACTATGGCTATGCCTATTACCTATAGGATCGGAGCTCCGGGGCACAAGTTGTGCCTTAATACCCGAACGGATACGCCGGTCTAGTGTTAGCTACTTATGCCTATCGTATCCGGTTCATGATGTTGCCTGGGCAAGGCATTGATGCAATTCGGGGATGAACTGGTTGAAAACTTATGGGGTAGTTATGAATCTCGCGAGAATTGTTGAGTTAAGGCTTCCCTTTTCGAGGATAGGATGTCTCTCCTTATGACCTCGCCCAAACCTTTTACCCGTTGTTGCTCATGCCGAAGCCTCTCCCCGATCTTGCCTCTATTCCCGTGGTCCGTGAGTTTCCGATGTTTTTCCCCGAGGAATTACCCGGGTTGCCACCCGAGCGAGAGGTGGAGTTTACCATTGAGTTAGAGCCCGCACCGCTCCTATTTCTCGGCGTCCCTACCGCATGGCTCCACCAGAATTGGTTGAAATGAAGAAACAGTTAAAGGAATTGTTGGATAAGGGATTTATCCGTTATAGTTCTTCGATTGGGGTTGTCCAAAGAATTTTTGTGAAGAAGAAAGATGACACTCTTAGGATGTGTGTGGATTATCGCCCCTCAATGCGGTAACTATTAAGAACAAGTATCCTTTGCCACGCATTGATCTTCTCGTTTGATCGGTTGGTCGGTGCAAAGGTATTCTCAAAAATTGATCTTCGTTCGGATATCACCAAATAAGAATCCGTCCACAAGATGTACCAAAGACAGCTTTCACTACTAGATATGGGCTGTATGAGTATCTAGTTATGTCTTTTGGTCTCACCAATGCCCCTTCATTCTTCACATCTCTCATGAATAAGGTTTTCATGCCGAGCCGGATAAATTTGTGGTGGTATTTATAGATGATATTTTGGTATACTCCAAGGACAAGGAAGAGCATGCCCAACCTTCGCATAGTCCTGACCCGACTACGCGAACACAAGTTGTACGCCAAGTTCAGCAAATGTGAGTTTTGGTTGGACCGAGTGCAATTTTTAGGGCATGTTCTAACCCCTGAAGGCGTTTCAGTGGATCCTAGCAAGGTTCAGGATGTGTTAAATTGGGAGTCTCCAAAGTCGTGCATCGATTCGTCGTTTCTTGGTCTTGTCCGGTTATTATCGGCGTTTCATTCCCGGTTTTTCCAAGGTAGCTCGGCCGATGACAAAGTTGCTTCGAAGGATGTCAAGTTTGTATGGAGCCCACTGTGAAGAAGCCTTTCAAGCTCAAGAATTATCTCACCACCTGCCTCCCGTCCTTGCTCAACCGTGATATTGAGAAGCCGTTTGATGTGTATTGTGATGCCTCTAAGACTGGATTGGGTTGTGTGCTTATGCAAGATGGACGTGTGATAGCTTATGCTTCACGCCAGCCTGAAAAAGCACGAGGTGAATTATCCCACCCATGATTTAGAGTTGGGTGCAGTGGTGCACGCTCTAAAAATTTGGCGACATTATTTGTTGGGGAACAAAGTGAATGTTTATACGGATCACAAGAGCCTCAAATATATTTTTACTCAACCCGAGTTGAATATGAGGCAAAGAAGGTGGCTTGAATTAATTAAGGATTATAATGTTGAGATTAATTATCATCCTGGCAAGGCTAATGTGGTAGCTGATGCATTGAGCCGGAAGTCACATCAGAAAAATGAAGATTCCTTGCCTCTCAACCATTCTGAAGTTTTAGCACATATTGCTCTAGTCTCAGATTTGCTTGAGCAGATTATTTTGGAGCAAAGGCAAGATAACAAAGAAATTTCTCATATCAAGAAATTAATGGCTGAAGGCCGTGGTCCTCATCTTAACATTGATGAGCAAGGTGTGATGAAGTACAAGAATCGATTAGTGGTTCCTTCAGGTGGTGAGCTTAGGGCAAAAATATTGGAGGAAGCTCACAACTCCAAGCTGTCCATTCACCCTGGGAGTAATAAGATGTACCATGATTTGCGTCACATGTTTTGGTGGCCAAACATGAAAAAGGACATTGCCAAATATGTGGCAGAGTGTGATATTTGTGCACGAGTGAAAGCTGACCACATGCGTACACCGG
Organism: Themeda triandra; assembly: GCA_018135685.1. NCBI lineage: Eukaryota > Viridiplantae > Streptophyta > Magnoliopsida > Poales > Poaceae > Themeda > Themeda triandra. The sequence continues at coordinate 3,038,707 of JAENPR010000002.1, read as the reverse complement.
ATTTTTACAGCCTTTGCCTATTCCTAATTGGAAATGGGAGGATGTTTCAATGGATTTTATTGTGGGTTTACCTCGTACAGCAAAGGGACATGATTCTATTTGGGTCATTGTGGACCGTCTTACCAAGTCTCGCTCATTTTCTTCCCCGTGGATACGAGAGACTCGGTCAAGAAATATGCCAAGCTATATTTAGAAAGGATTGTATCCTGGCATGGGGTTCCTCTCACTATTGTTTCAGATAGAGGGTCCGTGTATGTCTCTCATTTCTGGGAACAGTTACATAAGTGTCTTGGTACCGAGCTTCTTAGAAGTACAAATTATCATCCACAGATCGATGGTCGACAGAGAGGGTCAATCAAGTACTTGAAGATATGTTGAGGGCTTGTGCTATTTCTTATCCCGAGAAATGGAATGACCGTTTGCCTTTGCGAGTTTTCTTACAACAATAGTTATCAAGAAAGTATTCGGATGGCACCGTTCGAGGTTCTTTATGGCAAGAAATGCAGAACACCACTCAATTGGGTTGAAGTTGGAGACCGTGGGCATTTTGGACCTGACTTTATCAAGGAAGCTAGAGAGCAAGTCTATACTATTCAGGGTCATTTGAAGGCAGCCCAGCACCGCCAGAAAACTTATGCAGATAAAAGAAGAAGGCCCTTACAGTTTGAAGTAGGTGACTATGTGTATCTGAAGGTGTCTCCCATGAGAGGTGTGCATAGATTTGGAGTTCGTGGAAAATTAGCTCCTCGTTATGTTGGACATTACGAGGTTTTGGAACGATGTGGTCATGTTGCCTACCGTGTTCAACTTCCAGATATTCTATCGCGAGTCCATAATGTTTTCCATGTTTCTCGGTTGAAGAAATGTTTGCGAGTCCCCGATAAGGAGGTTGTGGAAATTAAAGGACTTCCTCTCCAAATTCTGATCTTTCTTATATTGAGCATCCTATCAAAATCTTGGATGAAAAAGAAAGAGTGACTAGAAACAAGGTGGTGAAATTTTACAAAGTCCAATGGCAAAATCATTCAGAGGATGAAGCAACATGGGAACTTGAAAGCTATATCTTGGAGCATTATCCCCATCTTATTCCTAGTTCGTCAAGGTAATTTAAATAAAAAAAATATTATCCCTTATCTTTTCCCACACTAGGCACATGAAATCTCGGGCGAGATTTTGTTTAAGGGGTAGAGCTGTAACACCCTCGGTGTTACCGCGTAAATCATTTCACAAAAACATCTCATAAGCATCATGTTTATATGTTAATGCATGTGATGAAGTGTAATGATAATTCTTGTGATTTAAAAATATGTCAAGCACGTGCTAGAGGTTGGAACTCAGTTCTAAATAATTATATACTTAAAGAGCGCCATAATGTTTTGATCCTAATGACATGTTTGTAGTTGTAGTTACCTAAGTGCCTGCATATATATATATATATATATATATATATATATATATATATATATATATATATATATATATATATATATATATATATATATATGTTTTGGTAAAAAGAAAATGTTTGTTACACACACTTCTTGCAAGCAAGGCAATCATGCACCGTCAACCACTACACGCTCTCACGTACATAAGCTTCCTAGCTTAGCTTGCATGCACACACACCGCCTGGCCGCTATGCCATTCAAAAATGACGGCAATAGTGCTCCTTCCTGCACCTCGCCGCATGCTAGCTACTGCTGCCTTGCTGCACCCTGTCTCCGCTGCCGTGCCGTCGTCTCGCTTTATGGCGTTGCGGCCGCACATGCCGTGCCCGCCGTGAACGCTCACGTGTGCCAAATCACAAGCAGCCAGCCACATCTGCTAGGCAAGGACGAGCCGGTGCCAACCTTGTCTTGCCATTTTCCTCAGCTGCTGCCTATGCCTCCCTCCCGTTCGCGCTGCGACTCGCCAAAGTCACGGTCGTCGCCCGCGCGTCGTGCTGCCGGCCAGCTGCCTTTACTCGCGTCGTGACGCTGCGGCCGCCATCGCGTCGCCGTCGCGTCCGACTGCATCCTGCCGCTGCTGTACGTGCACGGCCGTGCTCGCCGTCGTCTTGCCATTTACGGCGCTGCGCACGCACGTCCTTCTGGTCCGTCGTACGCGCGTGTGTGCCATCTCACTTCCAGCCACCCACGTTGCTTTGAATTGAGCACAGCCAAGCTTTGGTTTGAAGTTTTCCGTCGCCAGACGTCCTCGCGTAAAAACCAGTTCGCCATAAGATATGGACTCTACAAAGCCTCATCATCCAACCCAGTGCACCATTAATTTCGCCAAAGCACTCTCCGACCCTGCGTCTGTTTGCTAAGTCTCGGCATCCCCGGCGCCGTGGACTCGTCCGCGCAGCCATGGAGCGCCGTCGTATGCTCTGAGTCGTGCGTGACAGCCTTCCACTACCACCCTCATCTCCGACCAACACCTCGGCCAGGTCCGTGGTAAGTCGTTGAAGCTCTTGCAATATCCAGTTGAGTTCTAAGCTATCATTATTCGTCGGAACGCGCCGTCGTTTGCCTCGTACTGCTCTGTTCGTGTGTTAGATCGGTTAGCATCGCTAACTTAGCTAGCTTCCCTCTATTTCCAAAAGTCATCAAACATACCAGAGTTTATAAATTCAATTATATATTCGTAGTCCTCCGAGAAATTGTGGAACTAATTTTGTTAGATTTATAAAATCGTGATCTATCTGTTGGTATAGTTAGTTCGCATAGTTTCAGGATATTTCTAGAATGTTGTGTACTTTATGATATGGAGTCTTGTACGTAAATACTAGGAGTGCTTGGCATGATTTATTACCGTGGTTTCCTGCATAGCCTAAAGTAGATTATTTGTTAGGATAACTATATATATATACGCTAAAGCTAATAATACGAGTAAAAATATAATGTTGATTTGTAAGAGGAAGCACGCGTATGACGAACTTGCTATCTTGCTTGCTGAAGGTAATACTTAGATTACTAGTTAGTCATTAGAGCTAGCTTAGTAGAGTAACGTGTATGTTCTTATTTTAAGAGTTGTTGTTGCCTTAATCTTAAGTTGTGCATCATTATCATCGCATGCATATAGGGAACGAGTGGGTGGAGATCGTGACCGTCGGTGACCAGGAGTACGAGGAAGTCGTCGAGGAGTACGAGGAGGTTCTCGTACCAGAGGAGTTCCAGGAGCCGTCCGCGACTGACCTTGCTGATAACCCGCCTGCCCAAGGCAAGCCCCGGTGCATGACCTCTATTTTTATGATTACAATATATATGTGTTGTGCATTTACGTTGCAGGAATTTTATGGAAACTACTTGCATATATATATCTATCCTATGAGTCCTACTAGTGCAGGTTCGATAGTTGCTATGCTTAGGTTAACCGGTAGCGTGGGTAACCCGTCGTTACTCACAAAGTAGGTGAAGATATTTTCACTCATAATAAAATGGTGGAAAGGAAAATGGTGACCGGGCAGGATATGGTTTGGTTCTGGTGGGTGTGACAAGTTAAGTTCCGCGGCCACGGGCTTAGCTTGGTTACATTGTTTTCCCTATCCGAGCCGGCTTAAGGACCGTCCGTTGCATTGGATGGTAGGCAAGTCACGTACTTATTATCCCGAGCACATACTTGCTTATGGGAGCGGGAAGACCCGTTTCTTTCGTGCCTTGGTTTCCGCTCTTTCCACGTCGACGGGCCGGAGGCGGGGATAGGTTGGAGGTCCTTGCACCATATTGAGGCCGGGCCTCAAGTATGGGGGCTTGAGTCCACGTTGGGGTGGGGACACGAACCCTTGGCAGGGACGGAAGGGTGTTAGTCTTACTTGTGCCGCGGCTAGGTACGGTGAGGCGTGTGTTTCGGGATACCCACTGGGATACATTGATTCGCGAATCGCCGATTGTTTCTACGACTTGGCTATGATCTAGCATCGTAGTAAGAGGTGAAATATGAAGATATGGAAGTGGTTCTGATTGCTCAACCCTTGCTTGACAATAGAACAGTGCTTATAGAAGTATAGGATAATAAACTTAAAACGGCTTATAATACAAATAATGGCATATATATATTTTAGTAATGCGTTTCGCAAATAAATAAACCAGCAAGCCATACAGACCTATCATATCCTTGAGAGTCGGGAAATATATATACTCCCGGTCGGATAAGTCTTGCGAGTACATTGTGTACTCGGGTTTATTTTACCCTTGTTGCGTGTGCGCTTTAAGGAGTATCTCTCTTGTGTGGAGGATTCATCTGGTGGGCACAGACGGATCCTTGTATCGACTTCGCTAGATATTTATTATTTCCGCTGTTTATTATTCGCAAGCTGAACTTTGGTATTGTAATAAATAAATTTCCAAGACTCTATGTATTGTATGAAATGGACTAAGTATTGTAAGCTTGTACTCATTATTGGATCCGGGATGTAAAAATGTGGATTGTTCGAGTTCTCCTTCGGGTGTGCTCGACGGAATCGTTTGAATTAGTTCCCTTTGGAGGTACTTAGTGTCTAGCGGAAGACAAGTACTTCGAAAGTGTATTAATTTGGGCGATTCTGCCACAGAACTTGCACAAACGGAACAATGTCGACACCAAAGAGACATAGAACAATCGAACAAACTACTTGATGTTCCTTTATGCAACCTTACCACTTGAACTTGGTTTCTTAGCATTGAACTTTAAGCAAAACTACAACAAGGACGTGAAGGAATAACATCTTGGTGGGGGAATTTGCCCCCCTCCCCCCTAGTTTTTTTTATTAAAAAAATTTTGTGCAATGCACAACGATGATGTATAATACATAATTTAATAGTTTTGTAGGGAATTTGGTATTTCTACTATTATAAGATGCAAATGTGATTTTATCCCTACTTTTAAATTTTTGTGATATAATTAAAAGAAAAACAAAAAACATGTACGCGGAAAGACAAAACTACTCTCGTTTCCCCCACAACCGCACTTTCCCTACCCTTTCGCTTTCCGCAATTCAACCCTAGCTGCACTGCACCAGGCAGCGGGGCTCTGGCGACACAACGACAATCGGAGGTCGTGAGCATGGGAGCCTGGCATCAGCGTGGGTGGGCTGCAGCTCGACTACGTGGGCACGGGTAGCCGGATGCCGGCGGGGCAGGCCTGATCGCCTGGGTGGTCATAGTGACGTAGGCCCTATTCAGCCCCGGTCGCCTGGGTGCTCGACTACATGCATGGTGAGCAAGGGAATGTGTGCTGTGAATAAAAGGTAGCACACGCCCGGTCCCTTGCAGTTTTCACCCGAAACACTAAAAAGATATAAGTGTTTTGTTAAATGCTAACAAAATAGATTGAGGACTTGTTTGGACGTACTCGTATCCACATCAATTTACATTACATCTGAGAGTCTCCAACACTGTATATTGAGGTGAGCATGAGTGCATTGTAATAAGCCCTAGAATGAAAACCATAACCAGAGGAAAAAAAAAGCTTGAATTGTGTTTAGTGGGATCCAAAGAAATTTTAGAAACATTTCGAGTCAAGATTCTTTGAGACAATGTTCGAAATGATAAATTATAATTGTTTTATGGGGCCATTTAGATAATAGACTGGGTCTTGATTCACAAGGGTATAAATAAATATATGTTTAAAAATTATAATTTTTTTTGTGTGTACGATGAATATTAACTTATATTGCATTAAGGAAGAATTTAAAATATAATTGAAACATATAGCAGCTGGCACCTAATGAAGGCAATGAAAATCGGAAGCAAAGCAGGATGATGATGTTTGTACTATGTAGGAGTACTGATTGAGTGATGATGAGTAGGAATAGGATGTAGCCCGCAACACCTGACCTGGGATGGTGAAGGCAACGTGGAGCGGTGCAAACCCGTCCGTTCCCAGCCCAAAACCGCGACACGGCACAGCCTCCGCCGACGTCGTCCATGACCGCGGCAAGTCTGGGTCATATCTGGGATCGACCGGTGGAAGAGTGAATCCCCAAAAGGAGTCCTCACCCACTCGCTCACCAGTCACCAGCCTTCACCTCCGTGCGGCAGGAGCTCCAGCCCGTTGCTGTGTCTCTTCTGCCGTGCAGACTGCCGAGGGAGAGAGGACATGGCGCCGCCGCTCGTCAGCAGCCCAGACGGACGACTACGGGCGCACAGCATGCCGCCGCGGCTGCTCGTCTTCTTGGTCGCCGTCGTCGTCGTGGGCGTCGTGCCAAGGAGTGCGTCAGCGATCACCCGGCGTGACTTCCCGGAGGGGTTCGTCTTCGGCGCCGGGTCCTCGGCTTTCCAGGTACCCCACCCCGTGGTCCTCCGAATAACTACAGTTCCCTAAGATTTCGTTGCTCCTCTAGTACATGAATTCGACAAATCACTGAGACAAAATATAGAAAAGAAATACAACACACGTGCTGTTTCTGTCTTTCTTTTTTTGAGAACTTTCTGTCCTTTTCTTGTGCTTTTGCCGAACGAACTTCTTTTTATAGAATGGGTCAAGTAGTCCTGTATTAAGAAACGAAAAGAATGCTGTTTACTTACTGAACTTTGGTGCTGAAGAGCTCAGTTATTCTGAATACGTTATAGGTGGAAGGGGCAGCTGCAGAGGATGGCAGAACACCCAGCATTTGGGACACCTTCACCCATGAAGGTGCGTCGATGATCCAGATGATTTCTTCAGATAACTTACTACTAATACGCTTCGAAGAACTGCTAGGTTTGTGTTGGGGTTCAAATCGTGCTCATAGCTTGAACGTTCTGAAACTTGTCTGTGATGATAGGCTATTCGTACGACGGGGCCACTGCAGATGTTTCAGCAGATCAATATCACCATTACAAGGTCAGTAGTATACAGTAGGCAGTAGCAGGATCAGAGTTCTGATATAGCATGATCTTAAAGAGAAGCATCAAAATTATTTTGTTCTCAGGAAGATGTGAAGCTCATGCATGAGATGGGTTTGGATGCTTACAGATTCTCCATTGCTTGGCCAAGGCTGATTCCAGGTAGGTTAATTTACAGCAGCAACTTTTCTTTTTTTACAAAAAAAAAATCTGAATCTGAATGTATGTATTCGTGACAAAATTGTGCAGAGGGAAGAGGAAAGATCAACCCAAAAGGCTTGGAATACTACAATAATCTCGTAGACGAGCTGATAGTGCACGGTAAGGCCATGCAACTGTTATTGTTACTGTGTCGTACTCAATATTGAATGTACTTTTTTTTTTCGAGAACATGCAACCGCATGTGTTTCATTAAGCAGAAGAAGCCCTTACACAGTAAGCTGTAGCTTACTGACCCAAAGAAACACACACACGCCACCAAGCTAGCACGTGGTTGTAATTACAAGAAAATTTTTTTGCTCCTGAGCCCTAAAGCACTACAACACCTAGGCACTTGCCCTCCTGGCCTCCAGCGCACCGAGGCGACTGAAACCCGCGGACGTCCAGAGACAAACCTCCTCCAAAATCGTAGAAAGCAGTTCCCTTGGCGACCTGGACAAGCCCCGAAAAGTACGCGCATTCAATATTGAAGTACTGACACGTGACCCCCAACATTATTGACTTGGTGTCGTATCACTTCTTATAATTTTCCCTTGAAAGAAATCGACTTGCTGTCCTCTGATCCCTGAACAAAATGTCTCCATTATCCTGTCATGTCTGTAGGGATTCAGCCTCACGCCACCATCTACCATTTCGATCTTCCTCAGGTCCTTCAGGATGAATACGGTGGACTTCTCAGCCCCAGATTCATGTAAGCGTCGAATGAGAAGTTTGTTTTTCAGCACACAAACAAAGTGCACATGGTTTTTGAGCTGAAAGTTGCTTCTACCATTGTGTTGCAGAGAAGATTACCTCGCTTTTGCAGAGGTCTGTTTCAGCAACTTCGGGGACAGGGTGAAGCACTGGGTGACCGTGAACGAGCCCAACATAGAGCCCATCGGCGCCTTCGACACGGGCACCGAGCCCCCACGGCGGTGCTCCTACCCCTTCGGCGAGAACTGCACCGGCGGCAACTCGTCGACGGAGCCGTACATCGCCGCGCACCACCTCCTCCTGGCACACGCCGCCGCAGTGTCCTTGTACAGAGACAAGTACAAGGTCTCTCTTTTCTTTCATTCTGAAAATTACAGTATATAGCGAACAAGAATAGCTGGGTGACAGACAGTCCTTGAGTATAGAATTGATCGATCACGTACTCTGCGGTGCAGGCAAGTCAGGGAGGTCAGATCGGGATCACTCTCCTGGGCTGGTGGCACGAGCCTGCCAACAACACGCCGCAGGACGCAGCTGCTGCAGCCAGGATGAACGACTTCCACATCGGCTGGTCAGTACTGAGCTGCCATTAGAGCTTTATCACAGCTTGTTATAACAGTACTGGAGCAGAATTCAGCAGCATATATACGATGGTATGAAACAGGTTCATGCATCCGGTGGTGTACGGGGACTACCCGCCGGTGATGAGGAGCAGGGTGGGCGACCGGCTGCCGGCTTTGTCCGCGGAGGAGTCAGCGAAACTGCGCGGGTCCTTCGACTTCGTCGGCTTCAACCACTACCTCATCCTACGCGTCCAGGCGGCGTCCCACACGAAGGATTCCGGCAACAAATTTCGGGACTACTACGTTGATGCGGCCGTTCAGGGTAATGGACCCTGAACCATATATTATTATAAAGTCACTGCGTATTCATGCACGCACAGATATGGCAGTGTGTCTGAAGAGGAGCTCTTGCTACATTACATAGCTGACCATTATATTTGTGCTGATGCAGTTTCATTTTCTGCCATTGCGGAGGTACGGTACTGCTGTGCAGAGGAAATTTGCAGCAGCTGATGAAGCACACCGAGCACTTGTACTAAGTTGTAACAGATTAAGAAAATGTGACAGCGACACTGATGGCATATGTGTGCATGTAGGGCCGGATCGAGTCTCCTCCGTGGGCGCTGGGGAAGCTGCTGGAGCATCTGAGGCTCAACTACGGCAACCCTCCGGTCATGATCCATGAAAACGGTAGGCACAGAGACACCCGGAAGGATCAGAACTACTATATATAAGTTGTTTTTTTTTGACAAGTTATTACTATATATAAGTTGTTGACATGTTGTTCTCGGCCTGCTAAGCTAACTTCTCCGGTACACTATACTATTAGTACTACTGTTGTTATAAGTGACTGAATGATCGAGCCGTTGTGGTGCTGCTGCACGCACGTACGGCTGCACTGTTGTGCAGGACTAGCAGACGCCCCCGAAACGCCGAGCGCGATCGAGTACGACGACGAGGCCAGGTCCGAGTTCCTGCAGAACTACCTGGAGGTGCTGTACCACTCCATACGGTGCGCGCGATCCCCTGCTTGTTGATCATTTCGATGGCTCCCAAATGAATCCTGAAAAGGGTAAATTAATTAATTAATTAATTAATTGGTCGACGTGTGGATGCATTCATGCAGGAACGGGTCGGACGCGCGGGGCTACTTCGTGTGGTCGTTCCTGGACGTGTTCGAGTTCCTCTTCGCCTACCGGATGCGCTTCGGCCTGTGCGGCGTCGACATGAACGACCCCGCGCGCACGCGCTACGTGCGCAGCTCCGCGCGCTGGTACGCCGGCTTCCTCCGCGGCGGTGAGCTCCGGCCAACGGCAGCCGGCGCCGCTTACGGCGCCAGCAGGACGTACGCCGAGTGACGGACGGCCTCCGATCCTCCCTCAAGCTACGACGACGACACCACATTATTGTGTGATCGTAACACGCTGAGTGCCGGTGGGGAATAAAAATCTAGCTGATTGTGCAGAATGCAGACGCGCACGCGCTATTTGTTGTGTGGTGTAACTAGCTTATACACGTGTGACCGCGAGGTCGTTCGGACCGGTATATACATCGCGGAGACGCATGCATTCCTGATGGAACTATACATACACATATCGGTAATGCTTCTTACAGGACGTTCCACGTGTCGAACGGCGCGTCGAGCCGCTGTTGGGCCGAGTGGGCGGTGGCCCGCGTGGCCACCAGACTCCACCCCCCCCAAACCCGCCCCCTCATCGACGCCCTCGTCATTTCCGTCTGCCTGCTCCCACTCTCTCACGCTCTCTCGTGTCCCCCCGCCTCCGGCTTCGTCGTCGTCGCCGCGTCATGGTCGCGCGCCACCGTGCTGCCCCCGTGGTCCTCCTCGCGCACTCGCGCCCTCCTCCTCCTTCCCCTCTGCCACGCTGCTAGGCTCTCCTCCTCCTTTTACCTCGCTGCTAGGGTTTGCTCCCCGTCGCGTCTAGCCATGGCGGTGGGGACGGATCCGCCGGCGGCGGAGGTGGATCCACCGGATCCGGCGGCGGCGGACGCGAATCCACCAGATCCGGCGAAGGCGGACGCGGATCCAGCACCATCGCCTCCTCCCCCCTCCCCTTCCTGATCCGCCGGGTGCCGTGCCTGCTCTACGCGCCAGCCATGGCGGCGTCGCCGGACGCAGGTGCGGGTGGCCGCGGATCCACTTTCTCCTCCTCCGGCTCCTCTTCCTTTATTATGCCCTCAACACCTCCCCTACGACCCAACACGCCCTACTGTGCCTGCTCTGCGTGCCAGCCATGGCGGCTTTGCCGGACGCGGGCGCAGGTGGTCGCAGATCCACTACATCCGCCGAGGTGGTGGTGGCGGATGCCTGGTAGGTCTCCTGCACCTCCTCTATCCTCCTCCTCTCTCATCCTTTCCCTCTCCTCTACTTCTCCTTCGACGACGACGACGATGTTGCAATTAGTCATGGTGCTGCTTGACAACAGATGATGTTTCGCTGTTTCAAAAGCCTTATGTTGCGTGAAGGATTTTTTCATCATCCCTTTTTTGAGATGTTGCGGCAAGTGCTATCCTAATGTTGCATTGAGTTTCAATTTGTGTCGGCAACAGATGATGATGAATGTTTCAAAAACAGTCTGATGTTTGCTAGAACAAATTCTTTTTCTAGATTTTGCAGTAGTGGATTTTGTAATGTTGCAATGGGCTTTGATTTTTGTTGCAAACAGATGATGAGGACTTTTTTCAAAATAAGTATGATGTTTGCAGACGCCGCTGTTATGTTTCAATGAGCTTTGGGTTTTTGTGGCAACAAGTGATGCGTGGTGTTTCAAATCGGCTGATGTTGCTGGCAATAAATGATGCACGGTGTTTCAAATTGGTTGATGTTTGCTAGAACAAACTCTTTTTCTAGATGTTGCAGAAGTGAATTTTGTAATGTTGCAATGGGCTTTGATTTTTGTGGCAAACATCAGCGTTTCATATGTTGTTGTACTAATGTTTCAACAGATGGATGTCGGGTGTTTCAATTTTATGCTATTGTTTCGTCGTATGATTCCGGCGAGGTTTAGGGTGTAGTTTTGCCGTCGATGACAGGCAGTGCGTGGTGGGCGAGCTGGTGGCAGAGGCCCGCGCAGAGAGGGGGGCGGAGGAGAAGAGGCATGCATGCACGCGTGTGTGCGAGTGGTGGCGAGGCGGAGTGCCTGAGGCGTCGGGGCGGCCGATGCGGGAAGATAGGCCAGGCCTGCTAGCGATGGCGTTCTATCGTAGAACGTTCGATCGCTAGCAGCTCTCTACACATATAAGAGAGCGACCACAGTGTGGAGCACCGGGGTCGGACCTTAGTTGGAGCATTGGGGTCGGACCTTAGTTGAGTCCCCAACTGAGTAGACGAAATTGCCTAAATGTAAAGTTCTATATGTGTGCCCCACGTTAATAAGAGCATCTCTAACGACTCCTTAAAATTGACTTGGTATATCTTGAGTCATAGCAAATTGCTATTTTGTTTGGCAAGTGGAAAAAAGATGTGTCTCCAACAAGTTGGTATTCTCACTTGGTAAAATTGAAAAAATAGGCCCACCTTTGTCACAAACTGGTACTGGGCCTTCCCCAACGCGACGTTTCAGTACCTATCGAGGCCGCGACGACGCTCCTCCTTCCTGCGCCGATCTAGCTCGCATGCGTGGCCACCGCCGCCGATCGTTGCCGCGATGCTACTCCGGCCGGCCATCCTCGGCGTCGTTCAGCTACTCATCGGCGACCTCGTCGACGTCGTCACGCTACTCCAGCCAGACACCATCTCCTCCTCAACCTCGTTGTCCGGATGTTCTCTGTCAGGATCATGCCATCGCAGCGTCAGGTCTGTCAGCGTTTTGTCGGCAGTAGTCTGTCATCGGCACATTAGCATGCAAACCACCATTCAACGTTGATGCCAGGCCATCCATTCGGTCAGATCCATTCAGTCAGGTTTGACACGTTCCCAAGCAGGTTCAGAAGATTTGCCGGCCAGCAACAGAAACCAACAGTACAATGCAACGTAGCATACACAGGGGAGGGATCGATCGGTCTACGGCACCGGGGCTTCTTTTATTCACGCGCGACGGGAGAGGAATGGATCGGTCTACGGCGCGGGAAGAGTTTGGCGTGCGCGGGAGAGGGAATCGTGAGCTGGGGAGGGAGCCGTTGAGGCCGAAATCGGTGATACAAAGTCCACACCGCGCGTGGATATATACGCGCGCGGAGACTCTGTTTACCAAGTTGGGAAATATACCAAGTGGATTTATCAAGTTGTTGGAGAGGTGTTTTTGTGTTTTTGCCAAAATAATAAGAATACCAAGTGGATTTGAGGAGTTGTTGAAGATGCTCTAATAAATGAAGCCATCCCCCAACATCCCTCTTCCCATCCCTTCCTCCCTCTCGTGGCTCCTGCGCTTCATCTTCAAGTAGTCGACCTTCTCTTGGCGGAGGCCGCGTGCTCACGACGGCCGACGGCACCCTCGGCTCCTTGCAGCCGTGCACATCCTCCTCTCTATATCAACATGATGTTGTCACGTGCTAGCACAAAAATTTAGAATGAAAAATAGCCACACAATGGTATAAAAAAATTACTTATAGTTAATTCTAACTATACGCAGAGCATTAAACAAATTAGAGATGGACCCTTGTCTGTATATTTTAAATTGAGGCACTTATATCCGGACCACGTTTATAGGTTGTACATCATAAAGACATAGTAGTACTGTATAAATTGAGATTGTTGTTGTTGCTACTGTTTGTTCAGGAAAGAAGTCACGTTTTTTTGTTGTACGTGGATGGCTTCATTAATGCGTATATCCTAATAGGAAACGTAGCAGCTACCACAGCGGGATGTACTATACTACTACTATGTAGCTTAGAGCAACTCCAACGATTTTGTAAATAGACTTATCATTTTTATTTTGGAAAAAAAATCTAAAAATCTCCTATCCAACAGTTTAACAAATGAGCTTGACATTTTTGTTAACTTGGCAAAAACTCCGAGATATAAACCTATATATATATATATATATATATATATATATATATATATATATATATATATATATATATATATATATATATATATATATATATATATGTGTGTGTGTGTGCACGCCTGGGTCGCGCTTGGCATCCTTCTCCCCCACGATTTTCTTCCTCCCGCGCGCCTGTTTCCGCAGTGTCCATCCAGGTCATGAATGCAACGTCGATGTCCTCCTGTTGCCGGCTGCCATGCCGACTTGACGGGACAATGAAGATTTTGTGAGCCGGCTTTTGTCAAGTTGCTAGATTGGTCTACAGGTAGTGGCTGGCATCCTGTGCATCGATGTGATGATGTCCTCTAGGTACTGTGCTTGTCGACTCCAGATTCTGCTTGGTGAACGTGGCCAACGAATGAATTGACAGGACAAGAGATCGTCAAGACCCTCCCGCAACGGTGCAAAGAAATTGGCGCGATGAAGGCACCACATGCACGAAGAGGAAAAAAGGACGGAAAAAATGTGTGGGCCTACAGTTTTCTTTTTTGCCAAGTGAATAATGGGAAATCGTTGGAAATTGAATCTTTTTATCTTTGCCATATTCATTTAGAACTTGGCAAATTCCTAATTTTGCCAAATAAAAAATGCAAAACCGTTGGAGTTGCTCTTAGAGCATCTCCAAGAGTTATGGAAAAGCACTTGCCATCCTTGAAATTTTGGCAAAACTTCAAAAACCAATGCTCCAAGAGTTATGCATATGGGTTGGCATATTTTCCCAACTTGGCAAAATCAAGTCCATCACGCGGATATATCCGCGCGGTCTCGCGCTCCCCATCGCTGGTCCATCCCCGAAATCCCGACCCCGCCTCCACTCCCGCGCGCATCAGGAACTTTCACCGTGGAGTTTCCCGCGCCCACCCAGGCCATACCGCCCGCATCATATAAACCCTGGGCCGGGGACTCGAAGAGATCGATTCATCTGCGCCCGTCGTCCTCCTCGCGCGCGAAGTGCCCGTCGAGATCCCGTCGCCAGATCCCATCGCGGTGGCCGCCATCCTCCCGATCCTTGAGGTACGTCATCCATCCCTTCATCGGTTTGATTCCCCTAGGACCGATCCATGCCTTGAATCTCCATCCATGCCTTGTTCTGATTCCCCTAGGACCGATCCATGCCTTCAATCTCCATACATGCCGGCCTTGTTTTGATTCCCCTAGGACCGATCCATTCCCCTATATGTGTTTTAGATCCATGGGCCGGCTCATACATATATGCCTTGAATGATTCAGTTATGTTTTAGATGGTTCATAGATGTGTTTCAGTTAGTTCATACATGGATAACAGCAAGGGTTCATACATGTTTTAGATGCTTCATACATGGATAAACAGCAAGGGTTCATACATGTTTAGATGGGTTCATTTATGTCTTTTCGATTTGATGATTCAGTTAGGGTTCATATATGTGTTTCAGTAAGTTTCAGTAAGTTGTACACTGTCCCCTTTTTTGTAATAGGTATGGAGATTCAAGAAGATGACTCACACTTCTTGTCGGACATTCTTGGAGAAGCGGATGGTGCTGGTTTGGATGATATGGACATTGGACTCACTCTAGACACTCAATCTCATGAAGAATCCACTCAAGACACTCAAACTCATGAAGAACTGCAACCTATCAGTAGTAAAAAAAACCAGGATTAGCCAAGAGGAAAAAGAATTTCTTCTGGAAAGAAGATGAAGTTATTTGCTCGGGATGGTTGAATGTAAGCAAAGATCCTATTCATGGTGCCAATCAGACTCGTTCTTCTTTTTGGGGATGAATTCATGCCTATTATGTGGAACACAATGAAACTGCTGCTGTCAGGACATTCGATGTTCTTTGAATCACATATTAAAAGTTCTCTGAAAGCACTAAGGCAAAAATACGGTGACAAATAAAAGTATAGGTTCTCGAGACAAATTAAACCATGAAATTACATCTCATGTCAAATTTCATTTATATAAATCTGGGTGCCTGTTCCACAAATGCTCGATGAGGTCTTCTTTGAGTTGAAAATGTGTAGGCTTGTCCCTGATCTTCCTGTGCGCTTCGATGTATTCTTGAAGTGTGCGTGTAGGCTTGTCATGCTCGGGCTCGACATTTTCACCACCTTAATCAAAACGCTCATTTGGGTCCACAACAAATCCTTCATCTTCCACAATCATGTTGTGCATGATCACACAAGCTCTCATGATCATTGTTAATGTCTCTATGTCCCAAAAGCGAGCTGACCCACGAACAATTGCAAACCTAGCCTGAAGAACCCCAAAAGCTCTCTCCACCATCTTCCTGGCTGCTTCCTGCGCTTTAGCAAAATATTGTCTCTTCCTCCCCATAGGTTTAGTGATCGACTTGACTAATGTAGCCCATGTGGGGTATATGCCATCTGCTAAATAATAGCCCATTGCATAATCATGGCCATTGACAGAAAAATTGACTTCTGGAGCTTTTCCTTCTGCCAAGTTATCAAACAACGGAGACCTATCAAGAACATTGATATCATTATGCGAGCCGGGCATTCCAAAAAAGGCGTGCCATATCCAAAGATCGTTCGAAGCAACAGCCTCCAAGACGATAGTAGGCTTCTCCTCTTTCCCCTTGTACTGACCCTGTTTCTCGTATGGACAGTTCTTCCACGCCCAGTGCATACAGTCTATGGACCCTAGCATCCCTGGAAAGCCTTGTTGCTCACCCATTGCAAGTAAGCGTGCCATGTCCTTTTCATTGGGATGTCTGAGGTATTGTTCTCCAAATATTTCATCAATTGCAGTAACAAACCTCCGTAAACTCTCTATGGCAGTACTTTCGCCAATGCGAACGTACTCGTCTGTCGCATCAGCGGGAACACCATAAGTGAGCATACGCATTGCTGCAGTGACTTTTTGCAGGCAACTCAATCCAAGAACATTAGCCGCGCTCCTTTTCTGCACAAAATACTCATCGTGTGCTTCAACTGCATTCATGATGCGTACGAAAAGGTCTCTAGACATCCTGTACTTGAAGAAATCAAACTAAACTTTTAAAACTCAAATAATATATAATAACACACAACAAATAAACATAAGTGAAATAAGAACAACCTTCGACGGAACTGTTCAGGGGTATATGTTGGATTATCCGCCATATAATCTTGAAACAACCTCTCGTGGCCGCCTTCTCTATCACGGTGGAGAACTCTATGGCCTTGGACAGAGCCACCGTGTTTCTTTTCGTCATTAGCAAAGGAGTCCACAATCACAGCAGCCGCTAACATGTCAAAATCATCATCATCGGATTCTGAATCATCCAACATTCTACGAAAAAGGGATCTCTTCCTTGACATGATTCCTAGATCATTGGATGAGAACTTTCCTCAGTACATTGCAAGAAAGTAAAGAATACATAAATTGCCTCAACGTATAACATAGATCATTGCAAGAACATACGAATCACCCTGCCCATTTTGCAAGAACAGATGGGAACTTGTTTCACAAAAAAAAAAAAAGATGGGAACTTCACCTGGAGGTCGGAGGAGATGATCGGCCTGCTGTGATGGAGAGGGAGCGGAAGACCAGACTGCTGCGATGGAGAGGGAGCTATGGCCGGCCTGCTGCGATGGAGAGGGAGGGGATGGCTGGCCTGCTGCGATGGAGAGGAAGGGGAAGGAGGCGGCGGCGGCCAGGCGATGTGTCGCGCACGGGGCCAGGCGAAGAGTCGCGCACGGGGCCAGGCGATGGACGATCGATTCGGTTGACGGAGGTTAAGGATGTGGGCCTACTTTTTTAATTTTGCCAAGCCCATATGCCAAACTCTTGGAGAGGCTCTAAATTTCCACTTGCCATTTGCAAAACTCACTTGCCAAAACATAAGATTTGCCAAGTGAGTTTTGCATAACTCTTGGAGATGCTCTTAGCTCACCTGGTGGATGCACCAATGAGTATGGATGAAAACGGATTGGATCGGTGTGGATAGTGGTTGTCCCAGATCCTAATCCTCTTTTCTTCATCGGGTTTGGAGCGGATCAGATATTATACAGATTCGGATGTGAATAAGATTTTTTAGAATGTCGAAAATGGTACGGATTCGGACCGGTGTCGGAGCAGAAGCGGACTATTTAAGTTGGATAATACATGCTTACATATTATTTTTATGATGAGAAATGAATCATTTACCAAAGCCATAAAGCGGCAAAGCAACTAGAAATAATTAAATATTATGCAATTAATAAAATATATGTATACTCAATTTACGTATTCACTAACTACTATGATCATTCACATGACAGAATAATCCATAGGTATGTTTAAGCATGAAAATATCAAGATGGGATAGAAGTGCTAAATCATTTGTTTATTCACCAATAATTAATGAGCTTTGTTTGTAGGCTACAGTAAAATAATGGACCGGGCTAACCTATATTCTTGCCGCTTGGGCTCCTTATATATTCGGATTATCCTATTATAAGCATTGGATAATCCATGTTTAAATTATCCGATAATTTATATCCGAAGTATTTCACTAATACCATATCCTACACCACTGCATCCGCTTATAATTGTATTCACATTATCCGCATCCATACGGATATTAAAAACACTTATCCATATCCTTAAAATTCGGTTTCGGAGCAGATCGGTGCGGAAGATTATCCATACCACTTTATCCCTACCAATGAGGCAACGACAGAAACATATGCTCTAAAGAAAGGATTGATGTTAGCTAAATATATAGGAGGCAAATGTTCGATTGTCTAGTCCGACTGAATGGGGTTGTTGAAATTATGGGTAAGGCGGGCTTCACTACTAATTCAGTTGCCGCGATATACGATGAATACAACATTGTTTGGGGGGAGGATTTCAATAGATATATCCATTGAACATATAAACAAAGGAGCGAACCAGGTGGCACATGAATTAGCTAAGTGAGCTATATTTACAAAGGAAAATTGTATCTGGGACGATAACCCCCCCTAGTTTTATTATTGATGTATTATCAAACGATGTAACTATTCTCGATCAATATTTTTCTGAAATAAAAATTAGGAGCTCTGCCACTCAATTAAGATGGGAAAAGAGACATATGTACAAATGGCAGCTGAGGTGCCTAAACACCTTGGTCCGAAGATCAAGTTTTCTCGAGCTAGCACTTGATTTCTAACGGTTTTTGCGAAGGCACTTGATCTCAGCTAGCAAAGAGATAAGTCCGGTTTTCAGAGAATTGTTACACAAGACACAATGTTCTTGGTGCGGCCCAACCTCTCCTCTGAAGATTTTGTCTGCCGTTAGACTATTGTCGATCAATAAAGCGCGGGATTTTGTCAAAAAGACTGCGTAGCAGTAGTAGGAAGTAGCCCGACGTGGTCACGTGGATCGGTGCAACCCATCTGTTTCCAGGCCAAAACCGCAACACGCCACAGCCTCCGCCGACGTCGTCCATGACCGCGGCGAGGCAGCGACGGCTTTGTTCCTCTGTTGATCTTCTCCGACTAGCTAGTCTGGGTCTCCATCGGTGGAAGTACGTCAGTGAATGAGCCCATATATAGGAGTCCTCACCCTGTCACCAGTCATGAGTCCAGTCATCACCACCGCGAGGCAGGAGCGGCCCACTATAAATATGTTGCTGTGCTACTCTGCAGGGCATGCCGCCGCTCGTCAGCAGCTCAGCCGCGCTCCGACGAGTACGGGCGCACACCATGCTGCTCCGGTTGTTCGTCTTCCTGCTCGCCGCCACCATCGTCGTGCCAAGGAGTGCCTCTGCGATCACCCGGCGTGACTTCCCCGAGGGGTTCGTCTTCGGCGCAGGGTCCTCGGCTTTCCAGGTACCCGCCCCCCTTGTCCTATCTAGCGTGATATAGTAGCCGAACAAGATATAGGATCTACAGGATGGGTCATGGCCATGGGTCAGGTAGTCGTATTAAAAAAGTGTCTACTTCCTGGACTTCTGTGCTGATTGCTGAAGAGCTCAGTTATTATGAATATATTAGGTGGAAGGGGCAGCTGAAGAGGATGGGAGAACACCCAGCATTTGGGACACCTACACCCATGAAGGTCCATCGATCCAGATTATTTCTTCTGATAACTACAACTACTAACAGATATGGTCTTCAAATCGTGCTCACAGCTTGAACATTTGAAATTTGTCTGTGGTACTTATCAATTTTTTTGTCTGTGGTAGGTTTTTCGTATGACGGGGCCACTGCAGATGTTTCTGCAGATCAGTATCACCATTACAAGGTCTGTATACTATAGCGCTTGCAATTGTACAGCAGTATATTAGCATAATAACCTCAAACGGAAGCATCAAAATTATTTTCTTGTCAGGAAGATGTGAAGCTCATGCATGAGATGGGTTTAGATGCTTACAGATTCTCCATTGCTTGGCCAAGGCTAATTCCAGGTAGGTAAATTTACAGTAGTAGTATGTTTTTCATTTTTTACAAAAAAAAACTCTGAATCAGAATGTATGTATTCCTGAAAAAATGGTGACGTCGTTGTGTAGATGGAAGAGGAAAGATCAACCCTAAAGGCTTGGAATACTACAACAGTCTCATAGACGAGCTGATACTGCACGGTATGTAGATGCAAACTGTTACTTGTCCTAAGACACAAGTACTGATGTGTGACTCCCGATATTTTTTTCCCTGGCAAAAAAAAAAAAACGACTTGATGTCCTCTCGCCCCTGAACAAATTAAACTGGCTCACATTCTCTTGTCATGTCTGTAGGGATTCAGCCTCATGCCACCATCTACCATTTCGATCTCCCTCAGGTCCTTCAGGATGAATACGGTGGACTTCTCAGCCCCAGATTCATGTAAGGGCCGAGCGAGGAGCCTACTTCGACATACCATGTGCACATATTTTGAGCTGAAATGTTGCTCAAAAAGAAGAAAAAAAAAAGAGCTGAAAGTTGTTTCTCCTGTACCATTGTGTTGCAGAGAAGATTACCTCGCTTTTGCAGAAGTCTGCTTCGAGAACTTCGGGGACAGGGTGAAGCACTGGATGACCGTGAACGAGCCCAACATCGAGCCCATCGGCGCCTACGACACGGGCACCGAGCCCCCACGGCGGTGCTCCTACCCGTTTGGCGAGAACTGCACCGGCGGCAACTCGTCGACGGAGCCGTACATTGCCGCGCACCACCTCCTCCTTGCTCACGCCGCCGCAGTGTCCTTGTACAGAGACAAGTACAAGGTCTCTCTGTTTGCTCTTGAATATATCTGAAAGACAAGGAACAAGAGTGCATGGTATTTGTGCATTGAATTGATGGATCACTCTGCTCGCGGTGCAGGCAAGTCAGGGAGGTCAGATCGGGATCACTCTCCTGGGCTGGTGGCACGAGCCTGCCACCAACACGCCGCAGGACGCAGCTGCTGCAGCTAGGATGAACGACTTCCACATCGGATGGTCAGTACTCAACTGCAGTTATCTCTCTCTGTCCCCTGCTAGCATCAGGCATGCAAATTAGAGCTTTATTACAGTTTGATATAGCAGTACTGGAGCAGAATTCAGAAGCTTATATACATGATACGATACAATATGATATGAAACAGGTTCATGCATCCAGTGGTGTACGGGGACTACCCGCCGGTGATGAGGAGCAGGGTGGGCGATCGGCTGCCGGCTTTGTCCGCGGAGGAGTCGGCGAAACTGCGCGGGTCCTTCGACTTCGTCGGCTTCAACCACTACGTCATCCTACGAGTCCGGTCGGCGTCCGAGGAGGAGGATTCCGGCAACAGATGGCGGGACTACTACGTTGATGCGGCCGTTCAGAGTACTGAATCCTGAACCATATAGTATATTGAATCATTGCTGCATTACATAGCTGAACCGTTCGTGGTTCTCCCTGATGCAGATCCACTTGTGGCCACGACGGAGGTACGGTGCCGTGCAGAGCAAATTTTCAGCAGCTGATGTTGTAACAGATTAAGAAAATATGACAGCGACGCTGATGGCATGTGTGTAGATTGAGTCTCCTCCGTGGTCGCTGGGGAAGCTGCTGGAGCACCTGAGGCTCAACTACGGCAATCCTCCAGTCATGATCCATGAAAACGGTAGGCACACATAAATATATAGAGACATCAGTTAGTTGCTGTAGCTCACTTCATATGAGCTGTTTGACAAATTGTTCTCAAGATAACTACTATAGTTGTTGTTAGTGACTGCATGATCGAGCTACACTGTTGTTGCAGGACTAGGGACGACGTCGAGCGCGATCGAGTACGACGACGAGGCCAGGTCCGAGTTCCTGCAGGACTACCTGGAGGCGCTGTACCTGTCCATACGGTGCGTGCGTGTAGTGCTAGTGCATGATTCATTTCGATTAATTCTTTCTTTGGACGTGATGCATATGAATACGTATATATGCAGGAACGGGTCGGACGCGCGGGGCTACTTCGTGTGGTCGTTCCTGGACGTGTTCGAGTTCATCTTCGCCTACCAGATGCGCTTCGGCCTGTGCGGCGTCGACATGAACTCCCCCGCGCGCACGCGCTACGTTCGCAGCTCCGCGCGCTGGTACGCCGGCTTCCTCCGCGGCGGGGAGCTCCGGCCAACGCCAGCTGCCGCCGATTATGGCGCCAGCAGGACGTACGCCGCCACCGCGTGACGGACGGCCTCCGATCCCTCAAGCTACGACGACGACGACACCGCACATTATTGTGATCGTAGCACGCCGAGGGGCTGCTGGGGAATAAAAATCTAGCTGATGATTCGTGTGCAGAGAGACGCGCACGCGCTGTTGTTGTCGGATGTAACTATACACGTGTGACCGAGCCACCGAGGTCATTCGAACATCGAGTAGACGACGACATGCATTTATATATTGTATCTGAAACTATATATAGTACACATATGTAAGGGAAACTAAACCATCAATCTGCTATCAACTGCAAGTAATATAAAGACGTACTAGTAGTACAGTACAAATTGGGATTGTTGCCTTGTTGCTGCTATCAACGCCGAGCGTGATCGTGTACGAGAACGAGGCCAGGTCCGAGTTCCTCTCCATACGGTGCGTGCCGTGCATGCTTGTTGATCAATTTTTTTATCAAGTTCACTCTTGGTTCGTTCAATTTAGAGTCCCAACTACAAAACCATCTAATGTTAGTTCCCCAACTATCAAAATCTTTCACTTCACTTTTAGTATCTTGTCGCTGCCAGAGCTGTTTTGTCCAAAGTGGAGTGAGTTTAACCTTGCTACGTTGACGTTGACCACCACGCAGGATGTTGACCTCCATCTCAGTGACATGTGAGGCTCATATGTCAACCACTCATCCCCTCCCAATCCATCCTCACCACAGTGCCCCCACACCGCATCTAGCATGAGTGTCGTCGGCGTCGTCCCTATGCCAGCGCCACCCTATGCCGCCATGTGCCTGTGCTGCAGCTACCAATGCAAGACTGCGCCTTGCCAGACAAATCCCAACGCCGCCCGTGCCTGTTGTAGCTGTCGGAGCTCCACCATGTGTTGCCTCCACGCCCGTAGCCATAGGAGGAGGCGGGCCAACGAGTAGCGCCAGGCCTGCGCCATGGTAGAGCGGTTCGATGGGCGGCAGTCTGTGGCCTCCTGACCACTCGTGTCGGCGGCCACGGCCACACGCGAAGGATTGTCGAGGAGAGGCACGCTGGGTGCGGGAGGAAGGGGGCTCGGCGGGAGACAAAACGTGGCTTGATGGCCACACGTGTGCCGTGGCCGCTACGGGGCAGGGCGTGTTGGGTGCTGGAGGGAGGAACCAGGGCTCTACGGGGAATACTGGTGGCTCAGCCACGCGCAAAGCATGTGTGGCGGAGGGGACGCTAGGATTGTGGTGCTACAACGACACAGTGAGCTGGCAACATGGCGCTCATTCGGCTTGGTGGTGGCATGTGAGCACCGAGCAGATGGCAATGGCCATGGTGAGCTTGGTTAGGGTGCAGCGAGGCAGCAATCGCCATAGCCTGCTCGCGCGTTGTCGTGCTGCTCAGGCGTCACCGCCACATCTTGCTTGAGCATCGGCACCGTCGCATCTTGCGTGAGCACTAGCGCTGGAGTCTGGCAGTGGCATTGCTTGTGCGCCACTGCCACATCTTGCTTGCCGTTTTGTTGCCTCCTTCATGCAGACAAGAACATGCAAAATAAGAGGGGCTAACTTGACACTGTCAATGCCAACGTGGCATGGTCAAAGCCACTTCATGTTGGACAAAGTGAATGGTTTTGACCAGTTGTTAGGATACCCCAACATTATACGGTTATATAGCTAAGGGTGAAAATTAGACGAACACAGGAGTTGAAAGGTGAAAAGTGAACTTTACTCTTTTTTTTATCAATCCTTGTTGATCATTTCGTTGGTCCCCGATTGAAGAAAGGTTAATTAATCAATTAAATGGTCGTGATGTGGATGCACTCATGCATGCATACGTATGCAGGAACGGGCCGGGTCGGACGCGCGCGCGGGGGCTGCTTCGTGTGGTCGTTCCCTGGACGTGTTCGAGATGCGCTCGGCTGTTCGGCCTGTGCGGCGTCGACATGAACGCCGCCGCACGCACGCGCTGTGCGGAGCTCCGCGCGCTGGTACGACGGCTTCCTCCGCGGCGGCGAGCTCCGGCCGCCGACGCCAGTTTCCTCGTACGGCGCCAGCAGGACGTACGCCGCGTGACGCCGGACGCCCTCCCTCAAGCGACGACGACGACACCACAGAATTCGTGTGCACGCCGAGGCCCGGTGTGGGGAATAAAAATCTTGCCGATGAGCAGAGTACTAAGCTGCAGATTCGTGTGCACAGAGACGCGCACGCACTGTTGTTGTCTGATGTATACACGTGTGAGTGGCCGAGGTCATTCGATCTCAGGGATAGAACGACATCGTGTAGACGACGACATGCATTTAGTCATTTACTGTGTGTCTGATGGAACTATACACATGTAAACAATGTGCTATCAGCGCTGCGAGTACGGACGTAGTAGTACAGTACAAATTGGGATTGTTGGCTTGCTGCTGCTGTTTTAGTCACTTGTGAAGTCACGTTTTTTGTCGTCGATGGCTTGGCTCAATTATTTCGTATCCTAGTTGGAAACCTAGCAGCTACCACAGCGGGTAGTCAAAAGTCGCGGGGATGTATGGACGTGTTGTCGATCGTACTAGGCTCGTAGCTGAGGAGAGGGGAATTTGTACTCCGTCTTCTAGATAGATTCCTGGGTGAATAAGTGAAGTCTCGATCAGAAAAGGAGTAAAAAAAACAACAGGGAGAGGAGAGTGGACTAGAAACGCCCGAGTCACTGGATGTGCATTGTCGATCGTAGATGAGGGAGGCGGATTTGTAACTCCTAGTAGACTCCTTGGTGAATCAGTGTAGTCTCGATCAGAAAAGGGGTGAAAAACAAGAGGAGAGTGGACTCGAAACGCCAGACCGCGAGCTGCCCTGTCTGTCTCTGGAAGAGACCGGGCCGGGACGCCACCTGCATTGCACTGCACAATTCTTGTTCAGTGTTCACACGTGGACGCGGACGCTGGACGACAGCGATATGCAGGAACGCCTCCGCTGAGGTCAGGCTCGATACACACTTGCACACGTCCGTCTCATCGGCGCCGCCGATCGAGCAAAAGCAAGCGGCCAAGCGCCAAGGCAGCCGACGTGCACGCGTCGGCCACGAGCTGAGTGGGCGGACGGCGACGCACGGTGTCGTCGCCACGTGCCGAGCCACTAACGAACCCGGCCGCGTGGTGTGGGCGGGCGGGCAGGACCGCCGTCTCCGGCCGGCGCGAGGCCGCGCGACGACGTCAGCGACTACGTCCGCGCCACGCGGGCACGGCACGCGGCGGAGGCGGAATTTCCCAGCGAGTTTAAAAAAAAATAAGGGGGCCACACTCTACAGCACTACTACTACTACTATATAAAAAACACACCTCGTGAGCTATAAAAAACGCACCTCGTGAGCGCGGGGCCGGCGAACAGAGCGAGGAGACGACCAGCTGAGGCCAGCCGCCGGCGCGCTAGGCACATGATGGGGAAGGCGCTCGTCGGCTGTGCTGTTTTCCTCCTCCTGTCCGCGCTCGGCGTCGGCGTCGGCGTCGGGGCGGCCTCTGCCGCGGACATCACCCGGGCCGACTTCCCCGCGGGGTTCGTCTTCGGCGTCGGCTCCTCAGCGTACCAGGTACGTCTCGTCGGTGCTATCTCTGGTTCCATGGTGGTCCGGTGGTGGCATGGTCCCGTGATTCAGACAGTAGTTCAGTTGTCTCTCTTCTCTTGCCGTATTTTCGCTGTTTTTGTGCCGCCAGAAAACCACGATTGTTGAGTGTGGTTTCCAACTTCCCATGGCGGCGGATTAGATGTGTGCCGTCACGCACCGCCCAATCTGGGATAAGGTTGTTGCCAGTTCGGAATCCTTGGTTGGTTGTTTGCTCGGAGCGTGCCTAGGTAGCAAATCAAATCTACGCTCTGCTGAATATACATGTATATGCGTATACTAGATTTATTTGCGTTTATTTCACCACTGATGATTGTCATCACGGGATTGCTAGCTCTCAGATTTTGTTCACTATCGGCGTAAATTCAAGCGAATAATCACTATCAGCGTAGCGTGCGCGGGCCAAGGTCCACACATGGTCATCACTTCACTTTTAATAATATTCTAAGTAGTATCATTGTCGTACCTAATCTCGAAAGTATCGACTCTTGTGTCAGTTTTATTGTAATCTAAATCTAGGACACGCCGAGCGCAGTCTCGTTTGACTAACGAGGATGAGTGTGACCTTTTCATTTCTACAACTGAGTTTTGTTTCTAGAATTAATAAGTTTTAAGTTCGTTTTTTTGCAAACTGTTTTTTTTTTTGACCTAATTTCTCTTATTAGGAGATGATGAAGTCGAAACTTTCCCTTATAAAACGGAGTGGTTTATATTTTTTAACATCTGGTTTTCAACCGTAAGTAATCCATTATAGTTAATGTATTTTAATCGGAAAATGAGAAATTAGTACCTGATATATTCTAAAAGAAAATTCACGTGGTAGGAGGCAACATATATCTACTGTTTTGTAAAAGGAAAAAACACATCTTAGAGTGAGATCTTTTTTTTTTTGAACATGGAAGAAACCTTGGGAGAGTTGTAGCTAATTTTCTTCGGGAGAAAAAGGTGCTAAGCCAGTCGTGGTATGGTTTCGCTTCAAATTTCCACAATTGATTTTGTTTCTACCATTTTCCTCCCAGGCGCTGCCACCTCTTCCTTCCTTCCTTCCTTCCTTCCTTCCTGCCTTCAGTATACCTCCCACTGTGGTGCCATCCAGTCATTGTCTGGTTTGGTTTATTAGTCAAATCAAGACCAGCCGACTCTATTAGAAATACAATGTTGGAATCCTAGAGACCTTTCTCGAGTAGTTCCAATCATGTGGTGTACCTAAGCAGGCATGCACAGTTTGACACGGAACATATGATGGGTGGTGTTAATCAGAAGCTGTGGTTCACAGGCAATCGGGGTAGCTTTAAGGCCTCCTTCGCTTTCTTCGGGAATGGGCCGTTAATGTTTCAGGTCGGAATTATTCCGGTTGTTATACAATTAAAGTAACGAATTTGGCTAGGAATTATTTCTGGGGTCAATCACCAGGAAGCGAACGGGGCCTTGCTTATTGTAAAAAAAAAAAAAAAAAAAAGTCTTATCTGCCGTACAAGTTGAATATTAGGAGATGGATTTTGTCCAGTTTTTAACATATATATACCTTCACTTTCAGAGATCAAAACATAGCTGGCACAGCTGAAGTCATTTTACTCCATCTCTTAGTCTCATCAGATCTCTAAATAAACTATATGATGGTTACAAATGGCAACTTGCGCTTCTTATGCAACAAGAAGAGACCATGCTCCTTCTAGAAGTGCAGCCCCTCTAGAAGCGCAGACCCAGCAGCTTCACTCTGAACGAGACACTCAATTATTTTTATTTTTATTTTTTTTTTTTTTTTTATTTTTGCGAACCATGCTTTTGTAATTCGACTGCTCTCCGTTGGTAGAAGGTAGAGCCAACAATCAACTTGTCATCTAGCATACAGACTACCAGAGCCGTGCTCTCAGAAGATACAAGTGCGGCAGGCCTGCGCCTGCTGGTGGTTGCTGTTCGTCCACTAGGAAGTCTCTTTTTCCATCGACAATAACAGTTTTGGAGTTTATACCACGAAAAAATCAAGGATATCTTTGTCATTGGATTCACAAACCAATAACGATGTCATTTCTCTTAGCACTTTTCCCCTTGGATTCCACAAAAGATATGTCATTTTGTTACCACCTTTCCCCGTCCTGTCAGTTCAGCTACATGACATCGGTCCCTTCTTTGTCTTGTGATTGTGACTAGGTTTATTGTGCTTGACAGTTTTGTTGAACTGTCTTAATAATCCGTATACGGTATACATAGGGAAAAAGCCATCTCATTGAAAGACTTCAGCGTACGTGTACCGAAATTCTGATTCCTTCTTGAAAAATTGCACTTGGGTTACGGTTCTTATTTCTCACCGATCACTGTTTTATGTTGAATGCAGTTTGGAATAGTTCACGGTTTCTGTATATGGTATTGTTCTTGAAACATGTGGATCTATTTTCTGAGGGGAAACTTCAGAGTTTACAGTAACCTGCTAAGTTTCACTAAAACCTACTTTTTTGTTTACTAAGCTGTGCACCTGCTGACTTGTGCAGGTTGAAGGAGCAGTTGCAGAGGATGGAAGAAAACCTAGCATCTGGGACACATTCACACATGAAGGTTAGTTTGGCCGCTTAATAATACATAATTCTACATCTGTGGTGCTGCTCAGCTTCTTCATTAATTCTAATGACAGGGGCTTGTTGAAATTTCACAGGCTATTCTGTTGACAATGCGACAGGTGATGTAACTGCGGATCAGTATCATAAGTACAAGGTAACTTTCAAGCAACAGTGCTACTAAACGCACTTTCCAGATTAGAGATTAAGATAAGAAGCCTCAGTTAACAGATGAAGAAAATTTACATTTAATAACAGGAAGATGTAAAGCTTTTGCATGAGTTGGGTGTTGATGCCTACAGGATGTCGATTGCCTGGCCTCGACTTATTCCTGGTAATTAATGGCTTACATACACAGTACAGAATAAAACCACTGAACAGCAATGTGATTCAGAAAACTTTGGCGTTTGTTTCTTCCACATGTTCTCCTTTTTGGAAGTTCAGTTTGGCATACAGTGTAACTTTTCTGGCTGCGTTTGTTCCATTGTTACTTGGATATAGATGGACGAGGAGCTGTCAATCCGAGGGGACTGGAGTACTACAACAATCTGATAGATGAACTCCTTAGCTATGGTATTCAATCTTTCTTAGGGCCTTGTGCCAGTCTGATCTGTTCACTGAAGTATCCAGCTGAGCAGATTTATATGATGTGAAATTCTCTGTTTATGCAGGAATACAACCTCATGTAACGATCTATCATTTCGATTTTCCTCAGGCTCTCCAAGATGAGTACAAGGGGCTGCTTAGTCCTAGATTCATGTACTTTCCCATTGCCTCCAAATTCTCAACATTACTTTAGCCACGTCCACAGGAGATGTAATGAAATTTTCTTTTGGATTGTGGGCCTTGATGCAGAGAGGACTACACAGCGTACGCAGATGTCTGCTTCAAGAACTTCGGCGACAGAGTGAAGTACTGGAGCACTGTCAATGAGCCTAACGTTGAAACCATTGGCGGATTCGACCAAGGAATCCTACCGCCACGGCGATGCTCACCCCCCTTCGGCTTTGGTTGTGAGGAAGGCAACTCCACCACAGAGCCATACATAGCAGCGCACCACCTTCTACTCGCACATGCATCTGCAGTGTCCCTATATAGAGAGAAGTACCAGGTTTGAGCTACTGCAATACCTCAGCAGAACAACCATTTGAAGATGAAGCATTTTTATACATTTCTTTGCTTTGTTCCTCACTTATCAGGCTGAGCAAGGAGGACGAATTGGACTAACCTTGCTTGGTTGGTGGTATGAGCCTGCAACGGAGACTCCCGATGATATCGCAGCAGCTGCAAGGATGAATGATTTCCACATAGGATGGTATGATTTTGACCCACACTAAATGAATAAATCTAAAGTCTCATACAAACAAAATCTTGTGTAACTACATGTAAAACATGTGTTCATGCATAATGCAGGTTCATGCATCCAATGGTGTATGGAGACTACCCTCCAGTGATGAGGAAGAATGTTGGGTCCAGGCTGCCACCCTTCACGGATGAAGAGAGAAAAAGAGTAAAAGGATCTTTTGATTTTGTGGGATTTAACCACTACATTGCCGTCTACGTGAAAGCTGATCTTAGCCGACTAGATGAGAAAGTGAGGGATTACATGGCTGATGCAGCTGTGACATATGACAGTAAGAATCTTGGGGCCTTTACTTTTTAGCAATCATGCTCCAGAAATTGGAACAACGTATGACCCTAGACCATTTTGTGGTGCTGTTTGGTCATTTTGCAGTGCCGTTTCTCAAATCAAGGAACCAGTTCCCGTTCGGGTTGACGGCTGATTTTATGACGTCCACCCCCTGGGCTCTCAAAAAAATGCTGAAACATCTCCAAGTGAAATACAAGAACCCTGAAGTGATGATCCATGAAAACGGTAACTTTGCCACTAATGATACCCTAAAGTATATGTTGTCCCAAGAAATGAGCCATGTTTCACTGTACTAGCTCGATCTGTGTCACATTCATCCTGGTCACTTCAGGAGCTGCTGGAGTGTCTGATGGATCCGGCGTGAACACCTACGACGACGAATTCAGGTCACAGTTCCTGCAGGATTACATTGAAGCCACGCTTCAATCCATCAGGTAATACACTTATTAATAGCATTCAGCATTTCAGGTTTGCCATTGACGGCCATGCAACCTTCTCAAATTGATACGATGAGCTATCTGAAATTGGTGCCATTATTTGCTCTGACACCTTACCACACGGATTGTATGTACACACACTGATCCCTGTTGTTCACAGGAACGGATCAAATGTGCAAGGTTACTTCGTGTGGTCATTCCTGGACGTGTTCGAGTACCTGTTCGGCTACAGGATGCGCTTCGGCGTCTATGGTGTTGAATACAACTCGTTGACAAGGACAAGGTATCAGAGGCACTCGGCCAAGTGGTACTCGAGCTTCCTCCGGGGTGGCGAGCTGAGGCCAGTGGCTCTACCTGACGGAGCATATTCACAGTGATCAACACACCGCTCCAGCTCGAGGGGAGTATCTGGTGATCAGCACTCTTGATTCTTGAGGTGGAAAGAACAGAAAATGTATAAGCACGGATAGTTGGGTGGCATAGGTAGTACTTAACGATTTTCTTGGGTAAATATGGCACGAGTTGAATAAGCTGGTCTTAGCGTGTGGTTGGGTGCTTATTGGGTTTTTTAAGATGGAGAAGTCGTCAGCGGTTTATAGGGAGAGGACAAAAAAAAAGTTGTGATAATGTAACGGTACTGTTGATGCCTGAAATTGTCCAAAATGTATAACAGACTCCGTTATCATGTTTGTATTGTTGAGATGGTCAGAAAACATAATTGGATCGTCACATTTAGAGCATAGATGAAGAAAATAGCTTCATAATTGGATTGTCACATTTAGAGCCTAAATAAGAAAATAGCCTTTTGGGTGGCTGATACCGTCTGGTGGTTTTCCAACTTTCTCAACTGGAAGAAGGGATCATACCATTGTGTTCTTCTCGTACTGATCGAAAAATATACATTGATAGCTTCGTTTGGAGTCCGAATGATTTAATTGCTATATTAAACGTGGTCGGAGCCATGGATTCCGAGGGATTCCTGCCGAAAACCGATCACGTTGAGAGGACAAAGTATTTTGACTGAGGTAGCTGAACTGATGGACCCCTACACTGGCCAATGGGATGAGCAGTTAGTTCGGGAAGTGTTCTGGGAGGTTGATGCTGAATTCTGGCATTGGCGATCCACCAGGGACGAACTAATATAGCTACTTACTATGATAAGCATGGGTGCTTCAACGTGAAGAGTGCATACAAGGTGGTAAGAGAAGAGTTTGCTAGAAACCACACTCCGAACAGGCAGCAGGGGGGAAGCAGAACTGTTCCTGATGGATTGTGGAAAGGAATCTGGAAATTGACATGCCCAAACAAGATTGAACACTTCTTGTGGTGATTTTCTCACAACAGTCATCCACTCGGGGGCAACTTGTCACGCCGAGGGATGAAGATAGTGGATAGATGCCCAGTATGTGATCAACCGGGGGAGGATGGAGGCCATCTTTTTTTCAAGTGCAAATTGGCAAAACAACTATGGTGTTTGCTAGATTTGGAAGCTGATAGAGTGATCCTGGCAACCATTCATTCGGCAACTGAGGTTGTGGAGTACATTCTCAAAGCTCCTGGTCTGAGAAAATTATTGATGGTCACAGCGCTATGGTACACATGATCAGAAAGAAACATGATTAGAGAGGAAGGGAGAAGAAGAACGCCACAGATTCTGGCGCGAAGTGTGGAGCTTTATGCTAAGGAGATGAAAATGACAGTCAGTTCAACCTCTCTGAGCATTGGTCATGGCTGGCCGACTAAGTGGTCGAGACCACCTACTAATGTACTCAAACTAAACTGTGATGGATCTTATCTACCTGAAAATGATGCTGGGAGCTGGGGAGCGCTGATCAGGGACCATAACAACGATGTGGTCGTCTCTGGCCGAGGGAAGATCAATCACTTACTGGATCCAATGCAAGCTGAGCTGATTGCATGCCTGCAGGGGGTACTGATGGCGGTGAATCAAGGAATTGGCCGGTTGATTGTGGAAACTGATGCCCAGGAGGTGGTTCAAGCAATTACATCCGATACATATGACAGTCTAGAAGTTGGTTTTCTAGTTGATGACCTTAAGTTCTTGTTAGAATCAAATTTTCTTGATTTTGAGTGTGTGTTTATAAAGAGGAGTTGTAATAGGGCTGCTCATGAATTAGCGGTGTTGGGTTATTTATGTAATGAGGGGGAAGGGGTGTTCACAATCTCCTTGCCCTAAACTGTGTCTGTTATCGTTGCTGACGATTTGTCAGCCGAGTAATGAAGTTTCACGTTAAAAAAAAAAAGTTCTGCCAACCGAAAGCGGTCAAGTCGGGTTTTATAGCTAGTCCGAATCTAAGTCGTATTTTGATGCATTTTGTACAGGTTTTCTACACTACATAGATAAGACACCCGTCTTGTTACAAATATAAGGAGCACAGCTGATTGAGTGCCCAATTGACACAGTCGACCAATTACAATTTACTTTTATCTTTTTTGAGCCTAATAATCTATTCCCAACTTCCATGTTTCTATTCCCATAAGCCCTTGATTTGACCATCAAAGACAACATGGCTGACCTAAGCGTGTTCCCGACAATGTTCTCGCCTCGACGGGGTTTCTCTTGGGCGAGAGTTTCAATGTCTGCTCACTAGTTTGTCTAGAAACTAGCCGTTCTTTGTCATGCAAGCCTGTTGACTTGTAAACATCTTCATTCTTCAGCACATGTATGATATCCTCGCTGTCCTAGGCTTGTATGCGGCGGAACTCGAGAGAACCGGTCAGGCGCCGTACTCCCCAAATTGGCTAACAGGCCGGTTTATGCAGGTTCGCGTCGTCTACGACACCTAAGAACTTGTGCTAAAAGAAATATAACAAAGTTTGCATTATTGATTAAATTTTATTAAACTATGTATGATAGTGCATTTATTTGAACCAGCAGGAGCTGATGAAGCCATATTTTTCAGCGCTTCATCAGCGACTCCGGCTCACAGTAGCGCGTTGCAGTAGCAGAGCCCAACCAATGAACCAAACCCAAGGTGTCCTGCCAAAGAGGCTCTCGAGTCTTGGGTGTCGTTGGGCTCTCGACCTGCAACGTCCTTGGCTGCCATTGTTTATATGGTGAAATCTGCCAAGGAGATCGAAACACCATGCTCACAAACAGACTGCCCGTCAAATTTTTTAGATGACCTACTGATTTTGTCAATCAACTAGTGCTTTTAGAACTAAAACCCGGCTTATGCACACAAATGAGTAGAGCAGAGTTCACAACCGTCGTAACTGCGTCGAAGACGACCAGACACAGACACGCAAACATCACAAGCGTCTTACCAACCTATACGGACGTTGCGTTTTACGTGCATTTAATTACGTTCCATGCGGCTCTCGCTCTCAACCTCCCAACCAAACTCTACCGTGCTCTACCCGCCGCCATCTCTCCCTCTTTCCAGACGCGCCTATATATGTTCACGACGACGCAGCTCATGCTCTCACACACCATCACAAGCACATCAACTCAACTGTCATAGGAAGCCAAGCCTCGAGCGTGTCCTGAGACGATCGGGATGGCAGCAGCAGCAGTCGCCACTGTTCGCCGTGGCTCCGCCAGCAGCGTCTCCGTCTCCCTCGCCATCGTCCTCGCCGTTGTCGCCATCACCTGCTCGTCGCTTCCTGCCAGCAGCGCCGCCGGCGCCAAGGCGGCACCGGCGTGCTCGAGCCAGACCTTCTCCGGCGAGCAGGGCCCGTACGCGTCGTGCGCGGACCTGCCGCGCCTGGGCGCCACGCTGCACTACAACTACACGGCGGCCACCAACACGGTGGCCGTCGCGTTCCGGGCGCCGCAGGGCAAGGGCGACGACGGGTGGGTGGCGTGGGGGATCAACCCGAGCGGCCGCGCGGGGATGGTCGGCACGCAGGCCGTGGTCGCGTTCCAGCACTCCAACGGCAGCCTCGTCGCGTACCCGACCGTGCTCGACAGCTACGCGCCGTCCATGGCGCCCGCGGCGCCCGCGGACCTGGCGTTCCCGGTGTCGGGTGTGGCCGCGGAGTACGACGCGGACGGGGAGGGGATGGTGGTGTACGCGACGCTGGCGCTGCCGACCGGCGGGAAGGGGAAGGGGAGCAAGTTCACCCACGTGTGGCAGCAGGGGACTACGGTGGTGAACGACGTGCCGGCGGCGCACCCTACCACCGGGGACAACATCCTTTCCACCGCCACCATCGATTTCAGCGATTGATGTGATCCTTTCCACCGCCACCATCGATTTCAGCGATTGATGTGTTGGGAGACATACATATGCTTGCGTGTATCCGGCTATGCGTCGTCATGCCCCGTTCTCCACGATCCACGTCTACTCCTATCTGTCAACCCCACACGCTGCTACGCGCTGCCTGTATAAATAATATTTCTCCGTTTATATAATACTAAAATATATGTTTGTGTGTTACAATTATATTTATAGGGGTGAGTGTGTGTGCATTGTGAGCGTTTGAATATATGTTGTAATCATAAAGAAGTATCAAATGTTCATGAAAAAGTTCCGGGGATGCTACAACCTATATGTTTATTTGTATTTTATTCTTTTATAAAAGAAGTTGTAATCTATTTTATGATAACTGTTGTACTTAGCGTTTGAATATATGTTGTAATCATAAAGAAGTATCAAATGTTCATGAAAAAGTTCCGGGGATGCTACAACCTATATGTTTATTTGTATTTTATTCTTTTATAAAAGAAGTTGTAATCTATTTTATGATAACCATGACATCTATTGTGATGTTTTATCATAAATATGTCATAATTTTATATTTTATACTATCTAATTGTTTGATTTGTACACCATGGATGATGCTGGTTTAATCATTACGAATTTTGTTTGTAATCATAAGTACATCATCAACTTGATTTGTTATCTGATTTTGACGTCTATGAGGAAAAAATACGAGACATGCATAGGCATTGTTTCCAACGTCAGAAGTTTTTCCTTTTCGAGTATCCCCAATTGGGTAATTGACCCCAATGCCCGGACCTAGCCAGACCGACGGTCGAACCGCTAAAAGACCGACCTGAGCTTGTACCTGTCCGGTCACTTAAAATACTGTTTGAACTACTAAAAACCGATTGAATTGGATTTTATAGAACCAGTGAACCAGCGGGTTCTTTACTAGGGCGTTTTTTTAGATTATCCAAAAATACCCTCTATACACTCAGAATAACATTATCTGTTCAGGGGTATGATTGTAAAACTGTACCAATGTGCAAAGGGAGGGAAATTTTGCTTGTTTTCAGCCGGCGGCCGCGCATCCAGGCTTCATTCACTGCTCGTCTACTCCAGCTGCGGCGAGCATCACCTTCAGGCGGCGGCGGGTGGTGGCTGCAGCGCGGCGGGCTGGGCTGGGCGTCGGCGTGCCCCAAATGCGGCCATGCCCCCAAATCCCTAATCCAAGCATCCCCATTCCTCTCGCGTATGGAAGAATGGGGGAACTGCCGGAGGAAGCCGGTGCCTCCGGCGCCAAGAGGGCAAGGACGTCGCCGGCGCCGCCGGTAGCCTCCCTCGGCGACGACCTCCTGCGTGTCATCCTCCTCCGGCTCCCCGACATGGCGTCGCTCGCCAGCGCCGCGCTCGCGTGCAAGCTCTGGCACCGCGTGGCCTCCGACCCCGCCGTCTTCCGTCGCTTCGACGCCCTCCGCCGGCCCCCGCTCGTCGGGTTCCTCCTAACCGACCGCGGTGAGACGCACTTCCCCCGCCGTTCCCCCAACATGCTCTTCGTGCGGGCCGCCCGCAACCCCAATCTGGACGAGGCGGCCGCAGATGGGGATTTCTTCTTCGAGGACCTCCCCGCTGTCGATTCGGTCGCCGAGGAGGAAGGGTATGCCTGGGGCGAGTGGCGCCTCCGCGGCTGTGACGGCGGCCTCCAACTCCTCTCCCGTGGCTCCAACGGGCTCGACCTCGCCGTGTACAACCCCATCGCGCGGACCGCCGTCTTCCTCCACGTTTCCAAGGTGTTCCGC
Source organism: Themeda triandra (assembly GCA_018135685.1). Lineage (NCBI taxonomy): Eukaryota > Viridiplantae > Streptophyta > Magnoliopsida > Poales > Poaceae > Themeda > Themeda triandra. The sequence continues at coordinate 3,002,711 of JAENPR010000002.1, read as the reverse complement.
AGCGGGACGCACATGGTCCGTTATGCCATTGTTGTCGATGAGTCCGACGGCTCATTCCTGATCATTGGGATAGACGATAACGCAGCAATCTTCTCCTCCCGCACTGGCAAATGGACTAGATCGGAACCCCAAGAGCTGTATGCTGCTTATCCGTGGTGCAGCGACGGCCTGCGTGCTGGGCGCTTCGCGTACTGGCGATCCAACACCAAGAAATGCATATTCCCTATTTTCGTAGAGAAGATCCTGGTACTGGACACGACCACCATGGAATGGTCTATCATCATCGCTCCATTCTCTGAAGGGGAGTCCTACTGTGTGGCTGACATGCCGGAGCATGGCGGGCTGTGCCTCGTGTCCATCAAGGAGCAATGCTTGCAGCTCTGGTTCCGCAACAGCATAGGTGAATGGGTGCTCATGAAAAGCGTCTCTTTGCTGAATGACCGGATGAAAAAGATAAACCGTGATGAATCGATGAAAAGGCTGCGCATACTGACAGTGAGGGGCAGCTATGTCTATATGGAATTCTGGTCAATAAGGAAGCCTAATTCCTACTTTCTTGTGTTTAATCTGAGAACCAGTAAGATGACACTGGTCCGCAACAACGCAGAAGACCCTCATAGAGGTCCTGCATTTCCATTCTTCATGCGCTTGGAGCCTCTGCTTGGACCAGATGAGGGTCAGAATGTTCGTCTTAACGGCGCTTGATGCAACATAGTGGGTAATCTTCAGTCTCATCATTATCTTTGTTTTTTCTTCTGTTCTAATCTATTGGTCACGCTATTTAGTCACTGCATTAAATCTTTGTGAGTTCCACAAATGTTGGTGCAAATATGTTTACTTCTTATAGAAGGAAAACTATATCTCTTATTATCTCACCCTTATGTAAACAAACTAGGGTGTTTAGTTTCTCTAATCGTGATTTTGTACCAAAATGATTGGGCTCAAGTTGTAGCTATCTTGAATTTGAGTCATTGATAATTTTGGTAGACTTCAGTAAGAAATACTCTGTTGTTTGTCTTCAGTTCATCTTTCAAACTTATTGCAAACCTGTTGCTCCAGTCAAACACAATAAATTTTCTAGGTAAGAATTTATTACTTCTTGATTATTCAAGTGCTATATGAGAAACAATTGGCTTTTGTTGTTAGTACACAGCTTACAATGTTAGCTGCCACTTTATTCTCTGCAAATAGATGCATTTTAGATTAGATGGCTTTCAGGAGATTAATCTATATGGAAGTTTTCAGTTTTCACTGTTGGTATTTGATCATAACTATCTGTCCGGTGATTTGAACTTTATATACCATGTCTAATTATATCGATGAAGTGTCCCCTTGTTTTGTCTAAACAAAGCATTTGTGCAAAATTCACCAAGTAAGGTGAACTGCTTAGTGTATGTTGACTCCTTCACTTTAGCATATGTTTAACCATGAATGCTGATGCTTTTTTGTATTGTGCGAGTTTCAGGTGACCCTTGTTGTATTTTGTGGTGGCATAGCTTTCTGCAGGTACTTCAGCAATTCATAGTACTTTTGACCTTCACATTCTGATTCATAAACTGTAAATGATTCACTTTGCATGCTGCTCTGCATAAACTAAAGTAACCCCTTTGCATTTCAGGTTAAGTTAGCTTTGCTAAGCCATCTAGATATCCTTTGGACATGGAACTGCGGCAGCTGGTTTAATAATTAAACCATCCATTCCTTCTCATATCTTTGGAACCTTCTCCAAATTTTACATGGAAGTGCAGCTCTATTTGGATCCATAAAACTATGTTTTTCAGCTTTCATGTAATCTGGGATCCGATATCTCCATTTTTCTGAATTTTATTTAAACTTGTATGTGAACCTGGATGTGTAATTTAATTTCAGTTTCAGTTTCATGTATACTACTTGTCTGTGAGATTGCATCAACATAATTCAGCTGAAATGCTCAACATGCTATTTATGCATCAGTTGCTTAACCTGTTTGTTTTGGTGGATCATTAAAGCACAAAACTGAACATCAGGTTCAGCACCCTGAAACGAAGGTCTGTTTTTACAGTCCCATGCATTGAAGCATTATTTCTTCAAGTTTGCCTTGCCAGCCTCTGATGATCATATTGTAATCACCCATGATTTAGCTGCTGAAACATAATACAATTATGTCTTGCTGTTGGCCTCAATAGGAAGATGGTATGCCTTCAGATCTAGTGACTTTGCTGATTTTTTTCTTCTTCTTAATTTCTATCATTAACAAAATATATAGTTTGTTACATTGTGCGCTTGGTCTTCATGTTGTGAGCTTTAATTTATTGGAGAGGCATCAAATATCTGGCTGCAGGCAGTTTTTTTTTTTTTGATAACTGGCTTGCATTTGAATTTAACATCTTAGATCTTACAGAAAGTATATTACAAGTCTCCCAGTTGAAGGAGGCGAGAGCTATTTTTACAGGACACATGATGAGCAGCGGTAGAGCTAAAGGTTGTTGTTGTAGAATTAAAAGCTTGTCTTGCAAGTGTGTGTGCAGTTGTATTCAGTGTTCTTGACAGCTTGTAGACGTTGAAATGTGATAGATGCAGAGTCTTCAGTAGAGTGGCTGTTATGGCTTTGATATTCCAGTTTGGAGGGTTGGACAGAATTGTTGTAGTAGGCCACCATTGCTTGGTTATCGGTGAAGAATGTAGATGTAGCTGCTTTGTTATCAAAGCAGCTAGAGTCGGTGTTGTTGAGGTGGCCTGGTTCTTCTGTGCCTGTATCGAGATGAAATTGTGCTGTTCCGTGTTGATGCAACGTTAGCTGCCCTGGGCTTGCCTCTCTTGTGCTATTTGAGTTGTCCGGCTGGAGGGAGGCGTCGATGACATTTTTCTATAGAAATGAGTGGATTTCTATGAAATCTCTACACAATTCCTATAAACTATTGCATTCCAAACAGGCCTTAGTATAGTTCGAGGATCCAAACGACCATTCTGAACCGTTCATCAGACATAAAATTGAATCTTGGACGATAGTTGATGAACCAAAATAAATATCCCGCCTTAAAGAAAATGGAACTGATTTTCCTTACTGACATCAGTGATGACTTGGTCAATGAAAGTGACTTCTCTGCATGCTACTAATCCCATCGAAACAGAAGCTCCACGAACGCTGGAGGCAGGGAGAAGGGGCGCGACTCGCGAGCTCACCAAATGCGCCACGGGTCCTGGGAAAAGGTCCTGGTCCTGCCGTCCTGCTCCTGCATTGCGTTGCGCGGTCGGCCGGCTTGAAGAGCCAAGAGACTAGAGATCCGCGGGGGTCGGCGCGCTGGCCGGATCACTGAACACGATGGCGGCGAAGACGTATTCCTGTGGTGCTGCTCTCCTCTTCCTCCTGGCCGGCGGCTTGCTGTTGCTGGCGGCGTCGGCGGCCTCGATAACTCGGAGTGACTTCCCAGCGGGGTTTGTCTTCGGCGCGGGCTCCTCCGCCTATCAGGTATGTTCCATGTGGAAAGGCGAATGTGTGTTAATTAGTGTTAAACTGTTGATGAATCTGATTATTTGTGCGTACTGCTAATGAATCTGATTGCACCGGATATATATGAATATATATATGTGGTGAGGACACCTTAATTAGTTGATAGAGCTACTATGTGAACCAGCATTCTGAAGAAAAGTGTACCTGACGTATATCTCCGTTCTTCTACCAATTGTCTATATATGATTCTCGGCTTCCGGTCCAGGTCTCCAATTTTTACATAAAAAAAATATCTAATGGACACCCTTGGCCATTAATTTTTCCTGTACATATAAAAGATTGTTTCTGATGATAAAGAAGTACTTTCGATAAGTATGACAAATCTAAATGAGGTACTTTCACGGCTTGAGACTCGAACAGATTTGAGTTTACGCATCATAGTGAAATTTCTTCCAAAATAATTTTGATAAACAAGAATTTTGCTTTCATAAGAAATCTTGTTCTAATTCTCTTTTACCATTCAATCACTGTGCAATTGAATATGGTGTTTGGTGCATATATTTACTCTGCAATTTTATTGTTCTTTAGACGATCTCTTCTATTTTCTGCGAGAAAACTATAGTACATATGTTCAAGTTCAAAGGCTCAAAAAGTAGTATAATCAGGGAGGAAAAGTCAACTATCACCTCATACAAAATGATAAACATCCTATTTTATGATCCCCAAAATTTGGTTATTCACTGAGATGATTAGATGAGCATCTGTTGACTTGTGCAGGTTGAAGGTGCGGTTGCTGAGGATGGAAGAAATGCTAGCATCTGGGACACATTCACACATGAAGGTTATGGTCCCATTATTGCTGATTAGTAATCCTAGCGTATTTCAGGTTCATAACTTCGTAATTCTGAAGGTGCTACTTAAATACCACAGGCCATTCTGTTGACAATGCTACAGGCGACGTAACAGCAGATCAATATCACAAGTACAAGGCAAGTTTTTGAGCAAAATTTTAGTAATAAACTTTTCAGTTGAAGATCATGATTTCAAACTTACACAAATCCTTATTTTTCATGTTATAACAGGAAGATGTAAAGCTTTTGCATGAATTAGGTGTCAATGCATATAGAATGTCGATTGCCTGGCCTCGACTTATTCCCGGTAACACCATAGACAGAGTATCAACTGAACCACTAAACAAAAAGTACGTTAGTGTGTTTCAGAATTTGATTGTTGGTTCCACTCTACTGATTTTATATATAACATTTTGACTCAACTTAGGTGGTCGGGGAGCTGTAAATCCAAAGGGATTGGAGTACTACAATAATCTGATAGATGAACTTCTGAGCTATGGTATTTGATCTTTTCTTTGAATTTTTTGACAATCATATTTGGTACTTGAGTCTCGAACTGTGCAATTATGTATGATGCATCTTTTCTGTTTACTGTTAATGTAGGAATACAACCTCATGTAACGATCTATCATTTCGATTTGCCTCAGGCACTTCAAGATGAATACAATGGGCTGATTAGTCGTAAATTCATGTACATGTCATTACATACCTATAACCCCTAACCTTACTGCAACCGCATCTACAAAGAGATGAAGGGTTATTTACTACATTTGCATTTTTTGCCTTTGTGTAGAGAGGACTTCACTGCGTATGCAGATGTATGCTTTAAGAACTTCGGCAACAGGGTGAAGTATTGGACCACTGTTAATGAGCCTAACATTGAAACGATTGGTGGATACGATGAAGGAATTCTGCCACCACAGCGGTGCTCATCGCCATTCGGCTTCCCTTGCAACGGCGGCAACTCTACCACAGAGCCGTACATAGCAGCACACCACCTTCTGTTTGCACATGCCTCAGCAGTGTCCTTGTACAGAGAGAAGTACCAGGTCTGATATGTTTCCATCTCTTTTCAAATCAAACCTGACACTGCTGGATGAGTCATTCTCACAGATATGATGTTTTGCTTGTTGATCAGGTTGAGCAAGGAGGACAAATTGGACTGACTTTGCTTGCTTGGTGGTTTGAACCCGCAACACAGACTCCGGATGATGCAGCAGCAGCTGAAAGGATGAAGGAATTCCACATTGGATGGTTAGTTCCCTTCTACTGTCAAGTTTGAGACAGATAACTTACGGTGTAGCTGCATATAAAATGTCTGTTTATGGTTCAGGTTCATGCATCCTATAGTCTTTGGTAACTACCCTCCGGTGATGCAGAAGAATGTTGGGTCAAGGCTACCATCTTTCACTGATGAAGAAAGGAAACAGGTAAAGGGGTCATTCGATTTTGTTGGATTGAACCACTACATTGTCGTCCAAGTCAGAGCTGATCTTAATCGGCTGAAACAGAAATTGAGAGATTACATGGGTGATGCAGCTGTGAAATATGATAGTAAGATCTTATAGACTTTTTATAGTGCTTCAAAGTATAGTAGGTAGGAATCATGGATGAACTGAACTTTTGCAGTACGACTCTTGATGTCCGGCAACCAGTTCCCGATCAGAATGAAAATCGATTTTAAGACATCAAAACCATGGGCTCTGAAGAAATTGCTGAAGCATCTCCAAGTGAAATACAAGAACCCAGCTGTCATGATTCATGAAAATGGTAACTTGGTCACCTTTCTGTCCTGAACTTTACTTACAAGAAATGAACAACATTTCACACCAGATGCGCATCATATGAAAAATGTAGTAGTTATATTGTGCACTTCCCTTGTTCCTGTCAGGAGCTGCCGATCGGCCTGATCTGTCAGGTGGAAACAGCTACGACGACGAGTTCAGACTGCAATTCTTGCAGGATTACATTGAAGCCACGCTTCAATCCATCAGGTACCAAGCAAACTAGCAATACTATTCAGTGAACTCTGCATCTTTTAAATTTTTCATCACGACTGTGTTAGACAGCAAGTAATTTCTGAAAAATGATGGCGTCCTTGTTCTAAAATATAATCCACTCTCCTTTATGCACGCAGGGATGGATCAAACGTGCGCGGCTACTTCGTCTGGTCGTTCCTGGACATGTTCGAGTACCTGTTCGGTTACCGCTTCCGGTTCGGCCTCTACGGAGTCGACTTCAGCTCGCCGGTGAGGACGAGGTACCAGAGGCACTCAGCGCGGTGGTACTCCAGCTTCCTCCACGATGGAGAGCTCAGGCCGTTGGCTCTTCTGGACACGGCGTACTACCGGTGATCAGGTCGAGAAGAATTCGTATTTTCCTAGTGATCAAAGCGCGAATAGCCATCTGTGCCACATTTTCTACTGCATTTAGGGGACAAGATTTTTTTTTGAGGCAAATAGGGGACTAGATTACACTGCGGAGCTAAGCATGCACTGCAGTGGATGGTAAAGACGTACTAGGTAACTCAAAGTCTGACATCATCCTGATGCAGATAGAACACAAGGCATTTTCATAAGTTATTTAAAGTGCAGCACACTACTGGAACCACAGCAAGGTATAATAATCAAATACTAGATCACATATCATGCTGAATGTCTGAGAAGTCATCCGATTCAAAACGAGAAAACATCTGATGCTGCCCAAGCTGAGAGTATCGAACCTCGAAAGTGTAGCAGCAGAGGAGCTGCACTTGTGAGAATGGAGGGTCGACGGAGAGGGTGAAGGGGTTGAAAGAATCTATGGCTCCACCGACCCTCACTTCCGTCTCGTCCTTGAGGCTGTAGAAGCACACGTCGTACCACGGTTCCTCCACGACGTAGTAGTCGTAGACGCAGTTGGCCTCCACGGACGCGAACTTGTCAGCGTCCACGGACAGGCACCTGCAGTCCCCGACGAAGAGGGCTCGGCTGCCTAGGTCCTTCACACGCTCGAGCAGATTGCTCCCGGTGTCCATCTTGAAGACCTCGACGTGATGAGGCTGCCTGAAGACGATCAGCATTTCCCCTGCAGATTCTACTAGGAAACAACGGTTGTTCCCGGCTTGCCCATCAAAAAACACAGCAAATGGCTTAGCTGCCAGATCCAAGATCCTGTGGGCCTCAGGTACAAGGAAGGAACAACGGCAACGGTCCACCCTCTCGTGCAGCAGCATAGATGCCTCCTTGGAGAGCCACCTTGACTGGAGGAAGAGCAAATATGTGTTCCCCCTTGTGCGCCATGAAACTTTTGCTGTCAGGGTCAGCCCAGTAGATGGTATGAGAATCGTCACGGAGCAAGACGAGCGTCGGCGCAGAGCCGATCACATGAGCAGCGACTTTCCCCTCGGAAGGCACCGGCGCCTGGAAACTGACCATGGCGCCGGTGCAAGGGTTGAGGACGCGCGCGGCGTGCGGGGCGGTTCTCTCGGCGAGGACGACCGACCCGCCGGCGGCGCCTGCGACGACGAAGTATCTGCGGAGCAGCGGCAGGTCCTTGCGGACGAAGCGCCCGGTGCCGACGTTGACGAAGAGGCGTTCGTCGCTCTGGTGGACCTCGTCGAGCATGGCCCACTGGCGCGGCCGGAAGCGCGGGCTGTCGTTGTTCTTGGGGTCGGCGGTGGAGGACCGCCAGCCGCGGCACACGGCGCGGAAGTCCATGTAGTAGTCGAGGTCGTCGGTGTCCAGGACGCGGTCGGCGATGCGATTGATGAGGTCCCCCGGGAGCGACGACCAGCCTGCCATTGCCGTGCACAAGCTTCAGGTATTGCTTGAGGAAATGGATTGGAGGCTCGAATCTGAGAGAATGGGTTGTGGAGAGGTACAGGCAGGGATCACGGCAATATAAATGGTTGGTGTTGCGTGCATTCGAGGAGTTGGAACTCCAAACGTCGACCCCAGTGGTGGGCGGCGACGCCGGCGATTACTCCAGTTCCTGGGAAGAGCACGCCGTTCCGATCGTTTGTACTCGTATACTCCGTACTTTATACGACGGGCGATCTGTCGACTTCCGACGACCCACCCCGCTCACTTCAGTTCACCATGCTTGATTTAGCAAGGGCCCCTGGCATTCGCAGTCGAACCCATGTAATCGTGACCCAATCTCCTCATCCATGATTTCCTGGCCCCACCACAACCGCGAGCCCGAGCACTAGAGGTTGGAGTTGGTGATACACCTCAACGCAAAGTGTGCACGAGTAACATTTTCGTAAACAAAAATATGTTGTATACCATGGTTCAATTTTATCTGATTTTTATTTTGTTTGAACCCGATATATATATAGGCTATCGAGAACATGTTGTAGAACATGTTTGAGATTTGTTTCCGAGAATGTTGCTGTGCACACTCCAGTTGCTCCGAGTGCTCGAGCGTGCGGTCAACCGGTCATGGGGACGACGAGATCGGAGAACTGTTGCATGGGCTCGACTGCCCAGTGCGTTAGAGCATCTCCAATAAGTTGGCATAACCACTTGGCAAATCTAGATTTTTGACAAAACTAACAAGTTGGCAAAAGGAGTTGGCAAATTGCAAAGCTTGGCAAAATCGGCCCCAACCGGCGCATATTTGCGCGCAGGCCGAGCGCTTGGCATCGATGATTTTTCGGGACCCTCTGTTTCTCCCCCGCGCGCAAAAGCCTCCCCTCCTTTCCTTTTTTCCCGCGGGTGAAGGAAATAGATCGCGCGCTATATTCCCTGCGCCTCTTCCTTTCCTCCTTCGTGTCTGGACCGCGAGTATCGCCACCGCCGGTCCTCTCCTCCGCGCCGTGGCCAGGACCGCGCCATCGCCGCGAGTGGAGAAGGATGGACGCCGTCTCCAGGACAGGTATGTTCTTCCCTCTTCCTTTCCTTGTTTCATCGATGCATCCTTGTATCTATATCTGCTGCTGCGTAGGGGGTAGGACCGATCTGCTGCTGCTGCATAGGGAGAAGGTAGATTGACATTCATATGTGTGCTGGGTAGGACCGATCTGCTGCTGCGTAGATAGGTTTCATCGATGCATCCTTCCGGTCTGGTTGTTTTCATCTTGATTTGCCCTCTAGGTTATCATGTTTTGCCCTCTTGATGCTGCTGCCTTTCCTAATTGATGCCCATGCCATACAGATCAAATGGAAGAGGATGTTTTTTTGAGTAACATCCTTCTCAATGGAGTTTCCAACGAAGATGCTGGCATCGATGACCTCACCATTCCGATGACTCAAGAAACTGAACATGATGTGGAAGAAGTGCAGCAGGTCGATGTGGAAGAGGTGCAGGCAAGTCGCGGTACAAAAGGTGCATCCAAGAGGACCAAAAATTTTGTCTGGTAGGAGGATGAAGTGATATGCGCCGGCTGGGTGAGCGTTAGCAAGGATCCCATTCATGGTGCCAATCAAACCCGTGCATCCTTTTGGAAAAGAGTTACATCTTTTTTTGAGAAGAACAAGAAGACTGCAGCTGTGAGGACACAAAGTTCAGTTATGCACAGGTGGCTTGCAATTCAGTTATCGGTGAATAAGTATTGTGCATGCGTTGAGGCGATTGCACGAAGGAATCAAAGTGGAATGACTATTGAAAACAAGGTCTGAGATTTGTATTCATTGTTAAATTTGGTTTATTTTAAAATATGTTGAAGGACCGAAAACGACGACCGGAGGGGGGGAATGGGAGCCGTAAAATTTCTTTCGAAATATTTAGGCCACTGTCCCAACTTCATTGCCAAACAAGCAAATCAAACACCATGATGTCCACGACCCAACTAGTGGGTGGATGTTCCCTAGGAACAGAGCGGGACACCACAAACGAGCACAGAAAGCCAATGTAAAAAACGAAACTCAAATCGGAGCTCAAATAAAGAAACCGTGGACAAAACAAAATCCCAGAGAAGCTCAACCGAAAATTCTTGTTCTGCACAAGAACAAAGAGATGGTGAAAATTGAGCACTCTATTTTCACCGGCAAGAAGTGGGTCCCTGCAAAACAAACACCGAGTTGGATTTGCTCGGCACTCGAAGGTGCACGGCCTACCAACCGCAACAGCCAAGGCGCACCTGCAGAAGATACACACACACAAACAACCTCACTGCTGCTACGAACCAGAAGATGCACCGAACAAATATCCTTGATAGCTGAACCTGCAGAAAAGCTAAACCAACAGCAGGAAGAAATTCACGAAGCAATAAGCCATACTTTGGACCAATCACAAGTTAAAGCAAGCACAAGCTGAATTTAATGAATGCTTGGTGCACTCACGGGTGCTACTCTGGATGCACGAAATCAGCTGAACTCGAATACAAGAGGCAAACTTCTGACCAAAAGAGAGCTGAAGAAAAACGGCACCAAGAACAGAAGGCTACGGCACTATGTGCTGAAACAAACTGGAATTGCTTGCTAGCTCTTGTCAGCAAACTAAAATGCACGCACTGAAGAGCATCAGTTGCTGCTGTGCAAGCACTGGATTAATTACCTGTTGTATATCAGCAAGGGAAATTCAGAACACAAGCCAACCCCCTTCTAAAATCACCGTGAGTGTATTCAAGCAAAATGACTCATATATATGTATAGGCTCTAAGATCAGCTAGTCATTGATTGTAGCAACTCACGAGAACAAGTACGAATTTTTCACCAAATAAAATCAAGCATGCGTGCACAGGTACTTTTATGAACTGACGGTCTGACTTCTAGCTGGTATTCAGAGCAAAGCAAGAACGCACAACAAGCATATGAATTTACCACTCAAATTCCTTCCCTGCTCGAACTGAAGATGGCAGCCAGTGCTTACCTTCTTACCTGAGGCTGCTGAAGCTAGAGACACAGAAGTCCCGAGCCACGAACAGAAGGCAGTCGCGCTGCAGAGCAATCAGCAGGGGCGAGCGGCCATCTGGATTTCGGCCAGCAGCCACTCGGAGTGGTGCTCTCAGGGCTGGGAGCACTGCTGCTGCAGCTGTGCCTCACCTGCAAATCCACAGAGATGTGCTAGAACAAACAGAGCACAGGCAACGAGAGAGAGGGCTCGACCTGAAAGCTGAGAGGAAGAACAGGAACAGAACGGAGGGCAAGCAGCGAGCAGAATCAGAGAACACTGGTGGAGATTGACGCGGCTGCCGTGCCGACTTCCAAAGGTGCTCAACGCCAAGTCGCCCAGCGCCTGTGTGCTCTGCCCTGGACCCGAGTGCTACGAACAGAAAGCATCAGGCTTCGACACAACAGGGACGGGCACCAAAGATCAAAGGAAAAACCGATCAAAACTCTAGGACTCGCTTCCAAAATTTGTACAGATAATCACCATGGAGTGGAAGAGCATACTTTAAAAGATCTTCGCCCGATTTCAACTCAATCTCCGGGAAAATCAAATCACGGCCAAGAACTCGAAAAAGTCGCCCAAAAAGAAATCGTCGATTTCTTCATGCTCGTGTTGAATTGGTTCGAGCCACTTGGTAGACAAGCTTAACACATGTCCTTGCACAAATTCCCTCAAGAAATTCTCCCCAAATCGCAGTCAAATCCGACGAACAAAAAATCCCTAAAAATAGGCTCCGAAAATAGAAAAAAAAAAACGCCAGATTCTTGAGAGGGAGACAAGTGATGCAAGAAATTGATCCTTGGATTATTCTTCACGATATCCCGATTCAATGCCACTCCAAGAAATCAAAGCTATGGATGGCAAAAAGCTCAAGAAAAGAGCCACTCCTCTCTCTAACCCTATCCTTCTCTCACACAACACAAAATGAGAGAGACCCTCCAAGGATAGCTGCCTAATCAGCCCCTTCTCATATATATAGGCGCCCATCAAAAGACCAAAACGCCATTACATGAAGCACACAACCCAAATACCCTCTAGGGGTAAAACCGTCCAGGTTTTCTTCATCGATCCGACGGCCACCGCGCCTTCTCACCGGTAGCCTCGCTTCCACGCGATCTCCCCGATGCCGCCACGTGCCGTCCGTCCGCATCGGGACCTCCGCCCGAGTTTTGAGGCGCAAACCCGGGAAACCCGCCACCGATGGTTTTGAGGCGAAACCACCAAACCGTCCGCGAGTAGCGTAGCCCGTACGCATCCCCCGCCGTGTACACTTGCGCTCGTCGATGTCCCAGCTGTCAGCCACCACAGCTAGCCGCCCGGCTTCAAGGTCCCTCGGTCCAAGCCTCACGTTCGCCCTTCACCGCACCCGGTCCGTCAGCACGGCACGCCCTACTTGACCTTCACCGCACCGTCGACCACCGCCTCCGAGCTCGACACCTATACAATACAAGCCAAGCGACACCATTGTTTGGCACGAAACCGCGTGCCATGGTTAGTAAGACTCTCACACACACGCCACTTGTGTTGGCATGTTGACAATCGCTCATCACAAAAGCGTTACACAATGGCTATGAAAAAGCCATGTGTTCGCAATCTCCCCCTTGATGAGTGCATTGTCAACACCAACACAAAACCAGAGACAACTCATCCAAATGACCAAAAGCCAAAGAAAACCTGAAAGCGAGTCATTTGCAATGAGCAAAGCATGAGCAAAACTTGATCCCCAAAGACATGGGCAACGGCTCGACGCAACCAAGAAAAACGAAAGCTAGTCCTCAAGAAGAGGCAGAAAAAGGGCTCAACACCACTAGCAAAGCACAAAGCACAAAGCACAAAGCTCGGAGTGCAACTCCGCCTTGACAAATGCATATTCACCAATGAACTCTCTGGATTTATGGATGTTTCTCCCCTTGTTGGCACATGCACTTATCAAGATTAAAACACAAGAGACTGCAACTCCCCCTCAAATCATGTCATGATAAAAATGCAAAATGTAGAGCTTCAAGAGTATAGCAATCCGAAGTACATAGATACTCTAGCAAGTATGGCAAGTGTATAGCAACAAGCACAAGTCGAAGCCAATGCTCAAACTGATCAAATGATACGGAATATGAAACATAAGCATTTTGATCAGGTATTGAGCATTTTATAAAAGGTGTTCACCAAAAAGAATAGCATCTAGCACATATAAGCAGAAGATCAAACAAGTGCTAACATATATATACAAAAGTGAACTACCCCATATAACGGTCACACATCATATCTCAAGAAAGCACTTAACAACACTTGTAACTTCAACATTGATCAGAGTTAAACTAGCAGTTAATAAGGTTTCTGTCGGGTACCTAGATTAGGGGGTTCTAAACTAGGTGGATTAAAGATGGCGCAAACTAACTTTATTCCACTCTAAAAATCCCAAAAACCGACGAAGAAACCCCCAATCCTTTTCATACCGGGCCGGCCCACTATCGTGCCCACGAAGCCTCAGAACCTTCTAAGCTCGAGCAGTGGCCGCTCACCCGCTCGAGATAGAAGTACGGAAACCGCTCGAGCGAGCGACCGCTCGAGACGGTGGCGTAAACCGCTCGAGCCAGCGACCGCTCGAGCGGGGACGGAGAACGCTCGAGCGAGCAAACGCTCGAGTCTGCCCTCAATCATTGCCTGTCCAGAGCACGCACGTGGCTACAGGGCTCGAACAGCGCCAAAGTACTCTGACACCACCTAACCCCATGGCTACAGGGCCTGCAATAGTGGGACGTGCGCCGGTCGCCTCCGCCATTACGCTGCCCATCCCCTGGATTTGAGGATGGCAGGTGCCACTGTGGAGCCATGCCACGCACTGTACCACGTGCGACACCCCCTTTAGACGCCGTAGTCAAGCCCCCGTACCGTCAAACACGTCGTGCCGTCCCATCGCTCGGGTCGACGATCCCTCGAGCCGGCCCCCAGGCGCTCGAGGAAATGATGGCGGACGCGATTGGCGTACGGAGCGGCGGGACTCCCCCCATCCATCCTCCTCGACGGCCATCCCGCGGGGTTCCCGGGCAGCCATCATCATCCACTCCTCCATTTCGTCAGCCCTCGTCAGGCGAGGGACAAGCGAGCCATGACCAGCCATGCCGCTACAGGCTCAGACCGGACTAAAGCATGAATCCACAGGCTCGAACCGGACCAAAGGGAGCGCCTACAGTCTCGACGACTCGACATGGCGCCCGTACCTCGACGTCACGCCCACGACAGCCCTAACCGCCGTGTTACCCTGAGCCTCCCCTTGGCCTATAAAAGGGGACGCCAGGGCCTTGTATAAGGCAGGCTTTTTCAGACACTCATTCACGGCTAAGTCCCGCTTGTATTCGCCCCTGTACAAGCACTTCGGTGCAAGATAATACAAGTCTCCCCCCTCTGCTGGACGTAGGGCGCTCTTTGCCCGAACCAGGATAAACATTTGTGTTCTTCTTGCATCACCATCCGGATTAGGGAGCACGCATAGAAATTTACTCGTTGGTGTGATACCCCCTGGGGTACGAAACACCGACAGTTGGCGCGCCAGGTAGGGGTACTGCGTGTTTTCGCCCGATTCCCGCCATTTTCCGGATGGCATCACCCACTTCCTCGCTTCCGTTCGCTACGGTGATCTGGTTTGGGAGCTTAGAGTTCGTGTCGCTCGGCCCCGGCCACGACATGGCTCTGCTCTCGATCGGTGAACCAGGAGGGGGACGCTCGACACCCCCACGCGTTGGTGGAGCCGCGCGTCGACCGCGCCACCATGGCTCACCGCCACGTCGCCGACGCCACCAGCACCAGCGTCATCGCCAGCAGGCACAGGGCCTCGAGCACCCCGCTAACGTGCCCTCCCAGCCGGGAGCCACGACGCACCTAGCAGGGGGGCCGAGTGTGCGACAGGGAGTGGCGCGTGGGCAGGGAACTCTCGACGAGGACCCTGGTTTCACGTTCGCCATGCGTTCGCCGAGAGAGCCCGGTGTGGCGCCTCGAGCACGCGCGCGGCCGACGTCGCCTAACCTCTTGCCGCACGGACTCTATCGAGCCCGTCGCAGGCTCCCATTTGGGCTTACCAACGCTGCCACCACCTGCGCCCGCGAGATCCAGTCAACAATGAGGCCGCAGGAGGAGGGCCCTGGCCCCCTCTTACGCGCCGCCATGAACTTGGAAATCGTGTGGCCGGCATCAGTGGACCGCGGGTTTGATAGAGCGCCCGGCTCACAACGTCACACCACGATCGGGAACATGCACCGCTGGATTGAGGAGGAGAGTACGGGAAGGCCCTGGACTCCGTCCGGCGCTGACCCCGACTCCGATGACTCGGATTCAGGGTGCTACGACCCGGCTCGCGAATGTTTCCGCCTCGAGAACGACGTTCCGTCGGACGATGAGACCAGGGACGACGCCGCCGCCGCCGCCGCCGCGGCCAACCGCCCCGTCGGAACGCTGGTCCTCGGGACACCAGCGGCTGGAGCCTTGCAGGTAATTCCTCCTCGCGAGGAATGACCGCAAGGACACGCCAACCCACGACCTGAAGAGGACGCACGGGCCGCACAATGGGCCCAAATCCGGGAGATCGAGGCTAAGATGGATGCCGAGCGCGCGAACTTGGAGTTGCTCAAGCGAACCCTTGAGCAAAACCAACCCCCCCGCCTCGAGCTCTTGGCGCTCGAGGGAAGGCGCGGGGTGTCTTCAACTGCATCGTCAACGACGGACGGCCGGAAGCGCCGGTCGAGCCAGCCCATTTCCCTCGAGCAAGACAAAATGTCCTTGCGGCAGCCATGTTGCTGCGGGACATGCCTGCACCCTCAAATCCGCACGCGCTACGAATACGGGATAAGGTCCAGGGGCTCCTCCAAGTCGCGGCCGTTCAGCAGGCCGAGAGCTCGGCCTCAAGACAGCGAGAGGCGGCCCCAGAGCAACCGCGGCACGAGCGAGAGGGCTCGGTCCACCAAGAGGCACCCCCTCGAGATGGTAGGGCCCCCGCCCGTGACCGCATCCTCGACAACCGTGAGCCTCAAGACACGCGTCATGACATCAACGACAATTGACGGCGCAAGGCCGCGGGGGCTGAGGACCGTGGCTACAATGCCCATCGAGGAGGGCGCTACGACAGCCGACGAGGACCGGCGAGCTCCCGAGCCGCCGGCCCTCGAGTCTTCGCCGAGCTATCCGTAGCACGCCGTTGCCCAACCCGTTTCGACCTCCCACGAGTTTGGCTAAGTACAACGGGGAAACCAAGCGGAACTCGGCTCGGCCCGATTTCCGGCCGGCTGCGAGCCGGAGGAGCTCGAGAGGATAAGGCAATCATACGCCAACTCCCCGTTCCTCTCGACACCGCTCGTCGCTGGCTCGAGGAACTTCCCCAAACCGGATCTACGACCGGACCGATCCGGTCCGGATTTTCGAGGGAAACTTCAAGGGCACCTATATCCGACCCGTGCAACTCGTGGGATCTCCGCACCGCAAGCAAAATACCACGGAGTCTCTCCGGACTTTGCTCGGCGTTTCTCTAAGCTGCGCACTGAGCTGCCACACATTCCAGATCACGACGTCATCCTGGCGTTCGTCTCGGGCACCACGTGCAAAGAGCTCGTGCGGGAGCTCGGGCGCAATCGCCCAAAGACGGTGAACGAGCTCATGGACGTCATCGCCGACTACGCTGCCGGCGACGAGGCCGTGGGGGCCTTCTTTGGTGGTGCTGGGAACAAGCCCGCGCCGTCCCCGGGAGGCGGTGAAGGCTCGAGCAAGGCCCCGAAGAAGAACGGGAAGAAGAAGAAGGGTAACCAGCAAGGCAAGCGCGTGGGTGCGGAAGAAGAGGTGGCCGCAGCTGACCGCAAGAAGCCTCGACCCCCTCCAGATGGGGGCGTCTTCGACAAGATGCTGAAGCAGCCCTGCCCGTACCACAAGGAACCGGTCAAGCACAACCTCGAGGACTGTCGAATGCTTCGAGGCTACTTCAAACGGTTCGGGATCGACAAGGACGATGACAAGAAAGATAAGGGAGCTGACGATCAGGCCAAGGACAACGACAACCATGGTTTCCCACCCATTGCCGATTGTTATATGATATATGGCGGCCCTACAACTCAGATGTCGCGCCGGGAGCGGAAGAATGAGCGCCGGGAGATCTTCTCCGTGAAGCCCGCCACGCCTCAGTTTCTCGACTGGTCGGATGCTCCCATCACGTTCGACCGTGATGACCATCCAGAGCACGTCACCAACCCTGGCGCCTATCCTCTCGTCGTCGACCCGATCATCCTCAACGCTCGCTTCACCAAGGTCCTCATGGACGGAGGCAGCAGCCTCAATATCATTTACATGGAGACGCTCACGCTACTCGGCATCACGAGGGCGCAGCTCAAGCCGAGCGCCGGGGGCTTCCACGGTGTCGTCCCCGGCAAGAAGGCGCTCACGATCGGCCGCATCGACCTCCCTGTCTACTTTGGCACACGCTCGAATTTCCGTCGAGAGGTCCTCACTTTCGACGTACTGGTTTCGAGGGGACCTATCATGCCATCCTGGGCTGACCATGCTACGCGCAGTTCATGGCGATCCCCAACTATGCATACCTCAAGCTTAAGATGCCGGGGCCCAAGGGGGTCATCACCGTCGACTCCACGTACGAGCATGCGTACAGTTGTGACGTGGAATGCGTGGAGTATGGGGAGTCCTTGGCCGCATCCAAGGAACTAGCCAAGACACTCGACTGCCTAGCAGCCGAGGCCGCCGCCCCAGAGCCAAAACGACAAGCCGGCAACTTTGAGCCCGCCGAGGACACCAAGAAGATCCCGCTCGATCCGAGCTCCTCAGACGAGAGGACGCTGATCATCAGCGCCTCCCTCGACATCGCATAGGAAGCAGTGCTCGTCGACTTTCTCCGCGCAAACGCTGATATGTTTGCGTGGAGTCCCTCGGATATGCCCGGCATACCGAGGATGTCGCCGAGCACGCCTTGGAGATCCGTCCGGTTCGAGACTGTCAAGCAACGCCGCGCCGCTCGACGAGGAGAAGCGCAGATCATCCGCGAGGAGGTTGAGAAGCTCGAGAAGGCCTGATTCATCAAGGAGGTACATCACCCCCGAGTGGTTAGCAAATCCCGTATTAGTAGAGAAAAAGAATGGGAAAATGAGGATGTGTGTAGACTACACTAGCTTAAATAAAGCATGTCCCAAAGTTCCATTTCCTTTGCCTTGAATAGATCAAATTGTTGATTCCACTGCGGGTTGTGAAGTACTTTCCTTTCTCGATGCCTACTCTGGCTATCACCAAATCAAGATGAAGGAGTCCGACCAGCTCGCGACTTCTTTCATCACCCCTATGGGCATGTACTGTTATGTCACGATGCCTTTCGGCCTTCGAAACGCCGGGGCAACATATCAGCGCTGCATGCTTCATGTTTTTGGCAAACATATAGGAGAAACGGTTGAGGCGTACGTGGATGACATCGTTGTCAAGACACGTAAGGTCGAAAACCTTGTCGAGGACCTCAAGTTGACGTTCGGGTGCCTCAGGGCTAAGAACATCAAATTGAACCCCGAAAAGTGTGTCTTCGGAGTGCCTCGAGGCATGCTACTAGGCTACATCGTCTCCCAGCGCGGGATCGAGGCCAACCCCGAGAAGGTCACGGCCATCATGCGGATGGGGCCGATTCGAGACCTAAAGGGGGTGCAGAAAGTCACGGGGTGCCTAGCCGCCCTTAGCCGATTCATTGCGCGTCTAGGAGAGAAGGCTTTGCCTCTATATCGACTCCTCAAAAAATCTGAGCATTTCGCATGGACACCCGAGGCGGAGGAAGCCCTCTCGAGGCTGAAGAGCATGCTCACCTCCCCTCCCGTGCTCGTGCCACCTCGACCAGCTACACCAGACAAACCCGCCGAGCCGCTCCTCCTCTACATTGCCGCGACCACCCAGGTGGTCAGCGCAGTCATAGTGGTCGAGAGGCAGGAAGAGGGGCACGCGCTCCCTATCCAGCGGCCGGTATACTTTGTCAGTGAGGTGCTCTCAGATGCCAAAACTCGATATCCCCACATCCAAAAATTGCTATACGGAATCGTGCTCACCCGTCGAAAGCTTCAGCACTACTTTCTTAGCCATCCGGTGACGGTGGTAACATCATTCCCACTTGGAGAAATTATCCAGAACCGGGAAGTCGTGGGTCGAATCGCCAAATGGTCGGTCGAGCTCATGGGCGAAACCATCACGTACGCCCCACGAAAGGCTATCAAATCCCAAGTACTGGCTGACTTTGTCGCTGAATGGACCGACGTCCAACTTCCCCCAGTACAGATTCAAGCCGAGCTATGGACCATGTACTTCGACGGGTCGCTCATGAAAACAGGAGCGGGCGCAGGCCTACTTTTCATTTCACCTCTCGGAGAGCACATGCGCTATGTGCTACGGATCCACTTTGCCGCCTCGAACAATATGGCAGAATATGAGGCGCTCGTCACTGGGTTGCGGATCGCTATCGAGCTCGGGATTCGACGCCTTGATGCTCGAGGCGACTCACAACTCATCATCGACCAGGTGATGAAAGCCTCGAGCTGCCATGACGAAAAGATGGAAGCGTATTGCAACGAGGTACGCAAACTGGAAGCCAACTTTCACGGCCTCGAGCTCAACCACATCCCGAGACGCTTCAATGAAGCCGCAGACGAGTTAGCCAAGATCGCGTCGTCTCGAGCGCCGCTCCCCCCAAACGTCTTCTCGAAAGACCTACACGAGCCATCCGTAAAATGGGACTCGGGGGCTGGCTTCGAGCCGCCCGTCGAGCCCGCTCCCCCGACCACACCCCCTTCGACGGGGGCTAAAGTCATGGAGATCGACGGGTCCTCGAGCCCACCCACGGATTGGCGCGCGCCCTTCCTCGAATACCTTATTCGAGGAGAGTTACCAGAGGATCGGACAGAAGCAAGACGCCTAGCTCGTCGAGCCAAAACTTACGTCCTTTACGGGGATGACAGGGAGCTCTACCGCCGGAGCCCGACTGGCATACTCCAACGGTGCATCTCGATCGAGGAGGGCAGGAAATTGCTCAGAGACATGCACTCGGGGCTTGTGGCCACCACGCTGCGCCAAGAACCCTTGTCGGTAACGCTTTCCGTCGAGGCTTTTATTGGCTCATGGCTACAGCTGACGCCATCAAGCTAGTTCGAGCGTGTGAAGGATGCCAGTTCTACGCCAAGCAAACGCATCTTCCAGCACACGCGCTCCAGATGATCCCCCTCACGTGGCCATTTGCGGTCCGGGGGCTCGATCCGTCGGATCCTCAAAAGACGACGGGAGGCTACACCCACTTGCTCGTTGCCATCGACAAGTTCACCAAGTGGATCGAGGCCAAGCCTATCACCAACATCCGCTCGGAGCGGGCGGTCGAGTTCTTCACCGACATCATCCACCGTTTTGGGGTCCCCAACGTCATCATCACCGACAACGGCACTCAGTTCACAGGCAAAAAGTTCCTGGATTTCTGCGATCGGCACCACATCCGTGTGAATTGGTCGGCAGTCGCCCATCCTCGAACCAATGGCCAAGTCGAGCGTGCCAATGGTATGATTCTCCAAGGGCTAAAGCCAAGGATTTTCGACCGCCTCAACAAGCACGGCAAGAAGTGGATGGCTGAGCTCCCTTCCGTTCTATGGAGTCTACGAACAACTGAGAGTCGAGCCACAGGGTTCACCCCGTTCTTCTTGGTCTACGGGTCTGAGGCCGTCCTCCCCACTGACCTCGAGTATGGGTCCCCTCGACTCAAAGCCTACAACGAGCAGACAAACGAAGAAAGACTAGCCAATGCCATCGACCAAGCCGAGGAAGCTCGAGACACGGTGCTCCTACACTCTGCGCGCTACCAGCAGAAGCTACGACAGTACCACGAGAAGAACGTGCGCAAGAGAGACTTCGAGGTCGGCGACCTAGTGCTCCGTCGACGACAAGACAACAAGGGGCGCCACAAGCTCACTCCTCCCTGGGAAGGCCCGTTCATCGTGGTCGAGGTGCTGAAACCAGGAACCTACAAGTTAGCCGATGAGGACGGCTCGATCCTCACCAACGCATGGAACATCGAACAGCTACGTCGTTTTTTCCCCTAGGCCTCGATGCCTTGTACATTTTTTCGTTTAAATGTACCGCTAGTATGAATGAGTAAAGGATTTGCGAGCTAATTTCCTGTCTTCTCGTTCACACACAAGGAGGGCTCGACTTTGTTTCCACAAAGTCAAGCCCCCCTCGGGGGCTAGACCAGGGGGGGACCCCCCTGAAGTCCTCGAAAAAATACGCCTAGTTTTTTCAAAGACGCTCGACGCAGTCTTTTTCCTTCCCGCCTCGAAATTTTTCTTGTAAAAACTAAGTATGAGCGTCACCTCGAGCCCGTCGAGCCGGGACGACCGAGCACAGGGCTTCCCACGCTTCCGAGCTATGGCACCCTAACTCATCTCCCCTCGAAGCGGTTCGAGCACAGCGCTACCACTTAGTTAAAAAAGAAAAAAAGGCAAGGAATAAAAGACAACTTGGAGCACAGAGAAAAAACTAGAGCACGAGTCATAAACATTACGTTTAAAGGCCACTCGGGCCATTCCACGACCAGAATATTTGTTTTCTTACAGGGGCCTTGTTGCCCAGATCTCGGCTCGCAGGCCGGTTGAAAACTACTGCATGGCGGGAGGAAGGACGAACGCCTCGAAGCTCTGGCCCAATTGCTCTCCAGGCCCCTCGGCGTCGGTAAGGAGCTGCTGATGCCGCAGAGTCACGGCTCCCTCCTGCTCGCCCTCAGCATAGGTAAAGCCTCCAGCAACGGCCTCCATCCCGCTCCGGGCATCTTCCCTTGAGAGGGCGAACCCGGAGTAGAAGATGGCGAGGCTCCGGCGCGCGGCGAAGACGAGGGCGTGCCTAACTCGGTCCCGCAGGGAGAGGCCAAAGGCAAAGACGCGAGCGGCATAGCCATGCCCAGCGTCAGGCCCCTCGACGTCCACCACGGGCTCAAATCCCCAGCGCTCGCTAAGGGTGTCGATGGCGCCGCAGATCCGAGTCCTGGCACCCACCTCGACGTCCAACGCCCTCTCAGCGGCTTGGAGAGCTGTGCGCGTCGAGGAGAGATCGGCCTGGGCGAGCTGGAGAGCCGTGCGCGATGCAGCCAAATTAGCCTCAAGCGCTGAAAGAAAAAACCCAGGTCAGCGATTGAAGGAATCCAAGTCGGCAAACAACACGAGCGCCTCAAGCACGTTCGAGGACTCGGTCAAGAGCGGCTCGGGCATTTACCTGTGCAGCGGGTCGACAACCCTTGCTCACGCTCGAGCGCGCTCGTAAGCTCGGCCTGCTTCCCCTTAAGCGCACGGCTGAGGTCGGCTTTCTCCACTCGTACCCCTTCGAGAGTTCGGCCGGCGGCTTGGACGGCGAGGTTTTTCTCCGTCACCAATTGACGGAGGTTGGCCGCCTCCGTTTGAAAGTCGCCCGCCCGCTTCTTCTCCGCCTCGAGCGCGCTCGCAAGAGCCTCTTTTTTGGTAGTTTCTCGGGTGACCGCCGCTTGCAGGTCCTTTGCATACGATTCGGTGGCGGCCTTGTCTTTCTCGAGCTGCTCCGCCTGCTGGCACTTGGCCTTGTAGCTTCTTAGCGCAATGGCCGCATCTTTCTTGAGCTGCTCGAAGACTCCTTGCGGCCCGCTCGTGCTCTTCCGAGCGGTCTCGCCTCCCGCGGCTTGGGCGGCTTATCACGAGCCTCCTGGCGCCGGGCCGCCTCGCTTGCGCCGCTCGAGCGAGCTCGTCCCGAGCCCTTCGCATCTCCCTTGGCGGTGTCCGGGCGGCGTTGGCCTCTCGGAGGAGTCGGGCGGACCGGTGCAACTCCGCCTCGGCGTCCCGCCCCATGCGCACATATCGCCGGATCTCGTCCCGCTCTCGCGAAGGGGCGCGGATGTGAACCGACTTGGCGTACGAGCAACTCGCGCCGTCGAATCACGAAAAGAAAAATCGACGCAAACTACGATAAGTCTGAATAAAAAATGGCCGTTCTCGAGAGTACTCACAGAAGAGAGCCGGGGCAGGTCCTCGGAGACGAGTGACAGAGCGGCCTTCAGGGCATGCTCGAGCCACTGCCGGCGCTCCTCGGCCTCCATGTGCGCCTCGAGCTCCTTCTGATCGTTCATCACGATCGTAGGGGCCTCGTGGTCGAGGGGGTCGGGAAGCACCAGCGGCGGCCTTTCCCATAAGGGGAACTCCTCCCGCATCTCCTTGTCGATGGAGGAGTGGAGTCTCCTCACCGCCTCCAAATCGACGCTCGCCGTCACCACCCGTTCAGCCAGGGTTGTCGGGCGTTGCGGCTGGCTCCAGGAGGAGGACGCCTCTTGGGCGAGCGCCCGCGCCTCGATCCGCCTCCGCTCCTCGATGGATACGTCGGTGGGCTCGTTGCGTCCAAAGCTGACCGTCCGCATATGGCTGTCGACGATGGCGGACGCCGTCTGCTTCCTCTGGGCCTCCTCCCAGTGGTCGGCCTCGGACATAACGGTGAACTCCACCTCACCCGTCGTCGAGTCGGGCACAAGGTGGGGCACCATAACCTCCTCAACCGCGCGGCAGCGGCGGCGCCCCGATATGGCACCGGCGGAGCTCCGCTTGCTGCCCCACTGCGCACTTCTTGTTCCTCTAGCTCGCCCGCCGCTCCACTCCGCGGGGCCGACGCTCCTCGACGCTTGCGGCGGCGGTGCCGCTCCACCGGTTCCGCCCGCTCCACTTGTTCCTCCGCCTTCTCCCTCCCCGCGTGTGGGGCGGGGTGCTCCTCTAGCGCCCTCTCGAGCGATAGTCCGGGCCTCCGCCCGCTCGGGACCGGGGAAACCCGGGGCACCTCGACCGGTGCCCGGCGGGGAGTCGACTCGCATGTCCCGAGGGGGTTGGGGACCGGCTCGGGCGAGGCTCGAGCACCGGGCCCGCCTCCGCATCTCTACGTCCTCCACCGGCCGATCGGTGGCCGATGACGTCTCCTCCTCCTCTCCCGCGCTCCTCGGGCCGGCGCAGCCAATCGGCCAAGCGGTTTTGGAACCCGAGCTCGGGCTCGTCCTCGAGCGTGATCGGGTCTTTGCTCCGACCCGGCCCCCGCCGCCGGAACGGTGGCCGCCGTCTCACCACTTGCCCGCTGCGCCACCGGGCGCAGCCGGGTGACGATGACGCCTCGAGCGGGGAGATGGTCGGGGACGTGGTGGTGGAGGTCGTCTTCTCCCTTGCCGCGGTGGTCGTGGCCGGCACTCGCACGAGATGCGGCCGCCATCGGCTTGCCACGCTCGATCGCGTCCTTGGCCCGCTCTAGCCAAACCGGAGTAGAAGGAGGAAGGGTCACTCCACCTCGGAATCGACGGGTGCCGCTCGACCCTCCTATGACTTTCGGCCTCTTGGTAGGCAAAAGATGGGAGGAGGGACGGCGGGATCTAACGAGGGGCGCTTGGCTCTGGAAGAAATAGAAGAGCAAAAACCACGATGACGATGCATTCACACGCCAGACGGAAAAACCAACGAAAGGAAGGTTAGTCGAAAAACTCACCCTGTGGTCGAGGTGGTGCTGCTCGAGCCACCCGGCTTGCTCGAGACGCTCGGGGGCTTTCGAGCCTCAATTGGCCCCCTTGAGTCGCTCGAGGACTTTGGGGCCTCGAGCCCGCCGCTCGTGCCGCTCGGGGGCTTCAAAACCTTGGCGGCTTCCCCCGCTCCCGTCGACTCCTTGGCCGGGTCGGGCACGGAGTCCCTTACGGGACTTTGGATCCCGCGGGTCGAAGTCCGCTCGGCCGGCGATCGGGCGAGCCCGGCGCTCCAGGGGTTGCTCGCCGGGCTGCGTAGAAGATGATGTGCGCACATTTGCAGCCTGATGCTGCAGGGTGTGCGCGCCCGTTGAAGACGAGTGGCGACGGGACGAGGAGTCCCGCCGCGTTGGAGAAGGCGCCCGCCCGCCATGGCTAGAACGACGGGGCGACTCCTCTCGCCGCCCTGCCCGAGCCGGAGACGGCGAACGGGCGCGGTGGCTGGAGCGGAGAGACGTTCCCCCCCGCTGCCCTGCTGGGGCCGGCGACGGCGTCCGAGCGCCATGGCTAGAATGGTGCGATGACCCCTCCGGCTGTCCCGCTCGGGTCGGTGATGGCGATCGAGCGCCGCGGTCGGAGCGCTGGGACGACTCCTCCCGCCGCTGGCCCGCTCGAGCTAGCGACGAGCTCCCGCCCAGCTCGAGACGAGCCGGCGCCAGGGACACTTCCTGCACGCGAGATCGAGGAGGCGTTAGCGCACGAGCGGCGGTGGCGTCGTCGCTATCAGTTGCCTCGTCCTCCTCCTCATCCTCCTCCTCCTCGTCGTCATCAGTCGACTCTAGACTGGAACTCCAATCGGTCGGATCCGCCCTCAAGCGCACCTACCGCGCATAGCGGCGCCGAGATTTACGCTTCTCTTTCTCCTCTAACTCACGAGCCTTCCTCACCCTCTCCTCCTTTCTCGAGAGCGCTGCCGCATGTTCCCGGTCACCTTTCAGACGTCTTACCTCACGGGCGGGCGCGTCCTCCTTCACCGGGGGCCTCGAGTCCGCGTGGTCGATGATGTCCTGAGAAAGCATGCCTCGATGAGGATGGCTCGAGTAAAAAGAGCGGCGGGAAAGACCTCTAGAAAACTTACATAGCCAAGCAGGTTGTTGACCGGGTGCATGGGGAAGAGTCCGACTTGATTCGCCCCAAAGTTCCTCCCCGCCGTCGATCGCCTCGCACACTCGAGCCACGATCATGGCGGACGAGAGGGCACGTCGGACATCCGGCCGGCCTCGAGCGCCTCCGGGTCGGTGTCCTCCGTCATCCGGTCCAACCGCGGTGGGCGCTCGGCGCGGGATCACCCGGCGGGAGTGGAACTCGGCGACGACGTGGGCAAGGTTAAAAACAAGATTGCCGGCCCTCCGCGGCCGAGACTCGCGATGGCCTCGAGCGGGTCGAGGCGGGCCGACACTTCTTCGGCCGACCGTAGATCCGGTTTTCACCGGCGCGGTCGGCACGGCGCGGTGTACTCCGGAAGAGGTTCCCCCTCGTTTCGGAGGTAGAACCACTCTGCGTCCCCACCCGGCGTTGTTCGACGCCCGGGTACCCGCCGGCCAACACTCTCTCCTCTTGAGCCGATCGAGCAAGAGCCCGCTCGGACGTAGCGGCGGGCCTTCGGCTTCCCCTTCTCCTTCTCCTTCTCCTCTTCCACCTCCACGTCGCCGTCGTCGCCGTCGTTGCCGTCGCGCCGCCGCACCGCCTTGGTGAACGGCGTCGCCTTGAAGACGTGGGTGAACAGTCCCACTGCGGCGCCATGCCCGGATACCCCTCACACACGGCGGCGAAACTGGCCGCGTGTGAGATGGAGTTTGGATTAAAATGCTGGAGCTCAACCCCAAAGTGGTGGGGGAGCGCCCGCATGAAGCGGCTAGGCCGCGCCCCGAGCCCCCGCCGATGAAATTTGACGAAGCTCAGGACGTAGCCCGGCGGAACCGCGGGCTCGAGGTGGTCGTCGTCCGGCACCTGCCACTCCGGCGGCGCCTCCACCGGGTTGGGGGCAAGCAGCCCGCCATTGACAAGGTTCGTCAACATGGCCTCAGTCACCGTGGACCGGGGCCATGGGAGCGTGTCATGCATCACCACCGGCGTGGGAGGCTTAGCGGGCTCCTTGCCGGCGGCACCCTTGCCGCCGGTCTTGCTGCCCCCAGCGCCCTGGCTCGCTTTCTTGCTTGGCCGCACCATGGCGTCGGTGGGAGAACGACGGCGGAACGGTGAAGGAGGTAGGGCGGCAGCCAAACAAGAAGGGCAGCGACGCAAAGAACAGCGGCGCAAAGCACGGACGTAGCCGTAAGCAAGTGCGGCGGCGGCGGTCGCAAGCAAGAACGGCGGCGGCGGCGGTTGCAGATGGAATCGGAGGCGATTGGATCTAGGAGCGGAACGCAATCGGTGGCGGCGGGAGCGGCAAGAAAGGCAAGAATGCGGGGAAGAAGAACCGGGAACCTACTCCTCCATATTTATAGAGCCCCAGCCGATCCGCGTGAATCGCATCCGACGGCCCAGACCGCGCCATCCAACGGACGCGCGCCCCCGGCGGATTCGACGAGAAACGGTAACCGCATTTATTACCTCTGACAACCGCCACCTATATCCACTCACAGGACGCACACGTCGCGAGACGGAGCGGAACCATCGCCGAGCCACGATCATCATGACGCGCCGTTTTCCGCCTAAAAAGGCGCGCCGCCAGTAACGGACGGATTCCTCTCAACTGGCACAACGACGGGACGTCTCGAACAGACGGTTCCTTACACGGTAAGATAGCCAGGGACTCTGGTCCCACCTGTAAGACTCGAGGAGCGGAGGGCGGACCCACGAACGGGTTCGAACGGCCGCCCTCGAGCACCGGAGTCGAGGTGCCCCCGGGAAGGATCCCCGAAAGGGTCCGCTCGAGAACGAACTCGAAACCCCGAGGCACGTCCCAAGGCGGGCGCTAAGCTTTCAAGAGATCCCGTCGACGGAAGGCACTCGAGCCGCCGGTCCCCTCGAACGGAGCCGGTTCTCTAAAGGCAATGAGCCCAGCTTTAATGAGAGCGCCTCTGGGCCTCGACGTCGCCTCCCCTCGAAAGGAGACGGGCTCTCACTTGGACTCCCCGCTACCAGCTCACCGAGAGACTTGACGCTCGCTCGACCGCGAGTAGCGTCAGCCCTCTCACCACTTGGATCTGATCCAAGAGATCCAGCGACAAACTGGGTCACGACTCTAGCCTAGCCATTCGGGGCTCGGGGGCTCGAGTCACACCGATAACCTCCCTCGACATGGGAGGAGTAGGAGATGCACGGGGGCTCGAAAAATCATTAAACCCCCTGCCTCGAGCCACTACGACTCCGAGCTTAATAACGTCCTTACCCAAAGCGACTCATTTCAAAGCCCCCGGAGGAATGCCTCATTCCTCCTGGGGCCTCGAAACTACCCCGCGGGACGCCGCGCGCCCCCCACGGAAAAACGAGAAATTTGCCCCTCGAAACGAAACCACACAACCCCAAGTCTAGGTACTTCAACTCCACTTCATGATCCCTCACTTGAAGTTTCACAATCAAGCAAGGGCTCGGGGGCTACTGTCGGGTACCTAGATTAGGGGGTCCTAAACTAGGTGGATTAAAGATGGCGCAAACTAACTTTATTCCACTCTAAAAATCCCAAAAACCGACTGAAGAAACCCCCAATCCTTTTCATACTGGGCCGGCCCACTATCAGGCCCACGAAGCCTCAGAACCTTCTAAGCTCGAGCAGTGGCCGCTCACCCGCTCGATATAGAAGTACGGAAACCGCTCGAGCGAGCGACCGCTCGAGACGGTGGCGTAAACCGCTCGAGCCAGCGACCGCTCGAGCGGGGACGGAGAACGCTCGAGCGAGCAAACGCTCGAGTCTGCCCTCAATCATTGCCTGTCCAGAGCACGCACGTGGCTACAGGGCTCGAACAGCGCCAAAGTACTCTGACACCGCCTAACCCCATGGCTACAGGGCCTGCAATAGTGGGACGTGCGCCGGTCGCCTCCGCCATTACGCTGCCCATCCCCTGGATTTGAGGATGGCAGGTGCCACTGTGGAGCCATGCCACGCACTGTACCACGTGCGACACCCCCTTTAGACGCCGTAGTCAAGCCCCCGTACCGTCAAACACGTCGTGCCGTCCCATCGCTCGGGTCGACGATCCCTCGAGCCGGCCCCCAGGCACTCAAGGAAATGATGGCGGACGCGATTGGTGTACGGAGCGAGCAGTGACCAGTCCATCCCTCCTCGACGGCCATCCTGCGGGGTTCCCGGGCAGGCCATCATCGCCCACTCCTCCATTTCGTCAGCCCTCGTCAGGCGAGGACAAGCAGGCCATGACCAGCCATGCCGCTACAGGCTCGGACCGGACTAAAGCATGAATCCACAGGCTCGAACCGGACCAAAGGGAGCGCCTACAGTCTCGACGACTCGACATGGCGCCCGTACCTCGACGTCACGCCCACGACAGCCCTAACCGCCGTGTAACCCTGAGCCTCCCCTTGGCCTATAAAAGGGGACGCCAGGGCCTTGTATAAGGCAGGCTTTTTCAGACACTCATTCACGGCTAAGTCCCGCTTGTATTCGCCCCTGTACAAGCACTTTGGTGCAAGATAATACAAGTCTCCCCCCGCTGCTGGACGTAGGGCGCTCTTTGCCCGAACCAGGATAAACATTTGTGTTCTTCTTGCATCACCATCCGGATTAGGGAGCACGCATAGAAATTTACTCGTTGGTGTGATACCCCCTGGGGTACGAAACACCGACAGTTTCTTTTAGACATGTGTATGTGAGAGGATCAAAACTGTCCGCCAAAAGGTTGTGTTATTTTTATCATGTTTTTCAACCACGCCGAGTTCATCCCTTAGTGCAAGTGGGAAGCTGTCTCGTCATGAGTGGTTGTGGACTAGCACTACAATGCCCAAGTTCATCTCACTCGAAAGAATGAGAAGCAATCTTGTGACATTGCCGTGGGACAGAAAAGATCCAACTCAAAACTTTTCATCATTTCTTAGCTTAGACATCAAGTTTTAGCACAAAATTATCAAGAGATCCGAGCTAAGTGAATGACTCAAGAAACATGAGACATAGCAACTCAAGCATACATATGAAAGCAACAAGGTTCTCAACAAAACCTACACATGCTAGTTGCCATCTCAAGGGTGAACATTTTTTGGGTTGCATCAAGAATTAAGCAAGTTCACATTCAAAAAAACAGGCTTAGCTCATAACATGTAACAAGTGATCAAAAGGAGCCCAAGTTGCAAGCACCATTATGTATAAACAAGGCATACTAACAAGAGCATAGATGTAATCAAAACTGCTATAGTCATGAAGCTCAACAAAGATAGTATGATACATGATGAAATGCAATGCAAAAGGAGAAAGGATTCGACTCAACATCAAGAAGCACTTAGGAGGGTTCAAATAAACATGAAGGCACAAAAGAACCAACTCCCTCGAAAAAGCCAAACTCCCTCAACCAAAGACACCTAGCAAAAGAAAACTAGGAAACAAAAGGCACAAAACCACAAGAAAAAGCTCCAACTCCAAAAGAAGGAAAACCCAAAGGAGCCAAATACAACCAAAAGACATGTCCAACCCAAAAGCAACAAAATCTCAACACATGCTACAAAGCACAATGATGATATCAATTTGAAAGTAAAAACATGTAACATGATATTAATTAAAAAGACTAAAAGCTTGGGCTAGCAAAACATATCAATGGATACATGTAACTATACAAAAGCCAACAACTAAAAAAGATACCTAATGAACATCATACCAACTACACAATTTAAGCACATGGTAAAGAATGGCAAAATGTTCATGAGGATCACACACTAACATGAAAAGTGGCTAATCCACCAAGATATAGACAAAGCTAGCATGGCATATGATACACAAGATAAAACATGATAGACTAGAAATAAAACCATGACACAGGTATAATACATGCTAGGAAAATACAAGTGAGCAAATGAACAACTACCTCACACCACAAGTAGGAAAGCATGAATATATAAGGTATGAGTGTATATGATAGCTCACAAAATGTATGTAGGTGTCGCAATAAAGCACATGCCTCTTGGAGGCCATCAAAGTGGGTGTAGAGAACTGTCAACTATTGATCACATCGTACAAATGATCAAGTTTCACCAAGCGCATGTTCTCCACCCCACGTCCTCGTACCTACACACAAGAGGACAAAGAAACCCGAGTCTTGGATCCCGAAGGGTTAGCAAGCATATACTTAGGTACCCAAGACTTGGTCACATGTCTAAAAGAAGTAGTCAACTTATCATGTGGGTTAGCATGACGCAAAAGTTGGTTCTTACGCATTTTTGAAACATCTTTGGAAGCCTTCCTCAAAAGGACAACTCGAGAAGAAGAACGAGCGGTACCAAGAGAAAAGAGGCAAACATCTCCCAAAGTCTTATGAGAAGAACCAATAGAAGCATCAAGGGAAGCCTGTTGTGGACTAACACAAGAAGCACTAGAAGCATGTCCATAATCATGACCTAACCCACTAGAGGAGTCATAAAATCCATCTGCCGAAAGAGGATTCTTACTAGGCTCACAAGTGTTCATACCATGAGAAGGGCAATGAACTATCAAAGGCCTAGAAGAACAAGCTCGTCGCATGCGTTTGGCACGCCGATAGCAAAAGCTCTCTTGATGCCCATCTTTCCCACAAAAAGAGCAATGGTACAAAGGCCTATCGGAAGGCACGCCATTCTCCATCAAGTGAGAAGTTGCTTGGGACTTAGGGCAAGAAGCATCAACATTCAACTTGGTGCCAACACTAAGAGCACACGTGCCATGAGAGAGGCCACGTGGCTTCCTGAAAGCCTTAGGGCAAGAAGCATCAACATTCAACTTCGTGTTTGACACGGCGAAAGCAGAAATCGAATGAATGCCCATCTTTCTTGCAAAAGGTGCATTTGAAGATTGGTTTGGGAACATGAGTTCCAAAAAATTTGAGAAGCACCATTGCCATTAGAAATCCCATGGACATCACCCGAAGAAGCAACAAGCTTAGGACTAGCTATGAAAGAGCTATCCGAAGCCTTACCACAAGTGCCATCATCTAAAGACTCATGTGCAACACAAGAACTCAACTCCGATTGAGAAGAAGCAATTTTAGAAACAACAACGGAGTTGGAAGAATCGCGAGAATCTAAAGACTTAGCACAAAGACTCTTGCATCTTTTAGTCAAAACCTCATTTTCAAACTTGAGGCGATCACAAGTACCACAAGGAGCATTTTTCAAGTTTTCCATCTCCTTCTCAATGCACTCGGCATATGTGGTACGCAAGAGATCAATCTCTTTCTCAAGGTTAGCACTCATCTCATTGTGCTCAACCAACTTGGCACTCATATCATCGCGCATTTGTTTCAAAGCCAAAACTTCATTTTCACATGTGATGTAAGTCAATTTTAGTTCATTAGTTTCAGCAAGCAAAGACTCGCAAGAAACACATAGCAAAGAAGCATTTGACTTAGGCAAAGCATTTTCTTCTCTAGCCTTATCAAGATCCTCATACAAGTCAAGACATGGCATAGAGGCATTGATTTTCAACTTCTTATTTTTAGATTTTAAACATGCAAGAGAAGAGCTCAAATCATCATTCATTCTAGGCATGTTATCACAAGGAGTGCATGGAATTAAAGCACAAGACTTCCAATGAGAAAGACCACATTTTAACCTAGCAATTGAGCATTTCAACTTCTCAATCTTTCTACGCAAAGTAACACAAAGCTCATCATTTTTAGCACAATGCTCAAGACATGTATCAAAACAGTGGGATAAGCACAAAACGCTACTGACAAGTGTACCTTTCTTGGCCTTGCCAAGTTCGCGCACAAGATCCTCCACCGAAAGCTCATCATCATCTAGAAGGTCCAACATAGCATTCACCTCGCGTTCCTTTTCAAGCGCTGCACTGCGCTTTCTCTGCATGATGTCATCCTCCATTGCAAGTCCATCATTCAAACCTGAGGACAAAGACTCACAAGAAGAAGAGCTTGGTGCCATCTCTCAAAGCACCGTTAGTGTTAGTACGAACAGGCGCGAAAATCGACAATAAAAGCCGAAAGCAAATTCGCCCTCAAAACAATGTCGCCTCCGTGGATCACGGACCGATTAAGGTGGAGTGATCCTTAACCGGCTCCGATACCAATTGAAGGACCGAAAACGGCGACCAGAGGAGGGGTGAATGGGAGCCGTAAAATTTCTTTCGAAATATTTAGGCCACTGTCCCAACTTCACCGCCAAACAAGCAAATCAAACACCATGATGTCCATGACCCAACTAGTGGGTGGATGTTCCCTAGGAACACGGACACCACAAACGAGCACGAAAAGCCAATGTAAAAAACGAAACTCAAATCGGAGCTCAAATAAAGAAACCGTGACGAAACAAAATCCCGTAGAAGCTCAACCGAAAATTCTTGTTCTGCACAAGAACAAAGAGATGGTGAAAATTGAGCACTCTATTTTCACCGAAGCAACAAGGGTCCCTGCAAAACAAACACCGAGTTGGATTTGCTCCTTGTCGACGGCCTACCAACCGCAACAGCCAAGGCGCACCTGCAGAAGATACACACACATAAACAACCTCACTGCTGCTACGAACCAGAAGATGCACCGAACAAATATCCTTGATAGCTGAACCTGCAGAAAAGCTAAACCAACAGCAGGAAGAAATTCACGAAGCAATAAGCCATACTTTGGACCAATCACAAGTTAAAGCAAGCACAAGCTGAATTTAATGAATGCTTGGTGCACTCACGGGTGCTACTCTGGATGCACGAAATCAGCTGAACTCGAATACAAGAGGCAAACTTCTGACCAATAGAGAGCTGAAGAAAAACGGCACCAAGAACAGAAGGCTACGGCACTATGTGCTGAAACAAACTGGAATTGCTTGCTAGCTCTTGTCAGCAAACTAAAATGCACGCACTGAAGAGCATCAGTTGCTGCTGTGCAAGCACTGGATTAATTACCTGTTGTATATCAGCAAGGGAAATTCAGAACACAAGCCAACCCCCTTCTAAAATCACCGTGAGTGTATTCAAGCAAAATGACTCATATATATGTATATACCAAGGCTCTAAGATCAGCTAGTCATTGATTGTAGCAACTCACGAGAACAAGTACGAATTTTTCACCAAATAAAATCAAGCATGCGTGTACAGGTACTTTTATGAACTGACGGTCTGACTTCTAACTGGTATTCAGAGCAAAGCAAGAACGCACAACAAGCACATGAATTTACCACTCAAATTCCTTCCCTGCTCGAACTGAAAATGGCAGCCAGTGCTTACCTTCTTACCTGAGGCTGCTGAAGCTGGAGACACAGAAGTCCTGAGCCACGAACAGAAGGCAGTCGCGCTGCAGAGCAATCAGCAGGGGCGAGCGGCCATCTGGATTTCGGCCAGCAGCCACTCGGAGTGGTGCTCTCAGGGCTGGGAGCACTGCAGCAGCAGCTGTGCCTCACCTGCAAATCCACAGAGATGTGCTAGAACAAACAGAGCACAGGCAACGAGAGAGAGGGCTCGACCTGAAAGCTGAGAGGAAGAACAGGAACAGAACGGAGGGCAAGCAGCGAGCAGAATCAGAGAACACTGGTGGATATTGACGCGGCTGCCGTGCCGACTTCCAAAGGTGCTCAACGCCAAGTCGCCCAGCGCCTATGTGCTCTGCCCTGGACCCGAGTGCTACGAACAGAAAGCATCAGGCTTCGACACAACAGGGACGAGCACCAAAGATCAAAGGAAAAACCGATCAAAACTCTAGGACTCGCTTCCAAAATTTGTACAGATAACCACCATGGAGTGGAAGAGCATACTTTAAAAGATCTTCGCCCGATTTCAACTCAATCTCCGGGAAAATCAAATCACGGCCAAGAACTCGAAAAAGTCGCCCAAAAAGAAATCGTCGATTTCTTCGTGCTCGTGTTGAATTGGTTCGAGCCACTTGGTAGACAAGCTTAACACATGTCCTTGCACAAATTCCCTCAAGAAATTCTCCCCAAATCGCAGCCAAATCCGACGAACAAAAAATCCCTAAAAATAGGCTCGAAAATAGAGAAAAAAAAAAAACGCCAGATTCTTGAGAGGGAGACAAGTGATGCAAGAAATTGATCCTTTGATTCTTCACGATATGTCTGGTTACATGCCACCTTCCAAGAAATCAAAGCTATGGATGGCAAAAAGCTTAAGAAAAGAGCCACTCCTCTCTCTAACCCTAGTCTTTTCTCACACAACACAAAATGAGAGAGACCCTCCAATGATAGCTGCCCAATCAGCCCCTTCTCATATATATAGGCGCCCGTCAAAAGACCAAAACGCCCTTACATGAAGCACACTGTCGGCCCCTAATTTTTAGGGTCCACTATGCATTATATATCACTCCCAAGATCAGTAGGTGATACGCACAACTGAGACAAGATTGATATAAAAAACCATACTTTTATTAATCTAGGGGAAAACACGTTACAAGGTTCATGTGTTTACATAGCTTGGGCCATTGGCCTTTTAATAAACATCAGAGTTTCTACTATAGCGGTCCAATGATGTTGTGGTTCCATTCCTACAGGCAACTTGGAGTGCGGACACAACCCTAGCCTTATGCATAACTCTACATCCTTGTCGTGGTAGTCTTCGAGTAGCTCCTTCATGTGGTCGTACAGCTCCGTCTTCATGTAGAATCCAGTTGTCCTATCCTTTTGTATTCCTCGGTAGCTCCATCCTCATGTGCTCTTTTATAGCTTCATTCCTAAAAACATAAAATAGAGGGGGTTGAGTACATAGAGTACTCAGCAAGCCCTAACTTTGGGTGAAAGGAGGTGGATGGGACGGCTATATGTGGAGGTGGTTAGTGGTATAGGCGGAGGTAAAGGTATCATGGTAAAGTAATTATAAAGATAGGTTGGGCCCTGGTAGGGTATTACCATCCTCACCAGTTCCCGGATTAGTTATAGATTACCAAATTATAAACACGTCTTACCAGATCATCAAGTGGTGGAAGTCTAATCATTTGGACCTCATCCCAGCGGTTGTCCATTCCAAGGGCGTGGCTATTCGAATAGATTCAATAAAACTCTGCAGAGGTGTACAAATTTCCCCACATGATAGGCGTAGTCGACACCATCGTCACGGCTTAGACAGGCCTAACGAGACCTCATACCCGAGAGGGCGCTACCTTAGATTTCCATATAATTCCACCACGGACTACTCAGAGATTGGAACCCACAAGCATCGGGATGATCACACAAAGATCCTAAAATACAAAGTGGTTGGATGATCACATAGCATCCGAGATTAAATAAAAAGGGTGCTCGCACACGACAACAATAAGTTTTACATGGAAGACCACATAGCAACCATGCCGATCGAGACCACGGTAGATCACACAACAGCCGTGTCCTCTCCTGTTAGTCCGTTGCCACTCCGGCCTCCTAGCGGAAGTTATACTTCTAACGGGGTGTGAGATAAAGTCTACCCATATAGACATGTGGCTGTACGAAATTCTGGCTAGGCGAGATGGCAAATGAATCGGTCCTTATGTGACCGAGGCGAGTATCTCCCAACAGGATCCCACACAGGCTATCTTGCCAAAGTAACCCATATCACATGAATTACGCCCACTCGCCTCCTGTCGAGGTTTAGTCCAATTTTACCAACTTAAGTTTCATAGTTATTATCCTCAAGTTCACAATACTCATATCACATCAAGGTAACCAATCACATATATCATAAATAATTCTCATAATTTATCATAAATCTGTGTTAATATATAAATGAGGATTTTGAGTAGTATATATGTTAAGATTGTTAGTTAGTAGGACAGAGTATGGTGTGTTTATGGTGAAGGCTAGCAAAATATAAAGGGGGTAGACAGAGAGTAATTAAGGGATGATAATGTAGGGAAAAGGTGGGAATTAGGACTTGCCTCTATTTGATGACGAGCACATTCGAGGTTCCGTTTTCGATGCTCCTGGCTCCTTCGTCCTTGTGTAGCGGCGCGTCAGGGGTCGATCAGGTTCTCCATGTCTTTTATTCTACGCGGTCTAGTGTTAACCGAAAGAAGAAAACACACAAACCAGAATTTAAATGGGCACAAATAACTATGAACAAGGATATATGTGTGGTTTGATTTAAATGGTTTTTTTTATAGTGGCAATTGCACGGGTGCTGAGTTAGTATGGAAGAAATATAAATTGTAAAAGGTTTGTTGGAAGGAGGCGAATGGAAAGGTAGTTTGGGAATTATTTATGGAATTTTAGATGGTGGAAACGATGTGGAATAGGTATGGGTAGGCTCTATGGTGGCACTTGTATCTATTGGAATTTTCTGAGAATTTTTCTATTATGGGAAACGGCTTCTCATGCTCCCATGCGTTCCTTCCCGTTACGTGTAGTATTTTCATGTCAGCACGGTCTCCGAGTCGGGCGTGAGCTTGGCATGGTGCTCTTGCATGAACACGCTGGCTTGTTCATTTGTGCAGTGAGCTCGCCTTCCTGTGTATGCCAGGGCAGTTATGTCTCTTGCAGCCGGGTCCTGCTTGGATGACGTGTTGCACGGTCATTGGCCCTCTTGACATGGCGAGCCTGAAATGACGATGTGCGTTCAGCTCGCCCTCTCTCTCTGTGGCGCCGACGGTACTTTCCGTCTCCGTTTCTTACGTCTTGAGAGAGATGAGCGAAGGAAACTGAGCAGAGGGCATTTGGTGCTGAATATGGCAGCATGACGCCATGCGGCGGCAGTCTCGGCTACGGTGACTGCATCAGGTGGCAGCGGTCTCTCAGTGAGTTCAACTCTGTTGCCGGTATGACGAGGTCTGTGCCACACACGGCAAGGCAGGGAGCTCTGCATGCAGCTTACGCTCGACTTATCCGCACCGGTGCAGGCAATCAGAGGGAAGGCAGGGCTCGTTCTCCTTTGTTGAGGTCGTTGAATGTCCTTGCGTGCTGAGCTTGGCCTGTTGTACTGTGCTGCAAACGGTGTTTTGCTTCACGTACGTTACTCTCTGTTTGGTTCACGTACGCCACCCATCCAGAGAGGAAGGAGTAGATCGAGGGAAGGTGGCTGCCACGTGGGGTCCTTGAGATGGCATGCATTGATTGATTGGAGTGACGTTGTCACGTACCCATGCTCAATCTCGCGTTCACGTCTCCTGCGTCCGTTCGTTATCCAGAGAGAGTAACAGAGCAGAGTGGAGGTGGGGTGGAGTAGTATGGAGGATGAAGCAGAGCAGTGGCGGTAGGAGGTCGATCCTGCGGCTCAGTCCTCTGCTCTTGCATGGCCAGCAGAGCGAGCACGGTGCGGTGGCTGCATGCGACGAGGTCCGAGGCAGCGTCGTGGCCGTGTGCAGCAGCAGCTCTAGGTGACGATGCTTCAGAGCAGTGCTTGGGGGTGCTCGGCGACGTCTCACAAACCACGGCGGCGACTACAACGTCGATGGTGCTCAACTCCGGAGTCGTCCGTGCGCGCGGATGAGCGCGAACTGCGTCTGCCTTCAGTAGCTGGGCGGCGGCAGTGCCGACCATGGCTCCAGCATGGCAGCCTTGGCGGCTGTCGACGTGGGGCGCTTGGCTCCGAGCAGCAAGTGGAGGAAGGAGCAGGAAGTCGCTCGTTGGCAGGGTCGTCGCACGGTGGAGGCAGAGGCATTTGCCTCTACGCAGGCCTCGGCATCGGCGGCTTCCAAGCTCGAGCTTGGGATGCTCCGGGCGGCGTCGGCCGGTATTTATAGCCTGCGTGAGCTCACAGTAAGGCGGTGAAGCACAGTTAGATGGCAGCGAGAAAATATCCCGGCAATGGCAGTTGACTCACGCACGGCAAGGCGGTGGAGTGTTGGAGATATTTCCTGGACAGCCATGGCAGAACGGCAGTGTCTTCGTGGACGTGGGCGTGCTTCAGTAGGCTGTACGTATACGTACATGAGCAAGACGACGCCAGCTATTAGCTTCTGTCCAGTGAGTCTCATACAGTAAGGCGGGAAGCACGCAGTAACTAAGCGGTGGCCGGAAGAAATATCTCCCGCGGCAAGCTCGTGTCGTCGCGTCTGCCAGCGGAGGTGAGCTGTCGTTGGGACGGCGGCACAGCAGGTCAGCGATTCGACGAAATCTCTCGTTCCTGCTCGCGTTCTTCGGCCCCGGCGTACGCGGAGTCGACGCGGCGAAGCCGCTGTATCGCTGCTCGACGTGCTTAGGTTTTGGGCCTGAGGGCCTGCCTGTGTGCGCTGCTCGACCTGGGCTGCTGACCGTTGTCCTGTACGGGAGGAGGGCTACGGCCCTTGCACACGAAGACGAATCGTATTCCCAGAAATGTAATGCATATGTGTACATGCAATGATCGTGTGTATATATGTGTATGTGTATAACATACACACACGTTTAGTAAAAGATGTTGAATCAAGGACGAGAAGAAATTTAAGGAGAAGATATATATATACACACGTATACTGGTGGAGATATATGAAGGAAGAAAATTGTTTAGTGCCAAGTTAAATCCTAGAACAAACACCCAACCACACATTCAAACAATCAAACAACATGCAACCTATTTTCTATATGGTGAAATTTGCTGCAAGGTTTTGAAAAACTTTTTTATTTATAAAAAGGCTTTTGTGAGAAAGTAAATTAGTCAAGTTTTAAATTGTTATAAAAATTTTAAAAAGATCAAATTTTTAGTGAATTTTATAATGATGTAAAACACAGGGTGTTACACACACAACCCAAATACCCTCTAGGGGTAAAACCGTCCAGGTTTTCTTCATCGATCCGACGGCCACCGCGCCTTCTCACCGGTAGCCTCGCTTCCACGCGATCTCCCGATGCCGTCACGTGCCGTCCGTCCGCATCGGGACCTCCGCCCGAGTTTTGAGGCGCAAACCCGGGAAACCCGCCACCGATGGTTTTGAGGCGAAACCACCAAACCGTCCGCGAGTAGCGTAGCCCGTACGCATCCCCCGCCGTGTACACTTGCGCTCGTCGATGTCACAGCTGTCATCCACCACAGCTAGCCGCCCGGCTTCAAGGTCCCTCGGTCCAAGCCTCACGTCCGCCCTTCACCGCACCCGGTCCGTCAGCACGGCACGCCCTACTTGACCTTCACCGCACCGTCGACCACAGCCTCCGAGCTCGACACCTGTACAACACAAGCCAAGAGACACCATTGTTTGGCACGAAACCGCGTGCCACGGTTAGTAAGACTCTCACACACACGCCACTTGTGTTGACATGTTGACAATCGCTCATCACAAAAGCGTTACACAATGGCTATGAAAAAGCCATGTGTTCGCATATGTGTACATTGACAAATTTCTTTTTTAATCAATGAAGCTAAAAAATGTACATGGAATTGGACAAGGAGAAGAAGTCATTCACGCTTACTCATTGCTATGACATATTGAAGGAAGAGGACAAATGGAAATTGAAGAGGATAGAGCTTGCCGAGATAGAGAAAGAAGCAA
Source organism: Themeda triandra (assembly GCA_018135685.1). Classification (NCBI taxonomy): domain Eukaryota; kingdom Viridiplantae; phylum Streptophyta; class Magnoliopsida; order Poales; family Poaceae; genus Themeda; species Themeda triandra. The sequence goes on along the minus strand of JAENPR010000002.1, from coordinate 2,962,604 downwards.
AGAAGAAAACAAAGCCCACCAAGAAGTCCAGGCCAAGGGATCAAGAAGCAAACATCAATGCAGGAGTAATAGAATTAGATGCTGAAGAAACTCCACCAAGGAAGAGGTCAGACGGGATCAAGAAGTCCAAACACAATCTTAGGCAAGGTGCAGCTGCTGAGTTTCAGAAGGGGAACAGGTCGCGGAGTTGGAATTGCCAGCCGGTCCCATCAAAAAATTTCAGACATGTGGGCCACAACTCTCAATTTGCTAAGCCTAAATGCCAACTTTTGTTGGAGAAGCCTATTTTTTCACTTTGCAAGATTTCCGCGTTTTTTCACTCGATATTCTTAACTTTGTTGGAGATGCTCTTAGGCCCACGATGCGACGGGCCCCTTTTGGCAACCAAGCAGGATGGGCATACGGCCCAATTGCAAACCTGGAGAACTGGCGCCGGTCGTCGGAAGTTGAATGATCGGAACGGCGTGCTCATGGCTCATCTTCCCAAGAACTGGAGGAGTAGCAATCAAAAAAAAAAAAAAAAAGGAACTGGAGGAGTAATGGCCGCCGCCGCCGCCGCCCACCAGCGGGTGGACGTTTGGAGTTCCAACTCCTCGATTGCCCTGCAAACGATGGGTTTAATGCACGCAAGACCAACACCATTTATATTGAAATGATCCCTGCTTGATCTTCTCCACAACCCTTTCTCTCAGTCTCATCCCCGAAGCCTCCACCAGACCACCAATCCAATTCGTCCACAAGCCTGAAGCCTGTGCGGTTCTGCACCGACCGAGGACGGCAATGGCGGACTGGTCGTCGCTCCCGGGGGACCTCGTCAACCGCATTGCCGACCGCCTCCTGGCCACCGACGACCTCGACTACTACATGGACCTCCGTGCCGTGTGCCACGGCTGGCGCTCCTCCACCGCCGACCCCAAGAACGACAACGCGCGCTTCCGGCCGCGCCAATGGGCCATGCTCGACGAGGTCCACCAGAGCGATGAACGCCTCTTCGTCAACCTCGGCACCGGCCGCTTCGTCCGCAAGAACCTGCCGCTGCTCCGCAGGAACATAGTCGTCGCAAGCGCCGCCGGTGGCTCGGTCGTCCTCGCGAACGCCACGCGCGTCCTCAACCCTTTCACCGGCGCCATGATCACTTTCGAGGCGTGGGTGCCCTGCATGGGGGAAGTCGCTGCTCATGTGATCGGCTCTAAGCCGACGCTCGTCCTGCTCAAGGGCGCCGCCGATCTCTACTGGGCTGATCCTGACAGCAAAAGTTTCATTGAGGGCAAGGTGAAATACTTTCGTCTTCCTCCAATCAGATCGGCCATCGTAGGAGGCATCTATGCTGCTGCACGAGAGAATGGATCGTTGGCTTCGCTTCTTGTTCCTGAGGCCAATAAGATCTTGGATCTGGCAGCTAAGCCGTTCGCTCAGTATTTTGCTGGCGGCGCTGAAGAGCGAGCCGTGAACCGTTGTTTCCTAGTGGAATCTGGAGGCGAAATTCTGATCGTCTTCAAGCTGCCTCATCGCTGCGAGGTCTTCAGGATCAACACCCGGAACAATCTGCTCCAACGTGTGACGAACCTACGCAGCCGCGCAATCTTCGTTGCGGACCACAGATGCCTGTCCGTGGATGCTGACAACTTCACGGCCGTGAAACACAACTGCATCTACTATGTCGTCGTGGACGTGGAGGACCCATTCCCAGCGTACTACAACGTGTGCGTCTACAGCCTCAAGGACGAAACGGAAGAGGTGATCGGAGACATAGATTATAATAACCCCTTCCGCCACACCATTGCTCCTTCCTCAGATGTTAAGTTCCTCTGCTGGTACACTTTCGACAGCCAAGTTCACCTCAGCTGCCGCTACACTCTCGAGGTCCTGTACTCTCAGTTTGAGTCGCATCAGATACTTTCTTGTTTAGAACAAGTCAATGTGCTCATTTTAGGCTGAAGGAGATCACATTGGATGGCCTTCCGGAAATTGCTGACTCTCTGCGTAAATGACGATTCAGACGTTCGGCGTATCTGCGATGCATATATGCCTTAATAAGATTCCTTTTCCTGTGTACTAGCAGGGTACTATGTTGGTTGATCTCGCTACTATTGTCACATTCTGCATATAGATTATATTATATTATGCTTTACTAGTTTCAGACTTTTGAGTTCCTACCTGTGGTATGACTTTTCCATTGTTAAAAACAGGGCAGGCCACATGCTCAGCCGTAGTATTGTTCCCTCTGTTTTCCCATTTTATGAGGCATTTTTTGTTGTTGTTGTTCATTTGTCTGTTTTCTCTCGGAGAAACAAGTAAAGGACCGAGAATCCGAGACAGAATATATTGGAGAAACGCAGTATAGGCTTTGATCCCTAGGCTCTTAGAGCAAGCTAGTATATAACCTCCTACTATATGGATGGATTTTTATAGTCCATCTCTCGGTCGGTCCATACTTAGATTTTCACTGTTAATACATGATCCACTTTCTTCTCTTACAAAGTTTCTTTTAGTTCTTATTTACAACTCGCTTCTCTTCCCTCTTCTGTTTTCTCTATCCTAGCATTCTACCCACCTACAGCTTGATGTTTTTTTTCACGAACCTACAACCTACTGTTATACTTCCTCTTAGTACAAAAGAAAGATTTAGCGAGGATACATTATTTTTTCTTTTATGATGAAATAACCTGCAGTGACTAGTACTAAACCCATGAGACACAAATGCCAAAATGTCTGCGCACGCTGAAATAGCCACCGCAATGCAAGCCAAGCAGCGCTATGACACTAAGCCCATGTCACCCTTAAGGTTTGTGCAAGTGGTCATCAAAGGCTCGAGTCCAAACTCTTCATTGTGAAAAAACGAAAGAAGCAAACCGAGGCACACAGATAAAGTAAAGAATGGACACACGTTGATAGCAACGGCTGGCCTGAATCTGTTGAGAGAAAAGAACAGTATTTGGCGATGGCCCAATGGAGCAAACAGCAAGGATTTGCTTTTGCTTTGGGTTGAGCATGCAATTCCTTGTTCCTCTACTTGATTTTAGTTGCCACTAGTGTATATGTCGACGCAATATTGAAAGATGAAATGGGACAAAAAAAGAAGTCTCCAGAAAATGTGTGTGGAAAATTCGGAAGCAATATGTTTGATTTATTTAATTTGTGATTTTGACGGGCACTTGAATTATAAGGTACCTGCATTGCCATACTCTTATATATAGTTCGTGAAAGAACTTTACTTTTGGTACTCATATAGTACTAAATCTTTTACCGAAATTGTCCCATTTAGTGCTAATCGTCCGTGTAACGCTGCACTGCTTCACTATCAAACTTTATAAGCTTTTTTTTTTAAAAAAACTAAATATAAGTAAACGGTTGGAGCAACTTATCCATCACTACATATTTAGTGTGTCAAGCACTTCCTGCTTGGGGCTGAGCTGCAGTACACAGGAAGTTTAAAGCTGACCAACTAGTCAAATTAAATAAGACTTTTAAAGTACTAAATCATCTTTCCTAAAGAGAAGTACTAAAACATCACATTTTGCTTTCAAGAACTAGCCGGCTGGTACTTACATTCATTTCGATATAAGCAAAATGATGCGCATACTATATATGTTGTTTTTTTAGGAAACAGGAGGGTTTGACCCCCTACTGTAACTTTATTAAAAAAACAGAGTAATTACAGCTAACTACAAGTTCCCAAAGGGGAAAATCAAGAAATAAAAAATAGACAAAGAAAATTAAAGCAATTATACATAAGCTTCTAGCCTTGAAGACATCGTCGTTTTTTTTGTGAATAGTTGTCGGTTGATCTGTTGGCTTTGCACACAGGATAACCTATGCAAACTCTTTGTGGAAGATTGTCTTGCACCTTTGAACCGAATTGGCAATACCCTGAAGATCATGTCATTGTGTACTGCCCAAATTGCCCAACACATTGTAACAACAATCTCCATAAAGAAAGGGAGAAATCGATGAAGCTGGGTTCTGAAACTTTCTAAGACAGCAAAAGTATCAGAAGAGTTGGGTATCAGGAGCAAAACTATATATGTTTTATCAAATGGATGAAGCAAGTGAAAATCAGCCGCGAATTTTTTTTGCTAGGACTGAATGAAGGTAGTTTTCACATGCAATTGAAGCAAATAGCTAATGTTGAACATATGAAGCATCACAGAACTAAAGAAGATATATAGGTCCCTGCTGCAAATTTCATGGCACACACGGTAGTGAAGATGGACGACTCCCACCGTCCCACGTCAGAATTGTAAACTAAAATATATCTTTAGCCCTTACTGAGAAATTTAGCTACAAATCATGAGTTTATTTTATTTGTGTGTAAAGTTTATTTATGGTTAGTTCTAGGTAGTAAATGAGAAACTAAGTGAAGTCAGGCAGGGGGCTTGCACAACTGAATTAATAAATACTTTAATTTATTAATATTACAGGTAGTAGTACAAGTGACAGCTACCATTCTAAGTTTAATGGAAGAAGCATTCATATATTTCATATTTTCATTAGAGAAAAACACCCAAACGGTGATGCTTGCATTCATGAGAACTTCGTGTTCACTCATATCAAGTTATTACTACATCACAGTATATATTTCACCCACCTTATATTGTCACTCAATTTGTCAGTAGCACCCTCTTTGTCCTTCAGAAAACATGATCACTAGAAGCTCCTGTTCATCCTCTTCCGAAACCTCTTTATGAACATGTCACAAGCCTGGTCAATCTCATCATCCATGTTGAACTCTAAGCCTTCCAACTCCCGGTTGCTCCTGATGATATCCATGACGGAGGGCTCGTCGAGCGCATTGAGAGTACCGTGCTCATGGCCTTCTTCTTCTTCTTCTTCATCATCATCGTCGTTATAATATTCGTCATTGAACAATGAGTGTGTCCAGTCAGGGTAGTGATCGTTATCATCTTCTACAAACATTGCCACCTCAGAGAGATCAATCACATCATCTTGTTCATGATCAGTAGCACCTAGCTCCTGGATGCCTGCTGCCACCTTCTGCAAGACAAGCGCCTTGTCGCCATACTCCAACCGGGCCTGATTATTCTCCCTGTCCGATGACACCAGCGCATGTATCCTGCGTGAGATTGTCCGAACCGTTGCGATCTTGCGGCGGAGCGAGGCTAGAATGAAGAGCTTTGTTCTTAGGGTGTCAGTCTTGCTCTTGAACACAGTCACCGCCTTCTTCAGCAGCCCGTGGGCCTTGAACACCCTCATTTTCGACTTGGTGGAGAGCTAATAATGCTACTTATCAAGAGGATGATTTCTAATAAGGCTCTATTGCGGCTGAAGCTTTGCATGAGTAGGAGTGAGTTGCAGAGAAATGACTTATGAGACACTAGGTTTTAGAGGCACGGGCCTTGCCTTGATGCCAAATGGGGTGTACTTATAGCCAAGAGCTAGTTGGGTGGTCACTAAACGCTGAACTGTGCAGCTCTCTCCCCATGTCAAGATCAAGCTTTTGGCATCTACCTCAAAGCATGAAAAGAACACTTGGAGTATGTGGAGTGAGCACTGCAATTAAGAATGATAAATCGGTAGTGGATGCAAGCTAGTAAAAGGGTTCATAATGTTTGCAAATGATGTCAAGGATAAATTTGCTGGTGGACACCATTTAATTCTAGAATTTGTCGATGTACACCACTTAAAATTGTCTTTGCTAATGAACATTCTTCAAATGTGACAATTTCCTGTAGGATACCCAGTCTATATTCAAATTTGGTCGGCAGTTGCACCAATTACGGATCCTGCCAATAATTGAAAGTTATTCTATCTTTTCACAAGTTCCCTTCCTCATCCATAATTGAAAAATATTGTTCAATAAATTGTGTGTCCTGCAACAAATTACCATATTTGAAGGATATTCACCGGTACAAACAAAGTTGAGTGGGTCAATCGTCAAATATCACAATTGAATGAAGTCCACTAACAAATTACCCAAAGAGGACGTTTGGCTCGGATGTTTCCCTCTATTATCGATTCACAGTTGCACATCATCATTTTATTTGTTGTTTGGTTCGGACGCTCTGTATCCGGTTGTCGCGGCACCTAATATGGGTCTTCAGAATCTCGATACTGCCCATCTCCCGGGATTAATGATTACGCCGCGTACCGCTCGCTCCATGACAAAAAGCTAGCTGGTGTCCCAACCAAAGAAAATCTATTTGTAGTGTAACAGGTACTTTTTTTTTTGACCGAATCGGTCGAGGAGGCCCAGGACTACTTTTTTTTAATTAAATGAATGAATTGTTACAAAAGTTCTTTTTACAACTTGCTGTACAGGACCTCCAGGTCCAAAAGAAGAAACAACAGAGTAATCTAAGCCTATCTCTCCAGCTATTGATGAGTAATCTCTTATTGGGCTTTGACTTAACACTAACCAAACCCAGCTGCTGTTTGAGGTGGTTCCTCCAGACTTCCTTGCTCTCTCTGCCATTGTTGAAGATGATTTCATTTCTCACATGCCAAAGACTCCAGCAAGCCGTTATTAGTACTTCTCTGAAGATTATGCTGTCGAATTCTTCTTTAGCTCTGAGGATCATGTCCACAGGGGACAGGCTGAAGTCCCAATTGATGTCTATTGATTCCCAGCAGTTTCTGCTATACTGGCACTGAAAGAACAAGTGAAAGCAACTCTCTTCAATTCCAACGTTGCAAAGAACACATCTGTAGTCTAATAGTTGCATAGTTTTCCTTTTCAGTATATTTCTCGTGTTCAGTCTATCTCTTGCCAGCAGCCTGAAGAAAATTTTCTAATTGCCAAGATTGCTTGAAGCCCACAACCGTTTGAACAGTGGGGAGCATTCAGGTTCTGGTGACATTGCTTTATAGGCCTTTTTGCTACTGAATCTATTTGAGCCCCAATTATAGCTCCACCTGTCTACCATGTCTTCATCCCACTCTCTTTGATTCATGATATCTTGCAGCTCCTCCAGTTGGTCTCTGGCCACTAGGGACAGTGTGGGACTCAAGACCCTGTCAAGCTGATGGCTAATGAGAAATCTGATAGAGAACTTTGGTTTTCTTGCGAATGAGAAGAGTTGTGGAAATTTCTCCTGCAGGGGTTGATCAACCCATACATCAAACCGTAGAAGTACAGTGTAAAAGGTACTTTAGAAGTGTGAGTTGATTATGTTACCACTGCCACCCCAAAAGTTAAACCAAACTGCACCTAAGTTCATAGGGACAACAGAATGTACCACATGAGTTCATATGTGCCGCCGATCGATGCCATGAAGGCCAGCACTTGTAATTGATGAGCATATGCACTGCGTTCATAAGGAAAGGTTTCTGAAAAAAAGGACATGAACAAAAAAGTGTGCTCAAGCTACGTAATGAAAGTGCACCTGCACCCCAGGTGAAGATTGGCTCCCTCTGATAAAGGAATTCAAATTCTTTGTTAATTTATTTGCACTAAGTAGCCGGTGATAGACTGATGGCCACCGTCTGCCAAAGGCGTCGCTTCCGCGTGCTTCATGCCCAATGCCCCAATGGGGCAGGCTAGCTCAAAGTTGTTTCCAGTGCCCTTGGCTTTTTCTCTATAGTGTAGGTGCAGTGGTGTACACTAGACAACTGATCGAACGGTTCTTCTATGTGCAGTGTCTGTGTGCGCGCCTGTGCTTTGCTGCATGTCAGCACCAAAAGTAAAATCAGCTTGTGTGCAGGATGGAAACTTTTGTCTTCCTATGGCAAATTGGCGTTTTGGCTGCAGGTTTCAGCTCATGCTCCTCCGTCCATTATATATAGGGTGTAGTAAATGACTGTTTTCTTATCTCTTCTTTGTTTTCTCAAAATAAACTGTATAGTCAATAAAATCCTTTTTTTTTTTTGCTTCACCAGCTCCGGCTCCTCTTCAGGTTGCAAGGGATCGGAGCCATGACAAATAAACAACACCTAATTCTGGGTTCTTAGTTCTACAAAAATGTCTTCTTTTCGCTGCATCTTATTTTACTATTATAACTAGCCTACCAACGCTCCAGCATGGCCTATAATATTACATCACATAATAAGTATTAAAAGTTTTTTTGGATGGATTTAGTGTGCACAACTAAAATTAGTTATCTTCACTCTCTTTTCAATTTCCAACACAATTATCATTTATATACTCCACAATTTATATCCCATCGTGATAATTTACCAGTTACTCTATATGTGTTTTAATTCTATTCATCATTGCATCTGTGTATGGTTATTTAATATACAGAGTTGGAACTTTAGCTTAGATTATATTATTTTTTCCCTTTTATGTCTTTGTTTTAATGAATCCATATTTAGTTTCAACTTCTAATCTTATTGGTTTTTTTAGAAAAAATAATATATATTAATATCACAGCTTCTACATCAACCAACAGTTGTTTCTTATTTATTCGTTGTCTATTGATGTGCTTCAAACCCCAGTGCTCATACTTTTGATCTTATTAGGTATGTGTTCAAGGGTTATACCAAAAAGAGAGGAATCAGATACTTACTCACTAGTTGTCTAGTTGGCCACAATTTGAGTACTATTTTCCTTGGATGCCCCTCACATAGTCGATCTTCTCGTTCATTATATGGATGTTAAGAGAGGAGTTATATGTAGATAATCTAGATGGATTTGTAGTACCACGTCAAGAAGGAAATAGTGTGCAAGTTATCGAAATCATTGTATGATCCTAACAAACAACCTAAGTGATTCCATGGGAATTCGGTAAAAGTATGTGTATTGTTACTATGCGGGGGGGGGGGGGGGGGGGGGGCTTTATGCTTGTATGTTGATGACATATCAATACAAAACTTAATGGGATTAAGAGCCAAGGATTTTTTGTATCAAAATTTTGAAATGAAAGATTTTGGAGTGGCCGGTGTTTTTCTTAACATTAGGCTAGTCGGAGAAAAGGTGATGGTTGGGTTATACTCCTACGATCGCGCTATGTGCAAAATGCATGTTTTTGTGTTACTTTGGATATAGTGATTGCAAACCTACTCCATTATATGTTGCTAGTGTTATTGAGGAAACACTAAAAAGCGACAAGGGATCAATTGAGACGATCCCATATATATCCTTGGCCCACTTTATGCATTTGGCTAGCTGTATGAGGTCTAACATCTCATTCTTTGAGCAAAGTAAGTCAGCTTGTTTCTAGCTCGAGAGTGATCATTGGTGTTCTATTGGAAGAATGTTACTCTATATAAAAGGACTATGATTTTTGGTATTCACTATACTAGGCTGTACCCAACGTACTAGAGGGTTATAGTGATTCGTATTGGATGTCTAAAGTTGTTGAGATAAAAGTTGATGAGATCAAGTTTGGTGTAAGTGATTTAGGTGACAATAGGATTAACATGTGTGTTAAGATGCATTATAGGGATGCACGGATGCAAGCTCAAGTTTCTGATCAAATCTATTGACACAGACGGTTCATGGGCGAAAAGTGAGTTATTTGGGTCTGGAAGATTGACAGGGAGAACTGCAAGAAATCAAAAGGGAAGGAATTAAAAACAAGACAAAGAGAGGATTGAATTGGACTTGTCCCATTACTTTATAATTGGTCAAATTTTTATTATATTATGTTAAGAGAAATTTTACTACGCTTGGAAATAACGTAAGCCCTCCATTTCACTAGATCAACGGTCTAAAAATAGAAGGAACCAAATGAAAAAAACTTAAGTTGTGGTCCAGAACCTAAAAATACGTGGGTCCAGAACTAGTTTCTAATTAAAATCAGAGGGTATCTTGGTATTTTAACATGTCATAAGTGGATAAGATTAAATCAAGCACTGTGTGATCGAGCGAAAACGCAGTTCGTCTTAGCATGGCTGCGTGCGCATGCAGTCATGCAAAGACTGCTAGTCGCTGGCGGCAAGACGCGTGGTGGTCGTATCAGGGCTTACACCTATAGGGTGCTGGACGAGAAACCTCGTGCTCTTCGCGGGCAAGAACGCCGCTGACTGCGAGCCGGCCACGGGGTGCCTCTCGATCAAGGATCTCAACCTCTGTCCAAGCCTTCAAAGGTCTCAAGGAGCACAACCTGCAGCGCCGTCAGGGGCTGGGACGGCTCGACGCCAGGCACCCCGACCCCGGCACGAGGGGCATCTACGCCAACTTCTACGTGCTGATCGAGGACTTGGCGATTCGTGGTGCCCGTGGTGTCCGGTCCGGTGCAGGGCAGCGGCGAGTAAACTTTGCTTCGGTGGGCGTGGGAGGCGAGCTGGCAGAAGGTGAGCGGTGTGGCGGCGAGCCGGCGGGCGGAGTCGCGGAGAGGCGATGAGCCGACCGGCGGCGGGGTCTCCTTCGTGAGTCCATGGAATTGGGTGGAGTCACCGTGTACAGGAGAGGAGAAGTCCTAAAGTGCCCTAAAACACAATTAATTAATTTGTTTAATTAATAGCTGCCGAAATCAAATTTTAAAGGAGGAATCGGTGGTTCCTCCCAAACACCGTAACAAAGCTCGTATGTTAAACATGTAAAATATTTTCAAAGCTTTTCATAAAGTTGAAGAACATCAAAGTTAAGAGTCCAGAGCAAAAAGATAAAAGATACAACATAAATACCGAAGCATCAACAGTGGCCAGCTTATTGATGTTCACCGGAGCATCTGTTGTGATTTTTATTTGTTCTAATGTAGTATATTTTTGAAAAATATTGTAGCGATTTGATCTGATGGAGGTTTTCATTTGTACTGCGACATAGTTTGGGCCTAGCTCATGTATGTGGTTGTGCATTTGAAGGACCGGTAAGAGCGACCGAAGGGGGGGGGTGAATGGGAGCTTCAAAAATTTCTTTTGAAATCCAGAGCCTATGTCCAAGATTCACACCCCAAGAACCGAAACACAAAGCGAGTGATCATGACCACGGAGACGGGTGGATGTTCCCTTGGAACACGGCGGATCACTACAAAACAAACCGGAAGCAAATCGGAGACTAAACGAACACGCGGCGAACGAGAAACAACAACTCGAGTGTCTTGTCGGTAGTACCGGTACTGTCGGTAGTGCGGTAGAGAGCCACCGGTAGTACCGGTGCTATAGTCGATAGTACCGATAGTACAAACGAAAAACAGCAACTCGGGTGCACCGTCGGTAGTACCGATACTACGTCGGTAGTACCGGCCGGTGCCACCGTAGTACCGGTGCTATTGTCGGTAGTACCGGTAGTACAAAAATCTGCACGAACGAGAATGCTCGAAAATCGCCTCCTCCAAGATTCGGCCCAAACTATCTCAAATCGAAACCTCTTGCAACCAAATCTAGGAATGTTGTTGCTTATGCGAGAGGAGAGCCTATCTTCAAAAGATCATCGGCCAATTCGAAGTGAGGAGGGAGAAATCAAGAAGGAGATGAAGAAAAGCCGTTCTTGGACAACCGGAGATAAATCCGCATGGATCTTTGATCTCAAGAGGAACTAGCATGATTCCTTCGGTGGAAACATCACTCTTGTGTCATAGATCGATCCAAGGGAGAAAGAACGAGCCAAAACGATCCCAAAACGAAGAAATCACGCGATGAACACAAGGACCTCAAGTCAACTCGGGAAGAACACAAATTCCATCACGGAAAACACGAGGCACAAGCAATTACTCCGGAGGAAACAGCGAATACTCGGCGATCCGCTTGCCACACACCGGTTCGAGTACAAATCGAAAGATTTGCGAGACCTCTCTCTCACACAACAACTAAAGGAAGGAAAAACCTAAAGGAAAATGGAAATGGCGAGAGGTGAGGGGAAGGAGAACCCTCATCCCTTATTTATAGAGGGGCAAGTCTATTTTACATTCCTTCTTTGCCCTTGGATACATGAAGAGCCACACCACTTAGCCGGGGGCATAAGGGTCCAACTCGAGCTTCACTTGATCCGACGGCCACCGCGCCTTCTCACCGGTAGCCTTGCTTCCAAGCAATCTCCCCGATGCCGCCACGTGTCGTCCGTCCGCACCGGGACCTCCGCCCCGGTTTTGAGGCGCAAACCGGGAAACCCGCCGCCGATGGTTTTGAGGCGAAACCACCAAACCCTCCACGAGTAGCGTAGCCCGTACGCGTCCCCCGCCGTGTACACTTGCGCTCGTCGATGTCCCCTATCGGCCCACCACGGGGCCGCCCGATCCTCGGTCCCTCGATCCAAGCCTCACGTCCGCCCTTCACCGCACCCGGTCCGTCGGCCACGGCACGCCCTACTTGATCTTCACCGACCGTCGACCACCGTCTCCGAGCTCGACACTGCGGACAACATGAGCCAAGAGACACCATTGTTTGACACGTATCCGCGTGCCATCGGTTAGTAAGAACACACACGCCTTGTGTTGGCATGTTGACAATCACTCAACACACAAAGGTCCACACAATGGTTATGGTAAAAGCCATGTGTCCTCAATCTCCCCCTTGATGAGTGCATTGTCAACACCAACACAAACTAGAGACAACCCATCCAAATGACCAAGAGCCAAAGAAAGGCAGAAAACGGGTCTTTTGCAATGAGCAAAGCAAGACCACAACTTAGTCCCAAAAGCCAGATTCGGAACAGGCACTCCCGGTAGTACCAACGAGCATTACGTCGGTGAGTGCGGCCTCTCCCGGTACCGATGGAAGCCCGTAGTACCGGTAGTTCAATTTTGCGCAATCAAATCCAGATTTGAAACAGGCACTCCCGTAGTACCAACGGATTACGTCGGTAGTGCGGCATCTCCCGCAGTACCGATGGAAGCCCGGTAGTACCCGATAGTTCAAATTTGCGCAAATGCGCACCAAATCTCCGCCAACCGTCGGTAGTACCGACCTACGCCGTAGTACCGATGCAACCCCGGTAGTACGGTAGTTCATTTTTGCGCCAAGCTGCGCCAAACTCCGCCCGACCGTCGATAGTACCAACATTATCGGTCGGTAGTACCGACAACTTCTTTTACCCAGCTTTTCTTGGAAGCATAACTCTCTCATTCGGATTCCAAAATAGACATTCCATATATGTTTTTCAATTGTCTCGACGAGAGGAACACAAAGATGAAGTCAGCAAAGCGCGAAAAACCTGAAAAAAAGGCTAGACCCTCAAGAAGAGGCAACGGCTCAACACATCTAGCAAAAATAGCTCAACCTCAAACTCGGAGTGCAACTCCCCCTTGACAAATGCATACCTTACCAATGTACTCTCTGGATTTGTGGATGTTTCTCCCCCTTGTTGGCACATGCACTTATCAAGATGAAACCAAAAGAGACTGCAACTCCCCCTCAAATCATGCCATGAAAGAAATGCAAAAGGTAGAGCTTCACAAGTATAGTAATCCGAGTACATAGATGATCTAGCAAGTATGGCAAGTGTATAGCAAAAGGCACAAGACAAAACCAATGCTCAAGCTGATCAAGTGGTACGGAATATGAAACATAAGCATTTTATCAGGTGTTGGGCATTTTAGAAAAAGGTGTTCACCAAAAAGAATAGCACCTTGCACATATAGCGGGAGATCAAAACAAGTGCTAGCACATGTATACAAGAGTGAACTACCCCATATAACGGTCACACATCATGTCTCAAAGATACACTTAACAACACTTGTTACTACAACATTGATCGAGTTAAAATGAGTTAACAAGGTTTCATTTAGACATGTGTAAACGAGAGGATCAAAAGCGTCCGCCAAAAAGATTGTTTTTATCATGTTTTTCAACCACGCCGAGTTCATCCCTTAGTGCAAGTGGGAAGGTTTGTCTCGTCACGAGTGGTTGTGGACTAGCACTACAATGCCCAAGTTCATCTCACTCGAATGAATGAGAAGCAATCTCGTGACATTGCCGTGGGACGGAAAAAGATCCAACTCAAAACTTTTCATCATTTCTTAGCTTAGACATCAAGTTTTAGCACAAGATTATCAAGAGATCCGAGCTAAGTGAATGACTCAAGAAACATGAGACATAGCAACTCAAGCATACATATGAAAGCAACAAGGTTCTCACAAAACCTACACATGCTAGTTGCCATCTCAAAGGTGAACATTTTTCGGGTTGCATCAAGATTTAAGCGGGTTCACATTTAGAAAAGAGGCTTAGCTCATAACATGTAACAAGTGATCGAAGAAACCTAAGCCGCAAGCTCCAAGTGAATACACAAGACATACTAGCAAGAGCATGAATGTAATCAAAAACTACTATAGTCATGAAGCTCAATAAAGATAATATGATACATGATGATATGCAATATGATACACATGTAAAGCCAAACAAAAGCAAAGAAGAAAGCCAAAGATCATACTATACATCAAAATACAGCTACCCTACTCTAAAAGGGTAGCAAATGCCCAACTCCGCTCTCAAGTGGGCAAAGCGGGTTTGATCGAGGGGCTTTGTGAAGATATCAAGCAAGCTGTTCATGGGTTCTCACAGTGAAGGTCTATGTCTCCTTTCTCTTGGTGATCTCTCAAGAAGTGATATCGGATCTCAATGTGCTTGGTTTTTGAGTGGAGTACTTGGGTTCTTAGCAACGCTAATGGCACTAGTGCTTTTCCGAAAAGAGGCACTTTCCTAAAGTTCAACCCATAGTCTCTCAAGGTAGCAACCACCCAAAGCAACCGAGAACAACACGCAGCAGCGGCCGACATACTCGGCCTCACAAGTGGATTGGGAAAAAGAAGACCGTTTGCGAGAAGACCAAGAGATCAACGACGAACCCAAAAACTCACAAGTTCCCGAAGTGGACTTTCTCTTAATTCGATCACCCGCATAATCGCATCGAATAACCCGAAAGAGAAAGAGATGAAGAGGTCGAGTACCATAGACCAAGCTCATGAGTGAAGCGAAGGTACCGTAAGATGCGTTTGACGGCCTGCCGATGCGAAGTGCGCGGTGAAGACCGGAAGCGTGCGCAAAGCGCGGTGACGCGGATGTCGGGCCTTGTCGCCGTCGGTACAAAGAACGACCCGATCATGCCGCGGTACTCCTTCGGTCCACGACTTCTCCTTCTAGATCAGCATCCAAGGCAGTCATGGTCGACATGGGAGTTTGAAGTGGCTTGGCATCACCCATGTCGAAGCGCTTCGAAAGATCCTTCGTGTACTTGCCTTGATGTACAAATGTCCCTTCTCGAGTTTGCTTGATTTGCAAACCGAGAAAGAACGTCGACTCACCCATCATGCTCATCTCGAACTCCCCGCTCATCATATCCGAAAACTTTGCAACAAGAGCATGTGACGAACCACCAAAAATGATGTCATCGACATAAATCTGCACCAAGAGAGTGTCACGCCATGCTTGAGGAGAAACAAGGTTTTGTCAACCGACCCCATGGTAAAACCCTTGCCCAAAAAAAGGACTTCAGACGCTCATACCACGCTCTTGGGGCTTGTTTGAGACCATATAGGGCTTTGTGGAGTTTAAAAACATGGTCGGGATGCTTGGGATTTTCAAAGCACCGGGGTTGCCTCACATACACTTCCTCATCTATGTACCCATTCGAGAAAAGCACTCTTTACATCCATTTGATACTGACTTGAAACCTTTTGAAGCCGCATAGGCTAGGAAGATCCTAATGGCTTCTAAACGGGCAACAGGTGCAAAGGTTTCCTCATAATCTATCCCCTCTTTCTGACAGTACCCCTGAGCAACCAACCTAGCCTTGTTTCTCACCACAACCCCATCCTCACTCTGCTTGTTCTTGAACACCCACTTGGTTCCTATAGGATGACACGAGGTGGAGGTGGCACTAAAACCCACACTTGGTTTCTCTCAAAGTTCTCAAGCTCCTCATGCATGGCATTCACCCAATGGATCGAGTTAATGCCTCAACCACTTCTTTGGGTTCGAAATTTGCAACAAAAGCGGAATGTGCAAAGTGCGAAATCTCATAAGATCCGTTACGAGTGACCCGCTCATTTATGTTACCGATTATGGTTGAAAGAGGATGGCGATCTTGAATGTGTCGCGGTGCTTCCCTTGATGAAGACGCCTCCCCCTCAACAGCGGTGGAGCTCCCTCGGGTGCGGCTGGAACAAGGCGAGGAGCCTCGTTGTACGGTCCCCATGTGGTAGAAGATGTGGGAGTGGGACCATCAACGGAAGTAGTCGTCGCGAGGTCAGCGGGCAGCCGGTGGAGTCGGCTCGGGATCACCCCAATCAGCATCGTCCCGCTCCTCCTCCACAAAGATGCTCTTGTTCATCTCCTCATCACACTTTCAAGGACGGGAGAAGAACAAGGTGCGGTCTCGTCGAAGGTGACTTCACAAGTCTCCATGACACGGTTAGTTTCAAGGTTAAGTACTCGATAAGCATGCGAATGAGATGCATAACCAAGAAAAATCCCGTCGAGAAGATCTCGATTCAAATTTGTCTAAGTTTCCCTTCTTCAAGATAAAGCACTTGCGACCAAACACACGAAAATGGCTCACTTTGGGCAAACGACCAAACCGCAACTCATAAGAAGTCTTCTTTGTAAAAGCTCGAAGGAAGATGCGATTTGAAACATGACAAGCCGTGTTGATTGCTTCGGCCCAATAGCGCCTAGGAGTCCTATGCTCATCAAGCATCGTCCTGGCCATCTCAACGAGGGTCCGATTCTTGCGTTCAACAATCCCATTTTGTTGTGGGACATATGGCGAGAAAAACTGATGTTCAAGACCTATGGATGAGCAAAAGGTCTCAAAATGAGTATTCTTGAATTCAGTCCCATTGTCACTGTGAATCGCTCGCATGGCATGCTTTGGTAACTCATTTTGCAACCTTAAGATCAGGTCATGAACATGAGTAAAAGCCTCATCTTTGCTTTCCATGAAAAAGACCCACGAATAGCGAGAAAAGTCATCAACCACGACCAACACGTACCATTTTCCACCATCGGCCGGACCCGAGCTGGACCTACGGTGTCCATATGTAAAAGCTCGCCGGGCCCCTTGGTCATCACTTGGTTCACGGGAGGATGAGATGCTGCAATCATCTTCCCGTGACGGCGCACGGATGACAAACAAGATCCTTCTCAAACTTGAGCTTGGGCAAACCCCGAATTAGATCAAGTGAGCTCAATCTTGCAAGCAAGTCGAAACTCAAGTGACCAAGTCTGCGGTGCCACTTCCGAGCTCGAGGAGGAGTTTGCCATCAAACAATGGGAAAGACCAAATGAGCGAGAAAAATCAGCATGAAACACTTTCCCAAAAGGCACAATTTTGCAAACGAGGTTCTCCTGAGCATCAAGAACATGACAAAATCTTGGCTTAAACCGAACCTCAAAACCGTCATCAAGAAGCCGAGAAACAGAAGCGAGATTGAAGTGCAAATTTGAAACTAAGGCCACATCCTTAAGCACAAAGTTCTCATTCGAGACGGATGGACCCACGTGAAAGCACTTTACCCTTCTTGTTGTTGGGAAAAGGCATCTCGCGGCGGAGACATGGCATGAGCCTACGGTCAACTAACCCCCATTTATCTTATTTGCTACGGTTGTCTTTGCTTGTTATGCGGGTTGAGATCGGAGGTATTGTGACCGCCGGCGGAGACCATGCCGGCTGCGCCCGAGAAGGCCTCCCGGTCGCCATCCCAGAGACGACGGCCGGCATCCCGGCCTCGAGCCTCCGAGCGGAGGTAGCGAGCCGGAAGCGGAGACCCCGGTCTCCCGGCCACGGCGGAGGCACCGGACGGAGGCGCAAGCCTCCGATCCGGAGCGGAGATACAGGCGCAGCTGCGGAGACGGCGGGACGGGAGCGGAGACATCCGGTGGCCCAAGAGGCGGCCCGCCGGCGGCCCGGGAGCGAGGAGGACATCACACGCCTAGGAGGCCCGGGGAAAGGTCCAAGCGAGGCCCATCGGCCACGGCGGACGATCTTGCCCCGTCGACCCCACTCCGGCGAGTCTTAAAATTAGGGTTTCCCCTCTCCCCTTTGGGGTTGTAATGTCTTTTTCCATTGGGGAGCCGGGATCGCTATAAAGGAGCCCCCGATCCCCGTTGTAAAAGGAGGATTCCTGGGAGTGGAAGAGCTTCCTCTCTTCACACTCTAGCATTGTAATTGTGATTACGATCGAATATAAAACCTGCTGGAACCGTGTTCCAACAGTTGGCGCCCACCGGTGTGTCTGGCAGAGGATATCACTCACAGATGCCAACAAGAAAACAAATAGCGGCCGCTGCCGCTCGACGAAAACGTGCCGCCGCCGAGGCGGAGGCACCCGCGGAGGTACCTGAACCATCGCGAAGGGCGGTACCCGCGAGGTCCGCCCGAAGCACGTATGCCTCCGAGCGGGCAACCGAAGATGAGCAGAACGATGATGACCACGGCGAAGATGAACCACCTCCGGCAAGCCAAGACGGCGACCAACACCCGGGGAAAATGAGGTAAGTCGGCCGAGAGCCGAAATGCGGCGCATGGAAGCGAAACGAGATAGGCCGAGAGCGAGCAAGCGGCTACGCACGGGCAATACACACCTCCCGGCAAAGCGAGAGGAGATTAGGCAACAAATGGCAATATTGCAAGCGGTGATTCGAGCATGCAACCCATGACAATGCATCAAAACAACACTATGACAACCCCACATCTCGGCCAATACATGGCCGCAACACCCACAGAGATACCTCAGATCATGGTTTACCAAAGGACGTTTGACCCGAAATCCCCACTGTCAGAAGGCCTGCAGAAAGCACCATGGCCTCCGGGCTACAAGCCCATGGTCCTGCCTAGGTACAATGGAAAAACAGATCCACGGCAATTCCTGATGAGTTTTGAGGCGGCAGTCGCCTCCGCGGGAGGAAATGACGTGTCCTAGCCAAATCCTTCGTCATCGCCGCGAGGGCGGCACCGACATGGTACTCCATCTTTGACCTAGCACAATCTACTCATGGGAGAACCCGAGGGATAAGATAATCGCCAATTTCAAAGGTTTCTCAAGTGAGTCATTGTCGTCGCGGACCTGTTCAGCAACAAACATGACAAGGGAGAGCCATTAAGGGATTACTTCCAGAGATTCTTACACCTCAGAGCGAAGGCGCCAGATGTGCCAGACAATTAAAGGTCTCCGCATTGGGCCCTTCGCAAGCCACTTAGCGAGAGAAAAGCCAGCTACCATGGAAAAGCTGCATGAAGAGTTCGAAAAGTCTTGCCGAGATCGAGACAATGACCTCCGAAAAAGACTGGATGAAGGAGAAGGCCGGAGCAAAGGTATTCCGGTAGGAACAACAATAGAGACAACGGGTCCTATGACGGGCGGGAATGCCCGGCAAAGGCAAGTCTTCAATGTGCAAAGCGACCCGGCCTCAACGTTCGGCGACAAGGAGCCAGGGAACGGCCAAGACACAAAGGCTCGGAATAACCGGAATTTCAACAAGAGCAAGTCGAAGAACTGGAATAGGAACCGAAAACCAAGAAGGCATTATTGTATCTTCCATGGGGAAGAAAAGGGGCATAGCACCAAGGAATGCCCCGAAACCAAAGAAACAATGGATCGGATGAAGAACAAGCAACGGCCGCCTCCACCCGTTCGGAGCCAACCGCACAAGTGAATCACACCTTCACCACACAACACCATCAGCAGTACAACCCAAGCTATCCGGGTACACTAACGGTGTCTTCCCTCGGCAAAACGTCGCACGCGTACTATCCACCGTCCCTACCGGCATGGCGGCCTGTGCGGTACCGAGATGTCTCGGTGCGGCAACCGGGCACCCGTCGGAGCGGAGAGTGCGATCACTTATGTCAACACTCGACCCCCACGAGATATCCATGGTAGAAACACCTCGGTCTTCACATCAACGCGACGAGGCGATGCGCGGCATTACCTCCACCTCCGCAACAAAGGCAATTCGAGCGCTACCCGGCACCTCCGCGCGGAGTTACCCGCCCCAGTACCATGCCAAAGGCTGAACCTCCGATTGAGAATCGATGAACCCCCACTCGCTTCCGCCCACAATAGGCATGATACTACCGATAGCCGGCGGTTCAGCGATGGAATTCGAGACAAAGAAGCGAAAAAAGATCACCTCCGATTGGTGAATAATGTGGGCAGTGCGGGGAGCACACCGAACAACGAGAATGGTCTAAGGCCCAAATCAGTTTTTCGAAGAGGACCTCCGATTGGAGAGTTACCCTCACACCGACGCGATGGTCATAAAAGCAAACGTGGCGGGATGGGAGATAAACGAAATCTTGGTTGACTCGGGAGTTCGGCGAGATATCATCTTCGCAAGTGTCTTTGATCAAATGAAGCTCAGCGGGACTCGAGCGCAACCACCGGATACACCTCGATAGGATTCGGAGGAAGGAAGATTCACGCCCTCGGGAAAATTTCCCTACCCGTGTCTTTTCAAGATGGGGACAACGCGAGAACGAGAATACATCACCTTTGATGTAGTAGACATATATTACCCATACAATGCAATCCTAGGAAGAGGATTCGCAAACAAGTTCAATGTGGCAATCCACATGGGTTACCTTTGCATGAAAATGCCGACGCATGGAATAATCACGGTTCGAGGAAGCCGGAAGGAAGCCGGGAACATAGAGAGAGCAATATACAAGGCCCACGAAACATAAATACGGTGGCATCGGATGGCCACCGGACATGCCGGAGGAAAGACGGACATGAAGGACCGGAGGACACAATAACGGTGCCCTCGACGAGGCGTGCCAAACAGGAAGGTCACGATCGGAGCAAATCTATCGAAAGAAGAACGGACGGGAATTAATTGGCCTATTGTCCAAAAACAAAGATGTCTTTGCATGGTCGACGAAGACCTTAAGGGAATTGGGAGAGACATAATCGAGCACACCCCGATTTAAACGAAAACGTAAAGCCAAGGAAACAAAGGCGAGGAAAATGTCGAAGAACGAACCTTGGCCGCGAAGGCGGAGGTGCGAGAGGTTATTGGATGCAAACGTCATACGAGAGGTCAAATACTCACAATGGCTAGCAAATGTGGTGCTTGTTCCAAAGAAGAATGGCAAAATGCGAATGTGCATCGACTTCACCGGCTGAACAAGGCATGCAAAAAGACCCATTCCCGCTACCCCGAATAGACGCTTCAGTTGATAAGGCCGCCGGATGCAAAAGATTCTCCCTCCTGGACTGTTTTTCGGGATACCATCAGGTCTGGCTCAGGAAAGAAGACGAGGAAAAGACAAGTTTCACCATACCAACTGGAACCTACTGCTTTGTGCGAATGCCTGAAGGGCTCAAGAACGCAGGGTCAACCTTTGCAAGAATGGTACAAGCTGTACTACGGTCTCAGTTGCAGAGAAACATCATAGCCTACGTGGATGACATTGCCGTGGTAAGCAAAGAACCGGAGAACCATCTCGAAGATCTCAAGGAAACCTTTGCAAACCTTAGGGAGGCCGGATTGAAGCTAAACCCAGAAAAATGTATTTTTGGAGTCAGCAAGGGAAAAATGTTGGGATACGTCGTCGGACCCGAAGGTCTCAGGGCCAACCCAGACAAAACAAAAGCCGTCCTGGCCATGCCCGAGCCATCAAACAAAAGAGAGGTCCAGCGACTCACGGGAAGAATCGAGGCCTTGAACAGGTTTATCTCCAAATCAGTGGCGCGGCCTCCCTTTCTTCAAGGCACTCAAGGCCAACGAAAAGTTTGAATGGGGACCCGAGAACAATCGAAGCTTTCGGCGGCTCAAGAAATACATGGCCGAGGACCTAATGGTGGCAGCCCGAATAGCGACGAGCCACTCCTGTTGTACGTGTCGGCATCGGCGGGGGCGATAAGTGCGGTACTCGTGCAAGAGAGACGGATAAATGGCAAGCGGGTGCGCGGCCGATATACTATGTGTCCGAGGCATTGCAAGGAGCAAAGCCGAACTACACAGAGATTGAAAAGATAGCGTATGCAGTAATCACGGCATCAAGGAAGCTAAAGCACTACTTTCGGGACCACACTATTCGATACCGGCAATGCGCAGCCACTTGGCCGAGATCCCGAACAACAAAGAAGCCTCGGAAGAATTGGCAAGTGGGCTACGAGTGTCTCGGTTCGAGATCAAGTTTGTTGCAAGAACAAAGAAATCAAGTCGCAAGCACTAGCGGATTTTCTCTCGAGAATGGGTGCCAACAAATACCTCCGAATCAAAATCGGAGGTATCCCACTCGGACGCTTTACACGAGATGGTGCCTCGGGGAGTCCGGGGGTCGGGGCCTCCGCAGTTCTATTTTCACCATCAGGAGTCGGGACAAAGTATGCAGCTAGACTATGCTTCAAAGCAACAAACAATACAGCAGAATATGAAGGTGTCATATTGGGGTTGACAAAAGCAAAGGCACTCGGGGCTACTCATGTGCTGGTAAACACAGATTCACAGTTGGTAGCAGGTCAAGTGGAAAAAGAGTACACCGCGAGGGAACCTGAACTCGCAAGATACCTGGAGGTCATGAGAGGCCTTGAGAAGAGATTCAAAGGGTTCACCCTCAGGCACATACCGAGAGGAGAAAACATGGAGGCTGATATGTTGGCAAAGGCAGCAGCAAACAAGCTTGATATACCGGCAGGCACCTTTTACCAAGAGCTACAGCAACCAGCCACGGCCAGGTTAAACAGAGCATTTGCGGAGGTACTACTAATTCACTCCGAAGACTGGAGGCAAGCAATCATAGATCAAATCGGCGGCAACCATGTAACATCGAGATGAAGCCCGGTTATTTTGCAAGACTGGCGGCTCGAGCAAGAAGCTACACCGTAATAGAGGGACAAATGTTCAAAAAAGGCATAGTGCAACCACTACTCAAATGCCTAAGCAATGAAGAAGGCCGGGAACTCCTACGCGGCATTCACGCAGAATTTGTGGATCCCACATAGGCCCAAGGGCATTATCCGCAAAGGCCATTCGTCAAGGTTTTTACTCGGCCCACTCACATCAAAGATGCCCTACACATAGTGAAGACGTGCGGCGCCCGCCAAAATTTCTCACCAAACCAAAACAAGCCGGGGGGAGTCACGGCTCATCCCACCAACGTGGCCTATGCGAGAGATGGGGTATGGACCTCGTTGGGCCGCTCCCACCGCTCAAGGAGGTAGCAAGTATGCGGTTGTGGCGGTAGAATATTTTACAAGGTGGATTGAGGCCAAGCCACTATCAACCATCACTTCGAAACTTGATAAAAAGTTTTACGGCAAAACATAGTGTGCGATTCGGTGTTCCAAGAACCCTAACGGTAGACAATGGAAAGCAATTCGATTCTGAAAAGTTCAAAGAGTCTTTGAAGCATTGGCACAAAGCCGGCCTTTGCCTCGATATACCACCCGGAGAGCAACGGGCGGTTGAGAGGTCCAACGGAATCATATTCTCGGCAATCTCAAAAACAACGCACGGCTGAAGAAAGGAAAGTGGGTTGAGGAGTTGCCTAGGGTCGTGTGGTCTCACAACACCAATATCTCACGGGCTACCGGCTTCACACCTTTCAAGTTGCTATATGGGGAAGAAGCTATGATGCCGGAAGAGTTAAGAAACCAAAGTCTCCGGGTCACAAAACAGGCGCTAGCAGAAAATGAAGAGTACAGCAAAGAGATGATAGAGGCAGAGAGACTAGAAGCGGTGGACAACATAATCAAGTACCAAAACCAAACGAAGAAATGGAGGGATGCCAAAGTGGTAATCAAAGACATCAAAGAAGGAGACTGGGTCCTCCGCCGAAACCAAATGCACCAAACGCGGGAAACCGCAACCAAAGTGGGAAGGACCTTACCTAGCTCACCAAGCGGAAGGAAAGGATCGTTCTTCTTACGGGATGAAAATGGGAAAGTATCAACCCACACCTGGAATGTGGACAACCTCAGGAAATACTACATCTAAAATGTAAGGAACCTCCGTAAATCTATAAGCGGAGGCATCCAGTAGTTCATTTTCATGTTTCTTTTCTTTCCCTTCAAACCGGATTGCACTCTTTTCCTCACGCGGGGACTCCTTATCGGAGGTGAGGTTTTTAACGAGGCAACTCCGTTGTAATCAACCTCTGCAATATATAAAGAGGGCCCCGAGAAACAGCAGAATGCAGCAAAGTCGAAAGCGGCTGGCAACGCAGCCGCAATATTCGACGGTGCTTTAAGCATCGGAAGAGGTCACTTCAAACTTCGCCTTGACCGGCGGACCTCAAAAAGATTTGTAAGCGACCTCCAAAAAGGTTGAAAACCCTTGGAAAAAGACCCGATCGGGCACTAAGGGGTACAAAATAAGCGACCTCCAAAAAGGTTGAAAACCCTTGGAAAAAGACTGATCGAGTCGGGCGCTAAGGGGTACAAAAAGCCAAAAAAGGCATCACCAAAATCGGAAAAAGACCCGGCAAGCGCTAGGGCACCGATATTAAAGCAAAGATCGCTTGATCGACCAACGGCTTCTCATGCCTCCGCAAGAACAGCGGAGGCATGCCAAACACGAAAACCGAAAATTGAAGAAATCGGAGCAATCTAATCGTCATAAGCAAAAAAGGCAACCGAAAACAAAGAGAAGGTAACACGGCGGCCGAGCAAGCCACTCCATCCATTAATTTGCATACAAATATGAAATTAAGGCTACAAGAATCACCAATGCCCTAGCTCCAACTAGTGTAGACTCTAGAGAAGGTATGCCACCTCTTACTATTACAATCAGCAAACGAGCCTGCAAAAGAGCAAAGAGCACTGCAATTTTCCATCTCCGAGAAGGGAGGGAGCCTTAGTACTGGCGGACTTCGGCTCCTGGTACCCAAAACACAAACTGCCAACCGACACACCTCGGACTAGCCCGCCCCACTACACACCTCAGAAGAATAGGCCAAGCAGCAAGCACAGTTGTATTCGTAGCCGGATACCACTCCAGACCTCTCAGCAGAAGAGCGACACACCATTGTGATATAGCCTTTACGAATTCTTACTCGCATATCGCCTCAAAGCACATCTAACGGCAACGCCATACGCTAACGAAAGTGAAGTGCTTGGCAACACTACCCCAAATGACCAAGCATCACCGAGAAAACATAAGCCTTATATAGCCCCTAGGGAGGAGAAAGGCAAATAAATGCCTCGATCTCGCAATCTAATGCATTAAACAAGCAAGATCCGTACCATAACCCATAGTAGCAATCAAGCTCATTCAAGCCGCAGTACCACCCGGCGGCGATTGTTTTGGCCCTCGAGCAATCAAGAGAGCGTATCACGAGAAATCAAACACAAGATCCACAAAGATTTACTAAGAAATGTACCAAAGAGGTCGAGACATTTAAGCCAATTAGCCATACCAAGGCCTATAAAAGGAAGGCGCTTCCAAAGATCCACCCCATCACACAAGGCACGTATCAAGAGTAGGGGGATGGAGGTTGATGTATATTTACAAGAGTTTCACAGTAGCAGTAGAGAGACAGCGTAAGAATTCGTAAGCAGAGGGCCACATATACCAAGATGCACACCACTCTTTTCTTAAGAGCATGCACCAATGAGCCTTGCCTCAGGGAAGAAAGCGGGATAGGGGGGACACCGCCTAAGAATTCGTAACGTCCCCCCATCCCCGGTCAAAATCGCTCAACAAAAGCGTGGAATGACACGTGAAAGTGAGCCCGAAGACAGGTGGTACCTAGTCACAAGTTGAGAGTCCCCTTTAGCAAGGGACCATGTCCAATTAGCTACAGTTGGAGAAGAGGCAGTACTGAGACCCTAATCTCCATGCCTTAGCATGGAACCATGTAACCTAACAGCTGGCCATTCAAAAAGATCAATAAAAGGTACCCGACAAAATGCCCCAGGAATCTGACCAGTAACCTCCGCGCGCAATTCCAACATGGTATGGATTAGCGCGGCAGCGCGCGAAGACAATTTTACAAAAATACACGTAAGCAAAGACAATACCTCCGCTTTAATACCTTAGCTCAGAATCAGGTAACGTTAGCATATGACACAAAAAAAAACCATGTATACGATAATCTAAGATTTCTTCCATAGCCTCCGCGAGTTCCATTACAAAAAGGCAAATCTCAGGAAAAAGACCAAGAATAAACAAATACATAGCCTCCGAAAAGAAAAAGGCAACGAGAAAAAATAAACATCTCATGAGAAAAACCGACGAGCGCCAAATTCAAGGAGGACCCCTCCATGCTAGCGACCCAACGAAGGTGTCGCGCCTATCATCCAACCGAGCGCGAACAAATTCAAACATATCATCAACGCTGCGATGAGGGAACACGGATCGCCAGCAATCCCACAGAAAACCGCTAACGTAGACACCATCGCGCATAAGGGTTGCAGGTTCCACCTCCTGCACAGGCCCAAAATCGGAGACCTGCGCGGAGGATTGACCAATAAGTTTCATTTACAATACGCGCACAACGGCGCCACGGCAAAAGTAACAAGTGTTTTTACACCGAGACACGAAAAAAGTAAAATCCTAGTCTACCTCCTCCCCGGACGTCGTGGGCCTCGGCGGCTCTATCGGCATCTCCATCTTGCCTCTCTTGTAATGTCTCCGCGGGAGGACCGGCGCGAGCCTCGGTGTGTGCCCGGGTTTCCGACGGAACCTCCGCTCGGCTGAATCCTCGCCGGAGACACGGTTGCGACGAACACGAGAACCTCCGCCACGGCTGGTTGGGAAGGCTCACCAAGGACGGGGACACCTTTCACCACAAGCCTAAGCGGTGTCCGGCCTCGGCGCGGCCTTAGAAACACAAAAAATGTTAGCTCCGGGAGGAAGCAAAAGAAAAGACAAACATAAAAGACAAAGGAAGAGAAGTTTCACCTTCCGCATCGCGTGAGCAGCGACAACGGCTTCCGCCCGCCAAAAGGCACCCGGAAAGACTTCGGGAATTTTTGAACGGTCTTGCGGATTGGGCGGGAGGTCTCCCGAGCTCGAGGAATCGGAGATCTCGGGTAGACCAACAGCGCGATGTCCGGACCTTCGCGAACCAAACCCTTAATTAAACCAGTGGCGGAGGCCTTTGCCGCAAAATCGGACACGCCTCCGACAAATAGGGATAGCTTCGCCAGATTGGACTTGATCCAAGACATCAACCCAGCGCACGGTTAGCGGGAAGAGGAGAGGCAACACCACCAAACTCTTCAAGAGCAGAGACGATATGTCTCTCGCAATTTCGGTGCCGGCAACCCCGATCTCCTCAATCTCCGCACCAATCCCTCCGCCTCCTTCACGGAAGGTCTCCGCAGATCTTTTCCATCGAGGCTAGGCGGGTGCGGAGGTTCTCGACACCTCCGTTGCCTTGTTGGCACGCTCGCGGCAACATCCTTGGCTTCATTGGCGGTTGAGTTTCGGCTCCAAGTCCTCAACCCTTTTCTTCAAGGCCTCCGATTGTTGAAGCGCGGCCTCCAAGTTCGAAACCTTGGCCGCGAGGTCAGTCTTCTCGCGGCCAAGAGTCTCTACTTCCCCCTTTAGGACCTCAATGGCTCGCGTCCGCTGGGCAAGTTCCACAGCCCCCCGGTGCTCGATAGCGAAGGCCATGTGATGAGTCTATAGTAAATAACACAATGAGAAAAAAAAAGAGACAAGGAAAAGATTAAAAACCAAAAAGGCGAAAGCACACTCACCATGCAGTGGTGCTCCAGTTGAAGGCGCAGAAGGCGCTCGTAGGGCAGCGCATCAAGGTAGTTATCAACTTCGGCTGAAATCAAAGCAAAGCCATAGGAAAAATGATAGTAAGTGCAAGCCTGCAACAACACAAACTCGCGGAGACAACGTAAAATTATATGGCAAAAACCTCCGAAATGCTCAAAAATATCGTGAACATTCAAGCCCCACGCACCGAACGTAGCGGAGGCATCGAAAGAAAAACAAAGACATATCTTAGCAAGTCAATCATGCAATCAAACGCATGACCTAAAAATGAGACAAAAATAAGAAATCTTTACCTCCGAAGCATGAGCGGCGGATGTAGAACCTCCGCCCGGAGGCATGGTCTCGAGCACCCCGCCCGGGAACACGCGCGCCAAATCAACACCGGGAGGAGGCCTCATGCTCCCAATACCGGCCGGCTCGGCTGGGAGAACAAAAAGGTTAAAGGTCTCCTCGGACTCAATGTTACGAAGAAATGTCCAAGAAAAAAAAAACCGGGCGAAATTAACTTACGAAGAGAAAGCCCGCCCACCGGACCCTTGTCACCGGGAGCGGAGGCCCGCCCTTCGCCGGAGGCTGCCGGCGGCGGCCTTATCGGCAACAAACTCGGCATCGATGTGCCTCTCGACGGCTTATGGCCGGGACTCCCAACAAAATCATCATCGAGACTTCGTCGGGGAAGTCACGAACCTGATGGGTTGGCGAGAGTGATGCCTCGGCATCCCCCGGCCTCCTCGTCCTCCCCGCCTCTTCCTCCTCTTCACCAGGCCTCGCCGTCGTCGAGCTAGACGGCTCGGCAAAAGCACTAGGAAAGGGATGGACAGACACCTCCGGCGACGGCGCACGTGCGGAAGCAGAAGGTTGTGAAGCCAGCCGTGTCTCCGCCGTAGGCAAGGGCCTAGCAGACGCTCCCGCATCCTTGGCAACCTCTTCTCCCCCGTCGTCGCCCTGGTAGCCAGCCTCAGACGCATCCGGAGATACAGACGCGGAAGCTTCAACAACCTCCGCCTCGGAGGTCTTCTCCTTCTTGGAAGGCCCGCGACCAACGCACGAGCGTTTCCTCTTTTTTGACGCCTCCGCCTTGACTGTAGCAATAGCGGAGGCATTCTTCAACGCCCTTAACTCTATCTTCCGGAGAACCTTGCCAGGGACAGGCCGGGAGGAATAGGGGATTTGAAGTTCCTCAAAGACGCGGTTCAGGCGCGGCATGAAACCAGCCTCCGCCTTCCGCGCAAGGTATTCACGTTCGGAGACCTCTCCGATCGGCTCCACAACTTTCCTTTCAATTCGATTAACGAAATTGGTCCCGTCTCCCCTCGAGGTAAGCGAGACCGAAGACGGGGCACGGTATGCCCGCAGCTTCTCCGAAACCGGCGGTTCCTTCCGGACAATCTCAAACTTGGGCTGTCCTTGGCCAAGGGCCGACGGCCCGGAGGCCACTATCTCCTCCCGAAGGTCACGACCTCCGGAGTACTTGCAAGCGGCGCGAAGGCCTTGCGGCACGACTTCTCGCGGCGGCGGCTGCGGCGGAAGGCGGCTGGAAGAGGCTTCAAATTGGTGTGCGGCTTCATCGCCGTCATAGCGGAGGCCAGGGGGTACCTCACAATCTTATTGCCATCGTCATCCTCCCCGGTGACACCGATGGTCTGCACATAGAACCAATACTCCATCCAATTGGCCGGCTCCCACTTGCCCTTCTGACACCACGAGATCTCCAAACGTTCATCCTGAAACCTTTTCGCCATAAAGGTACAGGCCCCAAACTGTGCCTTCACCTTGTCCTCGCCAAACGACCGTGGTTGCTTGTGCAGTTCATAGTGCCTCACAAAGACATTGACATCAGTCTCTCCGCCATAAGACTCCACTGCCCAGACAAATTTGCTAAGGTTCAAGAAGGCATGAGGAGTAAGGTGGTGGATCCGAGCATGAACTCCCCAAAACTCTCCTCGAGAAAAGGATGGGCCGCCGGCCCACCGAAGGCCACGGGTGAAGAAATCCACTGAAAACGACCGCATACCCCGGGCGGGGTGGGCTCGGTTGACCCGGGAGCTTGGCACGTCCGACCGGGATAACGCCCGTTGCTCAAGGTCTTCGATCATCGCCTTGGTCATTTTGCTAGGACCGAAATCGTAGGTAATAGCCGCCATACCTCCGGGGCTATGTGAAGGAATGAGGTCTTCGACGAAGGCTTCAACGTCAGAAAGAGACTCCTCCAGATCCCTAGCCTCCGCCGCAACAAGCATACACTTCTCAAAGATGTCCAGCCAATCTCCGACCTTCACTCTCTGAAACCGGGAATAAGGACCGGTGTAGTGGTGGCGGAGGCAAGCGCGCCGCAGCGGAGGTGCCACGATGGAAATCGGAGGCAACCGTCGGATGCGGAGGTGGCTCGAGAGAGTGAATAGAAAACCACAGCTTGGGGTAAAAAACTATTACCGCCCCCTCCCCTTTTATAGTGGCCGGACGGCCGGTCAAGGGGGTGGACATCCCCCCGCGCCAGCGGTAAAATCTCCAACGGTCGAAAAACCGCAGACCCCGGATCCAACGGCCAGAAAAAGAGAGAGAAGGCAAAAGAGAGAATACCTTTTTTTTCTTTCGTACCCTGAAGTCTCCGTCCACCAAAGGCGAGCCAGGGGGGGGGGCCATGGTCTCCGCTGATCAAGCCAAGAGTTGATGGCCGGGCCCGCCTCCGTCGGACCTAACCCTCAAAGGGGGAATGTTGGGAAAAGGCATCTCGGCGGCGGAGACATGGCATGAGCCTACGGTCAACTAACCCCCATTTATCTTATTTGCTACGGTTGTCTTTGCTTGTTATGCGAGGTTGAGATCGTAGGTATTGTGACCGCCGGCGGAGACCATGCCGGCCTGCGCCTGAGAAGGCCTCCGGTCGCCATCCGGAGACGACAGGCCGGCATCCTGGCCTCAGGCCTCCGAGCGGAGGTAGTGAGCCGGAAGCGGAGACCCCCGTCTCGGCCACCGGCGGAGGCACCGGACGGAGGCGCAAGCCTCCGATCCCGAGCGGAGATACCCGGGCAACTGCGGAGACGGGGACGGGAGCGGAGACATCCGGTGGCCCAAGAGGCGGCCCGCCCGGCGGCCCGGAGCGAGGAGGACATCACACGCCTAGGAGGCCCGGGAAAGGTCCAGCAGGCCCATCGGCACGGCGGACGATCTTGCCCCCGTCGACCCCACCTGGCAGAGTCTTAAAATTAGGGTTTCCCCGTCTCCCCTTTGGGGTTGTAATGTCTTTTTCCATTGGGGAGCTGGACTGGCTATAAAAGGAGCCCCCAGTCCCTGTTGTAAAAGGAGGATTCCTGGGAGTGGAAGAGCTTCCTCTCTTCACACTCTAGCATTGTAATTGTGATTACGATCGAATATAAAACCTGCTGGAACCGTGTTCCAACAATTTGTTATCCCCAAATGTAATGTATTCACTACACTTCATTTGGGTGAGGCCGGAGAACCATTTTGAGTTCCCGGTCATGTGTCGAGAGCAACCGGAATCAACTAGCCACGTGTTCTCCAGGCCCTTCATCCCGCATCAATAGCGAGACATGGGATGAGCAAATGATCCAACACTGGGGTTAGTAAACTGAGGAGAAAACCAGTGTTGGCTCATTCGCCCACGAGAAGTGTTAACAAAAGCATCATGCATGCCATGTCCCATTTGAGTAGAGCGATCACCACGATGAGAAAAACGTGGTCCGCTCATCTGTAAGACGAAAGCCACGGTCACGAGATCCAAGGTCATAAGAAAAACCCGAACCCCGCGGCACGACCACCTCGTGGTCTTACACCTTGAGGCCTAGGTCCTTGAGGTGTTGCACCTCTTGGCCTAGCACCGTGCCTCGGAAACGTGGAGCAAACACACCATGAGTAGAGTTATGGAAAAGCTCATACTCATGCCGCTCATCTCTTTCCTCCGAAAGCGAACTCAAACAAGTGACCATCATGGTGACAATAATCACGGTGATACACCTCTCTCTTGGGTGGTGGTTTACTCACTCTCTCATGGGTATAGGTCACTCTTTGGGTTTGCTTGTTCTTTGGAGGGGGTTTAATAGAGATGTCGGGAAGTGTGTCAAGTGGGTTCCTTAGGTGGTTTGGCTTGGGAGTCCACACTTGTTTTGGAGGTGAAGCTTTGGGAGGTTCCTCAAACACACCATCTTTCACACTTTGGGCTTGTTAGGCCGAGGTGGAGTGATTTTGATCAACTTGGGAGTAGTGGAAGGCTTGGTGGATTTCTCGGATGCACTCATACCACTTGTGTTCACCAACCTTACCAAAAACATTTTCACCCTTCCCACCCGTAGCAAGGCCTAATCCCGTTGTGTCGGTTCCCTTTTGAACCGACTCATCATCATGCCAAGCCGTGGTTCACTGCAAGACAACCAACGAGCATGGACCGAAGATTTGTGATTTCTTCTTCGGCCCTTTTCTTGTCATGCCTACAAGAGTCTAGTTCTAGTTCCAAAGCTTCACAACAAGCACATCTAGAAACTTGACTAGTTTTCTCTAGCATGGCAATCCTAGTCATTTTCTCACCTAGCTCAGTTTTCAGCTCATCACAAGATTTGCAAGGATGCACAGAGACAGAGACTTAGCCTTAACCTCATCAAGCTCATCTACCAAAGCCACATACTTGGACTGCACATCAGCTAGGTTTGCCATATGAATGGCACAAGCATCACATTCGGACTCATCGAGAGATGTGCACCGTCTCCCTAACGTACTCTAGCTCTTTGACAAAGGCAAGCAACCACTTAGCCTTGAAATCTTTCCTCTCACGAGCAGCAAGCTTAAGCGAGCATCTTGTCTAAGCAAAGTGGTAGTCAATCTATCAACCTCGCGGCAAGAGATTCGGGAGTTTGTTCTACCTCGGGCTCGGTGTCGTCGTTCTTCTCAATGCTTGGAGTAGACTCATCGAGCGCCATGGTGCAATAGCCTCCCGGCTTGGAGTCGGCGAAGAAGCACGGCCGTTGAACTTGTTCTCGACCTTCCGCTCGGCCTCATCATCACTTGGAGGAGAGCCGTCGGAGTCGTCGTCGAGATCGGCCGAGGATGCAAGGAAAGCTCGCTGCCTTGCCTCTTGCTTCTCAAAGTACTTCTTCTTGACAGCTTCCTTGTCGAATCCTCCCTTGTACTTGTACTTGTACTTGGGTGCAGAGGACTCGTGCTTGTCCTTGCGCTTGCTGTAGTCGTTCTTGTTGTTGTAGTGGTTCTTGTCGGCCTTGGGATAGTTGGCGACGTAGTGGTCGGGATCTCCACACCCGAAGCATCCTTGCTTGGTGATGCCACGCCGGCGATTCAAACGGTTGTTGTGAAATCGTGAGAACCGGCTAATCACCAAAGCGAGCTCGTCGTCCCCAAGAGCCTCCATCTGCTCCTCTGTAGCTGAGACCAGAGAAGACAGGGCAAAAGACAGCTGTGAAGGGTTAGTCAAAGAACTTGAACCTCCTGTACCTGAGACCAAAGCCATGGTGG
Source organism: Themeda triandra (assembly GCA_018135685.1). NCBI lineage: Eukaryota > Viridiplantae > Streptophyta > Magnoliopsida > Poales > Poaceae > Themeda > Themeda triandra. The sequence continues at coordinate 2,929,664 of JAENPR010000002.1, read as the reverse complement.
GGGCAGACGGATTTCTGATCCTCGCCTGCGTCTGGTGGTCAATCTCGGTGGACTTGAGCTTACTGAACAGCTCATCCACAGTGAGAGTCTCATAGCCAGGCGATTCTATGATCGCCGAGACCTTTACTTCCCAAACCCTCCGATCTAGAGCATATAGAAGCTTAAGCGCTCTCTGATGATCGTCATAGGGCATCTGAGGGTTGTTTGCCCTCATCTTGTTCACGATGGTTTGAAAGCGAGTGAACAAAGAATCAATAGATTCACCATCGGTTTGAACGAAGTTCTCGTACTCTCTCTTGTGTGTCTCATAGAGTCTGGTCTTGACATGGGCAGTACCCTCATGATATTTCTGCAGTCTAGACCAGATCTCTCGAGCAGTAGCACAATCAGAAACACGCTCAAATTCTTCCATAGAAAGAGCAGAAAACAAGACAGTTCTGGCAGTGTTGTTCGCCTTGTGTTGGTCGATCTGTGCTTGGTCAACACGGGCAGCAAGTACCACGTAGTCCGCATTCTCACAGATCTCCCAAACACGCGAATCAATCCCTTGGAGATGCGCCGACATGCGGATCTTCCAATAGGGATAGTTCTTGCCATCGAAGTGCGGTGGCTTTCCAAGCCCACGGTTCTCCATGATGTCGCCTTCGGGGATCACGGACCGATTAAGGTGAAGTGATCCTTAACCAGCTCTGATACCAATTGAAGGACCGGTAAGAGCGACCAGAGGGGGTGTCAATGGGAGCTTCAAAAATTTCTTTTGAAATCCAGAGCCTATGTCCAAGATTCACACCCCAAGAACCGAAACACAAAGCGGTAGTGATCACGACCACGGAGACGGGTGGATGTTCCCTTGGAACACGCGGATCACTACAAAACAAACCGGAAGCAAATCGGAGACTAAACGAACACGCGGCGAACGAGAAACAACAACTCGAGTGTATGCTTGTCGGTAGTACCGGTACTACGTCGGTAGTGCGGTAGAGAGCCACCGGTAGTACCGGTGCTATAGTCGGTAGTACCAGTAGTACAAACGAAAAACAGCAACTCGGGTGCATTGTCGGTAGTACCGACCGGGTGCCACCGGTAGTACCGGTGCTATTGTCGGTAGTACCGGTAGTACAAAATCTGCACGAACAGAATGCTCGAAAATCGCCTCCTCCAAGATTCGGCCCAAACTATCTCAAATCGAAACCTCTTGCAACCAAATCTAGGAATGTTGTTGCTTATGCGGAGAGCCTATCTTCAAAAGATCATCGGCCAATTCGAAGTGAGGAGGGAGAAATCAAGAAGGAGATGAAGAAAAGCCGTTCTTGGACAACCGGAGATAAATCCGCATGGATCTTTGATCTCAAGAGGAACTAGCATGATTCCTTCGGTGGAAACATCACTCTTGTGTCATAGATCGATCCAAGGAGAAAGAACGAGCCAAAACGATCCCAAAACGAAGAAATCACGCGATGAACACAAGGACCTCAAGTCAACTCGGGAAGAACACAAATTCCATCACGGGAAAACACAGGCACAAGCAATTACTCCCGGAGGAAACGCGAATACTCGGCGATCCGCTTGCCACACACTTGGTTCGAGTACAAATCGAAAGATTTGCGAGACCTCTCTCACACAGCAACTAAAGGAAGGGAAAAACCTAAAGGAAAATGGAAATGGCGGAGGTGAGGGGAAGGAGAACCCTCATCCCTTATTTATAGAGGGGCAAGTCTATTTTACATTCCTTCTTTGCCCTTGGATACATGAAGAGCCACACCACTTAGCCGGGGCATAAGGGTCCAACTCGAGCTTCACTTGATCCGACGGCCACCGCGCCTTCTCACCGGTAGCCTTGCTTCCAAGCAATCTCCCCGATGCCGCCACGTGTTGTCCGTCCGCACCGGGACCTCCGCCCCGGTTTTGAGGCGCAAACCGGGAAACCCGCCGCCGATGGTTTTGAGGCGAAACCACCAAACCCTCCACGAGTAGCGTAGCCCGTACGCGTCCCCCGCCGTGTACACTTGCGCTCGTCGATGTCCCAGTGTCGGCCACCACGGCTGGCCGCCCGTCCTCGGTCCCTCGATCCAAGCCTCACGTCCGCCCTTCACCGCACCCGGTCCGTCGGCCACGGCACGCCCTACTTGATCTTCACCGACCGTCGACCACCGTCTCCGAGCTCGACACCTGCAGACAACATGAGCCAAGAGACACCATTGTTTGACACGTATCCGCGTGCCATCGGTTAGTAAGAACACACACACGCCTTGTGTTGGCATGTTGAGAATCACTCAACACACAAAGGTCCACACAATGGTTATGGTAAAAGCCATGTGTCCTCAGCATTTAATTTTGAAAGTTTAGAGAACTTGATGACACACCTTGACAAGTTTAGGGCGGCCAGTTTACTCTTATTTTAATTTTCTAGAACTTAGGTTTCTACATTGAAGAAAACTCCAATCAACACCTGCCGCATGGTGATGATTGGTTCTCCCGGACCCCAACTTCCACACCCGTCGTTGGTTTTATTTGCATCAGTAGCCGGCAGGTGAAAATGTAAAAAAGAAAGTAGCCGTGAAAATGTAAACAAGAAAGTAGCCGGCTGGTGAATGGTGATGTGCATCCCCACAATTAACCAAAACACTTTTCGTGCTTGCTTCCGTGTGATTCATACACAAAGGGAGGCTACAAGTGCCCTTAGCTTTCAGAAGTAGCTTTAATTTGTGGTGATACTATACAGCTGTGGCTGTGCTTTGCTTCTCCGTGTGCGGGCGCTTTGGTTGTTCTCGTCAACACAAAAAGAAAACCAAATCGCGTCGATGGAGAAATGCATATTGTGGTACGAGCTGAACGTCGTCATCATGCCGGCCGTTGCTTCCTGCCCTTGCACTCTCTCAAAGTAGCTTTGTGGAGGAGAGACTCAAACTATACACAGACGCGCATATATACTGTGGAAGATGACAGCGACACCCAATGGGCAATGCTAGCTGTTGGAAGGAAAATAATCACTGGTGGTGAACTCCATTATTGACGGCAAAGCTGCAGGGACGGCGCCGCAGGGTTAATTAAGATATAGTTACGCCAGATGGAGAGTGAGACCACGTTTCTCACGATAAATGCATTTTGTAGTTCAACTTTTCTTGAATAAATCAAAAAGGCACTCAAGTTTTTGTAGTTTTTTCAAAACTTAAAATTGAAGGCTTTAAAAAAGTATATTTGCAGAGTTCAGATATGTGTTCAGTAAATGTACAATCCAGTTATAGTTAGATTTGTGTTGTATTGTTAGGGGTTAGCATTTAGGATATAGTTAGAGTCGAACTTCGTATCATATAGGGAGCCATAAATACAAGACAACAATATAACCATGAGACGACTTAGAGCATGTCCAAGAGAATGCTAATAATAGTCCCAAGCTGAAATTTGCTTGGTTAGCACAGAAAACACCGGTCCAACAGCTCCCCAAAATTTCTCCTAATATTTGCTCGCTCTAGAAAAGTGAGCCCGCGCCCCTCATTTGTGCCAACCCCCAATCTTCTTCTCACCAAGGAGGACGCCATGCTGCATGGAACAAATTCTATTTTTAGCCTAATCTGACGATGTGGCAAGTTTAAAATATTTTTTGGGTGGAAAATATCGGGGAGCTGCTATGGAGGAAACTAGTTTTCATTCAACAGTTATTTAAGAGAGCCCCTAATATAGAGTTTTGGGGGTTATATTTTTGGGGAACTTTTGGAGTTGCTCTTAGTGGTTATTATGGTAGAGTGAGGCCATGGAAAGCCTACAGGAACAATGTATCTGTTGCAAGTTCAAAACAATGTATCTGTTGTTTTACAGTGAGCAGCATCCAAATTCCTAAAAACATCTAATTTAGCTGAAAAAACATTTTGACTCAATGTTGTTCTCACTTATGTATTTTTTTATAGTGTTTATGCTTCTACAGTTCTACTATTTTCGCGTACTAGATCCATTAGAGTCTAAATCAGTTCCTACAATTGAAATAGTGCATAGGTTTTATCTATAAAAAAAAATAGTGCATAGGTATGGTATAGATAGAAGACTCCTTTTATGTTAGCATAAATAGATTAATGTAGGAACAAACCACAAAAAATGTTTGTTTATGTATAGTCACTTCAGTTCCACATATGTATTCAGATAGACACACCTCCTGTTTCAAATTACTAGTCATCTTAATGTTATCATAAGTCAAATTTCTTTAGCCAGTGTCTAACAAATTAGATACAACATGAGATTGTTTTGATAATGTATTTATTTTATATTTTAGATGTTAATGTTCATATTTTTCAACTTAAATAAAATAAGAGAAGTTTAAATTACACTACTAGAAATTGGAATAGCCCTTGGGAGATAAATTTTCTGTCATTTTTTCAATCACAATATACAATTTGGGAGATATGGAGAAGCAGTTATGAAATTTGACTTAGCGCAAGGCTAACACAATTTACAATTTTGAACATATGGAGAAACGACTGGCAGACGCGAAGACTAAAACCGGTGAAGCATGCGCTCCCTCTACAACTGTTTTAGTTTCGTTTGGAGTGGGTTTGTAATAAGCTTGATCTGATGCTTTTCTTTTGTGCGAAGCTCAAGCCAGAACATTTGATTCTATTATGTAAAGAAAAAGAAAAACAACCAAGTTCATTCCATTCTTCCTCAGTTAACCACTAGTCCACTACACACTGTACGTAGGAGTAAATCTCAATTAACTCATCCGCCCTTCTATATATTGTCACTCAAAATGTCAGTACTATTCGCTAATACAAAGGTCACTAAAGCTCCGGTTCATCCGGCTTCGGAACCTCCTAATGAACAAGTCACAAGCCTCATCGATGTCATCATCCATGTTGAACTCCAAACCTTCAACCTCCCGTTTGCTCCTGATGATCTCGATGACCGATGGCTCTTCAAGCTTATCAAGAATAATATCAAGATCGTCATGGTCGCTGTCGTCATCGTCATGGTCATTCTCTTCATTCCTGTAACGGTTCTCATCTTCGAAGAGGGAATTGGTCCAGTCTGGGTAGCCATAGTAATCTTCCTCAGACATGTCCACCTCAAACAGACCACAACGAGCCCTAGCACCATGATCACCAGCTGGCTCCTTGCTCCTCGTCATTGGCTTGGGCATCATGAGAGCCTTGCTGCGGTGCTCCATCCTAGCCGGCTTCTCCCGGCTGTCCGACGCGACAAGCTCATGGATCTGGCGAGACATCACGCGGGCCATCGCCAACCTTCGGCGCGCAGAGGCCAGAATGATGAGCTTTGTTCTTAGAGCGTCAGTCTTGCTCTTAACGGACGTCACCGCCTTCTTCAGGAGATCTGGGGCACTTTTGCTGATCCTCATATTTGGTGTGTGGAAAGCTTACGAAGCTGCTTCAAAAGGATGTACTTAATCAGGATCGGAGTTGCTGTGCCAGAAGCTCTGTATGAGTGTATAGTATATGGTATATGGTATATCAGCGAGAGCTCTAGAGATGAGACAAGCTGCTTGTAGGTTTGAGGCATGGGCCTTGGCTTGAAGCCCCATGAGGATTCTTATAGGCAGTGGAGTTAGCTTAGCACTGAACTGTGCAAGTGGTCATGTCAAGATCAACTTTTGTATCCTTTGTTTTATATTAAAGACCGTTGGTACCTCGAAGCATGAAAGAAACATGGAAGAAAACAATAGGCATGTGGACCTAACACTATTATGTGGGCTAACAACATGAAAGCTACAACAGCCATATTGTGTCAGATGCACGTTAGTATGTCCTAGTTTTCAAGTTTAACATCAAAAAATTAATCGTGCAATATAATTGTCTGATTATCCAGCAAGGACTACATAAAGTTGAGATTCTGTTTAGCGTGGAAGCAAAACCACCAAAAAAAAAGTTCCATGGCAAGGAGGTAATGGCAAATTGAAGTAGGAGAAAATAACATGGTAAAAGAATACAAAATTACCAATTTTACATAAAAATAAAGACACCAACCCCCTATAGGGTTGGTTAAGTGAAGATTAGCCCCTCCGGATGGATCTCATTTTCTTGATTGCCAGTGACGGTTGTTCCCCTTCTCTCGTATTAAGAATTAAGAACAACAAAGATGGACGGCTCCTCCAGCAGGAGCCCCCTCCACATCACCTTAAATGTTTTTGGCCGTTCGATCTGTCGATCAGCGGTCCAGATTTTTTGAAGCGGATCTTACCGGAATCAAGCTTCTTGTTCTTTTCTTTGGCTTCTTGTTTTTTTATTGAATTCTTGTTAGCATGTCAGCTACATCGTATTTTTAAATTGTTAACTCTAAACTTCATTATTATATTGCTCTTAAATTTTAAATTTTATATATTATTTTCATTCAAGCTACTTGTAGCTCAATGCGCTTATCCATCTCGACGGTGCCATGGAGTTCGGGCGCTCAGCAGGTGACGGTGCCGGTGATGAGGGCCAGGCCGTCGCGACATCAACCCCAACTTCGCAAGATCCTGCCCCAGCTTCCGTGTTTCCACCTAGCTGGAGATAGCCAAGCTGCAGATGGCTTTGGAGGCCGCGGAGAAGGAGTTGGCGATCCTCCGCGTCCAACAACTGGAGTCTAACGCTCATGTAGCTCGTGCTCTTGTATGCCGCACAACTGACGGCAGAGCTTTTGCCCCTCTGCGTCGCCGTGGATACGCCTCCAGTTTCATCCGTGTCCACGGTGGGACTCACCACCACCTACTGCTGGAGGTATCCACGCGTGTCTGTGGAGTATGACATGCGCTGTGCCGTCAGCTAGCGTCATTCTAGGCGAGGGTTTAGACGACTTCCTATACGAAGCCACGGAAGACGACATGCTTCAGGAGCTTCCCGTTGACCAGGCAATCAACCAGCCCCTACAGTAGATAGCGGGCGCTACTCATTGTTTCACGGCATTACCGCGCGTGTGCTTTTGTTAAACTAATCGTGATTATGCCTAAAATAATCAGTGTGTGTTGTTCTGCACAGCTCCCGTTGGATCAACCTGATGATGCCAGATGCTGCAATGCTTATCTAGAATCGTATAATAGTAATTTGGTTATTGCTCTGTTTTCATTTACCAGTGCTAAATTAACTATAAGGCAATAGGCCTTAGCTTGTGTGTGGTGAATGACGTCGGGATGGTGCTGTGTTGAGGATGTACATGTCTATTGCCTATCGCCGAAGCCGTTGCTTCGTGTACGTGTGCCCATGCATTCGCTGTGTTGTTGTCTTTGTGGAGCGAATGCTGACTAGTCTAGAACCCCACGTGGCCACCGTGCGCGCGCAAGCTGTGTGGCAACTAATTAACCACGACACGGCATGATTGGCTTTCGGCACTCGCATTAACTGATTATAATCCTCCTATGATTGAATGAATGAAAGCTCTTCGATTCTTAAAAAAACACGAGACGACATGTGGGTTTCAAGGTTATTGTTGGTGAATCGCGATCACTCATCAGTAATGTACCCCGACAGGTAAACAAAGCATGGTTAGTGGACTTGTAAAACACATTATTCCTCATGGAGTAGTGGTTCTACAATATGCAGATGATACGATCATCTGCCTGGAAAATGATGTGGCCAAAGCCAGGAATCTTAAGCTTATATTTATATGAGATGCTGGCTGGCCTAAAGATTAACTTCAATAAAAGTGAAATTATGATGATAAATGACCCTAATAACCTGGTGGAAACCTATGCTGATATATTCAAATAGGGTATTTCCCTACCAAGTACTTAGGTGTGCCTATCGGTCTAAGTAGACTGCATGTTGTGGACTGGGTACCCTTGCTGGAAAAAAATGCTAAGAAGTTAGATATCTGGAAAGGTTCTTGTATGTCTATTGCAGGGAGATCTACCTTGGTTACATCTAGTTTGAACAATGCCCCTACCTACCATATGTCTATCTATAGATTGCCCAAAACCACTATAAAAGAGATGGATAAGGTTAGAAGAACATTCTTCTGGCAAGGAGGCCATACCAAGAGAAAATATCACTTGGTGAAATGGATAAAAGTTTGTAAAAGCAGAAAGAAAGGGGATTTGGGAATCAAAGATATAAAATTGATGAATGTAAGTCTTCTCTGTAAGTGGTGGTGGAAATTAGAGAAGGAGGAAGGAATGTGGCAAGATATTGTGAAATTCAAATATTTGAAAAAAAAGACTCAATCCAATCAATCAAACATAAACAAGGTGACTCCCCTATCTGGGCTGATCTCCTTAAAGTCAAGGACATTTATATGTATGGGAGGAAGATAAATGTGATAATTGGGAAAACTGCTAGACTGTGGGTGGACAGATGGTTGTATGCTGAACCACTGTCACTCTTATATCCTAAGTTGTTCAAACTATGTGAGCAAAAAGAAATTAGTGTTTCCCAGGTGGTTATGGGAGAAGTGACTCCTACATTCAGTAGGTGGCTAACTCCAGAATTGGATAACCAGTGGAAGAAAATTTTGCTTGACATATCCCAAATTCAGTAAATAGATGAACCTGACTTTGTTTTACGGGGATTTTGTGATAAGAAGAAGTTTTCAGTAAAGTCTGTATATAATATTTTGACTAAGTCAGAATCTGACCCTTCTTTCAGTCATATCTGGAAAGGGAAGATCCCTGCTAAGCTGAAAATTTTCTTGTGGTTTGTAGCTAATAATGCCATACTCACTAAAGAGAACATGATCAAAAGTGTCGGGTACCTAGATTAGGGAGTCCTAAACTAGGTGGATTAAAGATGAGCCAACTAGCCTTGCTCCCCTCTAAAAATCATTAGGGAGTCCTAAACTAGGTGGATTAAAGATGAGCCAACTAGCCTTGCTCCCCTCTAAAAATCCCAAGAAACTGACTGAAGAAATCACCAATCCTCCTCATACTGGGCCGGCCCTCTAGCAGGCCCACAAGGCCTCAGAGCCTTCTAACTCGAGCGACAGCCGCTCACCCGCTAGAGAAAGAAGTACGGAAACCGCTCGAGCGAGCGACCGCTCGAGACGGTGACGTAAACCGCTCGAGCGAGCGACCACTCGAGACGGTGACGTAAAACGCTCGAGCGAGCAACCGCTCGAGTCTGCCCGCAATAATTGCCCATCCAGAACGCGCACATGGCTACAGGGCTCGAACAGTACCGCAGTACACCAACCCTGCCTGACACCATGGCCACAGGGCTCGTAATAGTAGATCGTACAGCGGTCGCTTCCACTATTACGATGCCCATGCCCCGGATTCGAGGATGGCAGGTGCCACTGTGGAGCCATGCCACGCACTGTGCCACGTGCGACACCCCCTTTAAACGCCGTAGTCAAACCCCCGTACCGTCAAACACGTCGCGCCGTCCCATCGCTCGGGTCGACGACCTCTCGAGGCATACCCCGACCCCTCGAGAAATGATGATGGACGTGACTGGCGTACAGGGCGCGCAGTGACCCGTCCATCCCACCTCGACGGCCACTCGCCGGGGTTCCCGGGCAAGCCGTCACGACCCACGCCTCGGTTGCATCAGCTCGCGTCAGCTAAAGGGCGGTCAGGACATCATTACCCATACTGCTACAGGCTCGGACCGGATAAAAGCATGGATCCACAGGCTCGAACCGGATCGAGAGGGGCATCCACAGTTCCAGCGACCCGACCCGACGCCCATACCTCGAGGTCACGCAATGGAGCCGCAGGAGGAGACCCCTGGCCCCCTCTTGCGCGCCGCCATGAACTTGGAAATCGTGTGGCCGGCATCAGTGGACCGCGGGTTTGATAGAGCGCCCGGCTCACAACGCCGCACCACGGTCGGGAACATGCGCCGCCGGATCGAGGAGGAGAGCATGGGAAGGCCCTGGACTCCGTCCGGCGCTGACCCCGACTCCGATGACTCGGATTCAGGGTGCTATGACCCTGCTCGCGAGTGTTTTCGCCTCGAGAACGACGTTCCGTCGGACGATGAGACTGGGGACGACGCCGCGGCAGCCGCCGCAGCGGCCAACCGCCCCGTCGGAACGCCGGTCCTCGGAACACCAGCGGCTGGAGCCTTGCAGGTAATCGAGCCTCGCGAGGAGCCACCGCGGGGGCAGGACAACCCACAGCCTAAAGATGATGCTCGGGCGGCACAGTGGGCACAACTCCTAGAAATCGAGTCCAAGATGGACGCGGATCGCACAAATCTGGAGCTGCTCAAGTGCGCCTTCGAGCAGAACCAGCCTCCTTCTCCTCGAGCTCTAGGCGCTCGAGGAAAGGCACGAGGCGTCCTCAACCGCATCATCAACGATGGACGGCCACAAGCACCGGTCGAGCCGGTCCGCTTCCCTCGAGCAAGCCAGAATGTCCTCGCGGCAGCTATGTTACTGCGGGACATGCCGGCACCCTCAAATCCGCAAGCATTGCGGATACGGGATGAGGTCCAAGAACTCCTCCAGGTCACGGCCGCTCAGCAAGCTGAGAGTTCAGCCTCAAGACTGCGCGGGGCGGAATCAGACCAGCCGGCCCACCTGCCACGACACGAACGAGAGGGCTCGGTCCACCAAGAGGTACCCTCTCGAGGTGGTAGAGCCCCCGTTCGTAATCGCATCCTCGACAACCGTGAGCCTCAAGATGCGCGTCAAGATATCAACGACAACCGACGGCGCAAAGCCGCAGGCGCCAAGGACCATGGCTACAACGCCCATCGAGGAGGGCGCTACGACAGCGACGAGGACCGGCAGGCTCCCGAGCCGCCGGGCCCTCGAGTCTTCAGTCGAGCTATCCGCAACACGCCGTTGCCCAACCCATTCTGGCCCCCCACGAGCTTGGCCAAGTACAATGGGGAAACCAAGCGGAGCTCGGCTCGCCGACTTCAGCCGGCATGCCGGTAGGGAGGGCTCGAGAGGATAAGGCGATCATACGCCAACTCCCTCTGTTCCTCTCGGACACCGCCCGGCGGTGGCTCGAGGAGCTCCCCCCTAATCAGATCTACGACTGGACCGATCTAGTCCGGATTTTCGAGGGGAACTTCAAGGGCACCTACATTCGACCCGGGAACTCATGGGACCTCCGTAATTGCAAGCAAAACACCACGGAGTCCCTCGGACTTTGCTCGACGTTTCTCCAAATTACGCACCGAGCATCGCACACATTCCCGACCACGACGTCATCCTGGCGTTCGTCTCAGGCACCACATGCAAAGAGCTTGTGCAGGAGCTCGGGCGCAACCGCCCAAAGACAGTTGACGAGCTCATGGACGTCGTTGCCGACTACGCTGCCGGTGACGAGGCCGTGGGAGCTTTCTTTGGCGGAGCTGGGAGCAAGCCCACGCCGCCCCCGGGTGGCGGTGAGGGCTCGAGCAAGGCCCAGAAGAAGAACGGAAAGAAGAAGAAGGGTAACCAGCAAGGCAAGCGCGTGGTTGTGGAAGAAGAGGTGGCCGCAGCTGACCGCAAGAAGCCTCGACCCCCTCCAGATGGGGCCGTCTTCGACAAGATGCTAAAGCAGCCATGCCCATACCATAAAGAGCCGGTCAAGCACAATCTCGAGGACTGCCGCATGCTTCGAGGCTACTTCAAGAGGTTCGGTATTGGCAAGGACGATGACAAGAAGGATAAAGGCGGCGACGATCAGGCCAACAACAACGACGACAACGGGTTCCCGCCCATTGCCGATTGTTATATGATATACGGTGGCCCTACAACTCAGATGTCGCGTCGGGAGCGGAAGAACGAGCGCCGAGAGATCTTCTCTGTGAAGCCCGCCACGCCTCAGTTTCTCGACTGGTCGGACGCTCCCATCATGTTCGACCGTGATGACCATCCAGAGCACGTCACCAACCCCGGCGCGTATCCTCTCATCGTCGACCAGGTCATCCTCAACGCCCGCTTCACCAAGGTCCTCATGGACGGAGGCAGCAGCCTCAACATCATCTACATGGAGACGCTCGCGCTACTCGGCATCACGAGGGCACAGCTCAAGCCAAGCGCCGGGGGCTTCCACGGTGTCGTCCCCGGCAAGAAGGCGCTCACGATCGGCCGCATCGACCTCCCCGTCTATTTCGGCATGCGCTCGAATTTCCGTCGAGAGGTCCTCACTTTCGACGTACCTGGTTTCGAGGGGACCTACCACGCCATCCTGGGTCGCCCGTGCTACGCCCAGTTCATGGCGATCCCCAACTACGCCTATCTCAAGCTCAAGATGCCAGGACCCAAGGGGATCATCACCGTCGACTCCACATACGAGCACGCGTACTGTTGTGACGTGGAATGTGTTGAGTATGGGCAGTCCTTGGTCGAATCCAAGGAGCTTGCCAAGACGCTCGACTGCTTGGCAGCCGAGGCCGCCGCACCAGCACCCAAGCGGCAGGCTGGGAATTTCAAGCCCACCGAGGACACCAAGAAGATCCCGCTCGATCCAAGCTCCCCGGGCAAAAAAACGCTGATCATCAGCGCCTCCCTCGACATCGCATAGGAAGCAGTGCTCGTCGACTTTCTCCGCGCAAACGCTGATATGTTTGCGTGGAGTCCCTCGGACATGCCCGGCATGCCGAGGGATGTCGCCGAGCACGCCTTGGAGATCCGTCCGGTTCGAGACTGTCAAGCAACGCTGCGCCGCTTCGACGAGGAGAAGCGCGGGGATCATCCGCGAGGAGGTCGAGAAGCTCGAGAAAGCCGGATTCATCAAGGAGGTACATCATCCCGAGTGGTTAGCAAACCCTGTATTAGTAGAGAAAAAGAATGGAAAAATGAGGATGTGTGTAGACTACACTAGTTTAAATAAAGCATGTCCCAAAGTTCCATTTCCTTTGCCTCGAATAGATCAAATTGTTGATTCCACTGCGGGTTGTGAAGTGCTTTCCTTTCTCGATGCCTACTCTGGCTATCATCAAATCAAGATGAAGGAATTCGACCAGCTTGCGACTTCATTCATCACACCTATGGGCATGTACTGTTATGTCACGATGCCCTTCGGCCTTCGAAATGCCGGGGCAACATATCAGCGCTGCATGCTTCATGTTTTTGGCAAACATATAGGAGAAACGGTTGAGGCGTATGTAGATGACATCGTAGTCAAGACACGTAAGGTCGAAAACCTTGTCGAGGACCTCAAGTTGACGTTCGGATGCCTCAAGGCTAAGAACATCAAATTGAACCCCGAGAAGTGTGTCTTTGGGGTGCCTCGAGGCATGCTGCTAGGCTACATCGTCTCCCGGCGGGGATCGAGGCCAACCCCGAGAAGGTCACGGCCATCATGCGGATGGGGCCGATTCGAGACCTGAAAGGGGTGCAGAAAGTCACGGGGTGACTAGCCGCCCTTAGCCGATTCATTGCGCGTCTAGGAGAGAAAGCTTTGCCTCTATATCGACTCCTCAAAAAATCCGAGCATTTTGCATGGACACCCGAGGCGGAGGAAGCCCTCTCGAAGCTGAAAAGCATGCTCACCTCCCCTCCCGTGCTCGTGCCACCTCGACCAGCTACACCAGACAAACCCGCTGAGCCACTCCTCCTCTACATAGCCGCGACCACGCAAGTGGTCAGCGCAGTTATAGTGGTCGAAAGGCAGGAAGAGGGGCACGCGCTCCCCGTCCAATGGCCGGTGTACTTTGTTAGTGAGGTACTCTCAGATGCCAAGACTCGATACCCCCAAATCCAAAAATTGCTCTACGCAATCGTGCTCACTCGTCGAAAGCTTCAGCACTACTTTCTTAGCCATCCAGTGATGGTGGTATCATCATTCCCACTTGGAGAAATTATCCAGAACCGGGAAGTCATGGGTCGAATCGCCAAGTGGTCGGTCGAGCTCATGGGCGAGACCATCACGTACGCCCCACGAAAAGCTATCAAGTCCCAAGTGCGGCTGATTTTGTTGCTTTGAATGGACCGACGTCCGGCTTCCCCGTGATTCAAGCCGAGCTGTGGACCATGTATTTCGATGGGTCGCTCATGAAGACAGGAGCGGGCGCAGGCCTACTCTTCATTTCACCCCTCGGAGAACACATGCGCTACGTGCTGCGGATCCACTTTGCTCCCTCGAACAATATGGCAGAATATGAGGCGCTCGTTACTGGGTTGCGTATCGCTATCGAGCTCGGGATTCGACGCCTCGATGCTCGAGGCGACTCACAACTCGTCATCGACCAGGTGATGAAAGCCTCGAGCTGCCATGACGAGAAGATGGAAGTGTATTGCAACGAGGTACGCAAACTGGAAGCAAACTTTCATGGCCTCGAGCTCAACCACATCCCGAGACGCTTCAATGAAGCCGCAGACGAGTTAGCCAAGATCGCGTCGTCTCGAGCACCGCTCCCCCCAAACGTCTTCTCGAAAGATCTTCATGAGCCATCTGTGAAGTGGGACTCGGGGGCTGGAGCAGAACCAGTCATCAAGCCTGCTCCAACGACCGATCCCCCCTCGAAGGGGGCCGAGGTCATGGAGATCGATAGGGATTCGAGCCCACGGCCAGTTGGCGGCGCCCTTCCTCGAATACCTTGTTCGAGGAGAGCTACCAGAGGATCGAACGGAAGCGAGACGGCTAGCTCGTCGAGCCAAAACTTACATCCTTTATGGGGATGACAGAGAGCTCTACCGCCGCAGTACGACCGGCATACTTCAACGGTGCATCTCGATCGATGAGGGCAGGAAATTGCTCAGAGACATGCACTCGGGGGCTTGTGGCCACCATGCTGCACCAAGAACCCTTGTCAGAAACGCTTTCCGTCGAGGCTTTTACTGGCCCACGGCTACTGCTGATGCCATCAAGTTAGTTCGAGCGTGTGAAGGATGCCAGTTCTACGCCAAGCAAACGCATCTTCCAGCACAAGCGCTCCAGATGATCCCCCTCACGTGGCCATTTGTGGTCTGGGGGCTCGATCTGGTCGGACCCCTCAAAAAGACGACGGGAGGCTACACCCATTTGCTCGTGGCCATCGACAAATTCACCAAGTGGATCGAGGCCAAGCCCATCACCAACATCCGCTCGGAGCGGGCGGTCGAATTCTTCACCGACATCATCCACCGTTTTGGAGTCCCTAATGTCATTATCACAGACAATGGCACCCAGTTCACAGGCAAAAAGTTCCTGGACTTCTGTGATCGGCACCACATCCGTGTGAACTGGTCGGCAGTTGCCCATCCTCGAACTAATGGCCAAGTCGAGCGCGCCAACGGCATGATTTTGCAGGGGCTAAAGCCAAGGATCTTCGACCGCCTCAACAAACATGGCAAGAAGTGGGCGGCCGAGCTCTCATCAGTTCTTTGGAGTCTACGAACAACTGAAAGCCGAGCCACCAGGTTCACCCCATTTTTCCTGGTCTATGGGTCAGAGGCCGTCCTCCCCACTGACCTCGAATACGGCTCCCCTCGACTCAAGGCCTACAACGAGCAGACCAATGAGGAAAGGCTCGCTAACGCCGTCGACCAAGCTGAGGAAGCTCGAGACACGGTGCTCCTACACTCTGCGCACTACCAGCAGAAGCTGCGACAGTACCACGAGAAGAACGTGCGCAAGAGGGACTTCGAGGTCGGCGACCTCGTGCTCCGTCGACGACAAGACAACAAGGGGCGCCACAAGCTCACTCCTCCCTGGGAAGGCCCATTCATAGTGGTCGAAGTGCTGAAGCCGGGGACCTACAAGTTAGCCGACGAGGATGGCTCGATCCTCACCAACGCGTGGAACATCGAACAGCTACGTCGCTTTTTCCCCTCGGCCTCGATGCCTTGTACATTTCTCGTTTAGATGTACCACTAGTATGAATGAATAAAGACCTGCGAGTCAGTTTCTTACTTTTCGTTCATATGCAAGGTGGGCTCGACTTTGTCCCCACAAAGTCAAGCCCCCCTCGGGGGCTAGACCAGGAGGGGAGGGACCCCCCTGAAGTCCTCGAAAAAACACGCTTAGTTTTTTCAAAAACACTCGACGCACTCTTTTCCCTTCCCGCCTTGAGTTTGTTCAAAAACTAAGTGCGTACGTCAGCTCGAGCCCTTAGAGCCGGGACGGTCGAGCCCAAGGTCACCCACGCTTCCGAGCCACGGTACCCCAGCTCATCTCCCCTCGAAGTGATTCGAGCACGGCACTCGTACTTAGTTAAAAAGAAACAAAGGCAAGGGACAAAAGATAACTTGAGAAGCAAAGAAAAAACTAGGGCACATTTACACAAAACATAAGCATAACGTTTAAAGGCCACTCGGGCCAATCTACGACCAGAATATTTGATTCCTTACAGGGGCCTTGTTGCCCAAATCTTGGCTCGCAGGCCAGTCAAAAACTACTCCACATCAGGAGGAAGGACTTCAGGCAGGAAGCTCTCGGCAAGACGCGCCCCGGGCTCCTCGGCGTCGACCTTGAGCTGCTCGATCCGGGGGTTCACGCCACCCTCCTGCTCATCTTCTGTATAGGTGAAGCCGCTGGCGACGGCCTCCATCCCGGTCTGAGCAGCCTCCCTCGAGAGAGCAAACCCGGAGTAGAAAATGGCCATGGTCCGGCGCGCAGCGAAGATGAGGGCCTCCCGGACGCGGCCCCACATATAAGCGTCGAACTCGACGACCCGGCTGGCGTAGCCTTTGCCAGCGTCCGGCCCCTCGACATCTACCACGGGCGCAAGACCCCAGGTGGCGCTGAGGGTGTCGATGGCGCCGGTGATGTGGGCTTTGGCCGAGATCTCGCCATCAGCCAGCGCGTGGGCCGATTTGGCGTCCTCACGTGCCGCCGCCAAGTCCGCCTCCAGACCTGGAAAAGAACGACGAGAGTTAAGCGCTCGAGCAGCACGCAAGAACCACATACGAAAAAGAAGAACAGAAGGCTCGAACGACTTACGGGTGCAGCGGGTCGAGAGCCCTTGCTCGCGCTCGAGCGCCTGCGTGAGCTCGGTCTCCTTCCTCTTGAGCGCGCGCCCGACGTCACGCTTCTCCACCCGCAGCTCCTCGTAGGCCTTGCCGGCACCCTGGATAGCGAGGTCCTTCTCTGTCACCTTCTGACGGAGATTGGCCACCTCCGTCTGGAGATCGCTCGCTCGTTTCTTCTCCGCTTCGAGCGCGCTCGCGAGGGCCTCCTTCTCAGAAGTTTCGCGGGTGACCGTCGCCTGCAGGTCCTTCACGTACACCTCGGCGGCGGCCTTGTCTTTCTCGAGCTGCTCCGCCTGCTGGCACTTGGCCTTGTAGCTTCTTAACGCAAGAGCCGCATCCTTCTTGAGCTGCTCAAAGACCCCTTGCAGCCGCTCGTGCTCTTGTCGAGCGGTTTCCGCCTCCCGTGCGGCTTGGGCGAGCTTGTCGCGAGCCTCCTGCTGGGCCGCCTCCACCTCCTGTGCCACTCGAGTGAGCTCGTCCTGAGCCCTTTTTGCGTCTCCCTTGGCGGCGTCCAGCGCGACGTTGGCCTCTCGGAGGAGACGGGCAGACCGGTGCAACTCCGCCTCAGCATCCTGCCCCATGCGCACATATCGCCGGATCTCATCCTCGCTCTCGCGAAGGGCGCGGATGTGAACTGACTTGGCGTATGAGCAGCTCTGCGCCGTCTGAATCACGAAAAAGAAAAATCAGACACAAACTACGGTAAGTCTAAATGGAAAACGACCGTGCTCGAGAATACTCACTGAGGAAAGCCGGGGCAGGTCCTCGGAGACGAGTGACAGAGCGGCCTTCAGAGCATGCTCGAGCCACTGCTGGCGCTCCTCGGCCTCTATGTGCGCCTCGAGCTCCTTCCGATCATTCATCACGATCGCAGGAGCCTCGTGGTCGAGGGTCGAGGAAGCACCAGCGGCGGCCTTTCCCATAGAGGGAACTCCTCCCGCATCTCCTTGTCGACGGACGTGTGGAGCCTCCTCACCGCATCCAAGTCGACGTCCGCCGTCACCACCCGCTCGGCCAGGGTAGGCGGGCGTTGCGGCTGACTCCTGGAGGATGACGCCTCTTGGGCGAGCGCCCGCGCCTCGATCCGCCTTCGCTCCTCGATCGACACATCGGTGGGCTCGGTGGGTCCAAAGCCGACCGTCCGCATATGGTTGTCGACGATGGCGGACGCCGTCTGCTTCCTCTGGGCCTCCTCCCAGTGGTCGGCCTCGGATATACCGGTGAACCTCACCTCACCCGTCGTCGACTCGGGCACGAGGTGGGGCACCATAACCTCCCTCAACTGCTGCAGTGGTAGCGGCGCCTGATACGGCACCAGACGGAGCTCCCTGGGTGGCTCTTCCCCTTGCACGCCGTCCTGGTGCTCCCCGCTGCCTACGGCGGAGGGCTGCTCCGCCTACTCCTCCACCTTCTCCTCCTCCTGTGCGGCGGCGGGGTGCTCCTCGGACGCCCCCTCTTGCGCCGTGGTTTGGGCCTCCCCCTGCTCGACCGAGGAAGCTTGGGGCACTTCGACCCGTTGTCCGGCGGAAGGATCGGCCTCCAAATCCCGAGGGGCGGTAGGGGCCCGGCTTGGCTGAGGCTCGGGCACTTGGTCCGCCTCCTGCATCTCCACGTCATCCACATCGGTGGCCACCGGCGTCTCCTCCTCCTCCTTCTCCTTGCGCTCCTCCTCGAGCTGGCGCAGGCCAATCGGCCAAGGAGTCTTGGAGCCCGAGCTCGGACTCTCGTCCTCGAGCGTAATCGGCTGCTGCTCCGACCCGACCCCCGTCGCCGGAGTAGTGGCCGCCGTCTCCGGCACCGTCGCCCCCTTGTCGCCGGCCACCGTGTCACCCGGCACGACTGGCGACGATGATGTCTCGAGCGGGGAGACGGTCGAGGCCGTGGTGGTGGTGGTTGCCTTTTCTCCCACTGCCGCGGCCACGGCACCGGCACCTGCACGAGACGCAGCCGCCATCAGCTTGCCACGCCTGATTGCATCCTTGGCCTGCGTTAACCAAATTGGAGTGGAAGGAGGAAGAGTCACTCCACCTGGGATCGACGGGGTACCGCTCGACCCTCCTGAGACCTTCAGCCTCTTGGTAGGCAGGATGGGGGGAAGGGACGGCAAGGACTGAAGGGGACGCTTGGTCCTGAAAGAAAGAGAAGAACAAAAAATAACTATGATGGGAAATTTACAAGCCAAACGGGAAGATGATGAAGGGACATCTGGTCGAAAAACTTACCCTGTGGTTGAAGTGGTGCTGCTCGAGCCACCCAGCTTGCTCGAGTCGCTCGGGGGCTTTCGAGCCGAGGCTGGTCCCCTCGAATCGCTCGAGGACTTCTGTGCCTCAAGCCCACCGCTCGTACCGCTCGGGGGCTTCTGCGCGCCGACGGCCCGGCTCAAGGCACTCGGGGGCTCCGTGGCTTTGGTGGCCTCCCCCGCTCCTGCCAACTCCTTGGCCGGGTCCGGCGTGGGGTCCCTCCGGGGATCCTGAGTCTGGCGGGCCGAGGTCTGCTCAGCCCGGCGACCGCCGGAAGGAGCCCGGCGCTCGACGGGGCGCTCGCCGGGCTGAACTGATGACGATCTGCGCACATCTGCAGTCTTATGCTGCTGAGTGTGCGCTCCCGTTGAAGAAGGTTGGCGACGGGAAGAAGAATCCCGCCGCGTAGGAGATGGCGCCCGCGCGCCATGGCTAGAACGGTGGGGTGACTCCTCCCGCCGCCCCGCTCGGGTCGGTGACAGCGTGCGAGCGCCGTGGCTGGGACGGCGAGACGACCCCTCTTGCTGGCCCGCTTGAGCCAACGACGAGTCGCCGCGCAACTTGAGACGGGGTGGCGTCAGTGACACCTCCTGCACGTGAGATCGAGGAGGCGTCAGCGCTCAAGCGGCGGTGGCGCCATCGCTATCAGTCGCCTCGTCGTCCTCCTCGTCATCCTCCTCCTCGTCCTCATCGGTCGAGCCCAGGCTGGGGCTCCAGTCGCACGGGTTCGCGTCCAGGCGCATCATCCGTTCCCGGTGGCGCCTGGACTTACGCTTCTCCTTCTCCTCCAACTCGCGGGCTTTCTTTGCTTTCTCCTCCCTCCTCGAGAGGGCAACCGCGTGCTCTTTATCATTTTTGAGACATCTTAACTCGCGGTTGGGCGCGTCCTTCTTCACCGGGGGCACCGAGTCCGCATGATCATTGATATCCTAAAAGGACACGCCTCGATAAGATAAGCGCAAATTAAAAGAAAAGGAAAGTCAACAACGAGGGGGTCCCGAAGAAACTTACGTAGCCAAGCAGGTCGGATTCCGGGCGCATGGGAAAGAGGCCGACTTGGTCCTCTCCGAAATTCCTGCCGCCGTCGATCGCTTCACGCACTCGAGCCACGATCGTGGCGGCCGGAAGAGGAACATCTGACATTCTACTGGCCTCGAGCGCTTAGGGGTTGGCGTTCTCCGTCATCTGATCCAGCCGCAGTGGACGGTCTGCGAGCGGGATCACACGGCGGGAGTGGAACCCGGCGACGACGTGGGCCAGGTTGAGGGTGATGTTGCCGGCCCTCCAACGGCGCAGCATCTCCAAAGCGTCGGTCAGGGGGTCGATGCGGGGCCGGAGCTTGCTCGGTTGACCATAGCCCCGGTTATGCTTGGGCGCGGTCAACACGGCGCCGTGTACTCCGGGAAGTAGTTCCCCTCGTTACGGAGGTAGAACCATTCCGCGGCCCATCCGGCGTTGTTCGACGCCCAAGTGCCAGGCAGCCAGTGCTCCCGCCTCTTCAACCCAATCGAGCAGGAGCCCGCTCGAACGTAGCGGCGAGCCTTCTCCTTCTCCTTCTCCTTCCCCTTCTCCTTCCCCTCCTCTTCCTCATCGTCGCCGTCAGCATCGTTGCCGTCGCTGCTCACCGCCAGGGTGAATAGCGTCGCCTTGAAGACGTGGACGAACAGGTCCCACTGCGGCGCCATCCCAAGGTACCCCTCGCACACGGCGGCGAAGCTGGCGGCGTGTGAAATCGAGTTGGGGTTGAAATGCTGGAGCTCGACCCCAAAATGGTGGGGGAGCGCCCGCATGAAGCGGCTCGGCCGCGCGCCAAGTCGCCGCTTGTGGAACTTGACGAAACTCAGAACATAGCCCTCCGGCACATCAGGCTCGAGGTGGTCGTCCCCCGGCACTATCCACTCCGGCGGCCCCTCCGCCGGGTTGGGCAGGAGCAATCCACCGTCGACAAGGCCCGCCAACGCCGCCTCGGTCACCGTGGACCTGGGCCACGGCAACGCGTCGTACATCACCACCGGCGTGGGGGGCTTGGCGGGCTCCTTGCCGGCGGCGCCCTTGCCGCCGGCCTTACTGCCCCCGGCGCCCTGGCCGGAGCCCTGGCTCGCCTTCTTGCTGACCCTCCTGCTTGACACCATGGCGTCGACGGGAAGCGGAAGGACGGCGGCGGAACGGCGAAGTAAAAAGGGCAGTGGCGCAAAGAAAGGCGGCATAAAGCACCGCCGCGGCGGTCGCAAGTCAGGACGGCGGTAGCGACGGACGCGGGCAAATGCGGCGGTGGCGGTCGCAAGCGAGTTTAGCGGCGGCGGCGGCTGGATCTGGAAGTAGGAGCGCAACCGGCGACGGCAGCAGAAGGAAGGCAAGAATGCGGAGAAGGGGAACCAGGAGCCCTCTCCCCCGTATTTATAGGACCCAAGCCGATCCGCGTGAACTGCATCCTACGGCCCAGATCACGCCATCCAACGGCTGCGCATCCCCGACGGACTCGACTAGAAACGGTAACCGCATTTATTGCCCCTGACAAACCGCCACCTACCTCCACTCACAGGGCGCACGCAACGCGAGACGGAGCGGAACCGTCACCAGGCCACGATCATCACGTCGCGCCGGTTTCCGCCTAAAAAGACGCGCCGCCAGTAACGGACGGATTTCCCTCGACTGGCGCAGTGACGGGACGTCTCGACAGACGGTTCCTTACACGGTAAAGATAACTTGGGATTCTGGTCCCACCTGTAAGACTCGAGGGAGCGGGGCCTGACCCACGAATGGGTTCGAACAGCCGCCCTCGAGCACTTGAGTCAGGGGTGCCCCTGGGAAGGATCCCTCAAAAGGGTCCGCTCGAGAACGAACTCTCGAAACCCAAAGGCACGTCCAAGGCGGGCGGGGCTTCCACGAGATCCGTCGACGGAGGCACTCGAGCCGCCGGCCCCCTCGAACCGGGCCGGTCCTCTAAAAGCCATGCACCCAGCTCTAATGAGAACGCCCCCGGGCCTCGATGCCGCCTCCACTCGAAAGGAGACGGGTTCTCACTTGGATTCCCATTACCAGCTCACAGGGTGACATGGCGCTCGCTCGACCGTGGGTAGCGCCTGTCCTCCCACCACTTGGATCTGATCCAAGAGATCTAGCGATGAACTAGATCATGACTACGGCCCAGCAATTCGAGGCTCGGGGGCTCGAGTCACATAAACGACCTCCCTCGACACGGGAGGAACAGGAAGTACTCGGGGGCTCGAGGAGTCGTCAGGAACCTCCTACCTCGAGTTGCTACAACTCCAGTTAACAATACCCTTGCTCGAAACCGCTCGACTCAAAGCCCCCAGAGGAATGCCTCATTCCTCTGGGGCCTCGGGCTACCCCCGGGGGGCGCCGCGCCGCCCCCACGGAGAAACGAGAAATTTACCCCTCGAAACAAAATGACACAACCCCAAGTCTAGGTACTTCAACTCCACTTCATGATCCCTTGCTTGAAGTTTCACAATCAAGCAAGGGCTCGGGGGCTACTGTCGGGTACCTAGATTAGGGAGTCCTAAACTAGGTGGATTAAAGATGAGCCAACTAGCCTTGCTCCCCTCTAAAAATCCCAAGAAACTGACTGAAGAAATCACCAATCCTCCTCATACTGGGCCGGCCCTCTAGCAGGCCCACAAGGCCTCAGAGCCTTCTAACTCGAGCGGTAGCCGCTCACCCGCTCGAGAAAGAAGTACGGAAACCGCTCGAGCGAGCGACCGCTCGAGACGGTGACGTAAACCGCTCGAGCGAGCGACCACTCGAGACGGTGACGTAAACCGCTCGAGTCTGCCCGCAATAATTGCCCATCCAGAACGCGCACATGGCTACAGGGCTCGAACAGTACCGCAGTACACCAACCCTGCCTGACACCATGGCCACAGGGCTCGTAATAGTAGATCATACAGCGGTCGCTTCCACTATTACGATGCCCATGCCCCGGATTTGAGGATGGCAGGTGCCACTGTGGAGCCATGCCACGCACTGTGCCACGTGCGACTCCCCCTTTAAATGCCATAGTCAAACCCCCGTACCGTCAAACACGTCGCGCCGTCCCATCGCTCGGGTCGACGACCTCTCGAGGCATACCCCGACCCCTCGAGAAATGATGACGGACGTGAGGCCGGCGTACGGGCGCGCAGTGACCCGTCATCCCACCTCGACGGCCACTCGCCGGGGTTCCGGGCAAGCCGTCCACGACCCACGCCTCGATTGCATCGGCTCGCGTCGGCTAAAGGGCGGTCAGGACATCATTACCCATACTGCTACAGGCTCGGACCGGATAAAAGCATGGATCCACAGGCTCGAACCGGATCGAGAGAGGCATCCACAGTTCCAGCGACCCGACCCGACGCCCATACCTCGACGTCACGCACACGATTGCCCTACCAACTCTTGTACTCCTGAGCCTTCCCTTGGCCTATAAAAGGGGATGCCAGGGCCTAGTTTAGGACAGGTTCCTAAGTTCACACGCACACCTCACACACTCTCTCACGCTCTCACTCGCAAAGTCTCAGGACTGCCTTGTACTCACCCCTGTACAAGCACCTAGGTGCAAGATAATACAAGTCTCCTCCCCCCACTGGACGTAGGGCCTTCTCTTGCCCGAACCAGGATAAACCCCTTGTGTTCTTCTTGCATCACCATCCGGATTAGGGAGCACGCTTAGAAATTTACTCGTTGGTGTGACACCCCCCGGGGTACGAAACACCGACAAAAAGAAAATGGAGTGGTGATCCCACTTGTTGCTTTTGCACCCAACCTGAAAATGTTGATCATCTGCTCTTTAACTGCTCTATTGCTAGATGTGTATGGGCTACAATCGCTACCAGTATTGGGGCGACTGACATACCTTGCTCCTTTGAACAATGCTGGCTATGGTGTAAGAAATGGATACCAAATCCAGACCAATTCTATGCCATTGGGATAGCAGCCATTTGTTGGTCTATATGGAAGATGCGAAACAATATTTGTTTTGAGAGAAAGAAAATGAAAAATCCCCTATCTATCATTAGTCATGCGTGTGCTTTGATGAAACATTGGGCAAGGCTTTTGAAGACCGAAGATAAGAAGGTGTTGACGCAAGGAATCGACGACATGTACAAGATTGCAGCTAGTATTCTGGCTGCTCAAGACGTGGCGCCGGTGCAGATGAGGATTGCTGCCGAAGATGATGAGGAGGATCCATCACCCAAAGATCAGATGAGGCGCACCGAGGATGAAGTTCTGGGTTGAGCACTTAGTACTTGCGTTCGCTATCTCATGCTGATGCTAGTGGTTTAAATTCAGTCGATTTAGTTCATGCCTTACTGCCTGCGTGCAGATATCTTGCTTTTGTAGCTGGGCTGCCCCCAGTTCCCTGTTGCCAAACTATCTGGGCATCTCTCGCTTTCTCTTCTTAACCAATCTCAAAACTCTATTTGTATTTCCGTTATGTTTCATAATGGGAATGGGGAATCCCCTAGGTCAAAAAAAGGTAAACAAAGCATGATCCCTGTTCCTGGTGATGGTGAAGTCCGAAGAACGAACTCCATTATTAGCCGAAAAGAGAAGGCCACGGGACTAAAGTATAACTAAAAGCAGCCGCAAGCCGTCATAGATCGGCCGGAATGGGGTTAGGGGGTGTGAAACACGAGTGTTATTCATGGCCATGGAGAAGATATATTTACATATGCACATGTGGGCGAAGCTAAAAGAAGATGTCCTGCTTTAATACAACTACGGTAAGAATATGACATTATGTTTTTTTCTAATTCACACTTTAATGCATAGAAAAGCACCATTCTAATCAAGCAAAATAGAAAGGAGGCAGATATGCCGCCACCCACACCCACCATGTCTTGTTCCTCGCCTCTCATCTACCTTGCAGCCTTCCTTTCCCTGCCTGTCTCTTCCCCCTCCTGGCCTTCCGACCCGAACCAGCCTCCTCCTAGCCGCCCCTGGCCGTGGCTTCCTCACTGACGACCTACCCTCATCCTCGTCCTCGCCCCCGTCATCGGCCACCGCCTCTCCACAGGCGCTAGGCCCTAGCTCGCTAGAGCTACGGCAAACCCTAGAATCCACAACTGCCTCCTTCTTCCCCTCATCCCCCTCCTGCCAAAGCTCCAACATGGCCATGCTCACCAGCGACGCCGAGCTCCAGCCATATGGCGCCTCCCTAGCCCGGTTGCCACTACGGACACTAGGCCCTGTAAACCGCTTGGCCTCCTTTCCCCACTCCTAGCATGCCTGCCTTCCCCCAGCTGGGCCCTTCTATAGCCTGACAGAGTTAGCTTCTTCTCCTTCTCTGGCTACCTCCTCCTCGTCGGACCCCTAGCTACCTACGTCGTTGTCTTTCTCTCCGATGCTCATAGATCCAGGAGGAGGAGGAGGAGGAGGAGGACGAGGCCTACTCGCCGAAGCCCACCACCCGCCACCACCGCCAATGGTGGGGAGGGAGAGAGGAGCTTGTCGTGGGGCGCTTGGTCACCAGGCACGGGGAGCAAGCGCGGGAGGGACGCGGGAGATGGAGATGCGGATTGCGGTGTCACACGCGCAGAGCACGACCCGTCACCTATTGGAGTTTCTGAAATAGAAATGTTACCTTAGAAATTTCTTCTAATATTTCTAGCTTCTAATAATTTATTGATGGTGGCATCAATATCAATCTCATCTAATAATTTCTCAATAAATTAAGTTGTCAAACCATTTAACTTTCTTGGGTATATTACATAACTCAAATGACTCTTCGATGGTTTCAACTCTGTACTACAAGAATTAGTGAACTACCAAGTTGAGATAATCCCTATTCACATAGGTTTGGGCCACACTTCCCTTGCTGCACCGACTCAGAGTTCTCATGTCTGTATTCTAAACATTGGGGTCAAAGGAAAATTATATATCGATCAATGAAAACATACACTTACTCGTGAGTGATCAACAACAAATGAGATACTGGTATTGAAGGCCATCAGCTATGAAGCTGATAAGACACACGCTGTAGTAGATTGAAACTAAAAACCTCTAAATCAGATATGCTCTTCAAGGATATGCTTATATATGAGTTAAAAAACAGGTATTATATAGTCATTTCCTTAAGCCCCCAATTAACTATTACTGCTAAGTACATCTCAAAGTATCTCATCCAACCATAATTGTCACTCTGTTTTGTCAGTACTATTCGCTAATGCAAAAATCACTAAAGCTCCGGTTCATCCGGCTTCGGAACCTCCTAATGAACATGTCACAAGCCTCATCGATGTCATCGTCCATGTTGAACTCTAGACCTTCAACCTCCCTCTTGCTTCTTATGATCTCGATGACGGATGGCTCATTGAGTGCGTCAACAATATCAAGATTATCGTGGTCATCACCATCAACATCCTCCTCATTCTTGTAACAATGATCATCTTCGAAGAGAGAATTGGTCCAGTCAGGGTAGCAGCCATGGTAATCTTCCTCAAACATGACCACCTCAAACAGACCAGGATGAGCCCTAACACCATGATCACTAGCTGGCTCCTTGGTTGGCCTCGTCATCGCCTTGCGCACCGTGAGAACCTTGCTGCGGTGCTCCACCCTAGCCTGCTTCTCCTGCATGTTCGATGGGGTGACCCCATGGATTTGGCGCGAGATCGCACGGACCACCGCCAACCTTCGGCGCACAGAGGCAAGAATGATGAGCTTTGTTCTTAGAGCATCAGTCTTGCTCTTGACGAAGTGACCGCCTTCTTCAGGAGGTCAGGGGCGCTCTTGCTAATCCTCATATTTGATATGGAGAGGTTATGAAGGTGCTTGTCAAGATGATATACTACAGACAGGAATTTGAAGTGTGCCTCAAGTTTTGTATGATGAATGAGTAGTGTGGCAGTGAGCTCCAGAGGAGAGATAAGCTTGTAGTTGAGACTTGAGAGGCATGGACCTTGTCTTGAAGCCACATGGGAGTTCTTAAAGACACGGTACCAGCTTAGTCCCGAACTGTGCAAAGCTTGAAACATCTTTGTGTGTGGACATGTCACGATCAAGCTTTTGGGAGTTTTTTAAAACAATATATATAAATTGTTGGTGCCTCAAAGCATGAAAGAAACGTTGAAGAAACTAGACAACTTGTGGACTAAGCACCACAATGAAGAACTGGACAATCAGAGTGGAAGCAAAACTACTCAAAGTTTCATGGAAGGTAGCGAAGTGGGCGAAAAAGAAGAAATTGACACGGTAAAATAATCCGAATTAATTGTTACATTTAGATTCAGAAAAATATGACACCTGTCCTCCGGATCCCGTTATTACCTTCTTGGTTGCCGATGATGGCTGGCAACCAAAACGCACAAAGGCGGACGGTGATGCTTTTCTTGGCCGCTTCCGTGTAATTCATTCATGCTCTGTCATATAAGCGCAAGGCAGGCTCAAATCCTGGGAGGTCAAGCCGCTGGCAAATCATGTTGAGTTCGCTAATTGGCTCGCAGTGCCGGCCGTCGGCTTTCTTACGTTTTTTTTTTCTCTTTGCATTGCAGTGCGCAAGTGCCGTGATTTTTCTAAGGTGTTCAGTGTTCTGCCACGCCGGCGCTTCTCTGTGGGCCGGCGGGCACGATCGCTTTGCCGCTCGTCAGCACGAAAAGGCGCGGCGATCGCGTGATTTCGTCTTTTCCATGGATCAATCGCACGCAGGGGGTCACGACGAAGCCGTTGCTTCGTGTGCCACGGTGCTGTGGAGCGAAAGCCGTCTAGGAGTAGCCTAGAACCCCACGTTTCCCACCGTGCGCGAGCTGTGGCAACTAACCACGACACGGTGTGGATTTGCTTTTCAAAGTTCTTTTTTTTTTGTTCGTGATGAATCGTAATCAGTTATGGGCCCGACAAGTAAACATCAATAAGATCCGCTGCTGCTAAAGTACAAGTTAAGGCACCGTCCGGCCGGCGAGCTCAATCTGGGCACGAAATACCGAATACTGAGAACCGAACCGAATTTACCGAGAACCGAACCGATTTTACCGAAACCGAAAATTTCGGTTCTATGTTCGGTTCTATGTTCGGTTCCCAGTTCTCAAGAACCGAATTTACCGAGGTATATTCGGTTCTATACCTCGGTAAACCGAAGTACCGAATTGGTACCGAATTTACCGAATTATGTTTAGTGTGAGTGTTGTTATGTTATTAATTGTACTATTATAGACTATTATATTACTTATTTGTGGTATTCTACTCTTATTATGTATTTGACACTATAATTATCTATAAAATTATGTCAAAATTATGTTAAAACTGGCTTTTGAACATGCAAATACATGTGTTTTTTATTAGTTCGATACTGTTCGGTAAATACCGGAACCGAACCGAAAGTACCGAAACCGAATTTTCTCGGTACCAATTTTTTGAAGGAACCGATCGGTACCTATTTTCCGTGGAACCGAATTTACCGAGGAACCGAAGTACCGAACCGATCGGTTCGGTAATACCGAATGCCCAGACTGACGGCGAGCCGTTACGGATCAAATATAGGAGTGCGTGTTTTCTCAAAAAAAATATAGGAGTGCGTGAAACACGAGTCTAATCCATGCCAGGAATATTTGCACTACTAGAATAATAGATATTTTTATTAGCAAAAGGCTCAGAGACAGGCTAAAAGAGGCAGGGATCCCCTTAAATGCCTAGAGATTTTCAGAGGCAGTAACTCCATTTACAGAGACACTCCGCCTCTAAAATCAACCAAATTGCATGGCAAGCCTCTTAAGGGCCAGAGTCTTTTACCCGTGTGCCATTACGAAAGTTCGCTCTGACCTGTATGCCACTAAAAAGTTCGAGCGTACCTGTGAGGACAAGTCGAACTTCATTTTCCCCCACACGCCATTCCGTCCCAAATTGTGGCTAACGGTGTCAAACTGCCACGAAAAAGTCTAATATGCCCTCAGACCATGACACCAATGACATGTGGGCCCTACATTTATCCCCATCCTCACTTTTTTTTTTATTTTCTCTCTCTCCTTATCCAATCGCCTGGTCCGCCTGTGAGCTCGGCTCCTGCCCGCCATGGTCGGCAGTGAGACCTCCAGCGCCGCCTGGACCTGTGCGCCCTGCCCCGCCCCGAAAGCTCCGACCTCCAGCGCCGCCGCACCGATGCCTCATGCTCGCACACCAGGTCACTCGCCCACGGAGGCAACACTCGCCCGCGGCGGCCGGCGCGGCGGCGCGCTCGCCCGAGGCGGCCGGCGCACGAGGCGCAACGGCGCGCACGCGAGGCCGAGTCGCCCTCGACCAATGACATGTGGGCCCTACATTTATCCCCATTCTCACTTTTTTTTTATTTTCTCTCTCTCCTTATCCAATCGCCTGGTCCGCCTGTGAGCTCGGCTCCTGCCCGCCATGGTCGGCAGTGAGACCTCCAGCGCCGCCTGGACCTGTGCGCCCTGCCCCGCCCCGAAAGCTCCGACCTCCAGCGCCGCCGCACCGATGCCTCATGCTCGCACACCAGGTCACTCGCCCACGGAGGCAACACTCGCCCGCGGCGGCCGGAGCGGCGGCGCGCTCGCCCGAGGCGGCCGGCGCACGAGGCGCAACGGCGCGCACGCGAGGCGGAGCTGCTCGTCGCGACAACTCGCGGCGAGATGCCCCCGAGCCTGACGCCGCGCGCGCCACCGTGATGCCTCGCCGCGCCCACCCATGTCGACGTTGTGGCCACATATTGATGAGAAGGAGCGAGGTGAGCTCGTGGCGGGCTCGTCCATGGAAGCTGCCACCAGGACCCCTCCAGCGTCGCACCCGCCAGGACCCCGCCGTCGATGTCCTCGTCTTTGCAGCACCGGTCCGCCGACCGGGGCCTAGAGCGCGAGCTGGGCGAGGAAGATGCCAGGGTCGCCGGCCTTACCGCTGCGGCGGCCAGCGCCGTCGCATCACCTCCCTCTCCTGCTCTCGCCCCTCCTCCAGGCCGTCGTCCCTGCGCCTCCAATGGGGCAGGCTGCGTTCCTGGCCCGTCGCGTGCAGGCGGCCATGGTGAGCGACACAAGCAGCCTGAGGAAGAAGAAGGTGTTGGGTCAGTGACAACATGGCCCCACCGAGTACAGAGAAAGAAACAAAGAGATACAGTTATGAGAGAAGGGTAGGATGGATATTTTCTCTGCTCGGACCCACATGTAAGAGCACCCAAACGGAGAAAACCAAACAGAATGGGAACGGAGTGGCGTAGAAGGGAAAATGAAGTTCGACTTGTCCTCACAGGTACGCTCGAACTTTTTTATGGCATAGAGGTCGGAGCAAACTTTTATGATGGCACACAGGTAAAAGGCTCTAAGGGCCAAGATCTGCCTCTAAAAATGATACTCATAAATAACCCCTTGAGATGCATGCCTCTCTTGATTCTAGCCCCGCCCATCCAAAACTATATCTCTCACATTTGTTAGAAAAGGGAATATACTAATATCATAATAACTTCTGCATTAGGATCCTATAAGAGACGAGCGCTCCTATAGGAACTTGGTTCACCGTCGTCAACGACGAGCTCACTCCAGATGCACCGCCACTCGAATCGACTCTTTCATCGTGAAGAGTCCAGACCGTGTAATTCTTCACAAAATCAAACCTAATCAAATGAGATTGCCTCGTATCGTCATTTGTGTAAGATTTTAGGTTCTTGTAGAGAACATGGACATATGGTTGTCGTTCACTTCAATCTCTCATGGCGAGCTTTCGCAACGCCAATAAACTTTCTCACTTCAGCGAGGAACCATGGATATGCACTTTATTGATCTGATGCATCTATTCGGACCTGTCCATCGTACCTGCGAACCTTACATGTCACAAGTGCCCAGTAAATAGAGATGAATTAGAAAAAAAATGACGATTGCATCCAAATCATTAAAAAAAAGGAGGAATAACGATGGGAGAGAGTTTTTATTGCATCCATGATGAATCTAAATCTAAAGAAACACATACTTTCTAGAGGCACTCAAAAGTGAAGAAAGAGAGAGAAATAAGGATTGGAGAGCCATTATATATCTCTTATGATGTCCTCCTCTCCAAATCAAAGCATTAAACCCTAATTTAATGGTTTGCTCAAATTTTCGGGCAAAGCCTTCCCCCACGAATTTGAAAGACGAAGCCCGTGGGGAAGGAGAGGGGAGGTTGCCGCTATTTATATAGTGCAACATTTACCACGGTGGGCAACACTATTTGCCCGCTGCGGTTAATATGCATTTATCGTGGTGGGTGCGTTAAGACGCCCGTTGCGGTAAATAGTGATTTACCGCGGGCAAATAAGGTTGCCCGCTGCCTAAATCATTTACCACGGCCTCGGTGGCCGGCCGGCCGGCCCCGGCCAACAGGGCATTTGTGCAACGCTGCGCAAATTGGATCATGTAGTAGTGCCATTTAATTTGGTTGACGATATTACACACCTTAAATGACTCTTCAATGGTTTCAAATCTGTACCACAAGAATTAGTAAACTAGGAGGATTACCCGTGCGTTGACGCAATATGAAAGAGGGATATAAATGGGTTGGAATGCAGGAAGTTTATAGAGAGATCTATGGATAATTCTTTTATATTCATGTAGCATTAGAAGTAATTATAGTTTTACTAATTTCAAAGCCAACATATATATAAGAAAAATATAATAATGCTTGTGTGTGGTAGACTGGTATTGGGATAAATAGAAATCCATCCAAAAAGGGATAGGTAATATTCATGAAGATACGCCACTGGAGATCAACATATATTGGGGAGTACAAATTTCTTATTATATTAACAAACATATGCCTAATTTTAGATACTATAGTGTTGTGGCTATTGAGAAGCAAGGCTGCACGCATTGTTGACGATGTCCCTGCATGTGGTTGCGAAGAAAACAGCTTATACTTAAAAGAAAGCAAGAAAAAGCACTCAAAACAGAAGTGACGACACAATATAGTTACCGATGACCGTACGACAGATACCTGCCGGCGGACGACAGGAGGAGCACTAAAATTGTACAGCTTTGCTGCTTTGGCCAAGGAGATGTCTGTGCCGCCGTGGCGCTGCACTGGTAGGAGATCTTCATGGTAGCAAAGAAATCCTGGCCGTAGCGGCCCCGCCGGCGGCCGCACTCATCACGTCACGATCAGGACTCAGGACTCGACGACATTGAAATATAGCGGCCACCATTAATTAACGACAACACCTACTGGCTGCTTTCATATGTACTCCCTCCGTCCCATAAATAATTGTACTTCTTTGACTTTTATAATTCTTGTTTGACCATTCATTTTATTCAAAAAGTTTATGCAAATAATAAAATAAACAAATTATTATGAAAATACCTCTAACGATGAATTAAGTTATAACAAGATAAATAACATTTATTAAAAAAATTTAAATAAGACGAACAATCAAACAAGAATCATGGAAGTCAAAGATGTGCAATTATTTGTGGGACGGAGGGAGTAGAGGCGAACACAAAAGGTCTGGAGATCCTACTCCTGCAGTCCAAGAAGACAGCACCTCGAGAAGGATCAGGATGCTTGAGACGTTTATATAGTACTGTATCAGAAGCCATAGAGGCCGAATTGATCGTTCAACTTGAAACATTGTATTTCGAGTTGCTCATCCACTTGATCAACAATAAATGACTGTCATGCATGCGTCCTCCAGTTCGGACGGCTCCTCGCATGGCCCAAATAATGGAGGTTGGAAATCGATCAGCACTCAGGGCTCAGGAGGTATGTTTCGGCTACACATGTGGGGAGAAAATGGCTATTATAGGACTCTAAACGTGGTGACTTCTCCCTAATAGAACTCCAAACAATTGTTTCTCCCTAATATGACTCCAAACATTGTTTATAAGCTCTAATGACATTTTAATACATTTAACCATGTTTTTCATTGTTCAAATACATGTATTTTCTAATAATACCCGTGTTGCCCTTGAGTAATTAATATGAGACCGATCCATCCAGTTTCATCTACCCGACGTTTCTTCATCCCGCCGCCGCCCTGCACTCCACCCCTCTCCACGTCGCTGCCCTCCATGGATGGAGGAGAGCTGCCGCCCGCCGAGGATCACGCGCCCATGGATGCAGGGGGAATGAAGACGACGCTACCCTAACCCTAGTCGCGGCTGATGGCGGCCGCGGCCCCTGCTCCTGGTCACCACGCGACCCCTGGTGGTGGTCTGGTGGTCGCCGATGGCCTGGCTGCTAATCTAAGCTAGCATTTTAATTCGCTGTTTGTCGACCTCGCTCGTTCACAAGTAAAGGTTATATATATTCTAATTCCAAAGCAAGCAAGCTAATAAGCCAATGCGTTCAGGTGCTGTTCCTTTTCTTCCGTTTTAATGTAATTTAATTCCTCATGCAAAGCTAGATAGCGAAATAAAGGTTGCATTGGTTGGTATAGCAGCACCATCGTTCATACTACTATTCAATTTAATTTCTGTTGCTTTTGATCATCTTTTACCCATTTGTTTTGCATAGCATACTGTACATGCTGGAGTCTTTTTTTTTTTTTTTTTTTTTTTTTTTTTTTTTTTTGAGGAAGCTGTACATGGTCAGCCATGGTTAGGCTGCGGCCGGCCATCCAGCCCAGCCATGTACGACCAAGCTGGAAGCCATGCTGGTTCACGTACACGTTAATACACCAGGGAAACTAGGGAAGCCAAGCTGGTTCACGTACACGTTATTCACATACACCAGGGAAACCACACCCGGGAGCGGTCAGGGCAGGCAGCAGTACACGCTAATAAAGCCCAGGGGCAAAAGAGTCAATGCCATGGCTCAATACATGTATTTAGGACTTAAAACATGGTTAAATGTATTAAAATGTCATTAGAGCTTACAAACAATGTTTGGAGTCCTATTAGGAAGAAACAATTATTTGAGTCCTATTAGGAAGAAGCCACCACGTTTAGAGTCCTATAATAGCTATTTTCTCACATGTGGAGGGACTTGTGGACGTGGGATTAGTTATAACCGAAAATCGCTGACGTGGCGCAAGGAGAGGGCAAAGAAATAGCTTAGTTGGGTTTGTTTATATAAGAAGTATATATATATTACCAAGTTGGGATAATACCAATTCACATAGGCCATGTTAGAATAATAGGCAATTTCCATGTCATTTTAATTCCATAAATTAACATTAAAATGATGACATATAAAAGATTATTAATAAATAGGTGCATGGCATAACACATGTTCATACCAACGATGAACATGTGAACAAGAAGCATGTAAAGCATATATATAAAATAAATATTTAAACATGCTACATGTACTGGACTACAAATGCAACATAGCAACAGAACTGATGAAACATATAAGCAGTAACATGTGAACCAGAACGACTTCATGATAGAAACGATTATGCATAACACATAACTAGCAGGAACATATATCAGACAACTTATGAAACAACAGACATGAACTACTGAATTCAGGAAAGCGTTAAACAGGGAGAAGATGAACAGTTCATACCCCGATGATCCCGATCCTTGTCCTGTTTCCAGCGTCATGTTGAGGAAGAGGATGAAGACGAACTTCCCCGGGAAGAAGATGAAGAACTCGAGGAGGAAGATGACGACCGGCGGCGGCAACCACGATCTCTTCTACTCCGGGAAGAAGATGTCGTCGGCGTGATGATGACGAACGGCGGCGGTGGCGGGTGTTGGGCAGTCGCGTAGACGCTCCCCAAAAACCTAATTGCCGTCCTCCCCGTGCAAGGATCACGAACAGCAAGGGCTTCGGAGGCACCTGCCCTCTCGCCTTCTGTGCGCGCAGATGAACGAGATGGGAAAACCTTCTACGTAGCAGAATTGTGGTGTCTAGTTGTGTGTCTCTCAAGTGGAAGAGAAAGCATGTCTTAGCCAACATGACTGGTGAAGGAGCACTAGTTATATACTCCTCAAAGAGTATGCCAAAAGGCTCATGGCAAGGAGCCTCACGTAGGCTTGAAAGGCAAAGAGCCTCACGTGATGGAGGTCAAGAGCCTCATGCCATTAACCTCCACTAAGTGAAAACTCTTGTAACTCTTGCCATCACTTTGCCAATTAAAACTAGTGGAAGAAACTCCCGTAATCAAGAGACATGAATTGACTAATAATATTGCACACATTATTTAATATGTGCCATAGAATTTATTTAATTTAATTAGATTATATATGGGCCTAGCCCACATTAAATCTAACAGGCCACACTTCCCTTTTGGTGCACCGACTCAGAGTTCTCAAGTCCGTACTCTAAACATTGGGGGCAAAGGCAAATTATATATCGATCAACGCAAACATACACTTACTCCTGAGTGATCAACAACAAAGGAGCTATTACATGTATATGTATGTGATACTGGTATTGAATGCCAGCAGCTATGAAGCTGTTGAAACACATATGCTGTAGTAGATTAAAGCTAAAAACCTCTAAAACAGATATGTTCTTCCAGGATATGCTTATATATGTGTTAAAAAAACAGGTACAGTCATTTCCTTCAGTCCCCTATTAACTACTGCTGCTAAATACATCTCAAAGCATCTCATTCAACCGATATTGTCACTCAATTTGTCAGTATTATTCGCTAATACAAAAATCACTAAAGCTCCGGTTCATCCGGCTTCGGAACCTCCTAATGAACATGTCACAAGCCTCATCGATGTCATCGTCCATGTTGAACTCCAGACCTTCAACCTCCCGCTTGCTCCTTATGATCTCGATGACGGATGGCTCTTCAAACGCATCAAGAATATCAAGATCATCGTGGTCATCGTCATCGACGTCCTCCTCATCCTTGTAACAACGATCATCGTCGAAGAGGGAATTGGTCCAGTCAGGGTAACCATGGTAATCATCCTCAAACATGGCCACCTCAAACAGACTAGGATGATGAACCATAGCACCATGATCAATAGCTGGCTCCTTGCTCCTCACCATCTCCTTGTGCACAGTGATGAGAGCCTTGCTGCTCCACCCTATCCTGCTTCTCCCGGCTGTTCGATGGGGTGAGCCCATGGATCTGGCGTGAGATCGCACGGACCATCACCAACCTTCGGCGCAGAGAGGCCAGAATGATGAGCTTTGTTCTTAGAGCATCAGTCTTGCTCTTGACGGACGTGACTGCCTTCTTCAGGAGGTCAGGGGCGCTCTTGCTGATCCTCATGTTTCATGCGGAGTCGTGGAGAGGTTATGAAGGTGCTTGTCAAGATGATATACTAAGGACGACAGGAGTTGCTGTGTGCCTCAAGTTTTGTATGAGTGAATACTGAATAGTATGGCAGTGAGCTCCAGAGATGAGATAATCTTGTAGTAGTTGAGGAGACTTGAGAGGCATGGACCTTGTCTTGAAACCCCATGAGGGTTCTTATAGACACGTACGGTGGAGGTAGCTTAGTCCCGAACTGTGAAAAGCTTGAAACATCTTTATGTGTGCACATGTCACTATCAAGCTTTTGGCTTTTTTTTTAAATAACATATAAAAATTGTTGGTGCCTCAAAGCATGAAAGAAACGTTGAAGAAACTAAACAAACTTGTGGACTAAGCACTACAATTAAGAACTGAACACTGAGAGTGGAGGGAAAACTACTAAAAGTTCCATGGCAAGTTAAAGGTAGCGAAGTGGGGGCGAAAAATCAGAAAATGACACGGTAAAATAATCCGAATTGTTACATTAGATTCAGAAAAAAATGCATGACACCTGTCCTCCGGATCCCCTTATTACCTTCTTGGTTGCTGATGATGGCTGGCAACCAAAACACACAAAAGGCGGACGGTGATGCTTTTCTTGGCCGCTTCCGTGTGATTCATGCTTTGTCATATAGACAATGCGCTAGGCAGGCTCAAATTAATCCTGGGAGGTCCAGCCGCTGGCAATCATGAGGTCGCTAATTGGCTCGCAGTGCCGGCCGTTGGCTTTTCTTACGTTCTTTCCTCTTTGCGCTGCGCCAGTGCCGTGATTTTTCTAATGTGTTCCGCCGCGCCGGCGCCTTCTCGGTGGGCCGAGCACAATCGCTTTGCCTCCCGTCAACACGAAAAGGCGCGGCGATCGCGTGATTTCGTCTTTTCCATGGAATCGCGCGCGCGCAGGAGGTCACGGCCGGCGAAGCCGTTGCTTCGTGTGCTACCATATATGCTGTCCTGTAGTCTAGATCCCCACGTTCCCACCGTGCGCGAGCTGTGGCAACTGACACGACACGGTGTGGCTTGGCTTCAAAGTTGTTGTTTTTCTTCGAGAAATCTTCATCAGTCATGGGCCCGACAAGTAAACATCAACAAGATATCCCGGCCTGCTGTTGGTGAACTCCATTATTGTACGAAAAAGGAAAGGCAAGAGCTGAAGTACAAAGGCAACCGGCCGGCGAGCCGTTACGGATCAAATAGGAGTATGTGAAACACGAGTCTAATCCATGCTAGAGAGATTGCACTACTAGAATAAATAAAGATTTTAATTTAAGAAACTAATAAGGCACCTGATTGACAATGGGCTAAAAGAGACGGTGTCTTTTTTTCGACTTTTAGAAGTAATCATTTCATTTACAGAGACATACCATCTCTAAAATCATCTAACATGCATGGCAGGGCAGCAGGCCTCTCAAGGGCTGAGGTCCACCTCAATAAATGATAGACATGACCCCTTAAGAGACATGTCTATCTTAATTCTAGCCAAACCCATCGAAAAAAATCTATCTCTCATATGACTTTTCCCTTAGTCGCGACACCTAGCTCTTTACCTCTCAGCTGGTTACTCACCTCTCTCTTTCTCTCCTATTTATCTATCTATGTGCGCACGCCACCTTCATTCGCCACCAATTGCGCCTTGCGGTGCCACTGAGACTACACACTCGCGTCCTCCGCCACTACCACCTTTTCACCTCACCATCCTCCCAAAGATCTAGTGAGCCCATTTCCCTCACCCTAGCCATGAAGACCCAAGATCCGGTAAGCCCATGACAAGTACGCTTCCCCAACCGAGCCTAGAGAACCTATGAGTCACATATAGATGGTGGATCTTGCTTCCCTTCCTATATATGGAGCGCTAGATCTATATGAGTTTCGTTTCTAGCAAGCCAACCTACTGGCATGCAACCATGGAGCATGTCCCCGTCCTACAGACCTCGCCTCCCTCCACCTATCCTAGTGGTGAATATGTAGGATATAGATCTATAGAGAGAGCTAGCTTTACCTGACCTACTATCCTCAAAGCTTGTTACCGTCCATGGCCACCCCCACCCCCTAAGCTTGGCGAATAATGCATAGGGTCTAGATCTCCGATGAACCTTCCTCTCCCATTACGCCGACCTTGGTATTTCTCCTCGATCGTGGCCGTCCCCTCCCCCTACACATTAGGTGGAAACCTCATATTCCTCTTCCTCTCCCTCTTGCAGGCTAGATATAGCGAGCCCATACATGGGGAGTAGTTGATGGCGCGTGAATCGATACGAATGGTAGTTTGTTGGTGGCCGGATCAACCTTTTGAAGTTTCACATGACAAGAAGGGTCTCCTATTTGGTCCTTTGGATTCACACCTCATTCCTTTCTTCTTACTATTAACCGAATATGCATTTTGAAGTCTCACAAGGCATGGTAGACAAAAGAACAAGTCCTATAAATTTGTATAACACTTAGGAACATCTAGCCATTATTTTAGTAAACTCTAAACATCTTCATCAATAATAATCACTGGATCCATTATATTTTCTAAAGATATTACCCACCTCTACTATTACTAAAAGTACTCAAATAATCATTTAAACATATATCTAAAATACCTAGCTTTGCCATCATGAAAATACTCCTATGCAACCCGTAAACCTATGTCTAAATTAAACAATTGGCATATGACATTAGAAAAATATTATAAATAACCCCTAAATTTTGCCTAAGTTACCCACTTGTCATTATTAGAAGTCATATGAAGTAACCCATAAATGTGGATCTACATTATTATTCTCTGCATTTAGAAATAACCAAAGGCCATTATGAAAGAGTGCCTAAAACGATCCTAAAATTGCACCTAGATTATCAATCTCTGGCATTATTAGAAATAATTTAAAGTAAACCACATAAAATTTAAATTGTCCAATTTTTTACATGCATGCATGATTTGTGTCATTATTTGGACGATGTATAAATTGTATGTAGTAAATGATGATTATGTTGACTTCATATGTCAAACATATAGCTAAAGCTATAAGATTTTGTCTAAACACATGCCAAACATATATGGAGGTTTGATGCAAAAGAGGTAAACAATGAATGTGTGGTTTGGGAAGTATAGGGAATAACAGATAATAACTAGATATAAAAATTTATCTATTGGTAATGTGTTGGAGTAATATAACAGATAATCAGCTGGTTGGGTTCCTTATGGTGGAACATATCCATCGAGGTTCAAGTCTTCGACTTAGCACGGGTGCTCGTATTTTTCTGGATTTATTTCAGAATTTAATGGCGCTATACTTTCACCCTGGCGACAGCGAGACCCATGGTGACTTCGTGAGTCTCGAGATTTGCTGGCTCAATCCTTCGAAGGAGCTCATAGGGGTAGGGTTTATATATGTGTGCTCATAAGGACGAGTATGTGTGCATGTTGTGAGTGTCTATGTTGTACCGTGTAATTCTCAGGAAAAAAAATAGGAGAGCAAAGATAAAAAAAATGATTAGCTATGGTCCCAAGTTCAGCTAAGAACCTTCCAACACTTACACAAACATCATATTTTTTTTGACCGAATCACAGACATCATAAATTAAATTACCAGTTCATGATTACGCCTGGGTTGATGGGTTAGCGTATATTATTGGTACAATCCACTGGAATTCTAGGATGAACGCTCATGATGAAACACATTGCTAGACGACCATACCAAATAACATGAAATAGAGTTTGTAGGTCCAGCAGGGACCGGCACGATCCTGTTGGCAACGAGATATACGCTCCTCTAAGCTAGGTTAATTTATGAGGAGCCTATTGGTCAGTGATCAGAAATGTTAGATAGCACAAATTAAAATTAAAAACAAACTAGTCATCGTCTATATTTTTTTTTTGGTTAAATCCAGGCATAAACTAAAATACGATCGATGCAATCCAAGCTGTGTCTATTTGCATAACACTATTTGCCACTTCACAATGTGTGTCGTCCTAGCTTGCGTTAATAATCACACAAGACAAGCCCATGTACCTCTGGTCATCCCTATAGTAGCTAGGCTTTCTTCTTAGTATCTCTGCCACCCTAGCCTTCCATCATCGCTCAGTACCAGTTGTTGCTCAGTACCAAGCACGAAAACACAAGGATCACTACAAGGTAAGGTCCATCCGGCTGCGGCATCTCCTAATGAACATATCACAAGCCTCATCAATCTCATCGTCTATATTGAACGTCAGACCTTCAGCCTCCCTGTTGCTCCTGATGACCTCGATGACCGAGGGCTCATCGAGCGCACCAAGAACGTCGACATCGCCACCATCTTCCTGTACATCTTCCTCATCATTGAAGTGATAGTTGTCATCGTCGAAGAGGGACCTTGCCCAGTCATGGAGATGGTAGCCATGACGATCATCCTCGTCAAACACCGTGATCTCAAAGAGACTAAGACCAGCCTTCTTGCCACCGGCGCGATCATCACTACCAGCAGTGGTCTCTTTGCTCGGCGCCACCATTTCCTTGGTTAGCACGAGAGCCCTGTCACGGTGGTCCACCACCGTTATCTTCTCCTGGCTAGATGACGACACAAGCGTCGTGTGGACCTTGCGAGACATGGCGGCGACCAGCGCCATCCTTCGGCGCATCGAGGCCAGGATGATGAGCTTCGTTCTTAGAGCGTCAGTCTTGCTCTTGATCGTCGTCACCGCCTTCTTGAGGAGATCAGGGGCGCTCTTGCTGATCTTCATCTTCGATGTGGAGCGGTGGTGAGGCTGCTGCTGCTTGTCATGCAGATTTGCTACGGAATTGCTGTGCCTCATGGTTGACATGCACGAGAGGGAGAGCTAGGTCAATAGTGATGATGAGCTCCAGAGATGAGCTAGATAGATAGCTAGTAGCTATTGGTTGTTTGAGACCGAGGCATGGGCCTTGCCTTGATGCCGCATGAGGGTACTTATAGCCATCAACAACCACGAGCACTAAACAGATCAAGTTGCAATTTTGCTCGTGTCGAGGTCTAGCTTTTGGCAGCTTTACTTTAAACAAAATCAAAGGGGCTTTATTTGGTTAGAGCTAGCAAAAAGCATTGAAAGACACATTTGAAGAAAATCACTTGTGTATTGACATGTGTGGAGCAAGCACTACCCAATTAACA
Source organism: Themeda triandra (assembly GCA_018135685.1). NCBI lineage: Eukaryota > Viridiplantae > Streptophyta > Magnoliopsida > Poales > Poaceae > Themeda > Themeda triandra. The sequence goes on along the minus strand of JAENPR010000002.1, from coordinate 2,888,453 downwards.
ACTGAAGTTTGAGAACGGAAGGAAAGTAGTAAATGTATAATTAACTCATAGCAAGAAAAACTGAAGGAGAGAAAGAAGAGACGATATGCAAGCGGTGAAAGAATTCTGGTTAGGTAGAAAAGAAAAGAACACACGCATATCTCAAGTGAAGTTTGGCTAGTTCCTGTGGATGATCCAATATAATATCTTCCGTGGACAATATTGTTAGCACAGCAGTCTTCACCTCTCTTTTTTTTTGTGAATAAGCAGCCTTCATTTGAGACATGATCGCATGGCTGCTAGCTCCCTATAAGGCCCACCATCAACCAAAGAGATCTCTTTTTCGTAGCCAAGTCGCACAAAGTTAGTTGCCGGGGGCAGGGACGCTTTCTTGGGCGTTCTCCGAGCCATCCATGGCCAATGGGGAGACCAGAGAGCCTCAAATTTCCAGCGAGCCAGATCGTGCGTTCCCACGGCTCGCAATTCCGTCCTCGGCTTTTCAATACCTGATGCTTTTGAGTTTTGATGAAGCTTTTGCAGCCCCATCGTGTGTTGTATAGGCGCTTCTATGTGCTCTCTTTTGCAGTGGTTTCGTCTTTTACTTATGTCCGTGGCGTGGAAATATTGTGGTCACTCGTTGCATCCATATTTCTCCGACCCGTTCCCTCAATTATTTGCCCTGTTGCAGTGTGGGGCGCGGCGCTGCCGCTGCATGTGTAGAACCGCACGTGCCTGTCCCGGCGATGCATGCTTTTTTTTTTATTTGCCTCAACCTTGTACAAGCTATAGTATCTGAACTCACACACTAACGCACACCACACCACACACACGCACACAACTCACACCTAACCCTAGTGCACGAGCTAGACCTACCACCTATACATAGGTTTGGAAACACGGCTGAGAGATAAGACAGTTGTGGCGCATCCGTGCGAGGCAACGAAAATTATTTAGGGAACAACGTCCCTGGTGAGGCACCGCGTCGAAGCCAGCATTCGAACCGCGGTGGGCAGCCTGAGACCCCGCTCAGCTGACCAAATGAGGGCTGCTCGGTTCTCCCGGCGATGCATGCTTGGCAACCAAGAATCAACGACGGCCGTCTGCTGCTGGCTTTCAGAGCTGTGTGCTGTTCGAGTTTTGGTTAACGAAAATAATGCATGGCCCAAAGTAAGCGAAATTTATAGTCAAGTGGCAAACTCTCATCCCATTATATACTTATGGGCAGGAAAAAGGCACGGGCTAATAAGCCCGCCGGTCCGTGAAACACGAGTTTCGCCGCCACGGAGAAGCCACACAAGATCTTTGCATATGCAGCTGCTTTGTCGTCTCGCATGGGCATACGGCTGCGCGTGAGGTGTGAAGCTAAGTGCGCGAAAGAACACGCTCGTACGTGATGGGGTTTAATTTAGTAAGAGTGCGGTGTGGCTTTCTGGTTTCTGTCTATTTTTTGGTCGACACGGCTAGCTGTTGAACCTAGCTAGCTAGAAGCTAGCGTGCCGTGTAGATCATCTAAGAGCAGGTACTATAATCGGCGAGAAGCCGGCTGAATCCGACGTGTGAGAGAGAGAAAACATGAGAGAGAAAGAAGCGAGCGATTCGCGAGACGTCGGCAAAAGCGGGCGAAATGCCCCTGTGACTGCTGCTCCACCACTCTGTAGACATTAATGATCTAGTGGGGTTCCTCACTATTGCTCAGCAGCTCGGGTGACCTGGAGCCAGATGCAGCCGGCGAGCGGGCGAATTCATAGTACTTGCTCTAACCAGTCTTCACCGCGAGAAATCGCCAGGTTGCCGCTGTGTCAAATGGACACTTGTCGCCTGGTATAGCACATAACCTTGTCTCGTTTTTGGAGCCAGCCGCCGCCACCTTTCCCCATCGGAACGCCTCGGTTCCCCTCCTCGATCTCTCCCATCCGGTGATCTCGTTGGTGGGTAGAGAGGCGTGGGGACCCAATCCCTCCGTAGTTTTTAGCTTTGTTTTTGTTCCCTTGTTTTTTTAGGTTTAGTTTCTGGTTAGATTCAGATCTTAGAAGACAGTATGTTTATCAGGGAAAGCAGTCAGTTGACTCTCTTCACGATGATTTAAACCTCTATTTTTGGTTTGTCTAGAGAGGAAGCTCGCAGCAAGGACAAGTACTAAGTAAGTAATAAGCTTACGACCAAGCAAATGCTGATGTAGAGAATAGAAGAGATGAGAAAGAGTAGAGCTTGGCTCTCATGCAAGCAAAAGCTAGACACGGAAGCACATACAAGGGGTAGGTCCGGACATTAAGTGAGTGTGAAGAAGATTGAGAAAGAAAAAGTAGGACATAGGTAAAAATAAAATAACTATAATGTAGTCTTTTAGACAAATAAGAGATAATTATTGTATAGCTTGACTTATAACTTGACTAAGAGCCAAACACTTATTATTGGGCTTGCTCTAAGGCCAGTCTCAATGGAGGTTTTACGGGAGTGTCAAGCACATTAAATAGACTGCCATATCAGCATTTGCATAAAATTGGGAGGAGAGACAAGAAATTCGTTTCACTATGGTGAAACTATATAGCGGTGTTTCTAAAATATTGGAAAGTGTGTGAAACCCCATTGAGAGTGTTATTTCATTTCATCGGCATGCATGGAAGAAAGATATTGGTGGAAGAGAGGAGAGAGAGACAACGATGGACCCATAAAAACTTTAAATAGTATGTGAAACTGTGCAATGAAACTATACATTGAGAGAGAGAGTCATTTCATATCAAAGTTTCAAAACTTGGAAAGTGTGCGGTGAAACTTGCCATTGAGACTGGCCTAAGGAAGTCATGCTAGCAACTAGCAGAGAGAGCGCACGTACAAGCCAAGGGCCTACATCTAACAGCCTAACAGTGACCAGAGGGGAGTTGATGATCTCAAGATTCCAGTAGGATTTTTATTTGTAACCAAACAATATATTTGGAATCGAGCGTATTTCCATTTCAAAGCCGTATTGGTATCCTCACCTAATTCAATTCCTCCAGTCCAAAATTTACACCCAACCACAACCTAAATGCTAGTATTTTTTTGTGATAGGGACTTCACCCGTCCTTTTCATTAAGAGGAATAGAGTTTAAAGATACAAATAATCAAGTTAGCGATGTTGGTGAGACGCCCACATCAAGAACCTGACCAAACGAACCAACCTAGCTACTGTATATCAAGTTTTGTGTTACATAATGACCGGATTTTGCGACACTTGCAACCGATATTACACATGCCTAGACGTTGCCAGCGGCGCGGTGCACACGCATTTTTCTCCGATGGAGCAGGACTTGATTGCCTCTTCCGCTTCACCCGATAGAGCCACCTGGAACGCCGCCTCATGAAACTCGTCGAATGTTGCTTCATCAGGGCACTCGGTTTCGACCTCATAGCCCAACCACAACCTAAATGCCAGTACCAAATGGGTATGGGTACATGTGAAAGTGGTGCAAATACTTCTCAAGTTCTGTTCATCCGAAAAAGGTATGGGATGTCATTTGTTGTACGAGATGTCACTTGTATGGGTGAAAGCGGGATGAATATTTCTTGATACCCGTTCAACTGAAAGGAGTTCAGATACCAAAGGGGAATCCGTATCTTTTTCTAGACAAAAACAAATAAACATCAAACTTCTTCCATCGTGACCAAGAAAATCAAACCAATTATTACAACAATTTATATCAAAACCAAATTTATCCAACTCAAAACTCAATCCTACTACTAATCCTACTACTAAAAAGAGCCAAAGTAAATCGTCCATCGGGCGAGCGAAAACTACCGCTTGCTCTTTCGCTCGCCCGGCCCTGCCTTCGCCCGCCCGTGCATGCATTGATCCCCGGTCCCTTGCTACATGCAAATGACCGCTCAAAATCGTCCATCGGGCGAGCGAAAACTACCGCTTGCTCTTTCGCTCGCCCGGCCCTGCCTTCGCCCGCCCGTGCATGCATTGATCCCCGGTCCCTTGCTACATGCAATTTTTATTAATTCTTGTTCTTGTATTTATGTTTTATTAATCATTAGAGGAGCAAGATAGTCTCGTTCCCAAGTGGACGGAACTACCAATGATATGCGTGGTTCTCTTCCCATTGGGGCCAAATGATTGTTGCTAGCACACTTTATATGGCCAACCATTTTGTGAGTGCCGGTGAAGTGTTTACGGCTGCATGGCTTATAATTAATCAATGTTTATTCCATTAGTGCATTGATATTTGGTCGATTTAATTTATCTGTTTCTTCATTTCTCGGCATTTTCTATAAGATCGTCAACATTGATTGTGTGGTTAGTAGGACACAATTTATGCTTAAGTAAAACTATTTCATTTTTCATAGTTTTCCTTGTGACGACGTGAAGTTATGAAGTAACACTATGCAATTTTATGAATTTTTTTCTTACAATTTTATGATTTTTTCTTGCTCCCGTCGCAACGCACGGGCACTTACCTAGTTATAGCATTATTTGGCCAGAAAAATGACGGCACATCAGCTGTTTTTAGCACACAGTAAAAACTTGAAAGGTTCGCCCCGGGCCCTGTCAACCCCCCCCTTTTTTTTTTGTCGTGTTGGTTGCTTTTGTAATTGTACTCTTTTGTTCTTCTTTTAACATTTAATAAATAAATGTTGTAGGGTGTAAACCTCTCCGGTTCCTTTTCAAAAAAAGGTTAGCTCGTTGTTTTCTTCATTCAAGCTGTTGCAATAGTGCCATGTGATGCAGCCACTACATTTTCTTGAAGAGGACCTGAAAAAAAGTTTTGGAACAATAATTTTTAAAAATCATTCAGTTTTTTGTAAGTCGTATTGTCCAACAAATGACAGCAACTCCTAATAATAGCAAGGTATTGTTTTATTTTCCCTCCGGTTGTACCATCCCAGAAAAAAAAATCAAGAATTATTTAATAATTGAGGTCATAGACCTAAAACCAAATAAATTGCTTGTCAAAGGTATTTAGTATAGGTACACAGTCAAAAAAAGAGAGGAGGTGCCTAATTGTTTCATTCTCTACAACTAAACACACAAGATTGTCCCCGCTCTAATTCTTCCTTAGTTATCTTAATCAATACATTTAATATTCGTATCATAACTGAATGCAAATATATAGTTAGATTTCTAATACACAAATTCATATATGTTATATTTAATCTATGGTTGACACGCACAAGGACCACAAATGGGTAGCGGACACAAGAGGTAGAGCTCGGCCTTGCAATCCATGGATGAAGGATTTGGTGTGGGAGTAGGACGATGGCATGGGTTTACCATATGGCCATATGGGACATCACATATACATATTCACATTTATTAGAATCTTTTACTAAAAAAACGCATACCCACATATAGATTTTTGTGCCCATATTTATAAAATTAGTAAACTTGCATGTGCAGCTAGGGGTGGATTTTAGACTAGGGCCACACTTAGTCATTGCCCAAAAAACCACTCATAGTGTAAGTTTTTCTTGTTTTGAGGGCCTGGCCTTAGGCGATTGGGTCAAATATTGTAGCCACTCATTAGCCTGGGCATTCGGTTCCTCGGTTTGGTTCAGTCGGTTCCTCAGTTTTTGAAGAAATTTGGTTCTTAGAAAATAGGAACCGGTCGGTTCTCAAAAAATCTCAGAATCGATCAGTTCTTAAAAAAAGTCTTAGAACAGGGAATATCGGTTTCTTGTTATTTCGGTTCGGTTTGCATTTTAACCGAACTTTTTCAGTAAAGGTCAAGACAACAATAAATATACATGTTCCAAGGCAAATTCATGCAACACTATATCCATGTTTATTAACAATAATTTATAAGACAATAGCATTATAGTAACACAAATATATAGTATTTCAAATATGAAATGTCACACATACCAAACACAATGTTTTAAAATACAAATGTATGAAATATGATACATGTAATTTGGTTCTTTCATATTAGGAACTGAATTTTCTTTGGTTATTTCGGTTCCTCAATATATAAGAACCAAATAAGAAACCGAATTTTTTAGTTTCGGGTATTTTGATTTTTGGGTTCTTTTAGTTTTGGTTATGTTTGCCGAGGCTTAGCCTCTCATCCCAGCCCTAAGAGGAGAGAGCCGAGAGGCACGCAATTTGCGAGCGCGGCGCCCGTCTGACGACTCTCGGGCCCGTTTCTCCTCGTGACTCTGTAGTCTAACTTCCCTAGCCGCCGGCCGCCGTTCTCCGTGGCTCCGCGCCTCCGCCGGCGGCGCAATGACCGGTACGGTTTCAGCAGGCTGCAGGCCAGCATCTCGGCGTCGGCGTGGCCTGGTGGCCGCGTGGGCAGGCAGCAGCCTGCGCCCTGCAAGCAGAACACACGCACGCAGCAGGCAGGCAGGCAGGCTGCCAAGCAGATGGGCTGTGTGCTTCTTGCCGATTTCACTGATGGTAACTGAATGAAGATATTGTATCCTCCTCTGATTGGTAATTTGGGCCATTCCCCCATTTGTGCATGGAATTGAATGGAACTGGTTTATATGTACTGTTTTAAGTGTGTTCATTTGAGTGTGCATATCCTGCATTCCTGCATGATTATCCTGGATGATGTGATTTTAAAGAAGAATAGTAAGATTTTAGCTGAAAGCTGACCTGGGGCAGCTGCATTGTATGATTTTTGGTGCCGCTAACATGAGAGAGCAAGGAATCTTCCGGGTGCAATACAATGTAGCATATGATGCTAAGCACTTGTAACTAACTTGAGCACCCGGTGTACGAAAAAAAGTGGTTTAGCCTTGTGTAAGAACCGCTGGCCAGAAGCCACAATAAAATTCAGCTAGTCTCCCTAAGGGTGATAGCTGGGCTTGTTTGGTAGGGATTCAGATTCACTAAATTCAGATTCATATACTTGGATTCACCAAAAAAATTCCCAAACGTCTCGGATCCACCAAATTCAGATCCACCAAATTTATAAATCTAGAGGCCAGATTCACCAAATTGGTGGAGCTCCACATAAGGTGCTCCACAAATAGATTTTTCATAACTGGGCATGAATTTTGATGGAAATTACCCACCTTTGCCATTGGTTACACACCCTAATACCGGTTCGTTTCTTTTCTTTTCCCCACCCCCGTCTCGCACCGTAAGTACGTACGAACGGAGGCCGCCCCGCGACGCTCGTTCTCCAGCGCCGCCGCGCGATCTCCTCGCAGGCCTCCCTCTCCGGTGCGCCTCCAATAGTCCTGTACGTGTGCTCAGCTGCCTTCGGCCTCACGATGACGTACGGCAACAACATCCTAGATGAAGATGTTACTAACTCACAGCGCCGCCGTCTAACTCTAGCACCGCCACCATTCCTAGCTTGCCCATCGGTCAAGCTTGATGACATCACAAGATGTTTTGTGGCCGTTTTCTTTAACAAAAATAAATCTGAAAATACAAAGGAAATACACATGTGCCTATGTATTTACGAACAGGCCATCTTATACTTGTAGACTACGGTTCACATCTCTCCACATGTTTGCACGTATAGGCTCTTCTTGTTATAGATTTATGTATGAACTTTCGTAATATTGGTGGGACATGTCATGGACATTGATTCATTAATTATCTATTTTATGGTTCAACATATTTGTGTTACATGCACGTGTCATATATACCAAAAATCACATCCCTAGGGGCAAAAATTGTCATTTTCCATAAACACCTCAATTTCATGAATCTGAATCTGTTGTTTTGCCAAACGGTGTTTCAAAGGGATTCACGGTCAATTTCAGATTTACGGTGGATCTGATTCACAGTGAATCACTGATCCAGATTTACTTTTTACTATGGTGAATCCCTACCAAACAGGCTTAGCCTGAGCCTCAAGTCTTTCTTTGAGCAATGGATCCAAAGCCTGTAACTAATCAGTGTCTTAGTCTTATTTTCTTTTGTCTCTTTTTTTGTTTCTTAAGTTCCCTCTATTTTTTATCTTCTCTCTCTGTAGCTCCCCTGTAAACTCTTTTTAGTTCTCGTTTCTTAAGTTTTGTTGTACACTTTTTGCTTCTTTTAATAAATTTTGTGTAGGGGTTATGCTCGAATATTTCAATGTGATGTGGGTCCCTCGTAAGCAATATGAGAGGGAGCTTCACGCTGGAGCAGTTTTTACTATATCAGAATTGTATGGCATGGTCTCCTTAGCATTTTTCACTTGCTTGGCAATTGAGTAATGCTTTATTGCTTCTCGCGCCTTTTAGCTACATACATGTCTGGTGACTGATGTTTACACTGCCTTAGCACATTTTCTTTTCTTATAAGTTACAGCCAACCTGAATTTTGAATCAAACTTGAGTTGTCTTGAGTAGCCATGTTACTCTCCAGATGATCAGTCATCAGCGTAAAAGAAATGGGTGGTGTAACCCTTTTCACAAGTTCACATATGACTAATTGACTATACATATTGGGTATCTGATGAAATACGAAACAGATCAACAAAGAAAAGAAAAGAACTCTTTTTGAATTAATTGACTATACATATTGGGTACCAGCTAGCTGTTCTGAGGAAATTTCCAGGTCATGCCAAAATGCATCTTAACAGTAACAGTACTATATGCTACCAGCTGTTGATCAGAGGAAATTTGCAAGTCATGCCAAAAATGCATCTTAAGAGTAACAGTGCTATATGCTACCAGCTGTTCTGAGGAAATTTGCAGTTCATGCCAAAAATGCATCTTAAGAGTAACAGTACTATATGCTACCAGCTGTTCAGAGGAAATCTTCATCATGCCAAAAATGCATCTTAAGAGTAACAGTACTACTGTATATGCTACCAGCTGTTCAGAGGAAATTTGCAGGCATACCAAAATTAGCAACTGTGTAGCATGCCAAAAATGCATCTTGAGATTTAGTGTGGGTGCCTGGGAAGTTATTGCCACTTTGCACTGACCAACTAAGATCAGTTTTTTGATGCGTCTGATTCATATGTTTTAGTTCAAAAGCCACCACCTTAAAACCATGGCCTCAGTGTCTTCCTCCATGCAACTCTTCAGTGGCCAATCTTCCTTCAAAAAAACACTCTTCGATAGCGGGTGACAACGGGTCATTGGTTCGGTGGCTCTACCTCTCCATGTACAACTGGGTTAGCTTCTTTGGATGGTTAGTAAATAGATTCGCCTATTTTCAGTTCGTCTCTCTTGGATTGGACATGAGCCTGCTGGTTTGATTTGGGCTCTTGGATTTGAATTCTGCAGGTTGCAGGTGCTATACCACGCAATCTTGGCGCTGTTAGGCAGTGGACATGAGGCCGTCTACGATGCTGTCAAGCTGCCACTCCTGTTTTCACAAACTGCTGCCTTAACAGAGGTAATAGTAGCCTATTCGCATGTTTTATCGAACATCTTAATGTATTTCTAGAGAACATCACAAGTCTAGGATTTCAAACTCTCACCTCGTTGGTCATTTCGAAATGGATTCAGTGTTATGAGCTGCTTTCTCTGGCTCATGATGCCCACATAGATTCCATAAAATAAAATTTTGTCAACAGTCGTTGATATTCATTGAAGTCCCATTACTCATGCATTTTTGGCACGCTACAAATTTTTGAAACTTGCATTAAACCAACCACGTGGCATGATGATTGTGCAATGACATGGCCTCTATATTTCCTTGCGCAATATAAAGAGAGTTTATATCCAATCTGTCGATTTAGTTGTTATATACAGTCCTAAAAGAAATTTTATGGAATTCCTTTTATCCTCCTAACCATTGATTATCAGTTTCTATATTTCTTTGCACATCTGTACTAATTTACTGAGTAATTGAGTTTCACTGGTGATGGTGTCGCTGGTAGCACAGATTCTTCATTCTATTACAGGTCAGAGGCTCTTCTTTCTCTCCCATTTATGTTTTTTTTTTCTCTAATCGCTATCCTTGTTAGTCATGATGTTTTAGCTATTGCATGCAATCTTTATCAGACCTGATTTTCTGTATAATTCCTCAAAGATTTCAACATGAAAGTACTAATTTCTCAAATCAACTCTCTTGTGTTGTTGTTTTTTTAAAAAAAAAAACTGCAATGATTATCTTGAACTGCTCAAAGGGTTTGTGAGATCTCCAATCAATGCAACTCTTCCACAAGTTGGTATAAGGAACGCAGTTCTCTGGTTCATCGTGTGGAGTTTTCCTGAGGTATCGTTAGCTCTTGATTTTTTTTAATAATATATAAACATTAGACAGGTTCTGTAAACGACATGCTAAATAGTGATCTGTTCAACACCTAAATTAGAATGTCAATTATGCCGCAGATGAGGCAGCATGAGTGCATCTTTGAGACTGCTCTCTGTTTTCTTCAGTTAACTTTGTTGTACATACACCAACTAAGTAAAGAGTTACTTGGTTGGGTTCTCAAGCTAAGAAGACTATATGATCAATGTGCACGTTTGTCGTGCAGACACAGTCTCATGTCCTCATTACTTCTTTGGTCCTAAGCTGGTCCATTACAGAGGTACGTAATGACCAGCAGTGCCCAAAATAGAAAAAAGTGGCATGCTGTAAAGTTTCTTATGGTGATACTAATGTCTGTTTCCTAAATAGAAAGAAACTGCTGGCTGATTGCAGGTCATCAGATATCCTTTCTTTGGTTTGAGGGAAGCATTTGGAATCACACCTTTCTGGCTCCTATGGCTCAGGTTGGTACACGCAGGTTCCTAACACGTCCCACTATTGCTCCACATGGACCTGAAAGAAATCAATGATACACTTCTTCTTCTTCTTCTTCTTCTTCTTTTGCAATTTCTGTTTAAATTGAACCACTCCTTGTTGCTTTCCCAACCTTTTGGTTTGTGAAGGTACTCCACGTTCATTGTACTCTACCCTATTGGGCTTATCAGCAAGGTCGGCTTAATCTTCACTGCCATGCCTCACATGAAGGTAAGTAAACCCGAGTAAACTGAAGAAACCAGGAGGGAGCCCAAATATGCTAGCTGCTCAAGCTCAACTGGGTAACGAGTTTGACAACCTATCTCGGCGACAACTTTGCAGGGAAGATCCTTCTATATCTGCGCTGCATTGACCACTATCTACATTCCAGGTGCATGCACTTTTCCACGCTATTCCTGTTGCCCATTTAGCTGCCGATCTTAATCGTATATAGCAGCGTAGGATCTGATATGACATGACGCTCTGCATGCTGCTTCTTCAGGATTCCCACACATATACCGTTACATGCTCGCCCAGAGGAAGAAGAACCTGTCCAAGGTGAAAGCCGCATGACGCTCCAGACAAGCCTCACCTAGACATGCTCTTCCGATACTTCTCAGAAGTTATCTTGTGCTAAGCCAGTCCATTAGGAGTAATAACTAAAAAGAGACTATATGTTTGTATTGGTCGGTTGACCTTTAGGTCCATTTTTTTTTTTTAATTACACAGTACAACGCAGACGCTCAACACGCACGCACACTCACCCCTATGAACACACGTACGCAAACACTATCCCTATGAGCACCTTCGAAGGACTGAGCCGGCAAATCTTGAAGTTCACGAAGTCACCACAGGCGCCTCGCTGTCGACGGGCACGTCGCCTACCACTTAATGCATAGCGCCGGAAAATTCTGGAACACCAGGTGTACCTGTTTCTGTGTGTGACCCATTAAAACTCTGTAAGCCTTTGTCGATTTGTAGATGTGAGGGTTTCGAATGTAATAAGACCACAGTCATGTTCAGCTGTTGAAGTGACGCTTTTTATATCTTGCTCTAGTTGTTGTAGCTGGACCCATGTACAGGTTTCTATGCCCATGTTTACAAAATAAATATAAATACATACTTGCTTATGCCCAATTGTCCTTGTACGTGCCCTTGTGGCTTGTGGGTAGCGACTAGCGAGTATCCACTGATTTCCCTTTTTTTTTTTTTTTTTTTTTTTTTTTTTTTGAAACTAGGATTTCCCATATTCGAAAAGAAATATGTCACGTGGCGCGGGTATGGAGATGGGCCGAGGCCAGTTAAGAATGAGAGGGAGTGCGATAATGGGCCTAGCAACCTATTGTGGGCGGGTGTGGACATGGGCCAAATGAGCCTCGAATTTCTATAAATCGTGCATCAAAAGGTAGGAAATTCCTCTCAAAAAAATCAAAAAGTAGGAAATCCCCTCAAAAAAATCAAAAAGGTTTTCAGGGGAAAAAAATTGTGGAGAGTGGGATTTGAACCCACGCCCATTACAGAACACACCCTTAATGTGCCGCCTTAGACCGCTCGGCCATCTCCACCTTATTGCTGCCTTTAATTATTATTTTTTAATTATTTATTCGGAGGAGACAAAATATTACTAGCGAACTTTATAGCGCTACAAAATCAGAAATTCAGGGTGAAAATACATTGTATATGTACACAATCGCTTTAAGAACAAAGGTGGGCCGAGGCAAGCTAAGAATGAGAGGGAGTGCAATAATGGGCCTGGAGCCTAACGTGTATGGAGATGGGCCAAGCCCAGTTAAGAATGATGTGGTGACACAGGCTCGTTAATTTGCGCCTCGAATTTCTGGACGACGAAACCGTTTATAAAAAGCAGAAAACCCCTATATAACCCTATAATTTTCAGAACGAGAGAAACAAAAAAAAATTGTGGCGAGTGGGATTTGAACCCACGCCCTTATTTATCGGAACACACCCTGAATGTGCCGCCTTAGACCGCTCGGCCATCTCCACTTTTTTATTGTTATTAATTACTGTTATTTTTTTATTAGCTATTCAGAGCAGCAATCAAAGAAACCAAGGCAAAATACTTATCCTGTTAATTCCTTTTTATATGACGTTTTGGCTACAAAATCAGAATGCAAAATACATTGCATATGTACACGATCGCTTTTATATTATTTTTCATTTGATCTGAAAAGCATCTGCCAAACGCAAAGCACGTCCGCAGTGAAAAGGTTACCACAGGGCCCATGTGCTATGCTAATCCTGTCCCCGAGTTAGCTCATGGTCCTTGGTTGAAAGCGCCATGAGAGCAACCACTACAGATCTCATGGTAGGCCTCATCCTGGGATCTTCATGCGTGCATGACTTTGCAAGGTACGCGATCTGGTGCAGAGGACACACAGCTCATCAAACAGTTGCACATAGTGTTTATTCTGTGCAACAATTGAACAAAAACTGATTGTGGAGCCTGAGTTCGCCTGTATCACTGACCTTCACAACCGAGTCAATGGGATAGTCACCTCCTAGCCTTGGATCAATCAGTTCCTGAAGAGCTTCCTTGGGGTTTGGCTTGCTGAGAGTCTCCTCAAACTGCAAAAAGCAACAAGTAGATTAGAGAAATTAAACATATCCCCATGCAAGAACACAGATCAGCGTGCTTTACATGGTGTCCATGCTTTCCTTTTCATCAACATCTAAATATGAAAAATGCAACTCAATTTTTAATTTGACAAGGTAACTGAATGAACAGGCTTAGAAATAAAGGTAAATTTAGGTACAGTGTTCAGATCACCAGGACATAATTTATACCTATTCATATATGATTCCTGAATCCAATTGATGCAGTACCATACATGCTGAGAACATATTCATTAACAATTTGGAGAATTGTATATTTTGTAATTGTGCACGCAGCCACACACATGCTGATGATCCCTATTTTCTGAATATTTGGAATACAATGGTACAAATTGAAAATTGATTGGAGGGCTAAATTACCAGATAAGCCAGGCCTTGTGCGTCAGTGAATTCTGTTGATCTCACAATAGCTTCTTTGGCTGAAAGAAGTTCATACAGGACTATACCAAAAGCGTAGACATCCACCTTAGGAGAAACCTCACCATATCGAGCATACCTGTCAATCAGACAGTTCTTTGGTACTAATAAAATGTAGAAGCAGCAGTTGGGATTGCAAATGGTAATCTATCAAACTATACCATGATTTTATTTTGAGAGTGTGCACATTCATACATTCATGTGAACTGATAAATGAACAAGATAGTTGATACCCTGAATACTTACTCTGGAGGCATGTAACCAAATGTACCAACAACTCGTAGTGATGGGAGTGACTGTGAAGTCTGTGATGTAGTTCCAATTTCTGAAAGTTTTGTCAGTCCAAAATCTGCAACCTGCAAGGTACCACTGGTATTGCACATATAAGATGGCTAAAACATGAAAAGCTTCATGAATGGTTTCAACCTTTGCTCGAAAATCTTTGTCTATCAGGATATTTGCAGACTTGATATCCCGATGAACATACACTGGAACAGTGTGCTCGTGAATATACTCTAGACCCCTTGCTGAATCAAGGGCAATTTGCACTCTGCTGGTCCATGAGAGAGGTTCATAACCTACAAGAAATATATGTGCTGAATACTTTAAAGAAAGTGCAATACAGTACTGCAAATGCAATGTGTACATTCAAATAGCAAAAACTTTACCAGTCCCATGCAGATGCTGGCTTAGGTTTCCGTTCTCAATAAATTCATAAACAAGGAACAAGCAACTCTCAACACAATAACCAATCAAGTGCACCTGTGGGTACCAAAAAATAACTAAAAAAATCGCAAAAAAAAGTATTTCAACAGGAAAACATCTGATAGTATATTACATATTGGAGAAATATGATCTTCTGTGAACTCTAGTCAATTTTATTATTAACTTTCTGAGGAAAGTACAGAAAAACAAAATATATAGTTTGTTGGTAATTAAGATTAGTTCCAAATATGCCTTATCTCTGAAAAGTGAAAAATCCAAGATCACCAACCAGATTCGAGTGATGGACACGTGTCAAGACCTTCAGTTCAGCAAGGAATTCTTGAGATGCCTTTGTATCCATTTTCTTTATGGCAGCTTTCTGGACACGGGAAAGAGAAAGGGAAAATTATTTCAGATCACAAGCATAAACCAGATGGACCGTCTCCTTTTATTTCGTTTATGTGCAAGTCCACAAGGGGTCATAGACATTAGTTGCTCTTAGTTGTCTATTGAACTGTCACGTGCACGTACACCAACTACATTGCATATCCATGTTACATACAGAGAAAAAGTTGAGCTTACCTCGCCTCTAAGCTCAGCGTAATAAACAGAGCCAAAACCACCTTGCCCAATTTTATGCTCCATACTGAAGTTGTTTGTAGCATCAGAAAGTTCTTCATATGAGAACTCTATGGATCTGTCAACCTTCATGCCCTCAGCTTGTGAAGCCTTGCCTGCAAAGACATTCAATAAAAATTTCATACAAGTTGGCAATAACATACTACTGTGTTTGCGAACATGACACATTTTACATGAGCAAAAAGATAGTATGTTACTTACTAAGTTGGACGGGATCCTCTGGAAATGAGAGAGGTACGGCTTTTCTCATTTTTTGCTGCCTATAATACAGCAAGATGCCAACAATCAAAATAACAACACAGGCTATGACAATTCCTGCTATTGCTCCTCTAGAAAGGACATTTCCTGTTCCATGTAGTAGAACATGAGTTAATTGCCTTTGTTTCTGTCAACTGAACAAACATCCAACTTTGCTTGTCGATGTTTGATAGCCTTAATATAGAAGCATATCTCACAAAAGTGTAGAAGTGTGCCAGCACTGCACAAGATGATGAACTATCAGAATTCTGAACCTGTTAACATAACAGAAATTTAAAATGATACTTGAAAAGAAAAGAAAAGAAAACAATACTCACCCTGATTCCAGAGGGTGGTAATTACCGTTTGCATCTGAAAAAAAGAACAGTAAAGCATTCCAACACAATTAAAATGATGCTATATGATTAAGTTGTTAAACACAAACTGTATAATTCCTTGCAAAAAATGACCAGTCAAATAAATGGACAAAAAACCCATAAAAAGCACAACTGAAAGTTGAGTTGGTCTTCTTACGCCATCAACTAAATAGTTAACCCAATTACTATGATTAGCATATGAACCCTAGAAAATCTTCATTCATTTTCAATACATCAAGTTACTGATTTAGCATCTGATAGCCAGGCCTTAGGCATCAATAAGCAGCAATCAAGATAACTGAAGTTACCACACAGTGAACTTTATAATACCAACGAAATGGTATATTTGAGGACTACAATTTTTATGCGACCTAAGATTAGCCATTTCATTGTCAAGTCACAATTGCGATCAAACTAAACTGGGCCACCAAGAACACAGTGACATGATTATGCTACTCTGAGCTGTTCACAAATTACCTAGCTACACTACCAAACTGAAATTCAAGCGGGAATCCAACTTCCGATATTACAATGGAAACAATTGTACAGATCCTTTCACAATTCATAATTTCACACGATGAAAACAAATTGGGAATTGCACCCTCACCTTTCACAGGGATAAACAGGATCCCCTTCCCGGAGGCCCCGTCCATCCCGGGGTTAAACCTCCTGAGCAGCTCCAGCTGCGCACCAGACGAGAACCCGTAGTGCTCCGCCACCGAGGAGAACGTTTCGCCTTCCCAGAGCGGATACGTGAGGAACAGCCCGTACCGCCGCGACAGCCTCCTGTCGCCGCAGGAGCAGTTCACGGCGACATCGATCTTCCCAGCGGCGGGCAGCGGCTTACCCGCCGGGTTCGTGTTGGTGGCCGCCAGCCACGATGCGGTGGTGAGGTTGGCGAACTTCGAGGCGACGTCGGCGTACGTCTCGCCACCGCCGGCGGCGACCGTGTAGGAGAGCGAGCCGGCGAGGAAGGTGGAGGCCGGGTCGGCGGGGAGCCCGAGGCAGGAGCAGCGGAACGGGACGACGACGCGGTACCCGGTGACGATGTAGTTGGGGTCCGCGACGTCGGGGTTGTAGGGGAGCAGCGTGGCGTAGTCGTCGATGCCGAAGAGGGAGGCGATGAAGGTGAGGTTGGACTCCGCGGAGAAGTAGTACGCGGCGAGGGCCAGCGGGCAGCCGGCGAAGCAGCCGTCCCCGGAAGCTGACGCCGTGGAGGCGGCAGCAGCTCCGGTGAGGAGGACGAGCAGGAGAGGGAGCATGGCCGGCGGTGGCGGAGCCACCACAGCCACGGTGGAGACTGGGGAGGACGAGAGTGACGCGGTTTTGACTCCTACAGTATTTGACGCTTTACACAGAATGGGACACTGCAAATGGGCTCGGTTTATTGGGCCAGAAATCGCACGCGCCCGCCAAGACCGAGCCCATTTTGGTTTGGCGTTATTAACTTTGTAGACACTTGCTCAAGCATCTTTAGAGAGGTTGATCCTCGAAAAGATTTTGTATGGCACTCAATTCCTTCCAAAGGAAAGGCCAACGCAGGCAGACACCCAACGTTGGCTTCAGAAAAAGCACTAAACCACCTAGGCATGGATAAACTAAAGCCAACAATTCCCCAGGTCCAACCCAACTGTAATTTCAGGTCCAAATATAAATCGTCTTTTCTTCTGCTCTAGTATCATATCTATAGCTCACAAAGGCACTTTTGACACCAATTGAGGCCACTACTTCTCACTTTCTCTTCTCCACTTGGAATCTGGTCCTACCTGGCTCTGCGAGGCTACAAGCCAGCATGGAGCGTTGCCGCCTTGGAACCGGCTCCTCTAACATAGTGATCTACTACGTCCAGCGACGTACTTCGCACGGTGCCCTCCGATGCTGATCCTGCGGCAGCAAGCAAAGAAAGCAGAAAGCCACAACAGATCGGCCCATGTACGTGTTGTGTCCCAAATAGCATCGATAAGCACTGCTATTCGAGGAGGAAGAGGCACTCCAGATTCATGTGCCGCCGCCGCCGACGCGGTTAAGAAGATGGTTGCCGGCAGGTTGATGCCACTCGCCTCCTCCGCCGGCGCAGCTGAGCAGGCCCTACAAATCACCCTCTCGCGACTCTGCCGCTCCCTCGTTATCATGCCATTCCTGGCCCCTTGAAGGAGACATGCTTCGTGGTCATCGGCTGGTTGCTGCCGGTCGCCGCCTCTAGCGGCGCAGCCTCGCTAGCGCAAGCGAGCGATGAAGGTGCATTATTCAGTATTTCATTTTCCGAAATTGACAGAAAAGTGAGTGCTTATGCCCACTTCAGTTCCAGATCACAATGCTTAAATTTAGTTGTAGTTAACACACATATACTGAACATGTATAAAAGAGTATTATAGTTAGAGGCCAAAGATAACTGAATAGCATTGCAAATCCTCCATTCATATCGGACTACTGTCACATGGTTTCCTAAAAACAAAAGTATCATCCATGATTGGTCCTTCATGGTACCGTGCTGATTGCTGAACAACTCAGAGCAATAGATGGAGACCTGAACCTTGCATATTTCTCCATGTCGAGCCAACTTCAGTGCTAAAGCTAGTATGCTTCCCGTACAAAGCACAATGCTCCCAAGACCTGAACCGAGCTATATTCTCAATTAACATTATTTACATTTTCAATTGACTCTAATATCTTCTACTTCTACTCTGAACTTTTGGCTTCTCAACCTGGCATTGTTGCCCTCCTCCCAAGGCAGTGTGTGGTGCCCCTCAACCATGGTGCTGCAGTCTTGGCAATAGCAACCACTCTTCCTCTATTGCCCTCGCTTCTCAGGGGCTGCTCACCTGTGCCAGCACAGCTATGCCGAGGGAGAATACGACCAGCAGCAATCGGCCGACGGCCATCTTGAAGCACGCTCCTTAGCGGGGCCGAGGAATAGGAATGACGATGAGAGCCAGCGATGTCGGCGGAAGACGTTGTGCCAGGGGACTGCTCACCTGGCCGAGGAAGGCGGCGAGCGCAAACACCCGGCCGGCGGCCATCTTCTTCAAGCATGCCGGCGGCGAGCCGGCGAATGAATCTGGGGCAGCTCTGCTTTCCCCTTTCCTTCCTCGAATAGAAGTGCTTCACGCTGCTACCTGGCCGTGTACATGGGCTGGTTCCCTTGCGCTGCACCAGAAACGGATTCCTATTGCTGGATCATAGATGAACGGCATCAGGCGCAACTACGTCCCTGGACGTAGTAGTCCTCTATGTTAGAGGAGACGCTTCCGCCTTGGTGAAGGCCTTAAGAGGCATCAAGCTAGAAAGGTTTTTCTTAGAAAACCTTGAAAGTGGAGAGTTTGTTATAGGTGCTAATGTGTTAGATGAAAAAATTTAGCAAAACCTAACCCCTAGCTAATGATCATGAACCGTGCAAGATGAGTATAAAGACGAGCTCCTGTGTGAACTGGCAAATATGTGTGCTCAGCAAGTACCCATTGCTAATGGGTTGGGACTTCCAATATTTTACGCTGTGATGAATAGAATAAGAAATTTGAGCCTACTTGGTTGGCTTCCAATTTTTGCCAAACCAAAATCATGGCATGCCAAACTTATGGTCATCAATTGGTTGACTACCAAAGAATTGGCAACACCAATTTTCATAACCAAAGTTTTGACAAGTTTCTAGAAAGTTCTTTTAAGCTATATAAAAGAAAAAATTGTCAAAGTTTGGTTTTGGTAGCCAACCAATTGGTATACCATAATTCTTGCCAAGGTTTTGGCAACCAAAATTTGGCACGCCTTAGTTTTGGCTTACCCTGGTTTTGGCATGGCAAATTTTGGCTTTCAACCAAGTAGGCCCTTTGTTGATAACAGATTTTGATTGCTTTTCAATCGTATTATAATAAATATATAGGAATTGAGGAATTTGGCCCTTCAAGGATGCAAATGCACCTGGAGTAACAATAGAACTGACCTAGCTTTTGAAAAGCTGGATAAGGCGGCGTTCATCTCCATAAAATGCGAGAGCTGGGATTTCCCTTTACAACATAAAGAAAAATCCCTAGATATATTTCGGATCACAATGCCATTGTGTAAAGAACTACAAAGCCTTTTTTTTCAAGAATGCATGGTTAATAAGGCTCTATTTGGTTCACACTTCCTAAAGTCTATTGACTAAACTTTAGTAACTTTTATTGACTAAAGTTTCAAACAAACTGATTAAAAAAGCAACTGAAACACTTTAGTACTACTAGTCACATAGGTGCTCTTTATCTAAAAAAAAGTCACATAGGTGCTAAAAAGTAACTAAAACAATGAAGTGCACTAAACAAGCCTCGAAACATCCTGACTTTTCTTCAAAATTCTAATCAGGTGTCACGCCCAGTGCCCATGGAACACTCTTGAAATGACAGCAAATGCTCAACCGCGCGCGCTGCATTGACATTGGTAACGTGTAACGAGAATTTTCCAACCGTACTATCACAAGCCCCGTGCGAGTGCGACGGCACGTCTCTAGCGACCGCTGCTCGCGCTGCTGCTGCCGTGGTCTTGACCGACCCCTGCCGGCGGCGGCAGCCGGTTCATCAGCGGCAGCCCGGCCGCGACGGCCCGCACGTCGACGTCGCTGCTCTGGAGTATGTGCAGGTACTGCTCGAGGTCAGGGAACTCCTCTGCCGTCTCCATGGCAGACGACGATGACGACGACGCGGAAGTCGTCGACGTCGTAAGTTGAGCTTGGCCTTGGAGCCCTTGAACCTGCGCGCGGCGTCGTCGTAGGCGCGGGCGGCCTCCTCTGGCGTGGCGAACGTGCCGAGCCACACGCGCGCCGCCTTCTCCGGGTCCCGTATCTCCGCCGCCCACTTGCCCCACGGCCGCCGCCTCACGCCCCTGTACTGCGCCCGCGCCGCCGCCTGCGGCTCCGTCGTCGCTCCTCCTCCTCCTGCGCAGAAACGTACGGGGCGTGTGACGACCAAACACCAAAAACATGCCTGAACGCAGACAGAGACCGTGCAGTACCTTGACGCGGCCCCGGCAGAAGCGCCGCCTCGCCGGCGCGCGGTGGCTCTGTGGCGCAGACGACGTGCGTGAGCGCCGCGGCCACGACGGCGACGTCGTAATCGGCGCGGGCGGCGTAGTAACTTTGGCCGAGAAAGCCGCCGCCCCATGCTGCTGGTTCCACCTTTGGCACCTCTCCGTGCCGAGGAGTGCCGACGACGCCTCTGTGGCCATGCATGCTGCTGCCTCGCCGTCAAAGCCCATACGTCTCCGAACACGGGAGCAAGAAAAAGGTGATAAGATAACGATGTGAAGTAGAAACCGCTGAGCACCCCATATTTATATGCAAGCTCTCTACCACCGCGAGATGGTTTTTTTAAAAAAAAAATATACAAGTCACAGTACGTATAAACGCACACGTTATGCACACTAATCCTTATAAATACGTGCACATCGATATCACATCTATAAGCATAAGCAAATGTATATACCCAAAAGATTGCCATGTTTTTTTTTAATTTACCAGACATTTTGGGGGACTCATTGAATTGTTTAAGTTGCACCTTTTGTTTATTTTTTTCAAAAAACTGATTTTCTAACTTTTAGCTTCTAGATGTTTTTTTTTTTACAAAAACAATTGCCTTCGAGCTTTTTTTTTTTTTTTTTTTTTTTTTTTTTTTTTTTTTTTTTTTTTTTTTTTGCTTCTTAGCACACCAAAAGACTCCTCTCAGTATGTTCAGCTTTTGATTTATTTTCTCATAAGTAAGCTTTCAAGCTTTTTAAAAATCAGCTCAACAATTGTGATGCTATTTATTTCAGCTTCTGATTTTTGACTGGTACAAGCCAACAAAAAACTGAAACATGCTTGCCCCCCTAGTCTTTATAAACTCTAGTAGAAACAACAAGCAACCTTTGGGTAGCAATATTCAAAATGAAGAAGCATTGTTGCAACACTAGAGGTTATGCTTGGTTTAGCTTCTAGAAAGTATTTTCTATTTTAAAAAGATAAAAGGCCAACCAAACGGATGGAATCAAATATCGAGAGAGAGAGAGAGAGAGAGAGAGAGAGAGAGAGAGAGAGAGTTTACAATTGTTTCAATGAAGATAGAGAGGGGTAGTTTCTAACAACTTTTTTACAGTTCACAGCTAAACCAAACAGACCATGAGAAATGATCCTTAGAGGTGCCCTTTTTTAGACGTGGCTTATAGAAAACTGCATGTAAAGACATTTTTAGAGATAGCCCTCCATTTGTTTTAGAAATCATTTCTAGAGTCAATTGATGTTTTCGAACTCTATTTTCAGAAGCAACTCTAGAAATACTATTCTAGAGATGGTTGGCGTTATAGGCCGCCTCGAGAAATAGAAGCATTTGCCAAAGGATGTTGGTTCGGTTGGTTAGCCCAACCAACTTGACACTCCGGTGGCACCCCTAAGGTTTGAGTTCGAGTCTCAATGGGAGCGAATTTCAGCCTAAGGGTAAAAAATTCTCCTCGCTCGCTCCGTGTGCCAAAGCACTAGTGGAACAGCCTGTTCCCAACCTGTGGTGCAGCCCAGGGTACAGTTCCCCACTTTTGGATCCTGTTCACGGTGTCTGGGCAGGGGTTTTCTAGACCAGGGAGCCTTGTCTTCTGCTTAATGAAAAACAGGAGCGGGTGTCACCCCCACTTGGTCTAGTTTTTTTAGAAATAGAGGCATTTTGCACGATTGCGGTGCTTTCCTATACTTGGTGTAGTGGTAGGAGAAACTTGCATGAGACAAGTGGTAGAAAGTGCATGTGTATATATTTTGCAGGATCGCAGTGCTTTCCTAGGGGGTTTTCTCCTAGAGGCTAGGATCAAAAAAAAAAAGAGGTCACTTTTTATACCAAATATGTTGATTATATGTTTCTGTAGGTGTGCTTGAGTAGAGGCAGTTACTGAAGAAATTACATCTATAAACTGACTTTTGTAAGAAAACGCGTTCTTTCACATACAAGATTACAGGCACATCACAGGAATATGAATATAAAAGCACACAGAGAGATGGGAGGGAGAGAGCTCTTTATTCAATTGTAATCGGTGTGTACAAAGGGTGGCCACTGCCCCCTATTTAAAGAACCGATAACGGGTCAGCGGGTCGACGGGTTAACGGGTCGACGGGCTAACGGGCAAGCAAAGCTGCCCATTTGTATTCTCCCTCCAATAGTGATTCACCCACACATATAGATTTTATAACACTCCCCCTTGGGTGAATCGCGCTTATGTGCATGCCTCATCAAAAACTCCGCCCAAAAACCCAGTGGGAAAAAAGGGTAGGAGAAAAGAGTACATCACAAGCGCCAACTTATGTTGCATCTGTTGCCTCATTAAAAAAACCTTGCATGAGAAAACCCAGTGGGACAAAACTCATCAAGGGAAAAAGAGTACAACAGTCGTGTTTCGGTTAAGTCTTCAGGACTGACCGATGCAACTTAGGTCTTCAGGACCAATTGGTCTTCAGGACCAATAATTTGAGATCTTTGTTATCTCAGATTCTTTCATGGAATCTTTCGAGCTTTGATTCACAACACTCCCCATTGCATGGTTTGCGCGTGTGTGCATGCCTCGTTAAAAACTCCACCAAAAACCCAGTGGGAAAAAAGGTAGGAGAAAAGAGTGCATCACAAGTGCGCGCTATGTTGCACTTGTTGCCTCGTTAAAAACCTTGCGTGAGAAAACCCAGTGGGAAAAATTCACCAAGGGAAAAAGAGTACAACAATTTGATCTTCAGGATCAAGTCTTCAGGACTAACGTGCTATCTTTAGGTCTTCAGGACCTACTGGTCTTCAGGACCAGATTGTGATCTTCTGGATCACAATTATGGACTATTACTCAGGGAGTATTCTCCCCCTGAACTGAGCAACCTTCTAAATTGTCTCATGCCCTCTCAACAGATATATTCTTGGAAGCAAGAGGCTGGCAGAGACTTTATAAACAAATCTGCTGGATTTGTTCTTAACTAGGTTTGCAGAGCATCTATTCCCTCGCTCTTCTGGAGCTTACGGGGTAAAGATATTTGGAGCACTGTGCTCCATGAGATTGCTCTTAATATAGTCCACATGTGTTTGTGCAACACAAGCGGTATTACCTTCATAGGTAACGGTGGGGAGCTTATCAAAGCTTAAGCCACATAACTTTAGGATGTGACCAATCATTCATTTGAGCCAAACACATTTTTGTGTGGCTTTATACAGGCAATCATCTCTGGTGATTGGTTGATGTGACAACCAAAGGTCTGCTTCACAGACTACCATTGAATGGTTGTACCACCATAGAGAACCATAAAACCAGTCTAGGATCTAGCATTATGCGGGTCAAACATATTGTCAGCGTCCACTTATCCCTCCATGGTCAGGACTTGGTTCTTCAGGAACCATAGACCAAGGTCATATATACCAAAGGTGAACATAATATCAAGCCTTCATGTAGTTTATCTAATACTACATTGGTACTTAGTAGAGAACTTCAGGTCCCACTACTGTCTCATTATTATCCTTGGGTCTATATGGGACTTGTCCACTTCTGGGGACTAATCCGCCACGGGGTAAGAGGGTGGTATTTGCCCTATCTTTAAATACCCTCTTATAGACTGGTGTATCAACACTCCTTCAGGGAGGTGCTTGAGCTGCTGGCTCAAGTAGTATATCAACACTCCTTCGGGGACGTGCTTGAGCTGCTGGCTCAAGTAGTGTATCAATACTCCTTCAGGGAGGTGTTTGAACTACTGGCTCAAGTAGGATTTGATTTTATCCAAGTCCTTCGTTATTGTTTGTGTAATCCTTCTTCAGGAGGAAATTACCCAAACAGTTGAACCATATCCTTTCGGATTGTTTCAACCCATGCAACGAGCGCTGCAGGCGGATGTTATGTTGCAATTTTGATTCAGTCCAGGGATCTCTAGTCCTTCACGGACTCTTATGTGGATCTCCGAATCAGGCGGCCCATACAAGCATGCGGCCGCGAAGTTTTTCAACTACTTTTATAGATTCAGGTTAGCTGCCATAAATATTAAGTATTGGAACATTTGTGCCACACATAATCGGAGAGAAAGTTTCATCGTAACCGATGATGGGTCTCTGCATGGACCCTTGTGCCACTAGCCTCACTTTGTGCCATAGTTGTTCCTCTTCTGGAGGAAGACCCATTTGCATCCTTCAGGGATGACTTCAGGAGGTGTTAGGGCTGCAGGCCTAAACAACCTCTCTTTCATAAAGCGGCGCTACTCGCCTTAATTGCTGCTTTCCATTTGTCCCATTATGAGTGCTTCTGGCACTCTGCCATGGACTTTGGTTCTGGATCCGGATCCATTAAGTCAGCAATTTCAGAGGCATAATTTGTCAACAATAGTGGTCTTTTAATTATATGACTCTCCTGATTCCACATGGTGGCGATCATCCCATGATCGTCCTCCCGCTCATCATGATTTCCCATAACGATTGAGCTGGGGCGTTCCAATCTTCCAATGTGATGGTGCGCGCGCGCGACACATTGGGATTTCCATCTTCAGGATGGTGTCCTTCGGGGACTTCCTCAACTTCAGGTTGAGTTGCCACTTCTGGGGAATTCTCGACTTTAGGTCGAGCTTCTTCAATTGATTCCCTAAGTGATGCAAGTGGCTCGAGACTTTGTCTTTACGGACGTCTCCGTGTGACCTTGTCTGAGCACCCAAAGGTCTCCCCTCAACCTAGGATTTGATGGAGACAATAGAGTTGGTAACCTTCTGGGCTACTTATACTCTCTCCGGTGCACTTACTACAGGTAAATGCAACCTTATCACTTTTCTGATCAGTGAAGGTATTTGGCAGCACATTTGCAACAATTTGCAAATGCATAATCCTCTGAACTTCTGGTTCAGATTGACTAGTGCGTGTGTCTCAGGAATGCATTCCATCATTCCATTTCATGCAATTTCTCGGCATTCTTCTGGATGCCTATCTCCCCCTAATGCTGGGAAATGCAATCAACGTACCGAGCCATATGAAGATCCCGTCATAGGCTCATCCATCCCAACTTCTGGTGGGGTCTCTTTGGTGTACGTTGATGTGTCGGTACTGGCACACATGTACCGCTCAACTAAATACACACAGATGGGAAATACTTTATTCTTTCTCACGCACTAGCTATAAGGGGGATGTGCAGTTGGACTGAGATTTTGGGGGATTTGGCATGTAGTGTAAAAACTAACATTCATAACCAGTGGAGAATATTGCTCTTCAGGAGCATTCATGACCATTCAATATGTTGCAAATGCTCTTCAGGAGCATGAATGGTCAAACTCTACTGGTACATTTGGACATTGCATTATGACTATCATGATATCTTAGGGATTACTATAGGTCACTGAATATATCAAAGTCATCATCGATCGAGAAGGTCATCCTCACTTTCATCCGTTTGGACGTCTTTACCACTTTCCTTTGCGTCGACAAGCATGTCGCCGCATTCCTAAGCTTCAGGCTCAGTGATGTGGTGAGGCTGATGTTGGCTCTCCTTGTCCTTGCTTCCGGAAGAACTTTGGTAGAGCTCAACTAGGTGTCTTGGGGCACGACAAATGCGGGACCAATGTCCCGTGCCTCCACATCTAGAGCAATGATCCTGCTGCCTAGATGTCTCACCCATGACCTTCTCTGATTCGCTTTTATCCCTGGGCTTATCCCTTCCTTTGAACTTGGGCATGGGACCTCTCTTCCCCTTCCATTTTCCCTTTTGTGGCTACCTCTGAGGTTGCTAGTATTCTTAGCAACACTAGTGTGTGCTTCAGGCACAACCACGAGGTTAGTATGCCATGCAGAATGATCATTCGTGATAGCATTCTGTTGTTCTGTGATCAATAGTACTATTATCAACTCATAGTACTTCAGGTACTTTGAGTTCAAACGTTGATGATTTAGTACTAAGTTGTTGGGAAGGGTAGAAAGAGTTTTCTCGATCATATCTGCATCAGTGATCTTTTGGCCACATAGATGCAGTCTGGACACAATTCTATGTAAAGCAGAGTCATACGCTCTTACAGACGTATGGTCTTGGAAGCGTAAGTCGATCCAGTCCTGTTGTGCCTTGGCAAGCATAACCGACTTCTGCTGGCTAAAGCGGCCCTTCAGGGACTGCCACAATGCCAGTGGATCGTCCACCTTCACGTACTCAGACTTCAGGTCTGGGTGTAAGTGGTGTTGCAATAGGTGCAACGCCTCTGCTTTATCATGTTTTGTGCGCTCATCCTTGCCAGCTTCAGGCTGAGCAATGGTATGATCGAGGCCCATGCAATCGAGTTTGATCTTGACATCGATGGCCCAAGTAAGGTAGTTGCTGCCATCTGCGGCTAGCTCAGCGAATTCCCTTTTCGCAATGTCCGACATGCCTGCGTGATCAATTTGCAAGATCAGTGAATGTCGGCTATGCGTAATCTTCAGGATTACGACTATGTGTAATCTTCAGGATTACATTCATATAGTCTTCAGGACTATATTTTCCCAAATATCTCATACATATAATCTTCAGGATTATATGCTACTCACATCAAAGAGTGTATATATATAATCTTGCAATAAAATAAATCTGCAGGATTTAAATAAATGCAAGAAAGTAAATACAACAAACAAATAAATAAATAAATAAAGTAGTGCACAGTTACAATAATCCTGCCATTCAAGGTCTTCGAGCCTTAATAATTTCTATGGGCTTCGGGCCGCATAGTGGCATGTCGTGGTGAGCTTCAGGTCACCGTTATATGTCGCATATAATCAATCTTGTCGTACATGATCTTCAGGATCACTTTGCGACACATGATTGCAATAAATAATCTGCGGAACTTAAATAAGTGCAGAAAATAAATTGCAATAAATATAAACAGCAATAATTAAATCTGTGGGATTTAAATACTATAAAGTAAATTGCAGTAAATAAATGATAGCTATAAGAGCATGAATAAATATGGTGGACTTCGGGCCACACATATTTCACGGGCTTCAGCCGTGTTATAGCGGACTTCGGGCCACTATTTTGCGCAAAAAAAATAAACTGCGCAGCCCAAAACATATTGGGCCAAATCAGGGAGAAGGCCCATTCATGGGCTGATCTGGCCGGCCTGCTGGGCCCGTTTAAGGGGCTGGCTACTCGTGGCCGTCCATCTGGATGGACGGTTCACATCGCCCCTCAGCCAGATATAAAAGGGAAGGGAAAACCCTAACTCTAGCACTTTTCCCATTTTGCCCCCTTCCCCACTCTCTCTCCTTATCCTCTTCATTCAGACATCACAGAGAGGGGAGGAGTGGAGGCCGGCGCCCGCGGCCGGGAGCGCAGGGCCGCGCCCGCGGCTTCTGGCGCGCGGCGGCCGGGAGCGCCCACAAGCTCGCGGAGGGGCCAGGGCCTCCACAAGCTCGCGCCCCCGCAGCAGGTGGCTGGATGGGGCCCCGCACCCGCTCGCGCCTGGCTCGCTGCTGGCGGGGGTCGCGCCCGCGCCTGGCACGCGGTCGGCGGCCAGGGCGGCGGCGACTGCGGAAGGAGGGGTCGCTTCAGGGGCCGCGGCGCCATCTCCTGGCTGCGTCAGGGCCGGAGCCCGCGCGCCTGCGCCCGGTGGGTCGCGCCTTGGAGCCTGGCGGCCGGGCTTCGCGCTTGCCGGCACCAGGCCAACGGTGGCGGCTCGCCGGGCCGGCGTGAGGCAGCACCCGCGCCGGGAGTCGCGCTGGCGGCGGCTGCAGGCTGCTTGCCGGGCTTGCCTTCGCGCGCCCTGCTGGGGCGGCGGCCCGTGCGCCCGCGCCGGGGACAAGCCTGCGTCGAGGTGGCCGGGCTGCGCCCTCCCGTACTCCGCGCTGCGTGTCGCGCCCGGCCGGGGTCGCGCGCCTGACCGGGAGGCGGTCTTCGGGGCCGGTGATCCGCGCGTGGCGGCCCGTGGCGGCGACGGCGGCGGCCTTCAGGGCCGGGATCGTCGGCGGCCGGGCAGACGCCTGTGCCCTGCTGGGGCCGGTCCCGCCGGATCTGGGCCGGACCGGCTGGATCCGCGCCATAGGGGTCGGCGGCGGCGGCCTACTGAGCCCCCGCGCGCTCGCGCCATGGCGCCGGCCTTCAGGACCGCGCGCCTCTGGTGAAGACCGTGGCTGTCCAAGGCCAACGGTGGTCGGCTAGCCGGTACCCGGGATGGCCGGATCGGCTCGTCAAGCTCGCCTCCAGGGCGGCATACTCGCCTTCGGGGCGTTCATGTCCGGTCCGCTCGTCTTCAGTACGGCGGTGGCCGGATCTGTTCGTTCTGCTTGCCTTCGGGGCGGAAAACTCGCCTTCAGGGCGGTAGTGGCCGGCTCTGCTCGCTTCCAGAGGAGCAAACTCGCCTTCGGGGCGGTGGCCGGCTTGCCTCTGCTGGAGGTCACATCGTTCTGCGTGCTCGTCTTCGGTACGACAACGTTCCTTGGCACTTCAGGGCCAGGTTTAGGTGAGCGGAGGCATCGCCTTCCTTGCATCACCTTAGGTAAAATGTGCTCGTTCATGTGTATAGCAGAGAAAGAACAAGCATCCTATATAGCGGTGAAAGAACCGATTTCTTACCTTTCTTAGCCTTAACTCGGTAGAACTCGTGCTGATAACGTGTTAGAAAACGCGTTTTTCACATACAAGATTACAGGCACATCACAGAAATATGAAGATAAAAGCACACAGAGTGATGGGAGGGAGAGAGCTCTTTATTCAATTGTAATCGGTGTGTACAAAGGGTGGCCACAGCCCCCTATTTAAAGAACCGATAACGGGTCAGCGGGTCGACGGGTTAACGGGTCGACGGGCTAACGGGCAAGCAACGCAGCCCATTTGTATTCTCCCTCCAATAGTGATTCACCCACACATATAGATTTTATAACAATTTTGACCGTCTCTAAGAACACTTTGGCATTTGGCAGTAGTGTGTGCTCTACAAGGACACTGCTAATGACAGCTGCCGGGAGGCTGTGACAAAATCTCGTGAGTCGTGAGCCGGCAGTGCAAATCGTCCTTACGTACAAGCATTGCCAACACATGAAAAATAGATGGCCGTTTTCTTGATGCGAACACTGAAAAGATACAGATATGTTAAGTGCAACGATGCAAGTTGTTGAGTGTCAGCAGGGGAAGCGAATCAGAGACAAGTCGTCACAAGTGGGGAAAAAATGAACGACAGGCCCCTGCAGGAACTTTCGGTGCAGTTTCGTCTCGGCGAAGTCAGAGACCTGACGACATGGACGTTCACACTCAGTCGTCGAGCTAGTATGTTGCTTTGGAGGAGACGAGACACGAGAGCTAGCCGCAGGCTGCTGCAGGTACTGGTTCATCACTCTTCAGTGATACGATCGTCGTCGTCCTTCTGGTTGATGCTGCCTGCGTTAGTGTAGGGTCGTCATGTATCTTTGGGCACGCAAGATTGTGAAAGATGGTTGGAAGTTGTAACAAATAAAATGCATGTGAACGTTCAGCAGGAGTAGTTTTAATTAGGCTCGGATTAGTTAAGCTTGGCGGTAGCTGTCGTGATGGCAGGTAGGAGGCAGAGACGCTAATCATGTAGATTAATTGCTTGTTTTCTTGAATCAAGTCAAGTACATGTACATCATTCGGTCAAAAAAAAAGTACATGTACATCATTCACTTCTACGAATAAGTAGAGATGCAGACACGCTAATATACATTCACTTAATAAGTTCACACTAGTACATATGAACACCCATATAAACGCAAGGACGACATAGATAATGTACTTTTAAAAGCATCTCTAGAAACCGGACAACGGTTCCTGTTGCCTGCACAGTCTTCCTTGCGTATGTACTCCTTGAGTACCATTCAGGGATGTAAACTGTCCCCTGCGAAGATGCTGGTCAGGATCCATGGGACCATGACTCCAGTCCAGGTCAAGACCTCCGATCCAGCCTGATGAGGTGATGAGCATGCAAAGAAGCAGGATTCAGGACTAGGAATCCTTTTTCCACTGCTGCAGTTTGAGCGCGTAGAAACATGTGTGCCCTAGCGCGTGAACTGTGGTCAAGATCTCCGTTCGTGTTCTCATGCCGTCTCCATTTCGTTTCCTGTTTTATGGTACCTACTATACAAGTACAGACGAAGAAGAATCTTGAGACTTTTTTAACCCCTTTTTCTTTAGGGCAAACACTTCGGTGTTCGTTCACACAAGGAATCTCACACGATGCACCATGCGGCCCAGTGGGCTTGGCCACCTAACTTGGGGCAGTGCGGAGATGGGCCAAATGAGGGAGTGGCATAGTAGCTCGCCAATTTGTGCCTCGAGTTTCTGGACAACGAAATCATGCATCAAACCCAAAAAAAAATTAAAAAGTAGGAAAACCCTTTATTTTTCATCAAATCTAAAAGTAGGAAAACCCTTTATTTTTCTGGGGAAAAATATTTGTGGAGAGTGGGATTCGAACCCACGATTCCTTTACGGAACACACCCTTAATGTGCTGCCTTAGACCGCTCGGCCATCCCCACATTATTGCTAGCATTAATTATTAGTTTTTATTTATTTATTCGTTGAATACGAAATATTATTGGTCTTTCTCCAGCTTTATAACGCTACAAAATCAGAGTGAAAATACAGGCGCGGCCGTGCCGTGTGAACATGGGCCGAGGCCAGCTAAGCGGCCCAGTAAAAGGCAAATTCAAAGGTCCGTGGGCTATTGGGCTTTGGGGGTAGAAATCATGCGGATCCGGTAAGAAAAAAGCCTGGGGCTGGATCAGCCCAGGATTTGAACTTGTTTCCCTACAGTAGGACCAGTGTCTTAGGATGGAACCGTTACGCGAAACATGTGTCAAACTCAAATTCGTGGCATACTACACCCTCCATCCTGAAAAAAATACAGCTCTAATATACTCTATTCGTTCTAAATTATAAATTATTTTATTTTTTAATTCATCTATTTTTACTATTTTTTGAACCATCTATCTATTTATACTATTTTTGGACTAATTTTGTAAAAATATACCAAATATTTATGATACCAAATAAGTGTCACTAAATTTGTCATATAATATATTTTGATTGATAGTATATACCTATTCAATATTATAATAAATATGGTAACTCCTTTTTTTAAAAAAAAAACTTGGTCAAACTTTTAGTTTGGCTAAATGTAGAACCATAATTACATTAAGGATATACCCAGGCAAAAACCTCGACATCCAAGCAAGATAGGGAAACATATTATCTATTTAGTTTTCTCCGTCCTCTATTGGAATGGTGGGTTCAGCACGGAACACCACACAAGTTGTAAGGCCACACCAAATGCTACACCCTGATCGTGAGCCCTAACTTTCATGTCCATGCGAAGTGTCCATATCAACTAAAGTGTTGGCTCCACATTCATGTCCACGCATGTCGGTCAGCTAAGGCCTAAGGGAGTAGTACAGTCTGTCCATACTACTTGGCACTTAAGCAGCTTCGTTTAAGCAAGGTTTTGTATTTGCAACGCCACCACGCCGTCCATTCCTAAGCGCTAGCCGAGAACGTACGGTACGGCGATGTCTGCTGCCAGACTCCCCTGGTCCAGCGGGATACAACAGCCCGTACGCACGGTCCACGGCACGCCGATCCGATCCCATTCCGGTCCGGTCCCGATCATGAAGAAAAGTATGGAAGCGAGTATTTGAAATGAGGCCGGGCGTCGAGAGACCGGCACGTCTCAGCTACAGTCTGTCTCGTCTCGCCCGCGGCTCGCGCACACACGCCACACGCACACTTGCCGCCGCGCCGCCCACGAGACCCTGCCGGCAAGCGGCGGAGGCGGAGCGGAACGCCCGACTGCGACGGCAGCCGCGCGTCTGACAACGTCACTTTCCATTTCCCGGACCCGGCACCGCATGGCCTGACCAATATCTTTTTGTCCGTGCTCCTTCCGCGCATGGTCTCGCGGTCGCGCTGCTCTCGCTACCGGCCAATCTCAGGCGTCATGGCATGGCTGCCTGACGGGACTACGGGAGAGCATGCGGAAACCTTGTGGCGTGTACCCAGCCGGCCAGCCAGTTCAGGTTTACCCAGCCGGCCAGCCAGTTCAGGTGCGAGCCTTCAGGAGCAAGCACCCACCAACCGCGTACATACTTATCCGAATCCCTCGATTATTCCCATAATAATCCCAGCTGAAAGAAACGTCCGTTGTTCCAACCCGTACGTAATTCTTCGATAGCTCAACCGGGGTGCCGTACGTACCCGGCACCGGCTGACCGAAGCTCTCTTTTGTTGTTGCGGCAAGGATGAACAAACAAGGGAAAAACGCGAAAGCGATGGCGGCAAAAGGAGGCGTTGCCTCAAAGCTTCTCGGGTGGACGGCCAGAAAGAACGAAAGCCAGCCGCAAGGAACAGCTGATGAGATTCCTTGCATCAAGGCAGATGTGAACCCGCAGACTTCTTCATTGCTGCTCACCAAACAAGTACAGAGAGCAGGCAGTAGCAGCTCGCAGCACTGCAGCAGGGCCGGCTCAGCTGTGCTGTGTGCCTCCAGTAGACCCACCCGTACGCGCTCCGAGTACGTCAGTGCAGCGCGAGCCTTGTCCTTCACGCATGTTCCGACCACCGCCGGTGACCGGAGCGGCACGGTGCCGAGGTGCGGACTGCGGAGGCTGACGGGGACGTCACTGCGTGCGTGCTGCGGTGCTGGGCGTGCCGGCCAGAGGCGGCCAGGGGCCAGCCACTAGCCCAGAGCAGTCCGGACGGTGGCACCGTGCTGGAATCATTGCCGTCCCAAAAGAAGGGCGGCGTCTTTAGAGTCGTGTCCGCTCTAGTGCCCGCGACATGCTTTGTTGTCCTGGGTCTGTCTGTCCGCTGAATTCGCGTGCGTCCGTCTCCGTTTCCCGCCGCATCCTCTTCTGTCTTCTCGCCTCATACAGGGGCCAGGGTGGAAACGGTCAAACGGGAAATGCTCATAAACTTGTACAATCAGCAGAGCCATTTTTACGCTTAAATTCCCTCAGATTGTGCGTGAAGGAGGACCGGAGGAGCACTCAGATGCGAGAGGTGAGCGGACCGGGGAGAAACAGCGGACTCGCAGAAGTGGGCGCCAACCCCGCTCAAACCGAGGAGTGGTGAGGAAGCCTGGGCACAATCATGTCTACCCATCCGTCGCCGTCGCCACTCGCCGGTGGCTGCCTACCGCTCTGTCCACACCCACTTCCTACCTGAAACTGGATTTAGGACGTCCGTTTCAGTTTAACCACAGCATGATTCATCAATCTTTACAAACCTTATTATGAGCTGACAAAGGCACTGATGGTTTGGAGCCAAAAGGGAACATACTATTATCGATTCTGGATATCTCCACTTCTCCAGGTCGCCGCCTCTTTAATCATGTCGGAGGGCCTTGGTAATCAAGTATTCAAGGAGGTTTGCATCTTGGAATATTTATTTGTTTGAATGCTTAAACATTCTGCTGCAATAGGAAAGGTCATGTGCTACGGCTGGCAATTTTAGCTATTCAAGGAATTTTTAAATGTTTCCAATGCAGACCGCAACGGCGGGTAGATTGCGCTGGTCGTGGGCAAATAAGATAATCAAGTTTTGACTCGTAATGATGAAATTAGTTTATGTATATATGTGGGATCTATTGAAGGTGAGTACAGGCTAAAACGAAACCTTTCTGGGAATTATAAACTAAGACGGGACAAACGGCGAACACTAATACATGGAAAAGAACACTAGCATGATTAGTGTGGCCTCATTGCCTCAATCGAAAAAAATGGAGCTTATGCGTTTGTCCAGTTCCATTATCTTCTTCTTGATGAGACGACGACGAGTTTTGCCGCTTATAGAAAAAATTCTTTTAAACCGTCTGTACTGCAGTAATTTTTTAATCATCATCAGATTAGCGCGAGAACGCTGTATGCAGCAGTTTTGTTAAGGGTGGGTTGGTGGGCCCGCAGGGGGAGGAGGCATCCAATAAAGCCGAAACGCATTTGCAGCCCACTCTCCGAACTGTCCGAGTGTACGTGTTGCTGTTGTTTGGCCCGGGAACGAAATATTAAAAACTGGATTTTAATCGAAAGCTGCGCTGTTCGTGCCATGCCATGATCACTGTCGCGCCTCTCCATCGTCCCCCCGGTGAGGTTACCCCTACCACCTCCATTTTCTGGCTTGTTTTTGCTTTTCTTTATTCTTGTGTCATGTCCCGCTAGACTCTACTGCCTGTTGATGCACTAGGTTTTAACACTCGGGCAATCAATTGCACCCTACAACGTATGAAGTCTGGCTGATTTTTGTTTTCCTTTCTTCTCATCTTTTGTCCAGTTGAATCCTACTATGTGATGGTACATTCGGTTTTGACCCTCGAGCTATCAGCTACACCCTATATTGAAGGAAGTGTGGTTCTCATCATATGATCACATCGGCTTACTCCCATAGTTGTCGCACATTTTTCTAAATCTAACTAATCTCAATGCATTCCTTTGTATGGTTATTGGGAAAAAAATTGGGTACGGACCATCCGTACCTTGCCCTGTGCGGATTGCCAATCAAACGGTGCCATGTGGGAGGAGAATTAGCTCAAAGCACGGTTGTGTTGCATGTTTAGTGGTCTAATTAGCAGGTCCACATGTCAGCATTCAGTCTACATCCGTACCATGCAGCAAACGGACCATCTGTACCCAATTTTTTTCGGTTATTGTCACTAGATTGGAGATTCGACAAGCGAAGGCGAGGGCTCATGGTCTTACCAGTCTAACCGGTTGGCTTGCTAGTTTAAAACAGTTTAAACAAACTAAGTTTAGCGCTAAATAGCATGTAGCACACGTTTCCAATGGTAGCAAACCTCCTTGACAAAGGACAAAGGTCGCTTTTAGCCATGGTACTTGAGTAGCACACACAATAGTTGGTTGGTCTTTTAACAATACAAACCATGATACCTTGTTTGGATGTATATTCATATCAATCTTAATCCATGTACTCCCTCCGTCCCTATTTAAATGTCGCGCCGGAAAGCGTGTTTATGAGAGAAACACGATTTTCTATTGACACTCTTTTAGGGACAGAGAGAGTATGTGGGTGTGGCTCTACTCACCTCAATCCACTGTGGATTGAGTAGATATATTTGGCAATATGTATGTGCAAATAAGTCCTAATCTAGTTGGATTACTGTACTATATTTGACATAAATGGAACAATGTGGAGTCCATGATTCCTGGGTTTTTTCGCTTGGATTATCAATCTGTCCGAATTCAGTAACTCTGCTCTATTATTGTATTTAGTTAGCAAAGCATTGAAACTATAAAAATTGAACAAAGATAGAGGCGCAAAATGACATGGCACCATTTAATCTCTTGCACTTTAGCTCTCTAGAACTTTGTTACTCATCTTTTTTCAATCAGTGCAAAAGTTCCTTTCTTTTTCTTTCCTTTATTTATTTATTTTTATAAACAAGAAAAGACAAGTGCACACACGGGCAATCAACGGTAAGTCACCAATCCACTCACCGGGTAGGTGACCCGCCTCCTCTCACCCCACACTGGCTGCATCCGGGCCCCACCACGACACACCAGGCCTACCACGCCACTCCCAGTTCCACACGATCAGCGATTTTATAATAAAATAAAAAACCAACACTATTACTAGTAAACTGCAATTAGACTTTATTAATCAGAAATAAAGCGCACCGTTATTTTCCATCTCCCACTTTTCTCTTTACCCCTCCTCCCTGTCTCCTCCGCCCTGCGTCTGCGTGTCCCCTCCCCTCTCGCCGAGCCATTCGATTCCTCTCCCCCCAGCAAATCGCCGCCATTTCGCCGATTCCGGCCGCCGCCTAGGGTTCCGGTGCCAGCGCGGTCGGAGCGTTGCGTCCGTGGGTCGCGTCGCGTTCCCAGTGTCGCGCGCCAGGCGGCGGCCCAAGGTGGAGGGAGGGGCGGTTCTTCCCGGGAGAGGAGGTGGAGGTGGTGGTGGTGGTGGTTGTGGTCCCGGTGCCCGTAGAGCGCGGTCTCCCGGATGCCGCGGCGGCCTACGAGGAGGTAGTGTGCCCGCGTGGAGCGAGTAAGTGGCGGCGACGGCGCCGGCGGCGGGACAGGCGGCGGAGGCAGCAGCCATGTTTTTCAGCAGGCTCGATGACTCGCCCATGTTCAGGAAACAGGTGAGGAGGGGGCGACCCGGATCTTTGGTTCCTGCTGTCTGTGGATCCTGCGTAGCGGTTGGGGTGTTCATCTCGGCCTCTCGGGCGGGCGGGAGAGGGAAATGTCGCAGCTTTGTGCGCAATGCTTGGCTCCGGTGGCTCCCGGATTGGGCTGCCGGTGGTTGCATGGATCTGCCCTTGTTTCTGGGTTGTGCTGGTGGGCGATGAGTGTGTATACTCCTGATCTTTTTCAGTGTATCGTCATCTTGAATTCGATTTTGGACTACTAGTGCAGGAGCTACAGGTTTAAGGCTTCATTTTGACCGTTTTATGGCCTGTCTGATGTTTACACAGCTGCAGTTTGTATTGTTTGACTATACTGATACGACTACTAACACATGTCAAACTTTGGCTGTAAATTTGGCATACGTTGTGATAGTTTAGTGTGCATTTTTGGAAATGTTTGATTCATTTATGGGTTGTGGGTTGCGGAATGTATGCTTTAGTTTTTGTCATGGTTTGGACAAAAAAATGCAAGGACTCTGAGGAATTATAATTTGTTGTTATTCGAACAAAGTAGATGTCTTCAATTTTATTCATGTTTAATAGCCTTTTCATTTGTAGTATAGATTCGGTGAGGCTAACCTAACCTTTGTATTGCATTACACTTCGACCGAAGGACTTGCTTCCTTTCGTTCGTGAATACTGCTTAACTTGTTTGTTTCATTAATAGATGCAATCACTCGAAGAAGGGGCTGACTTGCTAAGAGAGAGATGTTTAAAGTTTCACAAAGGTTGTCGAAAATACACGTAAGTGATAATGTGTCATTTATGTAGCATATTTGGGCTTACCAAATCTGAAAGTTTTGTCTCTGATTTGTGAATTTTATTATCAGATTATATTGGTTGGGTTTTGTTTCGGGGTTTCTCTATGCCCCTCTAATTTCTTCTTTTGTTTCAGGGAAGGACTAGGGGAAGCATATGATGGAGATATTGCATTCGCAAGTTCACTTGAAACATTTGGAGGGGGGCATAATGATCCAATCAGTGTTGCATTTGGAGGTTAGTAATGTGGTTCTTGTTAAAATACATGTATTCAAAACTTCAATATGTGACATGAGCTTGATAAATTTCTCCTGTTTTCATGTTTTGCCCTTTTGCTTTCGTAATTGGTTGGTTCTCTTGTACATTACAACATTTACCTCTTTTGCAGGGCCTGTAATGACCAAATTTACAATTGCTTTGAGAGAAATTGGAACATACAAGGAAGTATTGCGCTCCCAGGTTGGTAGAGCATCAGTATGTACATTACTATAGTAGTGCTTTTCATCAAGATTACTTTTGTCTGTCACCAATCTTGAAGATATCGGAACTTGTATATGGCTAATCTACTAACTTTACAGTACTTCATTTTAATGTTATTTTGACAACTGCATGGTTGAATTCATCCTTGTAGTTGTATTGAAATCATATACCCATGCATTCATCACTGAGGGTAGAACTAATCCCATTTTGTTGGGTATTACAATCTTGCAATTACACTTCCACCTTATGTGGTATAACTGCTGTTTTATTGTTGTGATAGGCTTATGTGGTATAACTGCTGTTTTATTGTTGTGATAGGTTGAGCATATGCTAAATGACAAGCTGCTCCAGTTTGTGGAGATTGATTTACATGAAATGAAGGTATTGACAAAGTTTTCTATAAAACATTGAACCTGTAGAATTCACACTTGAATTTTATATGTTGTTAATTTGATAACATTTGCACAGGATGCTAGGAAACGTTTTGACAAGGCTACCCTTCTTTATGACCAGGTAATACTTCAATGCTATTTCACATGGCCAAACAAGTAGATTCAAAATCTTGTATAATAGTTTATTATGGTAGAAATGATCTATTGTTCCATTCTATTTAGCGGTGAACCTAATAGCTAAGCCAACTTGCACTGGAGTTAGAAGGATCTCTAGATCTGTTGGCCAGTTTGCTTAGGTGTTATTTTTCATTTCCTTTTCCAGCTACCAAATTCTAATTGATAAGAAACTGTACTAGTAAGTTCTCTAGGATGAAAAGTGCCCACTGTTTGTCCCACATGGCTAATTTTGCTACTCTATAGCACCGAGTTTGTAGCTTTGTTTCCTTTTTAATATGTGCCATCATGCTTCACACTTCAGTTGCTGGCGCATTGTAAACAAAGCTTAAGTTGGTTTTTAGGAGGCTTGTTTCTGACTTCCACTTGTTTTTGTTTTCTTAACCAGGCACGTGAAAAGTATCTGTCCTTGAAGAAAGGTACAAGGACTGACGTAGCAAGTGCAGTAGAGGATGTAAGTCTACATTGGCCTTATTGAGTTTCTTTCCAAACTTGAACGATAAGGTTACTTGCTGCCACTAAATTAATTGTGACAATCAGGAGCTTCACAGTGCCAGATCTTCATTTGAGCAAGCTCGTTTCAATCTGGTACATACCCTGTTTACTCGTCACTGTTCAGGATTCCTTATTTACATAGTTGAAATGCCTTTGTCTTATCTGTATTTATATTCAGGTGACTGCGCTTTCAAATATCGAGGCTAAGAAAAGGTTTGAATTTTTGGAGGCTGTTAGTGGGACAATGGATGCTCATCTTCGTTATTTCAAACAAGTATATCCTTGCCATAATTTTCATATTGACATTTCTCGGTTATGTATAAATGTGATTCAAACTTCCTTTGTTGCTATTTCTTCAGGGATATGAACTACTACATCAGATGGAACCATATATCAATCAAGTAACTCTCTTGCCCATCACATTTCTTACTGAATGACGATCATCTTCATATCTTTTATTTTATTATATAATGGTTTTGTGAATTACAATGCATCCCACTCGGTTATTGAATTATGAATTACAGACATAACCCTTCCTTCCCTTTCCAGTTTCTGAACCTTGACAAAGGTTGCTTACATCATAATCATGTTCTCTCTTTTTGCAGGTTCTTGCTTTTGCACAACAATCAAGAGAAAGGTCTAACTATGAGCAGGCTGCTCTTCTTGAGAGGATGCAAGATTTCAAACGGCAAATTGATCGTGAAAGTCGGTGGTCACCAAATGGAATGAATGACTCCCCTAATGGTGATGGAATACAAACAATTGGTAGAAGTTCGCATAAGATGATTGAGGAAGCAATGCAATCAGCTTCAAAGGGCAAGGTAACTAGATACTTGAACTATCCAAAGACAATATCCATACATGCATGGTTGTGCAATCTCATCAAAGAAAATGCATATTTTATACTGAAAAGTAAGCAACTATTTTCAGGTTCAGACCATTCGTCAAGGCTATCTCTCAAAGAGATCTTCAAACTTGAGAGGTGATTGGAAAAGGAGGTTCTTTGTCCTCGACAGTCGAGGAATGTTATACTATTATCGCAAGCAGAACAGTAGGCCATCTGTAAGCATTCTCACAGCACTTTACAATAATCTGAATTTTTTTTTTTTTGCAAAATTAGTTTCAGTTAATATTACGTCATCATTTTTGTCCCAATTTTGATTTTGTAGAGTGGTTATTCTAACCAAAGAACTAGCATTCCCTCAGAACATGGTTCTGGGTTGCTCAGCAGATGGTTCTCTTCTCATTATCATGGAGGCGTGCATGATGAGAAGTCGGTTGCACGCCATACTGTAAACTTGCTGACATCGACCATTAAAGTTGATGCAGACCAATCAGATCTGCGGTTTTGCTTCAGAATAATTTCTCCCACAAAGAACTATACATTACAGGTATGAAGCTTAAATGCATATTTTGATATCTCCTTTTCTTTATAGAGGACGATGTTATATGAAGTTGATAATTGCCATACTCGTGAAGTCGTGATATTGATTTCTGTCTAGTGATATGCACCGGAAATTGTGCAGGCAGAGAGTGCAATGGATCAGATGGATTGGATTGAAAAAATTACTGGTGTCATTGCTTCTTTGCTGAGCTCCCAGTCCCCTGAACGAGTAAGTGATGAGTAATGAACATTGATTTATTTACATATCGAATTTGATTTGCGTGACATCTGTATTTGTTTACAGCGTCTTTTATTGAGTCCTAAGGGCAGCAGCCATCATCGAACCGCCAGCTCAAGCAGTTCATTCAGTAGCTCAACAGAACTTGAACATTCAATAAATGAAGATTGTATGCTGGAAAAGAACTCAGGGAGTGGTTATTTCGAGCATTCTGCAAGAGTTCCACAGCATCACCGAACAAGCCTGATGAAACCTGACAAGCCAATCGATTTGCTTAGGAAGGTGGCTGGCAATAACAGCTGTGCTGATTGTGGTGCTTCAGAGCCTGATTGGGCATCCCTGAACCTTGGAGTTCTTTTATGCATAGAGTGTTCTGGGGTACACAGAAATATGGGTGTGCATATATCTAAGGTAAACTAGAAGCATTGTCTGCAATTTAGATGAACAAAAGTTTGATCGCATAACTGTAGAATTCAGATACATTGTTCTGCAATCAGAATTTGTTGGGAGTCTTGGATGATACTTGTGTATGTGTGCATTGCGCATGATTTGTGCCAACCAGGCACTGTAGGTTGCAGTATAATGACTATTATAGCTCTCTACTGTAAATTTGGTATATTTTCACTGAAGTCATCATTAATGTGACCAATGGACTGAAATTTACGTTGTATTGGCAGGTAAGATCCCTGACGCTTGATGTCAGGGTTTGGGAGCCATCTGTAATCAACCTCTTTCAGTCAATAGGCAACATGTTTGCCAATACTGTCTGGGAAGAAATGTTACCTTCATCAAGCTGTGATGACCATG
This sequence comes from Themeda triandra, assembly GCA_018135685.1. Classification (NCBI taxonomy): domain Eukaryota; kingdom Viridiplantae; phylum Streptophyta; class Magnoliopsida; order Poales; family Poaceae; genus Themeda; species Themeda triandra. The sequence continues at coordinate 2,847,047 of JAENPR010000002.1, read as the reverse complement.
GTGATATTTCAAGGTAACATTAAAAACAGTCTTACAAAGTAACTAACATTACAAAAGCTGTAGAATTTATTATCCTTTTGTTGCCATGACTTGCAAGTTCTACTTTATGCAGGGCTGATGGATTAGAGAACATGTCGCATGGCTTTGTACCCAGCAAGCCTAAACAATCTGATTCTATCGCAGTGAAGGAGAAATTTATTCATGCCAAGGTACTCCCTCCATCCCATAATAGATGGTGTCTTGGCTCTGGGCATGGGAATTATGGAGTTAAAAAAGGTGTAGTGTACATGAAACGAGAAGAGAGATTTGGGAAAAGAGAAACACTAGGAAGTGAGTTTTTGGGACAAGGGTAGAAGGCTAGAAGGTTAAGTATTATGGGATGGAGGGTATACTTCATAGTTCTTTTGTTAGTACTGTTTATTCTATTTTTTCAACAAAGAATTATTATACCACTGATCAGCAATATGGTGAATTTATATGTATAAAATCAAATGGTGTTACATGAGCAGCATCTATAGGTTACTCTGTTCTTAGGAAATGTCCATGAATTGTACTGATCATAACTTTTAATGCATCACGGTCTTCCGCTGAAAAAGAAGGAAGTTGAGAGATTTTTGGTTACTTTCTAAAGTATAATTAATTGCTGATTATTTTCTCTCTTGATTATTTCAGTATGCTGAAAAGGATTTTGTGCGGAAACATAACGTGGATGAGAATCAACTTGCAGAACAGATGTGGGAACATGTAAGTTCAAACAACAAGAAGGGGGTGTACAGTTTGATTGTGGGGTCAAATGCCGATGTAAATTTTTCCTACGGTCATACGTCATTTAATTCGGCTTTGACTCTGGGAAAAGCTCTCCTTCTACAAGAGCAATCAACTTCTCCATCTAATGGAAGTTCTAGATGTTTTGACCGCAATCCACTTGAGAAGGATTCTACTGGAGATTCTGTTTCTCCTGCCAGCACCAGTGCCCGTATAGATGGATTGGATGATTTTGTCGAAGGATTGTCTTTGCTTCATCTAGCGTGTCGCGTTGCGGACCTGGGCATGGTTGAACTACTCTTGCAGTACGGTGCAAATGTAAATTGTACAGATTCAAGAGGGCGGACACCACTTCATCACAGCATCATGAAAGGGAGACACGTGTATGCCAAGCTACTGCTTTCCAGGTATGCAGAAATTATCATGATGGTTGTAAGTTCAGGAAACTACAGAGACGAGGAGTTTATAATTTACTTTTTCATTTTCTTTGCAGGGGCGCTGATTCTCAGGCCACGGACCGTGATGGTAGAACAGCGTTACAGTATGCAATCGACTGCGGGACCATAGAGGATGAAGAGATCCTTGTTTTGTTAGAGGACCGAAGTAGATAAATCATATAGGTAGTGTCAAGTCTTGAGTTCCTGCGGTATCTTGTGCTTCTGTGGCCGCCTTTTGCAGTCACCTGGCACAGTACCGTGGATACCTTTACTGATATTCTTAGTTTGTGGCGAGAGGAAGTTATAGTTTTGTAGGTCTATATCTGCGGTTTTGGTCGCGTTTAGGGTAAAGCGGCCTGTTTGTCGTGGATGCAGTTTGCGAGTTGTTTTGCCTTTGTTTGCAGATGTTGCAGTGTACATTGGAAGTGGTTGCCATTGTTGTGACAGATGTACATATAACGATGTCTGATGCAAGTAATTTATGCAAGAATTAGATTGGTGAAAATGTGGCTGTCTGCCTGCCTGTCTTAATCTTTCGATCAGGTACAGAGACTATGAATGCCTATATATACAGGGCAAACCACTGGCCCTGATGTTTCGACTCCGCTGTTGTACATGTTGCCGACAGCAAGCTGGTACTCTGATTCTGATGAGCAAGATGCTTAGCTGCAGCTTTTGCCTCGCACTGCTATCGTTGGCTGCGGAGTCAGGTTGAACAAGCCCATCACTGCTGGCATTGGCTACAAGGACGCACAGCACAAGCTTTTCAGGCAAATCCCTGTTGCTGTTGGTGACAAGTGACAGCAGAGTTGGGGACGCCTGCATGGTCGTCCTCGTCCATGGCTCCATGCCCAATCGCCGTCGCCGATCAGGGCGTCGCTGGCAGGGGCGGGAAACCGGACCCGGGTGATGCGTCGATGCCCGGAGTTGATCGCAAGGTACAAGGAGGTGCTCGTCGTTCAGCTGCTGAGACTGCCCACTCGGCGTCTGGGACTGCGTGCGTGCAGTGCAGCCGTGCAGGCATCAGGCATTGCCGCATGCGCCGACGGCCGACCCCGAGCAGGCCAGCAGCTGCAGGGTCTTGGAAGGATGCGAGAGTCCGGCGGCCCGAACGTGTACGAGCGTGGCGTACAATACAAGAACACGCCGAATCGCCAAACCGTAGTTAGTCCTATGGTACCGCGCCGGACGGTGTTGACAAATGACAACACGTCGGAGGGCGACTACAAGAAAATGTAAGCATTTTCGTAGCCAGTGCTCCGCCTGAAAACTGGAAGCTTGTTGTCGTTTCCTTGGAAGGCCATTAGGCAAGAAGACAATGAAATTACTCCATGTCTTTTAGGTCTGCCTGGATCCTAATTGGAAACAAATAATAGACAGTGGTTCCTATTCCATTACTAGATTATTCTGAATTCCTCTTTACTTCTGGGAGCCGCACCAATCTTATATGTAATTTGAGAATTAATATACCATATGTCAAAGTTTATATATCTAATGAGTTTCCAGAGGGAGCGAGTATGTACGTGAGTGCACTCTGCACACATAGGAATATTTCCTCCAATGAACCGTACGTACGACGTACGTGTGCAAGCGACAAGAAGAGTTAAGGAGACTGATACATAGTGATAAAAGATATATACATACACAGCAGCGTCACAGGTCAAATTTCTGCAAGTGCACCGTGCAATTAACCAAGAGCATACGTACCGGCCGGTGGTACACATAGTAGACATGGCTACGTCTACGTGGGGACGCCTTTCGCTCGTCTAAGGCCTACGGACCCGGACTAGCAACTTCTCTCGCTCGTCAGTAGGTACGACGGTATATACAGGACGATGAAAGCACACGATCCATCACAATGTGGCAGTGCGCACGCCTTTTTTTTTTCTCGAATACGCAAAAGAGCCTTTTTTTTCTTCGAATACGCAAAAGATTTGCGCATCAGAAAAAAAGAAGGGCTAACAATTTCTAACTAAATGTCCACAATATGGAGCATTCATATTTATTCTCACTACCGGATCCACAGCTTGAAGCCATCGGCAAAACAATATAAGCCATCGGAAAAGAGGTTGCCGATGCGAAGTGGCGATGGCAAAGTGACCTCCCATCGGCAATAAAGTCATCGGAAAACATTTTTTTGCCGATGGCCACGTCCACTTTGCCATCGGCAAACTTTTCCGATGGCCGTGGCCCCCATCGGCAAACCCCCACGTCGGCCGCCCCGCCGTCGGTGACGGCGGGTTTGCCGATGGGCGACGCCACGTGGCCATCGGCAAACAACTATGTTTTCCGATGGCCACGGCCGTCGGCCTATTTTTTTTTTCTTTTAAGAAAATCATTTCCCGATTTTTTTTGCCGATGGCTGTGGCCATCGGCAAACTTATGGTCATTTTGCCGATGGCCTCGGCCATCGGCAAATTTGGTGTTCCTGGGCCAAATTCCCCGGGTTTGCCGATGGGCGGCCATCGGCAAACCCGGGGAATTTTTTTCCTTTTTCCCCGTTTTCTTCCATTCCCAAAGACATTTAATCACGAGCATGTTATCACAAGCAATATATAGAACATTCATCACATATATGCGCAATAATACGCCATTTCAAACATAATATAGCATCAAATCCATGTCCATGCCTACAAATCCATATGACAAGTCCAAATGCATCCATACAAGTCCTACATCGGCCAAACATGTCCGACGTGACACAACAAGGTCCAAAATAAGGAATAGAAGCTACCTAGCTCGTGGCGCCGTCCCCTTGGGTCCCCGAGCCCCCAGAAGCATCCTCCCACGCAGGCCAACTCCCCTGCGGCTGCGGCTGCTGCTGCTGCTGCCACGAGTACTGCCAGTGGCCGAGCTGCTGAGGGAACTGAGACGGCCCGGGCTGCGGCTGCGCCGGCCACGAGTACCCCGGCTGCGTGGGGAACTGAGACGGCCCGGGCTGCCCCTGCGGCGGCCACGAGTACCCCGCGTCGGTGGAGGTGTCGGGACGAACGGCCGCGTGAGGAGGCTCGGAAAGGACCCCAACCGGGCCGTGAAGGAGGAACTGTGGAGAAGCACCCGGGAGGGCTAGCACACTGGAGTTGGGTTCGAACCCTCCGACCGTGTCGCAAAAAGACCAAGTGATGGAATTAGTACTGCGGACCGGCATCACAAGCTAATGCGATAGGCAATGTAGGGACTCACCGGACGAGGTGCAAGAAAAGGCGGCGATGGAGGTGCGAGTGGTGGAGCGAAGAAAGCGGCTGGAGGCTCACCCATTCCCATGGCACGCATGTCTTTGGGACATCTGCGACCACGCCTGCTGGTAGTGCAGCGCAATCGAGGCCGCGTGGTCCTGATAGGCAAGCGCCATCTGCTTCTGGTTGGCTAGCACCTCCTGGACCGTGGCCTGCAATATTACACGAGCATGGTGGATTGTATTTGAAGGCAAGGTACATTATTTGTGAAACGGTCGAACGACGAATGAAACTCCACTTACCCGAAGACCCGCGATCTGCTGCGCCTTTGCTCGGCTGCCCGGCGCTATGGGGACCATGCGTGCGCCCCCACGCCGGGTCTTCCTTGCGGATCTCGGTCGGCGTCGGGACGGGGACGGGTCAATGGCGCTGTGGGCCATATAGAACCGGTCGTGCTGCTTCCCTCCTCCCAACCTCATCACGAGCTTAGGGTCTATGGGCTCGGCGGTGACGTCGTAGGTGTCGCCATGGGCCTCTCGAGCTGCGGCGGCGTACTTGGTGAGCTTGTCGTACACGACCGGGCTGGTGTATTTCTCGGGCCCGTCCGAAGAGCTGTACGTGGTGGAGGGCGCTTTCGCTGGGCCCTTGTGAGCAAGGGCCCACCCCATGTACTCGTTGATGGGCGGCTGGTCGGGGTGGTGCTCCCTCTGCGAGAAAAACAGAAAACATGGTTACAAGTAGAGATATATGAAATCCGGCGCTATAAGAAATGGTTGAACACAAGCATACCCATGTTTCCATGAACTCGCTGAGGTTCTGGCTCCCCTGGTGGTGTGAGACCCCGGACCTCGCCATCTCTTCCAAGCGCTTCGCCCGACGTGCTCTGTGCTCCACGTACGCCGCCGGCGTTTGCCACCCTCTGACAATCGCACGCCAGCAGTCGGCGTACTTGCTGCACCAGCCCGGAGGTGTCTGCATGACATTCAAGTATTAGATCTTCCAGATAATGAGTTGAATGTGTCACATAAGGAATCACAGCGGATGTTTTCCTACTTATTTACCTGCATGTACTGCTCCTCGGTGAGGTCGGTCTCCGGCTCACATATCATCTCCCTGGCCTGGGTCTTATCCACCTTCATCCCCCTGAAGTTGGCGTAGTAGGAGATGACGGCCTGGGTGTGTGCCTCGTAGAACATGTCCTTGATCCGCAACTCGCACACCTTGTCCTGATGCCGGTCCGCCACATCGGGGTCCTGCCCCTCCGCCAACCTATAGTACAACTGCACACAGGCATCAAACATCATTCCATTGTTTGAAAAAAGTCCAACAAATGCGTAGTATTGAGATATGCGTTGCGATTGAAAGACTCACCCAGAACTGCTTCTTGATCTTCTCGCGAGGACTTCCCCATGTGCGTCTTTGATTAGGAAGTAGTATGGCCATTTGTCGGGCACGATCGTCCTCCCTCGATGGTGACCAAGCCGGGAAGTTTGCCTTAATCACTCGCCCCTGGATGCTAGTGACATGGGGCGAGGACTTCCTGGCCGACACCTTTCTCCAGCCACTGCACAAGCACAACAATTGTTAGTATGCAGTTTTAATTCGAAAATGAAATAAGAACAAGTATAGAAATCAACAATGGATACTTACGTCCCAGAGATCACGATCTGCGGGCGGTCCTCAGGGCGCGGCAAGTGCTCAGGGAGCCTAGCGGGCCCGCGCTGGAAGGGCTTCTTCGCGGGGCCTGTGGAAGCCGAGGTGCCTGCAGTCTCCTCCTCCTCGTCGTCGTCGCCACCGCCACCGCCGCCGCCGTCCTCCTCCTCGTCGTCGTCGTCGTCACCACCGCCGCCGGCACAAACAGCCTCGTCCTCAAACAGCCTCATCCTGGCAGTCCTCCGCCGACTCCCACCCCTGCTGGTCGACGGCTCCACCTCAAGCTCCTCGTCGTCCTCCTCCTCGTGGTTGCCGGCCTCCACGTGCTCCTCGTGGTGGCCGGCCTCCACGTGGTCCCGCCGGGCCCGAGGTGCATGTACCTGGACTGACGTTACGTCGGCGCGACCGTCCTCCGCCTGGCATTTTGTCGAGTGCCCGCAATGACAAAGATTAAAACAGGTTAGTATTAGTAGATTGCAAGTACTTGTAAAGAAAACATAAATGTAAGGTAATATAAATAACGATCAATATTACATGGATTAGAAACTATCTCCGCAAACGGCAATATTGCAGGCGAGCGCTCATCCTCGTCATCGATCGTCGTCATCACTATCAATATTGTCGAGCTCTCTTAAGTCCTCATCATTAGGCGCCACATGTTCCCCAACTTCTACATCGCGTCGCGTCTGCCAGGCATCTAGGATTCTTAAGTCCTCAGCATCGTGCACCTCATCACCCTCGTCCTCATCGATGTCGTTGTTTACTTCCATACTCATCAACGAATCAATGTCTATCTCCAACTTACCTTCTAGCCCTCAGGTTGATAGAACTCATCTGCCCTTGGGTCAAAGTTGTAATCATCATCGTTCGGGACCGCCGCTTTACCACGTGGCGATACGAACTGCACAAGGCTCCAACCCGCAAGGCGCTTGTCATTCTGGTTTGCCCATGGGAGGTAATAAACTTGCTTGGCGTCTCGGTTAGCCACAATATAGACATCGTCTCCTCCATATTTGGAATCTGTCGGATTTCGACTTGGCCAATCTTAAGGTCCTTTTTTGTGACCCGGGATCGAACCAATGGCATTTGAACATCACGGGTTTACAACCTAGGAACTTGCCAAAGTCAAGCTCCAATATCGTTCGACTATGCCGTAATAGTCCTTTCCATCCGTGCCGGAGTCCGAACTCCGGTGCACGTGGTTTTTAGATTGCCCCGTTTCTCTTCGTAGCTTCTCGTGCGAAACCGATAGCCATTCACGTCATAAACGTTGAATGACTTGACATGTCGATCGAAGGTTTGGCCCACACATCTCAATGCGGGGCTCATTTCCGCATCACAATTAGCCTCGCACGGTTAGGACAGTGGATAGTTAAGTTAATCGCTCATAGGAGCAAAGTGGAATCGAGGTTAGGTAGATAGTTACCTTTTTGCTGAACCAATTGACGAAATCGGGCGTATTATGTCCGAGAAGATGGTCTTTCTCATTCTCGGTAGGAGCCCTACCGCAGCTCCGGTGTTCATTAATAAAGTCCCCGGAGAAACAATAGACAAGAGGGGTCGGATCAATAGGTGGAGGATAGTGGCGACGTATGGAACAAGCTCATCGAGAACTTACTCTTGATAATCAATCGTTTCCTCAAGGTTCAACAACAAGTACATCATGATAGTGTGCCACTCATCATGCCGCAAGTAACGAGGGTCCCCGCTCCCGCTCTTCCGAGATCCCCTCCGAAAAGGCCGAGAGTGCATGAATTCTCGTCGATGTTGTAACGAGGGATTGGATCTCGTGGTCTCGTAAGTTTCTCGGTATAGTACGCCCGTGTGCATGTGGACACCTCCTCCGTAATGAATGCCTCGCCACGAAGCCTCAATTTTGGCTTTATTTTTACACTTTTTCCGAAGAAGCTTTAGACACCTCTCGATTGGATAGCACCAACGGTCTTTGCACGGGCCCCCCCAACCGTGCCTCCCTTGGTAGGTGCAAAATCATATGCTGCATGGACAGGAAGAAGCCCGGTGGAAATATCATCTCCAACTTGCAGAGCAACTTAGGTGCAGCCTCCTCCAGTTCAAGACAAACGTCCCGAGACAACTCCTTGGAACAAAGCATGGAAGAAAAAGCTCAACTCGCCGGACGCGCCACACCGGCTCGGGTAGGTATCCCCGGGTCATCGCGGAAGGAGCCGCTCAATCCGGATGTGGAAGTCATGACTCTTCATCCCTAAGACTTTGCCGGTCCGGCAAGTTCACTCCCGCTCGGATTCGCCGCATACCCATCGGGGAACCTTAGCTTCGACAACCACTCCGGTGCTTCCTTCCTATGCGGCCTTTTCGGGATGTAATCGGCGGGCCCTTCTTCCATCTCTTGCCTGGCGCAGGGGTCTTCATCACTAGATTTGGTCTATCGCAAATCGTTTCAATGTCCATCTAGCCTTAACATTGTCCTTTGACTTCTTGCCAATGTCCGGAGTGTTGCCCAAAGTGCCTCGGCGATATTCTTTCTCGTGTGCATTACATCGATGTTGTGTGGAAGAAGAAGGTGCTTGTAGTAGGGGAGCCTAGTCAAGCCCGATATATGAGTCCACATGTGGTCGGTACCATATCCTTTGAAACCACCATTGTCATCAATTTCGAGAGCCTCTATCTCGTGCAAGGATGTTAGCCGGGCTCTTTTCCTTAGGGATGGGGCCGGTGACTTGAACACCTTTCGTGAAGTGCTTTTTATCAAGTCTCGGTGGATCGTCCTCCTTTAGGAATTGACGATGTTTGTCGAAAGAAGAATACTTGCCACCCTTGGCCGGCCCGGTGAACATCACATCTGCCTTGCATGTTGGGCAAGGGAACTTCCCGTGAACACACCACGCGCCGAACAAGCCATACGCCAGAAGTCATGCATTGAGTACGGTACCACACATGCATCGTGAAGTTCGTCTTCGTAGCTCGGTCATACGTCGCACCCCCTCATCCCAAGCTTTCGCAATTCATCCCACACCGGCCGCATGAACACACCCATTTTGTTGCCCGGGTGTCCGGGTATTATCGGCGTCAAGAACACGTTCTTGGGGTCGAACATGACGCCGTGGGGAAGATTGAGGGGGATCACAAACACGGGCCAACAAGTGTACGGGGCCGCCATCATTCCAAACGGGTTGAACCCATCTCCCCGGCGCTACGCGTACATTTCGAGCCTCCTCGGCCATGCGAGGATTCATGGCATCGAAGTGCTTCCATGCATCACCATCCGCCGGTGCTTGCATCTTGTCACCGTATCTTTTGCCATTCTTGTGCCAAGTCATTTGTTTCGCGGACTCCTCTGTCATGTACTTGCCGTTGCGGCCTCGGTAGTACTTGGAAGGTGTCGTATGACCATCTCGGGGATCTTAGATCTGTTTCTTAGTGCCATCACCGCCTTCTACCTCCACGTACCTAGAGGCTCTCACTCCGGACGGTGTGTTGCCGCCTCGTGGTCTCCCCGGAACAGGACACACCCGTTCTTACAAGCTTGGATCGGGCGATAAGGCATCTTGAGTGCACGAAGGAGCTTCGTGACTCGGTCGTGTTTTTCGGCGGCGGTGCTCCTCCCAAGACGAGACCGCCAACGCTTGCCAACACGAGATCAAAACCTTCCCGACCGATGCCCAAGGACGACTTCAACCCAATTAGGCGTGAAATGGCATCCAGTTTAGAAATGCGGGTCTTCTCGTGAAGGGGCTCCTTTGCCGCCTCCATCATGTCGTAGTACGCCTTTGCGGTCGCCTCCGGATCTTCTTCCACCACCTCCAATCCTTGAACGGCTTCAACGTCTTCAAGCAAGTCTCGCCATTCCGGCATCTTGATCAAACCCCTCGAGGTCCGGTCTCACCACCGCCTCCGTAACCCGTTGGGGTTCCCCATGGAGGATCCGGCGGGTATAGTTTGGAACATACCCGTTCGCCCAAATATCATTCCTCATCTCGCCGTTGCTCTTTCCTTGTCTGGTTCTTACACTTGCTACGGGGACAAAACACCCGAATCGCCCCTTTAGAAGCCGGGCCAAATGCCTTCTCCGAAGTCCCCGGTCCCCTTAACCCATTCATTGGTCTTGTCTTTGAATCCCGTGTACATCCACTCACGGTCGCCATCCTCCGTCATGCGCCAACGTAAGCGAGTAATAAGACCAACATCTGCATCTACAAGGCGTTCCTACCATCTACTAGGTGAAGGATAGGTCCTAATCCCACCCGAGGATGCGTAGATGAGGTTAGCTTCCATGCTCCGCTCCCGTCCGAGACGGAATTTCGGCAGCACCTCCCCGCTGTTCTCCCGATACACGTCCCAAATGGGAGAGTGCGTATCCGGAGAACAACGGGGACGGGCTGACGAAACTCCGACTCGGACGGGGGCAGAACATGGAAGCTAACCCATCTACGCATCCTCGGCCGTCCAAAAACGTGGACAATCCGAAAGAGAAACCGTCGCGAGATATGCACCGATCCGCATAACAACGACCGCGAATCCCTTTCGGACGGGAGACGCCTAACTCGGTTATGTGACCTAGCTAAGACCATGATACGGATAGAGGGGTTATACCTAGGGGGCCGGAGAAGTCAGGCAGAACCGCAACGCCAACGAAGAAGAACGGTGTCCTCCAACTCACCTCCCACGGGCCGCATCTCGGAAAACAAGAAAAAAATAAGACTATAAGTTAAAAATTTCGCGCGAACCTCCCCGCATGGGGAGGTTTCGAAAACTCCGCAAAAAGAACGCACGAAGGCCGACATCCACAAACAACGGCACGAAGGCCGACAATCACAATGGCACGAAAGCCGATGACCATAATGGCACGAAGGCCGATGACTAGAGCGGCACGAAGGCCGTAAATGAGAGAATGGTGATATACCTAGTCACGACACGTGCTTCGACGGGATGCCACGCGGAGAAGACGGTCGGCAAACCTCCTTCTTTCTTCTCCTTCCTCCTCCTTCTCCTTCCTCCTCCTCCTTCCTCCTCCTTCTCCTTCTTCTTCTTCTTCCTCCTCCCTCCTCTTCTCCTTCCTCCTCCTTCTCCTTCCTCCTCCTTCCTCTTCTCCTTACTCCTCTTTCTTCCTCCTTCCTCCTCTTCTTCCCTTCCTCCTCCCTCCTCTTCTCCTTCCCCCTCTTTCTTCCTCCTCCCTCCTCTTCTCCTTCCCTCTCTTTCTTCCTCCTCCCTCTTTTCTCCTTCCCTCTCGAGAGGGACGGCGGGGCGGCGGGCCGCGGCAGCGGAGGGGCCGCGCGGCGGCGGCGTGCGCCGGCGGACGCGCGGGGCCGCGGGGGCGAGCGGCGGAGCGCGGTGCGGGCGCGGCGGGAGCGGGCGGCGCGCGGCGGCGGCGCTGCGAGGGAGTGGCGGCGGCGGAGCGGGGGATTGACGGCGGCGCTGCGGCGGAGCGGCGGGCGCGCGGCGGCGGGAATGGAATGGCGCGCGGCGGCGGGCTCTCCTGCGGGAATGGATAGGGTTTGGGCTTTGGGGGTCGCGGGATGGTGGCCGGCTGTTTTTTTTTTTTTTTTTTGAAACTATGTTTGCCGATGGCCACCGCCATCGGCAAAAGGCGCCACGTGGCGGTGGGCGCGCCCGAGCCCACCTTGTTTGCCGATGGCCGGCCATCGGCAAAGAGATTGCCGATGGCTTCCCAAGGCCATCGGCAAACAATCTTTTTTTTTTTTGGTTTTTCCTTCCCAATTTTTTCGGTGTCTTCCGACCTCACATACAACCCACCTCCCGAATTTGGGACAATTTTGAATTTTTAGCTATATTTCGTTAATTTTTTTCGTTTTCTTTGAATTTTTCCGCACCTCAAAATTTGAACTGCGGTACATGAAATAATGCACACTTTTGATTCGAAAAATGATATTCATGATTACGGGAGTATCTTTGAGGCCATATCCAGGGACCTCGCATGAAATTACGACCACTGTTGGCCTCGTAACATGGGTAGTGACGTGCGCGGGAAGTGTTTTTAAATTCTATAAAATCCAAACGGAGTCCGAAATTGACAAAACTTGACGAGTTGTCTCGCCATCGCATGTGTAGTGTGTGGTAAAAATTTCAAAAAGTTTCGAGCAGGTTGTGACGTCGGATGGTCAAAACCCAGACATCTCCACATGTGATCACTCCGTGATCACATGTGGAGATGTCTGGGTTTTGACCATCCGACGTCACAACCTGCTCGAAACTTTTTGAAATTTTTACCACACACTACACATGCCATGCCAACACAACTCGTCAAGTTTCGTCAATTTCGGACTCCGTTTGGATTTTATAGAATTTTAAAACACTTTCCCGCCACGTCACTACCCATGTTACGAGGCCAACACGGTCGTAATTTCATGCCAGCTCCTGGATATGGCCTCAACTTACTCCGAGAATCATGAATATCATTTTTCGAATCAAAAGTGTGCATTATTTCATGTACCTGCAGTTCAAATTTTGAGGTGCGGGAAAATTCAAAGAAAACAAAATAATTCACGAAATATAGCTACAAAGTTCAAAAAAGTCCCAAATTCTGGAGGTGGGTTGTATGTGAGGTAGGAAGACACCAGGTAAAAAATGGGAAGGAAAAACAAAAAAAAAGGATTGTTTGCCGATGGCCTTGGAAAGCCATCGGCAAACAATCTATGCCGATGGCCGGCCATCGGCAAAAATGTGGGCCTAGGCGCTGCCCGCACGCCACGTGGCCGGGGTTGCCGTTGGCCGCGGCCATCGGCAAAAGGCACTTTTGCCGATGGCCTAACGGCGGAAGCCATCGGCAAACTAGACGGCGTCGGCCGCCGCCCGGGCTTCCGGCGAAGTTTGCCGATGGGACTTATATGCCGATGGCCCGGCCATCGGCAAATAGTGGCTCGCCGTTAGCTTTTTGTTGCCGATGGCCGAGCCATCGGCAAAAAAGTTGTATGCCGATGGCGTGTGTTCGCCGATGGCCCGGCCATCGGCAATAATCTATTTGCCGATGGCTCTACTTTGCCATCGGCAAACCCTGCTTTTTGCCGATGGCAGATTCCTCGGCCATCGGCAACTTCCGGGCCGTCGGAAAAAACTGGCTCTCCGGTAGTGTCTCACCAAACATGCTAGAAAAAAAACACCTTAGAATTGTCATAAACATGAGAAAATATACATGGCCACTTATTATAACGTGGTACGTACACTTAACGAGTGTAGTACTACAAGTTAAATGTTTATTTTTCGTCATAACATATAAAAATGAACTGATAAATACACCAACTCAAATTACAAGTCATTTTAAATTTTTTCGAGTCCACATAATTCGAGCAAATACATCATGTAAGTATCTACTAGTCTCCGCTATTCCGCTTATTGCTGATCAAACTCGGCCGTATGCAAGTAGCTGTACCGCCCGCGAAGCATCTACAGTAATACAATGTGTGTTTCCTATCTGAGCTACACGTACGTGTAAATGTACGTGGGTACGGCACGTAGGCAGAATTCAGAAACGGTGTACGTACGTACACGTACGTGCAGGGAAGATCGTCGCGGTGAGAGAGTACATATATAGCATATTTCCCGTAACTGATGACCTAGCTACTCGGCTACTCCTGCACAGATGTATATATAGCTGGCTCTCGCGACCTATAGTTCTTTATTCTTTATACTAAAACAGTACAATCCATAGTACAGTACAGTACACAGTACATGATCAGCTGATTCGCAGAAAGCCAGAAATCATCATGTAAATTAAAAGAAGCGATTGATACCAATGGCAAGCTGGAGTCTGATCGAGCTACAATAGCTTACGCCAATCGTCAGATCGAGAACCAGAGCTCTATCAAACTGCAAAGCTGCCCATGCATGCTGTGCGCTGAAGAAACAAGCAGGAGCCCACCGGGCTACCCTTTTGCGGCAGCAGTACGTGCAGCGCCAACAGCAGCGATCCATATAGGAGTATGTGTTTGTGTTCGTCGATCTAATCGATCGACCATGGCCAACTTACTAGCTTTCGCTAAGTCTCAGCAGGGACTGACGAAGCTAGCTAGTCAGAGCAGCATATCCTGCTGATTCCTCAATCCTGATCGGTGTGCTAGCTAGCTGGCGTCTAAGCTAGAACACGTACTCGATCTAGCTAGGTTTCTCGAGGCAATGCATGACACAACAGTACTGTATCCTAGTACAAAACAGGGACAGGAACAGGGGAGGAGGAACGAGAACGGATGCACCGAGCAGCGTCGCGTCTCTGCATTCAGCTAAAGGCGGATTGATGAGAGGAGATGATCGAATTATTGTCTCTCGGTCACATGGATCAGGATTCAGAAGTTCAGAACATGCATGCACAAAAGCACGTACAATATGTGTGTGTGTGACCTGCTGCTTGCTACTCGTACTTGAAAATGACTGGGCATCAAGAACCTATACTGTATCTTCAATTTGGGGAAAACACATATATATGTCTATCACATAATAAAAGAAAAAAAAAAAAGAAGAACACCGGCGTAAAAAACATGAAAGGCCGTAGACTGACATGCATTGATCGTCGCGGACCGTCCTGCAGCGTGAGCATGCATGCGTGTGCAGCCACTCAAAAGCCCGTCCTGACGACCACTGCCAGGAAGATCCCTTGTGCCACTCCCACTCCGATGGTTAAAAATATGACTCTGATAAATAGTAACTCTTTTGTCTTATTTAATAAATATTGTCTAATTGTCTCGAGAAAATATTGTTTAATAAATATTGTCTAATAAATATTTATTAAATATTGTTTAATAAATATTGTTTAATAAATATAGTAACTCTTTTGTTGCATTGCATTTTGCATTCTTCTTCTTAATGAAAAAGAAGCGCAAATCTTTTGCGTTTTCGAGAAAATAAATATTGTCTAATTGTGTATTAACTAGACTTAAAAGATTTGTCTCGTGATGTACAACTAAATTGTGTAATTAGTTATTTTTTTATTTATATTTAATACTCTATCTGGCTAGCTAACAATTGATATGATGGAGAGAGAGTTATATTTCTAGCCTTTTGTATGCAACTAAACAAGGCCTAGAGTATCTTTACTGTCAGCGTCACATGGTTTTCACTCGCAGTTTAATGACGCAGCTACTTTGTAGGTGAAGGTGATCGATGTTGCAGTTGCAGGCAGGGGGCTGAAGGAGCGCAGAAACCAGAAGCGTATGCAGCCCATATCTCATCAGGCAACAGGCATTCAGGCTCAGACTCAGTCGTCAACCACGTTTGAGTTCTCCATTATGACGGCCCAGGACCAGGATCAGCATTCAGGATCAGGACCAGTGCAGGTAAATTTGATTTACTTCTATCCTCAACTTCCACAAAATCAATCTCATAACCTTCTGTTGCTACGCATCAGAAGAATGCTACTTAGACTGCAATCACTGCACGCAGTAAAGTACTGTAGTTCACAAACAAACTGTAACCTGTTCATACTTTAACAGATAGGATTAGAAATACAACCTTTGCTTTACAAATTCTTCATTCCCATATTAGTATTGGTCAAAGTTCATCTTTCTTTCTTTCTTGAGCAACATCATCAGGGGATAACATCTCCTCACCTGAATTTTTCATTCCACGGATGTCAGGCAAGTCGGTGGGTGGAAGGGCTTGACGCCAATCAAGATACAAACAGGAAATACAATGGAGAGCAAGAGATATTACAACACTAACAATAATAACAACACCACCACCACCAACAACAACACTTGAACAAACTCAAGGGTAGGTCTAGACACAAGCCGAAAGACGCCGAACAACATACTCGCCGATTCACCGTAACCATCGTGTCCTCCACCATTCCTCGTAGCATTGATGGTGACTCCGAACATCTAGACCCACATACCACCATCCAACGCTGTCCATGGGTAGGAAGCCTTGGAGAGGAATGGTGGCAGCGATGAGAACACCACCCGACATTTGATATTCTGGCACCATCATGTAGTGGTGACGGTGATATTATTTCTTTCTTTGGTTGGAACGACTATGTATTAGCTGCCGATGGGCTATGTTATGTAAGAATAGCACTCTAAAAGAAAAAAAACTTAGGCCCTACCCACATGACCCTATCAATATGCTCAACTGCTGATTGACATTTTTCCAATGGTTTCATCCTATTACAACAAGGGGACACCGGGGCCCTTTCTTACCACTGCCAATATCCATTAATAGAGAAGTAATGATTTGGTCTTATCATCTCCCTTTCTCTCTCTCCCCCCCTCATTCGTCTCCCTTCCCCAGCTCTTGTGTATATAAGCCAATGGCAAGTCACCATTGAACCCCATCTGGTTGCTTCCGAACTCCTCCTTGCCAAGAAAACTACACTGAAAAGCAGTAGGATAGCATACCGCAAAGGTGCTGGTGGTTGACAAATGGCAAGCTTCCCACACCTCACGCAGATGGAGCATGGCCTAACCGGTGCCTCCCATGGCACGCCGAGCTTCTTGTTCTGCCATGGCGCCGCCACGGCAGACTCAGCCTCGCTGGAGACCTCATCTGGTGTTCTGAACACCTCTCCACAAGGCACTGCTTCTGACGACAAGAAGCCCAGGAAGCCCGGGGAAGATAGTGCCAGCTTCAGCTCTGCTCACTCCAAGGTAGTTTTAGTTTACCACAAGGTTACTGGTGCATGTAAGAATGGAACAATGTTTCATAACTTCAGCATTCTCGAAAAAATGTTTCACAACTTGTAACACAGAATCCGTTGGTTCTTGATGAAGATTAGTTCTCATCAAACACTAGCACAATGTTTGACCATAACTTTTAAAATAGAATGCTAGACTTCTTGATAGGGATCTTTTTTTTTTAAAAAAAAAAGGAAATTCCTGATAGTAGTCTCATGACATGTGATGACTCACAGTTTACTGATCTTTTGTGGTTGAACAAGCAGGACTCAATCTCAAAGGAAAGCACCAAGAAGAGGGGAGGAAAAAGAGAAAGAAGCAACAAGGAGGTAGATGAGGAGGAGCCCAAGGGGTACATACATGTCAGGGCAAGGAGAGGGCAAGCAACAGACAGCCACAGCCTTGCAGAGAGGGTACTGTGCACCATTGCCTGCGTATTTTCACCGCCGTCTTGTTGTTGTTGACTTTTGTTGATTTAGTAGATTTAGCATGGTTGTTTGGGCCCTTTTGCTCATCTGTTCTGCCATTTCCTCCAGGTGAGGAGGGAGAGAATCAGTGAGAGGATGAGGGTGCTGCAGGCCCTGGTCCCTGGCTGTGATAAGGTTAATTTTGTTATTACCAACCAAATAAACTGCTCTTTGCATCTTAATGCATGTCACTAACTTCCAGAGGGAAAATATGCTCCCTTTTTTTAATGCAGGTCACTGGAAAAGCCCTCATTTTGGACGAGATTATCAATTATGTACAGTCCTTGCAGAACCAAGTTGAGGTGATACACATGGCAAATAAATAAATAACCAGATTACATGATACATGTTGAGACCCTTTTCTTTAGTTAGAAAGATGTAACTAACTGGAAAAGTTCACTTCTTGATTGTCCTTGCAGTTCCTTTCCATGAGGATTGCTTCCCTGAGCCCTGTGCTGTATGGTTTTGGCATGGACAGTGATGCTTTCAGTGACCATACTCAAGTATGCAGCATCTCACAATCCCCTCTTGTCTTTGCCATCCCCTCTTGGCTCTTGTCATGGTGTTCACAAATCACAAACTTCCAATTCACGTGTTTTTTCAGAAAATCGAAGGAATGCTCCACCATGAGGCGCTTGGAATGCCTAGCTCTGTCCTCAACAGACCTCCATCTGAAGCTCTCATGGACACGCACACCTCCACCTCCTCCCCATCCTACGAGGTCCACGGCGACGGCGGCACCAGCATCTCTTTCCCTCAGGTTTGCCTTCTGCTCATTGTTGCCCTCTACCCACATGATCATTCAGGATTCAGCTCCAAACAAAGTATGGTGATTAGCTTAGCCTGATCTGTCTGCATAATGTCTTCAGAACAATAGCAGCTACATGGTGCAAACAATAGGTGAGCCAAGGCAAGAGCTGTTCAATAATCAAGTGGTGTTCAGTAACCACATGTGCTCTTTCCAGTAGGGAGAGAGAGCGAGTGAAAGGACGACAGGTAATGCAGCAAAATGCGGTGGAGCCATGTCTGTGTTTTTATCTACGTGATATGATAATAACTTACTATATCCTGCAGAATGTATATATCTTTACATTTAAAAAATATATCTTTATCACATTTAATTTTAATTAATTAATTTTTCATTGTTTTTAAAACTTGCAGGAGGCAATAATGTTGAGATCTATGGAGGTGGAAGCTGCCACCAGATGAGTTTGTGATGTTGGACGCAATCCATCCCCTTGTCTGGTGGCCGCAACGGGGACCTGCGGCATTAGCTAGCATTAGCGGCAGTAGTGGTAGACTTGGTTACATCCTGTTAGATTTGAAGTCTTTGTCGGTATCGCCTCATCTAGGGCCAGGCACTGTTGCTCTTGGTCTCCTCCCAAGGGTTGCATGCCATTGTACTCTCCACTTGCTTGGAAAAATGAAAAAAAAAAAAAGATCATTTGTTCATACACACAAGGTCAATTTGTGCCAATCAGGTTGTTTGGTCCCCAACTCAACTCTGAATAACTTTTTTTCAGAGAAAAAAAAGGAGAGAATACAAAACAGAAAACACGTACGATTGGTCCCCAACAAGTCGTTCAACCACACGGCAGCTCCCAAAGAGACAACTATGAATAACCGTGTAACTTTAACTTTAGGTATTTACGGAATTGGGAATGGACAGCATTTTGTTTGCTGGATCGCGAAATGTTCCAAACCCTTTTGAACCTTCTACCGGCCGCTAGAATAGTGTAGTACTGGATATCGAGGAGTAAATGTGTGTACCACTGGGTAGTGGGTACTGGTCCCTGCATGATGCACTGCACGGACAATAAGTTGGCTGAGCTCTGATTCCGATCCTCTTCAGATTGGCTCTGTACCGTAAGAACAATTTGCATTGCATCAGTACTCTGGAGTCTGAAACTGAAGGCACGGAGACGCACGCCGTTTATTCTGATCGGTCCACCGGCATTGTTCGCGGAAGCCTTAATTTAACCACGCCGTCGTTAGGTTTATATATTTCTGATCGGTCCACCGTCATTGTTCGCGGAAGCCTTAATTTAACCACGTCGTCGTTGGGTTGACAGGATATATATAGAGACCAAACACAACCATCATGCCGGCCCTGATCATTTCTACCGAAACGACAGGTAAATTACTCCATGCATGGATCATTAGGTGGAAAGAAACAAGCAATCAATATGTCAACTTCTTGGTGATGAAAACATCATGTAAATGCATGCAGATGTAGGGAATAGGTGGACGGCCTTTAGCTTTGCAGTTTGCAGCTGCAAACGCGCGCAAATCAATCATCTGTGCTTCCATCTGTCAGTAGCTAGTGCCGGCCAGCCCGAACGATGCAAAGTACCTACTCGGTGTCGTGTCGACCGCGGTGCCATCTGATGGACGGAAGCGCGTGTACGAATAAATCCCCACGGCCGTCCAATCGGGCACTGATGATAATCTCACGCGGTCGACACCTTGCACCACGTCAACTCGGCGTCCCGACCGCGCGACACGGCGACGGAGACTCGGTGACGACGACGACGGCGACGTACGCGCGCTGGACAGCGACGGTGATCACCGCCTGCGGCTCTGCCCACCCGGACCCCGGAAGGAACGAGGCTGACACTTACGTCTTGTTTAGTTCCGGCCCAAGTTGGCACTTTGCATAGTGCTGTGTCAAAATCAACGACCGTAAGATTTCGTTTCAGTATTTGGTAAAAATCGTCAAACTTGACTAATTGCGCTCAAAATGTCGTCTCGCAGCAGTACAATCAAACTGTGCATTAGTTTTTTATTTCATCTACATTTAAGATCTACGCACGGGCCGACATTTTGACGCGATTTAATGACTGCAGATAGTGAATTTGGTGGCCAATTTTGGCATCTAAACAAGGCATAGGTCACTAACGCGCTGGCGGCACGCGATCGATCGATGATAGCGAGCCTTTCAGCTCTACGGACTGACTTGACGCCGATGGATGGAAGTGATGTCCGACTCCATCCGAACGATGCCGACGAGCAGCGATGGCCGATGGCGACACGCATGGCGCGGCATCTACCCGACATGCCTGAGGTCGCGCCGGGGCCGGTGGCAGCTCGGGAGCCGGCACGGCCGCATGGGCCGATGCGTGGCCGTTGTTGGAACACGGTTCCAGCAGGTTTTATATTCAATCGTAATCACAATTACAATGCTAGAGTGTGAGGAGAGGAAGCTCTTCCACCTGTGGAATCCCGACTTACAACAAGTGGACCGGGGCTCCTTTTATAGCCGCCCAGCTCCCCCCCAATATGAAAAGACATTACAACCCAAAGGAGACGGGGAAACCCTAATTTTAAGACTCGCCAAAGTGGGGTCGACAGGGCAAGATCGTCCGCCGTTGCGCCGATGGGCCCGCTGACCCTTCCCGGGCCTCCTAGGCGTGTGGTGTCCTCCGCTCCCGGGCCGCCGGCGGGCCGCCTCTTGGGCCACCGGATGTCTCCGCTCCCGTCCCGTCGTCTCCGCCGCCGCCGGGTATCTCCGCTGGGATCGGAGGCTTGCGCCTCCGTCCGGTGCCTCCGCCGGTGGCCGAGGCCAAGGGTCTCCGCCCGGCTCGCTACCTCCGCTCGGAGGCCCGAGGTCGATGCCGCCTGTTGTCTCCGGATGGCGACCGGAGACTTTCTCGCGCAGCCGGCATGGTCTCCGCCGGTGGCCGAGGCCAGGGTCTCCCGCCTCCGGCTCGCTACCTCGCTCGGAGGCCCGAGGTCGGGATGCCGGCTGTTGTCTCCGGATGGCGACCGGAGACCTTCTCGCGCAGCCGGCATGGTCTCCGCCGGCGGTCCCAATACCCCCGATCCAAACTCGCGTAACAAGCAAAGACAACCGTAGTAAACAAGATAAATGGGGGTCAATTGACCATAGGCTCATGCCATGTCTCCGCCGCCGAGATGCCTTTTCCCAACATTCCCCTTTGAGGGTTAGGTCCAGCGGAGGCGGGCCCGGCCATCAACTCTTGGCTAGATCGGCGGAGACCATGCCCCCCGGCTCGCCTTTGGTGGACGGAGACTTTAGGGTCCGAAAAGGTTTTCTCTTTTTGCCTTCTCTCTTTTTCGGCCGTTGGATCCGGGTCTCGCGGTTTTTCGACCGTTGGATTTTTTACCGTTGGCGTGGGGGATGTCCTCCTCACGACCGGCCGTCCGGCCACTATAAAAGGGAGGGGGCGGTAATAGTTTTTTACCCCAAGCCGTGGTTTTCTATTCACTCTCTCGTGCCACCTCCGCATACGACGGTTGCCTCCGATTTCCATCGTGGCACCTCCGGCCGGCGGCGCACTTGCCTCCGCCATCGCTACACCGGTCCTTATTCCCGGTTTCGAGAGTGAAGGTCGGAGATTGGCTTGATCTTTTTGAGAAGTGTATGCTTGTTGCGGCGGAGGCCGAGATCCGGAAGAGTCTCTCTCTCGACGTGGAAGCCTCCGTCGAAGACCTCATTCCTTCACACGGCCCGGAGGTATGGCTGCTATTACCTACGATTTTGGTCCTAGCAAGATGACCAAGGCGATGATCGAAGACCTTGAGCAACAGGGTGTCATCCCGGTCGGGAGTGCCAAGCTTCCGGGGTCAGAGACTGAGCCAACCCCCGCCCGGGGGTATGCGGTCGTTTTCAAGGATTTCTTTACTTGCGGCCTTCGCCGCGGCCCATCCTTTTCGAGGAGAGTTCTGGGGAGTTCAATGCTCAAATTCACCACCTAACTCCTCATGCCTTCTTGAACCTTAGCAAGTTTGTCTCGGGCGGTGGAGTCTTATGGCGGAGAGATCGATGTTAATGCCTTTGTGAGGCACTATGAACTGCGAAGCAACCACGGTCGTTTGGTGAGGACAAGGTGAAAGCACAGTTTGGGGCCCGTACCTTTATGGCGAAAAGGTTTCGGATGAACGATTGGAGATCTCGTGGTGTCAAAAGGGCAAGTGGGAGCCGGCCAATTGGATGGAGTATTGGTTCTACGTGCGGACTATCGGTGTCACCGGGGAGGATGACGATGGCAATAAGATTGTGAGGTACCCCCGGCCTCCGCTATGACGGCGATGAAGCCGCACACCAATTTGAAACCTCTTCCGGCGTCTTCCGCCGCAGCCTCCGCTCGCGAGAAGTCCCGCCGAAAGGCCTTCGCTTTGGCTTGCAAATACTCCGGAGGTCGCGACCTTCCGGAGGAGATAGTGGCCTCCGGCCGCCGGCCCTTGGCTAAGGAGAGGCCAAAGTTTGAGATTGTACGGAAGGAGTTGCCGGTTTTCGGAGAAGCCGCGGCATACCGTGCCCCGTCTTCGGTCTCGCTTACCTCGAGGGAGACCGGGACCAATTTTGTTAATCGTATTGAAAGGAAGGTTGTGGAGCTAATCGAAGAGGTCTCCGAACGTGAATACCTTGCGCGGAAGGCGGAGGGCCGGTTTCATGCCACGCCCGAACCGCGTCTTTGAAGAACTTCAAATCCGCTATTCCTCCCGCCCGTCCCCGGCAAGGTGCTCCGGAAGATAGAGTCTAGAGCATTGAAGAATGCCGCCGCCGTTGCTACGGTCAAGGCGGAGGCATCAAAAAAGAGGAAACATTCTTGCGTTGGCCGCGGGCCTTCCAAGAAGGAGAAGACCTCCGAGCCGGAGGCCGTTGAGGCTTCCGCATCTCGTCCCCCAATGCCTCCGAGGCCGGCTATCAAGGTGACGACGGGGAAGAAGAGGTTGCCAAGGAGGCGGTAGCGTCCGCTAGGCCCTCACCTACAGCGGAGGCGAAGGTGGCTTCACGCCCCTCTCGTTTCCGCGGGTCCCCTCACCGGAGGTGTCCGTTCACCCCTTCCCCGGCCGCTTTTGCCGAGCTGTCTAGCTCAAGACGGTGAGGCCGGTGAAGAAGAGGAAGAAGCAAAGGGGGACGAAGAGGCCGGGGACACTGAGGCGTCGCTTTCTCCGGCTCACCAGGTTCGTGATATCCCCGACGACATCTCCGATGATGATTTTGTTGGGAGTCCTGGCCATAAGGTGTCTGACAAGGCCGCTGCCGGGGCAGCCTCCGGTGGGCGGGCCTCCGTTCCTGGTGACAAAGGTCCGGTGGGCGGGCTTTCTCTTCGTAAGTTAAAATTTTTTTTTGACTTTGGCTAAGTTTCTTGGACACCACTCCCCTCTCTTTTTTTTTCTTAGGGTGAGAAGACTTCTAACCTTTTTATTCTATAGCTGAGCTTGCCGGTATTGCTGGGAGCATGAGGCCTCCTCCTGGTGTTGATTTGGCGCGCGTGTTCCCGGCGCGTGGTGCATGACGGAACTTCCGCCACGGCGGAGGTTCTACTTCCGCCGCTCGTGCTTCCGGAGGTAAAGATTCTTTACTCTTGTCTTAATTTTAGCTCACACGTTGATTGCACGATTGGCTTTGCTAAGATGTGTCTTCGCTTCTCTTTCAGATGCCTCCGCTATGTTTGGTGCGTGGGGTTTGAATGTTCATGATATTTTCGAGCATTACGGAGGTTTTTGTCATGTTACTTTACCGTCTCCGCGAGGTTGGGCCATTGCGGGCTTGTACTCATGATCATTTTCCCTATGGTTTTTGTTTTGATCCTGCCCAAGTTGACAACTACCTTGATGCGCGCCCTACGAACGCCTTCGCGCCTTCAACCGGAGCACCACCGTATGGTGAGTGTGCTTTGGGCTTTTGACCTTTTAATCTTTTCCTTGTTGCTTTTTTCTCACTTTACTACCGTCTATAGACGCATCACATGGCCTTCGCTATTGAGCACCGAGGAGCCGTGGAACTTGCCCACGGGACGCGAGCCATTGAGGCCCCGGGGGAGAAGTGGAGACCCTTGGCCGCGAGAAGACGACCCTCGCGGCCAAAGTTTCTAACTTGGAAACCGCTCTCCAAAGAATCGGAGGCCCCGAAGAAGGAGGTTGAGGATTTGGAAGTGAGGCTCAAATCGCTAATGAAGCCAAGGACGTTGCAATTGAGCGTGCCAATAAAGCCACGAGGTGTTCGAGAACCTCCGCACCCACCGGGCCTCGATGGAAAAGACTCGGAGACCTTTCGGAAGGAGGCGGAGGGATTGGCTGCGGAGATCGAGGAGATCGGGGTTGCCGCATCGAAATTGCGGAGACATATCCGTCATCGTACTTGAAGAGTTTGGTGGTGTTGCCTCTCCTCTTCCCGCTAACCGTATCTTGCCCGCAAGGATTGATGTCTTGGATCAAATCCAATCGGCGAAGCCGTCCCTATTCGTCGGAGGCGTGTCCGATTTTGCGGCAAAGGCCTCCGCCACTGGTTTAATTAAGAGCTTGGTTCGCGGAGGTCTGGACATTAGCGCTGTTGGTCTACCAGAGATCTCCGATTCCTCAGAGCTCGGGGAGACTTCCCGCCCAATCCGCAAGACCATTCAAAAATTCTTGAAGTCTTTCTGGGTGCCTTTTGGCAGGGCGGAAGCCGTTGCTGCTGCTCACGCGATGCGGAAGGTGAAACTTGTCTTCCTTTGTCTTTTATGTTTATCTTTTCTTTTGCTTCTTCACGGAGCTAATATTTTTGTGTCTTTAAGGCCCGCCGGGAGGCCGGACACCGCTTAGGCTTGTGATGAAAGGTGTCCCCGTCCTTGGTGAGCCTTCCCAACCAGGCGCGGCGGAGGTTCTCGGTTCCTCGAGCAACCGTGTCTCCGGCGAGGATTCAGCCGAGGCGGAGGTTCTCGGAAACCCGGCACACACCGAAGCTCGCGCCCCCCTCCCGCGGAGACATTACAAGAGAGGCAAGATGGAGATGCCGATAGAGCCGCCGAGGCCCACGACGTCCGCGGGGAGGGTAGACTAGGATTTTACTTTTTCTCGTGTCTCGGTGTAAAAACACTTGTTACTTTTGCCGTGGCGCCCGGGGTGCGCGTATTGTAAATGAAACTTATTGGTCAATCCTCCTGCGCAGTCTCCGATTTTGGGCCCGTGCGGGAGGTGGAACCCGCAACCCTTATGCGCGATGGTGTCTACGTTAGCGGTTTTCTGTGGGATTGCTGGCGATCAGTGTTCCCTCATCGCAGCGTTGATGATATGTTTGAATTTGTTCGCGCTCAGTTGGACGATAGGCGCGACACCTTCGTTGGGTCGCTAGCATGGAGGGGTCCTTGAATTTGGCGCTCGTCGGTTTTTCTCATGAGATGTTTATTTTTTCTCGTTGCCTTTTTCTTTTCGGAGGCTATGGAAGAAATCTTAGATTATCGTATACGTGTTTTTTTTGTGTTATATGCCAGTGTTACCTGATTCTGAGCTAAGGTGTTAAGACGGAGGTACTGTCTTTGCTAAGACGTAGTTTTTTGAACTTGTCTTCGCGCGCTGCAACGTTAGTCCATACTACGTTTGAATTGCGCGCGGAGGTTACTAGTCGATTCCGGAGGCATTTTGTCGGGTACCTTTTATTGATATTTTTGAATGGGCAAATGTTAGGTTACATGGTTCCATGCTAAGGCATGGAGATTAGGTTCTTAGTGCCGCCTTTTCTCCAACCGTAGCTAATTGGACATGGTCCCTTGCTAATGGGGACTCTCAACTTGTGACCGGGTACCACCCGTCTTCGGGCTCACTTTCACGTGATATTCCACCCTTCGTTGCGTGATTTTGACCGGGATAGGGACGTTACGAATTCTTACGCGGTGTCCCCCCTATCCCGTTTTCTTCCCTGAGGCAAGGCTCATTGGTGCATGCTCTTAAGAAAAGGGTGGTGTTCATTTTGGTCTATGTGGCCCTCTGCTTACGAATTCTTACGCTGTCTCTCTACTGTTACTGTGGAACTCTTGTAAATATACATCAGCCTCCATCCCCCCTACTCTTGATACGTGCTTTGTGTGATGCTGGGGGTGGATGCTGGAAGCGCCTTCCTTTTATAGGCCTTGGCATGGCCGATTGGATTAAATGTCTCTGACCTCTTTGGTACAGTTAGTAAATGCTGTGGATCCTGTGTTTGATTTCTCGTGATATGCTCTCTTGATTGCTCGAGGACCAAAACAACCGCTGCTGATGGTACTCTGCGGTTTGAATGAGCTTGATTGCTACTATGAGTTATGGTACGATCTTGCTCCTTTAATGCATTAGATTGCAGATCAAGGCATTTATTTACCTTTCTCCTCCCTAGGGCTATATAAGGCTTATGGATTTTGGTGATGCTTGGTCATTTGGGGTAGTGTTCGCCAGGATTTTGGTTTAGTGAGAGCATGGTCTTGCTGTTAGATGCACTTGAGCTGATACTGAGTAAGAATTCGTAATAGCTATATCACAATGGTGTGTCGCTCTTCTGCTGAGAGGTCTGGAGTGGTATCCGGCTACGAATACAACTGTGCTTGCTACTTGGCCTATTCTTCTGAGGTGTGTAGTGGGGCGGGCTAGTCCGAGGTGTATCGGTTGGCGCTTGTGTTTTGGGTACCGGAGCCGAAGTCCGTCGGTGCTAAGGCTTCCTCCCTTCTCGAGATGGAGAATTGCGCGCTCTTTGCTCTTTTGCGGCTCGTTTGCCGATTGTAATAGTAAGAGGTGGCACACCTTCTCTAGAGTCTACACTAGTTGGAGCTAGGGCATTGGTGATTCTTGTAGCCTTGATTTCATATTTGTATGCAAATTAATGGACTCGGAGTGGCTTGCTCAGGCCGCCGTGTTACCTTCTCTTTGTTTCCGGTTGCCTTTTTTGCTTATGACGATTAGATTGCTCCGATTTCTTCAATTTTCGGTTTTTAAGTTTTGGCATGCCTCCGCCGATCTTGCGGAGGCATGAGAAGCCGCCGGGCGATCAAGCGATCTTTGCTTTAATATCGGTGCCCTAGCCGCTTGCCGGGTCTTTTTCGATTTTGGTGATGCCTTTTTTGGCTTTTTGTACCCCTTAGTGCCCGACGATCGTCTTTTTCCAAGGGTTTTCAACCTTTTTGGAGGTCGCTTACAAATCTTTTTGAGGTCCGCCGGTCAAGGCGAAGTTTGAAGTGACCTCTTCCGATGCTTAAAGCACCGTCGAATATTGCGGCCGCGTTGCCGCCCTTTCGACTTTGCCGCATTCTCGTCGTTTCTCGGGGCCCTCTTTATATATTGCGTAGAGGTTGATTACAACGGAGTTGCCTCGTTAAAAACCTCACCTCCGATAAGGAGTCCCCGCGTGAGGAAAAGAGTGCAATCCGGTTTGAAGGGAAAGAAAAGAAACATGAAAATGATCTACTGGATGCCTCCGCTTATAGATTTACGGAGGTTCCCTACATTCTAGATGTAGTATTTCCTGAGGTTGTCCACATTCCAAAGTGTGGGTTGATACTTTCCCATTTTCATCCCGTAAGAAGAACGATCCTTTCCTTCCCGCTTGGTGAGCTAGGTAGGGTCCTTCCCACTTTGGTTGCGCTTTCCCGTTTGGTGCATTTGGTTTCCGGCGAGGACCCAGCTCCTTCTTTGATGTCTTTGATTACCACTTTGGCATCCCTCCACTTCTTCGTTTGGTTTTGGTACTTGATTATGTTGTCCACAGCTTCTAGTCTCTCTGCCTCTATCATCTCTTTGCTGTATTCTTCATTTTCTGCTAGCGCCTGTTTTGTGACCCGGAGGCTTTGGTTTCTTAACTCTTCCGGCATCATAGCCTCTTCCCCATATAGTAACTTGAAGGGTGTGAAGCCGGTGGCTCGTGAGATGTTGGTGTTGTGAGACCACACGACCTTAGGCAACTCCTCGACCCATTTTCCTTTCTTCAGGCCGTGTAGCGTTTTTGAGATTGCTGAGAATATGATCCCGGCTGACCTCTCAACCGCCCCGCTCTCCGGGTGGTATACCGATGCAAAGGCCACCGAGTACCAATGCTTCGCAGTACTCTTTGAACTTGTCGAATCGAATTGCTTTCCGTTATCTACCGTTAGGGTTCTTGGGACACCGAATCCGCACACTATGTTCTCGCGTAAAATTTTTTTACCGTTTCGAGGTGATGGTTGATAGTGGCTTGGCCTCGATCCACCTTGTAAAATATTCGACTGCCACAACCGCATACTTACTACCTCCTTGAGCTGGCGGGAGCGGCCCAACGAGGTCCATACCCCATCTCTCGCATAGGCCATGTTGGTGGGATGAGCCGTGACTCCCCCCGGCTTACTTTGGTTTGGAGAGAAGTTTTGGCAGCGCCGCATGTCTTCACTATGCGTAGGGCATCTTTGATGTGAGTGGGCCAAAAAAACCTTGGCGAATTGCCTTTGCGCATAATGCCCTTGGGCCTATGTGGGATCCACAAATCCCTGCGTGAATGCTGCGTAGGAGTTCCTGGCCTTCTTCATTGCTTAGGCATTTGAGTAGTGGTTGCACTATGCCTTTTTTGAACAGCTGCCCCTCTATTACGGTGTAGCTTCTTGCTCGAGCCGCCAGTCTCGCCGCGCTGGCTTCATCTGATGTTACATGATTGCCACTGATTTGATCTATGATTGCTTGCCTCCAGTCTTCGGAGTGAATCAGTAGTACCTCCGCAAATGCTCTGTTTAACCTGGCCGTGGCTGGTTGCTGTAGCTCTTGGTAAAAGGTGCCTGCCGGCATGTCAAGCTTGTTTGCTGCTGCCTTTGCCAACTCATCAGCCTCCATGTTTTCTCCTCTCGGTATATGCCTGAGGGTGAACCCTTTGAATCTCTTTTCAAGGCCTCTCATGACCTCTAAGTATTTTGCGAGTTCCGGTTCCTTTGTTTGTGTACTCTTTTTCCACTTGTCCCGCTACCAACCGTGAATCTGTGTTTACCAAAGACGTGAGTGGCCCCGAGTGCCTTTGCTTTTGTCAACCCCAATATGACACCTTCATACTCGCCGTATTGTTTGTTGCTTTGAAGCATAGTCTAGCCGCATATTTTGTCCCGACTCCCGATGGTGAAAGCAAAATTGCGGAGGCCCCGCCCCGGACTCCCCAGCACCATCTCGTGTAAAGTGTCCAAGTGGGATACCTCCGATTTTGATTCGGAGGTATTTGTTGGCACCCATTCTCGAGAGAAAGTCCGCTAGTGCTTGCGACTTGATTGCTGTTCTTGCAACAAACTTGATCTCGAACCGAGACAGCTCTCGTAGCCCACTTGCCAATTCTTCCCGAGGCTTCTTTGTTGTTCGGATCTCGGCCGTTGGCCGCGCTGCTTGTCGGTATCGAATAGTGTGGTCCTCGAAAGTAGTGCTTTAGCTTCCTTGAAGCCGTGATTACCGCATACGCTATCTTTTCAATCTCTCGTGTAATTCAGCTTTGCTCCTTGCAATGCCTCGGACACATAGTATATCGGCCGCCGCACTTCGCTTACCATTTATCTGTCTCTCTTGCACGAGTACCGCACTTACGCCCCCGCCGATGCCGACACGTACAACGAGTGGCTCGTCGCTATTCGGGGCTGCCACCATTAGGTCCTCACCATGTATTTCTTGAGCCGCCCGAAAGTTTCGATTGCTCGGGTCCCCATTCAAACTTTTCGTTGGCCTTGAGTGCCTTGAAGAAGGGGAGACTCGCGTTCACCGATCCGGAGATAAACCCGTTCAATGCCGCGATTCTTCCCGTGAGTCGCCGGACCTCTCTTTTGTTTGATGGCTCGGGCATGGCCGAACGGCTTTTGTTTTGTCTCGGGTTGGCCCCGAGACCTTCGGGTCCGACGACGTATCCCAACATTTTTCCCTTTGCCGACTCCAAAGACACATTTTTCTCGGGTTTAGCTTCAATCCGGCCTCCCTAAGGTTTGCAAAGGTTTCCTTGAGATCTTCGAGATGGTTCTCCTGGTTCTTTGCTTACCACGGCAATGTCATCTACGTAGGCTATGATGTTTCTCCGCAACCGAGACCGTAGTACGCCTTGTACCATTCTTGCGAAGGTCGACCCCGCGTTCTTGAGCCCTTCGTGCATTCGCACAAAGCAATAGGTTCCAGCTTGGTATAGTGAAACTTGTCTTTTCCTCGTCTTCTTTCCCGAGCCGCACGATGATATCCCGAAAAACAAATGTCCAGAGGGAGAATCTTTTGCATCCGGCGGCCTTATCAACCGAGGCGTCTATTCCGGGTAGCGGGAATGGGTCTTTTTGCATGCCTTGTTCAGTCGGTGAAGTCGATGCACATTCGCATTTTGCCATTCTTCTTTGGAACAAGCACCACATTTGCTAGCCATTCTCGAGTATTTGACCTCTCGTATGACGTTTGCATCCAATAACCTCGCACCTCCGCCTTCGCGGCCAAGGTTCGTTCTTCCGACATTTTCCTCTCGCCTTTGTTTCCTTGGCTTTACGTTCTCGTTTAAATCCAGGGTGTGCTCGATTATGTCTCTCCCGATTCCTTTAAGGTCTTCTCACGACCATGCAAAGACATCTCTCGTTTTTGGACAATAGGCCGATTAATTCCGTCCGTTCTTTTCCGATAGATTTGCTCCGATCGTAACCTTCCTATTTGGCACCGCCTCGTCAAGGGGCACCGTTATTGTGTCCTCCCCGGTCCTTCATGTCCGTCTTTCCTCCGGCATATCTCGGTGGCTCATCCGATGCCACCGTGTTTATGTTTCGTGGGCCTTGTATATTGCTCTCTCTATGTTCCCGGCTTCCTTCCGGCTTCCTCGAACCGCGATTATTCCATGCGGGCCGGCATTTTCATGCAAAGGTAACCCATGTGGATTGCCACATTGAACTTGTTTGCGAATCCTCTTCCTAGGATTGCATTGTATGGGTAATATATGTCTACTACATCAAAGGTGATGTATTCTCGTTCTCGCGTTGTCCCCATCTTGAAAAGACACGGGTAGGGAAATTTTTCCGAGGGCGTGAATCTTTCTTCCTCCGAATCCTATCGAGGTGTATCTCGTGGTTGCAAATGAGACTCCGCGAGCTTCATTTGATCGAACACACTTGCGAAGATGATGTCCGCCGAACTCCCGAGTCAACCAAGATTCTCGTTTATCTCCCATCCCGCCACATTTGCTTTTATGACCATCGCGTCGGTGTGAGGGTAACTCTCCAATCGGAGGTCCTCTTCTCGAAAAACTGATTTGGGCCTTAGACCATTCTCGTTGTTCGGTGTGCTCCCCGCACAGCCTACATTATTCACCAATCGGAGGTGATCTTTTTTCTGTTTCTTTGTCTCGAATTCCATCGCTGAACCGCCGGCTATCGGTAGTATCATTCCTATTGTGGGCAGAGCAGAGTGGGGGTTCATCTGATTCTCAATCGGAGGTTCAGCCTTTGGCATGGTACTGGGCGGACCTGCTGCGGAGGTGCTGGTAGTGCCTCGAATTGCCTTTGTTGCGGAGGTGGAGGTAATGCTGCGTACTGCCTCTGCTGTTGATGTGAAGACTGAGGTGTTTCTACCATGGATATCTGTGGGGGTCGAGTGTTGACATAAGTGATCGCACTCTCCGCTCTGACGGGTGCCTGGTTGCCGTACTGAGACATCTGGTACTGCACAGGCCGCCATGCTGGTAGGGACGGTGGATAGTACTGCTGTGCGACGTTCTGCTGAGGGAAGACACTGTTAGTGTACCCTGGATAGCTTGGGTTGTACTGCTGATGGTGTTGTGTGGTGAAGGTGTGATTCACTTGTCTGGTTGGCTCCGGAACGGGTGGAGGCGGCTGTTGCTTGTTCTTCATCCGATCCATTGTTTCTTTGGTTTCGGGGCATTCCTTGGTGCTATGCCCCTTTTCTTCCCCATGGAAGATACAATAATGCCTTCTTGGTTTCTCGGTTCCTATTCCAGCTTCTTCGACTTGCTCTTGTTGAAATTCCGGTTATTCGAGCCTTTGTGTGTTGGCCGTTCCCGGCTCCTTGTCCGCCGAACGTTGAGGCCGGCTGTTTTGCACATTGAAGACTTGCCTTTGCCGAGCATTCTCCGCCCGTCATAGGACCCGTTGTCTCTATTGTTGTTCCTACCGGAATACCTTTTGCTCGGCCTTCTCCTTCATCCAAATCTTTTCCGAGGTCATTGTCTCGATCTCGCATTTTTTCGAACTCTTCATGCAGCTTTTCCATGGTAGGGCTTTTCTCTCGCTAAGTGGCTTGCGAAGGGTCCAATGCGGAGACCTTTAATTGTTGCCTCTATTGCGACGCTGTCTGGCACGTCTGGCGCCTTCGCCCTGAGGTGTAAGAATCTCTGGAAATAATCCCTCAACGGTTCCCCCTTGTCATGTTTGTTGCTGAACAGGTCCGCCGACGACAATGACTCGCTTGAGAATCCTTTAAAATTGGAGATTATCTTGTCCCTCGGTTCTCCCATGAGTAGATTGTGCTAGGCTGCAAAGATGGAGTACCATGTCGTGCGTCGCCCTCTGCGGCGATAACGAAGGATTTGGCTAGGACACCGTCATTTCCTCCCGCGGAGGCGACCGCCGCCTCAAAACTCATTAGGAACTGCCGTGGATCTGTTTTTCCATTGTACCTAGGCAGACCATGGGCTTGTAACCCGAGGCCACGGTGCTTTCGTAGGCCTTCGACGTGGGGATTTCGGGTCGAACGTCCTTCCGGTAAACCATGATCTCGAGGTATCTCTCGGGGGTGTTGCGGCCATGTATTGGCCGAGTTGTGGGGTTGTCATAGTATTGTTTTGATGCATTGTTATGGGTTGCATGCTCTGAATCTCCGCTTGCAATATTGCCATTTGCTGCCTAATCTCCTCTCGCTTGCCGGGAGGTGTGTATTGCCCCGTGCGTAGCCGCTTGCTCGCTCTCGCCTGTCTCGTTCTGCTTCCATGCGCTGCATTTCGGCTCTCAGCCGACTTACCTCATTTTCCTGGTGCTGATCGCCGTCCTGGCTTGCCGGAGGTTGTTCATCTTCGCCGTGGTCATCATTGTTCTCGCTCATCTTCGGTTGCCTGCTCGGAGGCATACGTGCTTCGGGCGGACCTTCGCGGTCCGCCCCTTCGCGGTGGTTCGGGTGCCTCCGCGGGTGTCTCCGTCCCCGCGGCGGCACGTTTTCGTCGAGCGGCGCGCCGCCGCTATCTGTTTTCTTGTTGGCATCTCGTGAGTGATATTCTCGGCCGACACACCGGTGGGCGCCAACTGTTGGAACACGGTTCCAGCAGGTTTTATATTCAATCGTAATCACAATTACAATGCTAGAGTGTGAGGAGAGGAAGCTCTTCCACTCCAGGGAATCCTGACTTACAACAGGGACTGGGGGCTCCTTTTATAGCCACCCGGCTCCCCAATATGAAAAGACATTACAACCCCAAAGGGGAGACGGGGAAACCCTAATTTTAAGACTCTGCCAGGTGGGGTCGACAGGGGCAAGATCGTCCGCCGTTGCGCTGATGGGCCTGCTGGACCCTTCCTGGGCCTCCTAGGCGTGTGGTGTCCTCCTCGCTCCTGGGCCGCTGGCGGGCCGCCTCTTGGGCCACCGGATGTCTCCGCTCCCGTCCCGTCGTCTCCGCCGCTGCCCGGGTATCTCCGCTGGGATCGGAGGCTTGCGCCTCCGTCCGGTGCCTCCGCCGGTGGCCGAGGCCAAGGGTCTCCGCCTCCGGCTCGCTACCTCCGCTCGGAGGCCCGAGGTCGAGGATGCCGGCTGTTGTCTCCGGATGGCGACCGGAGACTTTCTCGGCGCAGCCGGCATGGTCTCCGCCGGTGGCCGAGGCCAAGGGTCTCCGCCTCCGGCTCGCTACCTCGCTCGGAGGCCCGAGGTCGGGATGCCGGCCGTTGTCTCCGGATGGCGACCGGAGACCTTCTCGAGCGCAGCCGGCATGGTCTCCGCCGGCGGTCCCAATACCTCCGATCCAAACCTGCGTAACAAGCAAAGACAACCGTAGTAAACAAGATAAATGGGGGTCAATTGACCATAGGCTCATGCCATGTCTCCGCTGCTGAGATGCCTTTTCCCAACAGCCGTGTCCCGGAGCGGTCGCCGCCCCCAGCGACCAGCGTCGTCAGGGCCCGATTGCGGCTGGTGCCCTGGTGGCTCGCAAGGGACACGCTACTTATTGTGATCTAATCACGCAGTTCATCTGCTTCGTCTTGTCTCTCTCGATTTAAAGTGTGCCTCTACTGATAACTGATATGATAGATATGATTGACCTCCGTGGGCCAACGAGCAATGACGATCCTGTAATGACGTGTGAACGGCATCTAGCTAGCGAGTGATTAGTGCTGGCTGGCTGGCTATTCCTAGCTAGCTAGGGTGGTCTCTCATGTGCCATTCATTCACATGTCTGTAGGGCAGCAATGCAACCCGGGCATATACGCATCTGATCGACTGCATTTTGATTTTGTATGCACTACTGCTACTGCAAGCTTTCGATTTAAGAGCAGCCTACAGGTTTTTTTGTGCTACTGCCCCTATTCTGGGGTAAACGAGCAAAGTTTAAAAAACAGGGACAAATGAGGAATTCAGCCTCAGAATAGGAACAGTAGCACAAAAGACCCTAAAGCAAACATAAGGATCGGAGCCATGCTGCATTGCCTCCCTGATTCAGTGATTCTCATCAGTTTTTTCACAACCTGCAAATTCACGCACAAGTTTCAGCGTCCTGGACTACTGTACTGAGTACGGCTCGGTCAAAACAATCGGGTACACCGCCATGATGCCGGCCACTGCTGCTGCTAAACAACCCCGCGCATTACACATTTGCTGCCGCAAGCACGTACGTACAGTAACCTGAATCAATTCAGACGCATTAACGCAAACCGCTGTACGTAGTAGTGAGTGCTGCAACTGCATGCAAATCAACCACAGTCGCAGCTTGCAAACAGCCGACTCGATCATTCAATGCCTGCGACGCGAAGAAACAGCAGCTTAATTATCAGAGAGACAGACAATTAAAACATGAGCCTTTTCGTTTGTCCAATCGTTGTTAACCGCACCGTCGCTTTACGCTGTCAGCTCAAGCGAAATGGCTGGCGGTGGCCTCGTTCTCGATGGACAACCGGACCGATCGTCCGGAGGCCACCGGACTCCCATCCCGCCCTGCCACCGGTCAGCGAGCGAGATGCCTGCCTGGCTGATCGAGTCAAATCCTCCGGCGGGCGCCAGGCATCTGCATCTGCAACGACCGAGATGACCGATCGGCGTCACGTCGGGACGTCCGGCCAGGCCAGGCGTCGCCGATGCCGATAGAACAGTGCACTCCCCGTCGCTCGCTGTCCTTGTCCCACTCGGACAGCTCCAACCGATCACGGCGAGAACAACAGCCACTGTACATCCGAATCAGAATAAACTAAAGCATCTTCAGATCACTTCAGTACTCCATCGCCCCCATCGGTCGCGTCGCATTGACATGGACATCAGCTATCTAGCTGGTCGATCAGGTGCGCACGCAGCCCGCGGCCGATGGGATGCATGCACAGCAGACAGCACGGGCGCACGAACGCCCCGAACGCACACGGGTGCCGGCCATGCGGCAGCGAGGGATGGTCACGGTCATGGAGGCGCGGCCCGGGGATCCAGCTGCATCTGCATGCCGAGAGACGACCGATCGGTCGATCCCGCGCGGGGGCCGCCGGTGCCACCATGGGCGCGCGCGGGCCGAACCCTACCACTACACCAGGCTACCAGTCGTCCACCACCACCTGCCGCTGGAGTCTGGACGGACATGGACGCATGGACCCCGGGCCGTCCGGCCGCATGCGTGCGCTACCTCCTCCCCTCCCATCCATCGGCTCCGTCCCACTCCCACCCACACGGCGACGACGCGCTGATATGGCAGGTGGCGACGGCGGTGTGTCTGCACTGTGCCGAGGAGTGGCCGGGGCAGGGGCCGGCTTGTTGTCTTCGCTCGCCGCAGCGTCTTGGGACCGGGCGCCGGCGAGATTTGGGAGAGTGCATCTGTGCATGCATGAGCATGACCCTGGCCAGCCTGACGCGGACGCGGCCGCGCGAGGCTTTTGGATCGGAGCTGTTTGGTCCTGTTTGGTCTAAGTCTCTCCTGGACGTGCGTGCTTGTCTAGGATCGATATGCTGCTACGTGTTGACCCCGGGTTCGCCGGCCGCCGTGGCCAGCTTTACCGCTGGCTTCATTCAAACGCTGCAGCTGGAATTTCGTTCCTTTTGGACCGATTCCATGGGATCGAGGAAACCAATTTCAATTTGGACGTTCGTTCGTGTGTGTCCAGATTAGACTACCCGCACTCGTGGTACTCTAAATTTCATCCTCAAAAGGAATATTCTATCCTAATCATCAAGATTCTCTCCTTTATATTCAGTTTTCCCGCACCCGTCATCCTTTAAATCTCATACTCTATCACTAGTGGACCCACATGTCAGTAATATTTTATTTTCTCTCTCCCCCTTTTCCTCTCTCTCCCTCGGTTCCTCCGTCGTCTCCTCTCTCTCCCCCCCTCCCTCCCAGCTCGCGGCGGCGGGAGGAGCACCAGCCCAGCGGCGGCGCGCCCCCTGCGCGGCCTCTCCTCGCGAGCGCGGTGGCGGCCGGCGGGACGAGCGGGCGGTGGCGGTCCTCCTCCCCGGCGAGCTCGCCATGGTCGCCCCGGCTACTACCTCCGACGGCGCCTCCTCGACGACGCGGGCGGACTCGGCTTCCAGTCGCCCCCCGGTGAGCTTGGCGGGGCCGCCGCGGCGGATGGATGACGAGGCCCTCTCCCGCATCCCCGTCTGCTCCCTGGGTCCGGCGGTGGCTTCCTCCCTGGCCATGGCGGGCGAGGGCGATGCGCGGATGGGCGGGGCCGCGCAAGCGCGCCTCTTCCCCGGCGGTGGGCGGTGGCTCGTCGCCCGCGCCGTCTCCGTGATTCCCCGGCGGTGGGCGGTGGCTCGTCGGCCATGGAGCTCGCGGCATCTGCACCTCCCCTTCTCCCTCTCTGGGCGCGCGACACGAGGACGCGCGGGACCCGCGAGGCGTATGCCGTGTGGTTCGTACATACGTGACAGAGACCGGATGCGAGGCCATCCGGAACTCACCCGTATGGCTTACAGTTTGCCGCTGCGGGAGTTTTTACTGTAAATCAGTAACCCGCTGCGGATAGTCTTAGAGATGGCTCCCGATAGATGCTGCTGCCACAAGTGGTCACGTTCACGTTATTCAGGGATCAACTGCCATCAGCCTGCGATGCCAATGCAACGCCATGCCATGCCATGGCACGACGTCATTTATGGCCGCGAGGCAGTCGCGTTACCGGCCACAACGGCAAGTAACCGACCTGCTGCCTACGCCGGCCGCCGGCCCGCGCACTCAATACATGCATGCTGGGTGCCCGTACAGGTACGCCAGCTTTCGGCGCTACGGCCGCGCGCAGCGCCCTGGACGCCGGGGGCGCAAATCGCTCCACCACTCCACGGACGGACGCGCCTGCGCTGCGTGGTCCGGCAACCGGCGCGGTGGCCGGACCAGGCCGTGGCGCCGCGCGGTGGGTGGATTCACCGCTCGCTGCGTGGCGAGCGGCGCCTTTTACGTCCTCGCCGCCCTGTTGCGTTGCGCCGTTGCCTGTCCCCCCAGCCTGCCGCCCACGTCTCTGCGCCGTGTTCCAGGCGGCAAGGCCGGGGCCGCGCGGCGGCTGGTGGAGTCACTGGAGTGGTGGGTGGTCACCGCCCGCCCGCCGCACTGGTCCCCTGGTGGCCTTGGCCTGTACCTGTACACCACCGCAGGACGTGTTGCCCAACCATTTGCTCGCCAACTAGCAGTACAACTAGAAACGCAAGCTTCAAAGCCCAACAGCCGTTACGCACCATGAGATTTCCCCATTGAAAAGAGAGGCCTGGCCACGTCTCAATTCCGATCCATGCGCCCAATAAAAAATGCTTCCAATTGCTCGTGTGAACCACACGAACAGTTTCGACTGATATACGGAGTACTAGATACGTATGGTCAGATTTTCTGACGCAGTACGCAGTGCTTTCGGGTACATTCAGAGCGCCAGGACGAGCAGGACTGCAGCTGCAGGAGTCGGCACGGCTGACGCTGAAGAGAAGTGGAGATTTTAATGCGAATCACGCTTCACAAGCATCCAACAAATCAGTGGTCACATGATACTATCATAGAGATGGCACAACTTTGGAAGGAGCACGTTTTTTTTTTTTTTTGACCAGGTTGGAAGGAGCACGTTAAATGACCAGGCAGCAAGCAGTAACGGTACGTTTTGCTTTGGACCAGAAGGACCGGTAGCCAAAGGGTTTGGACTTAGTAATAACACTAGAAATGGCCGCGGCGTTGCCGCTTGTGGCCAGTGTGTAGGTAGAGAGACCCATTGTATAATTAAGTAGTATTATGTATTAAGCTTTGATGTTTTTGCCGCTTACGGCCATTAGACCCTGTGATATATTTGCACCGCAAATAATTATTTGTTGTGAAGTAGATTCGAGAACTATCATTTTTTTGGCTATATTTTTTATGGAGAAGTAAATATTAAAAGTATTTATTAAGAGAGAGGAACATTTGATGAGTCAATGTTTTTTTTTTTTATATATAGTAGCGAATCATTTAATGCTACACGTGTATGGGTATGGTTGGATAAAAATTTCGTAATGGTATTAGACTGAAGAGATCAAACTTATTATCTTAAAATATTAATTGGAGCATAAGAAACCCACGGACAATAAGAAAGTACTATTTTATGGGATCTTGAAACCATAGGAATTTGAGCTCTCCAAATCATAGTAAAATTTGCGACCAAGTCATAGTAAAATTTGTGACTTAGTTAAAAAATTTTGAAGCATCCATTAATATATAGCTGATTCATCAAAAAGAATAAAGGAAAACCGAATTCGTCCCTTTAAGCAATTTGGCCCAGTAGCGGCCCATGGCGCACTGCAGCAGCCGTGGCCTGCTCGGCCCACTCGGCCTCTCCCTGGAAGGCCTAATAGCGGCCCCGTCTGCCACCGGCCATAAGCGGAGTCTCTGGAAAGTGTTTCTTTAGGAGTGTTGAAAAGTATTTCGAGGGCACTCCGGATGATTTAGAGGTTTAAAGGTTTTAGTTGGAAAATTTTGTAAGCAATAAAACTCCCAAAGGCTACTTTTTGTGAAAATGGGTGGAAGGCATATATTTTTGAGGGAAAAGATTACTCGGCCGATCTGGATTTCGGGAAGCGTTTGCTAGGAGTGTTGAAAAGTATTTCGAGGCCCCTCCGGATGAATTAGAGGTCTAAAGCTTTTAGTTGGGAAATTTTATAAGCAATAAAACTCCCAAAGACCATTGTCCGTGAAAATGGGTGGAAGGCATATATTTTTCAGTAAATGTGTCGATCGAATGTTGACAGTACAGTGAATGGATGTTTCGTGCTATTTCCGAAAAGCTGAAGAGCCTTTTTGATATTTTTTCTGAGAGAGGAGGCTGGATGGCGCGTTGTATTTCGCCAGAGTTGGAGGGCCTTTTTGCAAAAAGGCCGGTGGGCGTCCGATCTGGACCGTCCACTCGGCCGATCGGACGGCCGATGATCGGAGGCGACGTGGCCACGCTGGTTGGCGAGCTTTTGTTGCGTGATTCGTATGGGGAGATTGAGTTGTTGACATGGGGTCACTGGCTAAGAGCCCCCAGGCCCCAGCTAAGGCTACTGACCTTGCTATGAACAGAAGAGCCTAATCATTCAGCACACAACAAACAGAAAGCTAACAGAAACATTCTGATACTTTTCTGGATCTCTGGAAGGCAGATGTGCAGCTAGGTCCTGCCAAAGGGATCCTCACAATGATATGCTGTATATATCTCCTGGTGACCAAAGTCTATCCATGCCCTCTTGATCCTTATGGTTTCTGTGAAATTCACACAAAAGGATCAAGGATGTAGCAGATAGGTAAGCAGCGAAGAAATGTTTTCTAACAAAGTACATAAATAGAGGAGTTCTCACTTGGATTGGAAGGTAGAGCTTGAACTCAGGCGGCAGCTCCTCCTCTGAGTAGAGGCGGTCAGAGAAGTAAATTCTGCGAAGTCGGCAGTTTGCATGAACTTGCACCCGCAGGGTCTCGACGTAATTTGTGCCATACGCCCGTTTTGTCAGATCAGCGAGGTTCAACTGAATGTTGTTCCAGCCATCATCAAGCTTCAGCGGCATTGTGCAGATGTATGGCTTCACCCTTGTAACAGACTGCAAAAGAGTTTACAAGTCAGTGTGATTGCATGGACAGTGTGTACACACAATTCATGTGCCTTGTTTTTTTTAAAAAAAATGGTGAAAAAATGGGATGGGTAAAATACATCAACTATTCAACTCAAATCCAACTATGCAAAAGAAAGTGCCAATCAACCCAAGCCCACCTTATTACTAAACAATAGATCAGCCATCATGATTACAATTATTTTCATCTAATGCATAAAGGAAGGGGAAAATAGGTGAAATGTAAGACTAAATATCTCCATGCAGGCTGCAAAAACTTCACAGCCATATTGTTAGCACATAGCAAAAAGAACATTATATACACCACTGTGTGATGTGTACAAGCCATCCGTAACAACAGGCCCCAGAAAAAGGGCATTCAGGATCAGATTGACAGAAGTCCACGAGTAGATTTAAGGATGTAACTAGGTACCCAACGGTGCTTTTTTGGGTTAGCTAACTAATTATGGTCGACTGTCATTCTAGTTCATTTCTTCCCTCACTCAAATTACGTGAAATGTCATTCTAGTTCATTTGAGCAAGTTTTTGGGTCAACAAATGTAATCAGAACTTGCATTCCTAAGTAGAAGTTTGCAGGGTATAATATAACGATATGTCCTATGTTCCAGTTTTCCAAAGCCAAAGGGTTAAAGGTGAAGCAGAAGACATTTGTAGACTGGATTACATTTACACGACTCAAATAAAGAAGAATGTATTAGAAGAATAAAACTTGTAAAAAATAGAAAATTTGCAGGTACTGATTGCCAATCCAAGAACTAGTATACTTCTATTTATTATTATTATTCCATTACAATCCATGTTCTTAGTATGAAATAAAATTGCCAATTGTTTATCCTAGAACCTCATACAATTCCAACATGTTTTCACAATGATCTAAGTACATTTGAAAGCTGGCGGTGTTTAATAGAAAGGATCAACAATACTGAAGTTAGAAAAGAAAAGGAAATGTAAAGGGGCCATTGATGAGCAGAATCCAATATATCAGATACGTAAGGCACACGATTTATTTCTGCAGAAAATGGAATGATCAGTAGCTCTTACACACTTGAAAATTTGATGCTCGGAATCGACGTCGGACATTCTTGTCATCCAGAACTTGGATCTCAAACGTGAAGTATTTCTTAAGATTTTTCACAATAATGGCCAGAAATGGAAGCTTAATTCCAAGAGTAGCAGAAGGATCAGCTGGGCATGTGATGTAAGTTGACTGTACATTTGTTCCAATAATTTCAAGCACATTAGATTGGATATCTTCATCTTGAGGTCGCTTAATGTGCCCATCCACAACTGCAAGTAGATAGAACATTAACAGAAATTGGACATTTGACAAAGTTTTGCACCAAATCTGAATGAAGCACATATGAGTTACTATTTAGGTCCCATAACAAGCTAAACTAGCAAGTTGCAGGGCATGTACAAATGGACAAGTTTACACATTCATGTCAAATATTTCATAAAGAATTTACATTTTTGCTGGAAGCCAATGATCAATAACAGTCCAGTGATATCGTAGCAAATGAAGTTCATATTTTCATAATCTATCCCACAGCCGGCATCAGGAGTAGATAATGGCTTTAGCAGCTAAAAAGCTCGAATCCTAACCAAATGAACCGATGTTCTTATTTCGTGTCAGCACTC
Organism: Themeda triandra; assembly: GCA_018135685.1. Taxonomy (NCBI): domain Eukaryota; kingdom Viridiplantae; phylum Streptophyta; class Magnoliopsida; order Poales; family Poaceae; genus Themeda; species Themeda triandra. The sequence continues at coordinate 2,805,366 of JAENPR010000002.1, read as the reverse complement.
AGCAGAACAAAATGGAACAAAGGAAAGATGTATTTGAGTATTAATGTAAAGAAGAGGACACATCAAGAAGATGACAAACCTTCCTTGTCCCATATCTGCAATGGCTTGGTCCTGAACAAATGACAACAGAAACACATGATATATCTTGTTCAAGATCGCATATTCGCATGATAGCAAAAGGAGACTAATATGGGATCACCACACTACATACCCGAGGCTATAAAGAATGGACAGGAACCCAGACTGAAACGTATTCTTGAACATGTTCAGAAGCTTGTAAGATCAATTAATCTGCAAAATACAAGAGCAAACAAAAATTAAGAACATATTCGTTCTGCAAACCACAATAATTTTGATATCAGCTAGGCACCCAGCATTGAAATCTTGAAACATGAAAATGGTTTGAGAATGTGATAACATGCGATTTCATTCCTTTGATGGATGATGGCACAGTTAATTAGACCATTGTATCCTCATGAGAACTATTATAAAGTGAAACTGTATCAGCAGTGTCAATAACAAATTAACAATAGTTGAGATATGTCATTACACACCAAAACAATTGTGGTTGTTAGTTTTTTCTTCTAGAAAAAGCAAAGGTGGCTTCCTAATCCCCTGCCTCAGGGTTGGGCCCAGGAAAGGATGTGTAAACCCAAATTTTGCCAAAACAAATCGAATTTCATGATTACGAATAATACATATACAAGCTCGTAATTAGATCAGAAATACAAATAGCCTACCCAGATAGATTAAGTTAGGGTTCGGGTGCTCGATTTGGCACAGCAGGAAGGGGAGAGAAGGGGCATGCGGTCGACGGCGAAGGGCCCGAGGAATACCTGGCGAAGGAACCGACGAGGCGAGACCCCGAGCACGTGGCGTCGGGCGGCAGCGGCGGCGGTCGCCTAGCTGCGGCGGCGCTACGAGAGCTCGCGCGCGAGCACGGTGGACGGGAGAAGGAAGAACACTCGAGAAGGAAAGGCACAGGATGGGAACGGAGCTCTCTAAATTTTTGTGGGCCTGTAACAGGGCTGAATATCTATAGGCCCAATGGTCAAAATCGAATTGTTCAATAAAATCGGTTTGTCCAATAAAGTCGATGGTGGGTCTTTTTTTTTGTTTTTCTCCGTTTCTTGCGACGGTGAAGCTCGTTGCATGGCTTTTTGTTGGGCATCGTGCTTCGGCAAAAATGCACGAGGCTTCGGCAAAAACGCACGAGGCAGGCTGTTTTAGCTGCGCTTAGTGAGAGCTTTGGTTTTGGGATTTTGTGGACACTTTGAACTCTGGTTAGGTTGAGTTTTGTTTGAGACTTTGAGTGCAAGGTAAGATGAGACAGTGCCGCGTAACTTTTTAGATGGGACGCTGTTATCTTTTTTGTTTGGTTGAGTAGATGGGAACATCTTAATTTTGTTTTTGATAATAAAAGGGATGAAGAGGTAGGGGATAGATAGGCATTGTTTAGATACCAAAATTTGACTCCAGAATTCACTATGCAAAAAAAAAAAAGATTCTCATCACATCAAAATGCCGGCACATGTATGGAGTACTAAATATAGAAGAAATCAAAAACTAATTACACAGTTTTTGTTGTACTTTGCGAGACGAATCTTTTGAGCCTAGTTAGTCAATATTTGAATACAAATTCACAAATACAAACTAAATGCTACAATAGGAAATCTTGCACTATGCAAAGTTTGCATGGCTATCTAAACAAGGCCATAATTGTTTGGTTTCCTTTAGCAACATTTATTTAATGTGAGCTCCACATGTCATTTCCTCCAACGCCTTGCTCACACTAGTCACACACACTCACACACCATGGTTGTCATGAATGTCACCGTCCCGGCTCGATTCACCGTGCTTCCTCTGCCAATTGTTGCTGCCAGCCCTCATGGGGTCCCTCTCGGACGCATAGGGTGTTGGGTTTCCGAAAGCTCTTGCTAACGTGTCTTACACATAGCGCTCTCGATGAAACTTCTGTTGTAACGTGTTTTGCACATCACGCTTATCGCTCAGGCACGAGACATGTTCACGTGCAAACACTAATACAATATCAGTACTTAGTTGAGATCAAATAGTAATATGGAAAAGTATGAGTACAACCGTAAAACTCACCACCGAATGAGAGAAACAATTATTGCCAAGCATGTTCATTGAAATAACTTTCAAAGTGATTAAGCATTTGCCATTAACTAATTAAAGAAACAAGTTATGAAGTTAGCTATAAAGAAGAACTCTAGAGCGCAGCAAGAAAAAAAATCAAATTAAGATCACAAAGGGTTTAATAAGGCACAAAAAATTATAAAAGAATAAGCAAAACGGTGAAAATAAAAACTCAATCTGTAGAGAAAAATAAGAAAAAATGTGAAGAAATTAGCAAACTTGCTTAATAAGGCAAAAGAAAAATAAAATAAAAAAAATCATGGCTCAATAAGGCAAAACAAAATTTTAAAAAAAATCATGGCTCAATGTCATAAGAAAAATAAAAATCAGCAAAATAAAATAATAATCGCTAGAGGAAGGGCTTGAACCTTCGACCTTGTGGTTAACAGCCACACGCTCTAACCAACTGAGCTACTCCAGCTATTGGCACAGAGTCACAATTAATCCTTATTTAAACTAATCATAATATCCCATCGTGATAACAACCGCCAGTCCGCCATCCAAGCCGTACACGAACACAATCCGTGAGACAGCGACGCGAGCGTGTCCACGGCCCGCTTTCCTCCGCCGCCAAGTCAACATCCTCCCTCCTCCCACAAGCCACGCGACAGTTCGTGGAAGAGGAAGATTGCAAGAAGCGATCGGAGCGAGACGCACGGCGGCGAGGCGACGACGACGACAGCGCCATGAGCTACCAGAAGGTCCCGGAGTCCTATCCTCCACCAGGCAAGCCCCTACCATCTCTCCCCTCTCCTCTGCAATCCATGCACGGATTTCCGTTTTCTCGATCCGAATTCCCCGGTCGGAGATCCCCTCTTCGGCCCCAATCCGTCGGCCACGCCACAGATCGAGTCGCCGCCCTTCTGGCCGTCGGCTCGGCATGAATTCGCCGGGCAATGCGGCGCCGGATCTTCTCTCGCTTTGTCGAAGTTTGAAAGGCCCCATTGTTACTGATCTGATCCGAGTTGTTCGTTGCAGGGTACTCGCAGCCGTACCCGCCGCCGCAGGCTCCACCGCCGCAGGGGCCGTACTACCCGCCGCCGCAGCAGCAGCCGCCGCCGCCGGGGTACCAGGGCTACTTCAACAACGGCCAGCAGGCCTACGGCTACCCGCCGCCGCGCGACGGGCATCATCATCATCATCACGGCCACCATCACCACCATGACGACCACCATCACCACCATGACGACCACCATCACCATCACCACCATGGTCACCATCACCACCACCATGAAGACGATGACTGCTGCCTTGGCTTCCTGAAAGGATGGTAATGCAGGCCTTGCTCCTTTCTGATCACTTATTAGGATAGGAAAAAAAAAAAGGAAAAGATCTATCTTTTCTGATCACTTAGGATAGAAAACGGAAATCATCTATGTTTTAGCTATTTACACAGGAGTAATAGTCTTGTGCTGATCACTTTATGTTTTTATACAAACTGATCAATTTATATCAGGGGCAATCAGTGATTTCTCTGAATAAGCAGTATTTGAACTGGGACATGTACAATTGGTAAAAAAAAAAAGATACAAATTTGGTTTGTGCAATCGTCTTGATGAAAATGGTATAAGCTTTGCTCATGTTCTAGGCATGCTGAAAACGTATATTGATTTGTAAAGATGCAGATTCATCTCCATGTTGAAATGGCAGATAGCCTCAAATGCTAAAGTTATATCGTGAAAGCTTAGTAACATTTCTTTTGTTCATGTTCCCTTGTGCATCTTTTCTAGGACTAACAGTCAAATTATCTGCAATAGTTGAAAGAGCATATACAGGATTACTTACCGTGCTTCTTTAAACTTATTTAAACATGTTACTGTATGTTGACATGTTGTGGGTTTAATAGACAACCTTTCTTGGCCATGAAATAGACAGCCTTTCTGTATTGCTGTACTGTATGATGTTTGCTGAGATTGTGGAGATTACACCCTCTGATTCAAAATACATGTCGTTTAGGACATTGATAAGGTCTACAAGGTAAAACCTTGATCAATGATTTCTTTAAAATGTGACATTTCAAACAAATGCAATTAAATTTTTTTAAAGTACTTCTTATGGTGAATCTGGAAACATATATCTTGAATTGTCGATGCATGTAATCTTTATATATTGATAGTTGAAGTTTTTTAAAAAAGTTTGACTGGTAAGAACCCTAAAATGATATGTACTTTTTTGAAACAAAAAATGATATGTACTTTGAATAGGAGGAACCGAGGAAGTGCCTACTATGATCTGTACTTTTGTATTAGATTATATACTCTGGCCTGATACATCTGGAGTCTCAATACTTCCATTTTTGCATAATGCGGCACTCTCGTATATTATGTACATGTTATCTATGTGTACATCAATTACTACTGTTGACCAAAACAACACCTCTTTAATATGGTCATTTAACTAATTTCGATTACTATGTGTACATCAATTACTACTGTTGACCAAAACAACACCTCTTTAATATGGTCATTTAACTAATTTCGATATACCTGTGATGCTGATTGCTAAAATAACACACATTGTCAATCTGTTAAGCATTTCTGAACATGCTAAGTTTTTGAAATATGGCAAAAAGAATCGATACCTTGATTTATCTAATCTCTCTATGGTGTTTTGGGTGCATAATGTCGCTGAGAGTAAGTTTGTGTTGATTTTGGACTATGTCTTGAGGAGGCTGCAGCATGACTATTTTCATCATAACCCATATGTCTTGAGAAAGAAACATAACACATAACGCATATGTGTTTTGTTTTGCAGGTTAGCTGCTCTTTGCTGCTGCTGCATGCTGGATGAGTGTTGCTGCTGCTTCTGACATACATGCACTTGAAGCTCGTTGTATCTGGCGTCCAGATACAACCTGGGACGGCAAAATTAGCCTAAGCATTTGACTTATTATGGTTGCTGCATAGTGTTACTTGAATTTTCATTGTGATATTGTTTATAAAAGATGGATAATACATCGTGTTAATAAAAGGTATCTGCAATGTTTCTTTCTCTGTCTGTTCTGAGCTGATTGGTCCATGAAAAGACGTATGAAATCATTTTTTAGACCCACGCATCATTGAAGTTTGGAGGAGCTGACAACGGCGCCAGACTTATGCTCAACACGGTTACAACCGGGAGAGTAGCAGTGAGCAAAATGCTAATCAATCTTCCTGAATTTTTGGATGTGCTTCAACAAAAATACTAGTTCATAAATGCTGTGATATTATATAGCTTTGGTCTTCAAAAAACGAGTTCATGAATACTGTTGTGTTATATAAACTTGTGCAATGACCCGATACAGTCACTTTAATTTTAGACGTTGTAGAAAATAGTCAAACTTTTAACATTCTAGTGACTCTGCATGCAATTTGGGAACACTGCACGTACATTTATTAACATTGAAAAAATTGCGGGCTATAAAATTTAGCGGGAGCTTGGCCAAAAGTGGTGCTTCTGGACGCTATAGCGCGCTATTTTTTTCAATGTTTATTAATGAAAAAAACATTGTTCCATTCTAATTGCATTCTAGAATAATGTGGGAGCAAAGAACACAAATATACAAGCATATTTTTTTCAATATCAGTTTCCATCGGATCATGAGAGGAATCTAACTCGTTCATAGAGCACATTTTCACTAGTAAAAGAAGTAAATTGTACAGATACTTTTTTTTCAGTTACTATATGAGTGTTTTTATGTACTCCCTCCAGATTGGTAAAAGAAGAAGTTTTAGACAACCATACAATCTCCAAAGTATAATTTTGACTTCATATTTCTACAAACATATATTTATTGAAAGATGATATATGCATATTTTAATGAAACTGTATTTCAAGACAAATCAATTCATATGGTTTCATATTTTCAAACTCAAGAACATAAAAGTTATTCATAAATTATTTCTAATGTTTGACCCAAATCTTATCCAATACGACTTGTTTGATCAACCTAGAGGGAGTACACTATATGAGTCTTTTCTTTTCGCCCTCCTGAATGAAAGTTAACAGTATCACTGCATTTCATAACGAGCTTGACAACTCTGCCTGCTCCAGGCAGCAGCACCGCTGCAGATGAAAGAAATGAATAGAACCAAGGGAAAAATAATTGCATGATCACATAAGTTGATCTGTTCACCTCCATCCTTACGTGTTCCTTCTTCAACTCAAATTTGTCTTGGACAAGAAACCCCAGCCCCTTGCACCGGATGGTCGAAAGCGCGGGGTACACTGGTAGCTGCATTTCGTCAGGTTCATCCGTTCATGCTTCATCCAATCCTCCATCTTAATATGCTTCTGCTGCACACCAAGTCAAGTGAAAATATATATACCGATAACCGATCGAGTTACTGTTATGTACGGCAAGGTCTATGAAAGGAGACAGCATCGTGGCTAAGCAACGTCGGCATGGAGTCCGGTTGGTCTAGTTGTCAGGAAGTTTAGTCGAGTCGTTTTATTCAGTTGAGTCCTTTTATTCATAGCAGATATTCGGGAGATTTGTTAGTCAAGTTTGTTAGGATCAAGAGTCTGTTAGCAACTCAAGTTATCGTGTCTTGTAAGGACTATAAGAGTCCCATTCGGTTAATACAAAGGGCTTAGCCCAGGATTGAGATTTATATCTCCCTAGGGCGCCTGGCGGTGCTCTTGTTCTTCGTCATCCTGTTGTCGTTCCCCTCCCCTCGCTGCATACGCGCCGGCCACGGCGCCCCCTGCTCGCAAACGAGGTTTCAAGCCTCGACCACCGATCAGCCATCGCTACGAGCTTCGTAATCTGAACCCCCACGCCCTAGCATCTAACAGTTACATTCAAGAAGAGGGGATAAATTAAATAAACAACGTCGGTGCACTGCACTGCACTGCTACTGATGATGTGTCTCAATTTTCAAAGCCACTGTTAACTGAAGAAGAGATGAGCCTGGCATGGAGGATGGAAGCCACTCAGACTAGCCAAGGAGGCTGCCTGCGAGACCACGAGCATGCAGCTTAGCCCGGCCACGCAATGCGTAGCCTAGTAGCCTCTGCAGCTGGAGGCCACAGGCAGCTCATCCTTGGCTACCAAAGCAGAGCTTCCATCGCCATGCAAAGCCACTCCTCTGCAATGCCTGCTTCCCTCGCACGCTCATCAATATATGAATGAATCAATGAACTAATTTCAGATAAGAGCCGCCCGGACTAGCCAAGGAGATTGCCTGTGATCGAGGCCACAGGAAGATCGAGCAAACGTGCACAAGGTCAAGCTCGAGCCAAGCCAAGAGCGAGGCCACAGGCAAGTCATCCTTGGCTATCTGGGCAGACTCTTATCGCCACACTCTGTCACACACCGTGTGTGTTTGTGCCTTGGATGCAATGCTATTGCGTGCTGTTAGTCTATTTATATTGTCGAAGTACAGAAATGATTCGGTGGTAAGTGGTAAGGTCATAGAAGAAGGAAGCTAAGCTACCAGAGCTTTTTCCTTGACGCAGAACGGCCCTTGCAGGTTGCAGCCGAACATATCCTCAGCTCATCTTTTTCCCTTGAAATGTGCACATCCATCCAGACGAGGCATGTCCTGTCCATAACCTGTCCATATGCCAATCAGCCAATGATTCAGTGATGCGCCTTATCGCTTGCTGAAATTGGAAAAACCGGGACCGGGAATATATGATTTCGTTCTTGCAAGGAGCGCCTTAGCTGTATGTATCTAGGAAGATCATGTTGACCTTTGAAAGGTTGGATCATCTTTCTTTGTTTTTTTCAGGGTAGGTCGGATCATCTGTTGACCTTCGTAAAGTTGTTAGAATAGATATGGAATTTGATCCCTTGTGTAGATATACTGCAAAGAACAGTGTCCTATACCATTCTGGAGATTTCTCCATGGGGCTGTGGATGTTGACGTTGACCTGCGTTGACAAATTAATAAATTTGTCTTCGTTAATAAATCTCAAGGATTTGTCGGGTAAGTCTTCAAAGATGCTCATAAGATAGGATTTATGTGCGTTCATAGGGGTAAATGTGCATGTGTTGTGGGTGTTTGTGTTCAACTGTGTAATAATCTGAAAAATAAAATTACTCGATTCGTGACATTGCTTAGTGATTGTTGTCATATTGAAATGCCATAGTTGATATGTGTCATTGTCTTGTGATGATGAGTAATTTGCAAGCATGGTGAAGACCATTTAGTTGAGTTAGTCTTACCCATCACTAACTAGAGGCAAAGTAGTGGCGGTGCAACATGCTTCTTGGTTTGTCTATATGTAGGTAATATGTGTTGGAGAGGACTCGATGATCAATAGAGTTAGAGAAGGTCAGCAGTAGTTCATGCCAATGTACCATAGGTGGACGAGAAGCCTTAACCGAGGGACCAAATACGAGAGGATCATGGGTCATCCACAACAAGCACAAGAGCATCAAGTGCATGCAGGATGTGATGAGGATGATGTTGACCGGAGTAACGGTGGGATCAGGACCAACCAAGGCATGTGTTGAGAAGGATTTGCTAATTCCTCGGTCCAAGGACAAAATGGACACACATCTACATCATGGAGGAAGCATATGAGCTATGCAGACTTTGAGTTTGTTTAGCGATTTGGGGATCAAAATAGTGGGCACTAAGTTTACTAGTTTGTACCCCAGAACCATGAAAGTGAAGTCTGGCAGCACATGGTGACATCTCCGAATTAGTGTCGAGGCTAAGCAAAGGGACTATATTTCCCTAGTATATATGGTAATTGGCTAGGTTAGGTAGTAGTGGCGTTATTGAAATGTGCAATGACACTATAAATAAGAGAAGTGGCTTCCCAACAAGGTACCAACCCCTTTCATTTTCTAGGGCTAGCCAAATACAAGGATACATTACAAGACATAGTCTAGAGTACGACTCAAGACTTGTCTGTTATCGCGCCTGACACGGCCTGACTTAACAAGTTCACCAGCTAAGAGCATACTACTCCCCAAACTTTAGCTTTAAAATTGCTCCCTCTAGCCTCCATTCCACATTTTCGCCCTCGGTTGTCCCTATTTTGGCGTCCCTCTCAACTCTCGCTTCCCATCATCCATTGTCCCTCATTGGCTCGTTGTCCCCCTCTCTTCTCTCTCCCCTCCATCCTCAAACCACACATGACCCCGTTGCTGACCTTTCACCCCTTCCCCTCAGTTCCTCTTCTCTAGGCATGGCCACATATATTGGACATCGAGGATTCATGCCTACCAAGTCATGCACTGCCGCCACTCACCGTCAAGCTCCGCACCATCATAGCGTAACTACCCAAGCTCGAGGCTCAATGCTAAGGACTTATTCTGCGTCCCCCCCCCCCAAAAAAAAAAAAAAAAAAAAAAAACCCTAAACCCTAAAAATGTGATCCAATTCATTGTATTCTTACCAAATTTTAGATAATAAAATTTTAGAAGAAACAATGTTCCCATCATTATATAAACTGTGTTGCGTTCGAGAGTGTTGAACTAGTAGTATAAACTCTATGTAACGTGCCACGATCTCAACCTCTGTTATTGCTACAACACTCCGTCATCTTGATTGTTCAGTGAGAAAACATCGAGATAAGGATGCTTGTTTTAATATTAGATTAGAGACATTACAGTTTTCCTAAGTCCTAGTCGCCTGAGTTTTTGGAAAGCCCCGGGCGATGTTCTGACCTGCTCGCGGTGATATTCTGCCCTGTGTTAGACAATGTTCCGCCGATGCTCTGGTCTTTTTTCTCCACGTACATTGCTCGATGTTCTGACCTGTGTCCGGCGATGTTCTAGCTCGTGTTCGGCGATGTTCTGACGATGGTGTTGCCTGAGATTTTTTGAAAACCCAGGCGACTGGGATATAGCAAGTCCCAAGACATTATCGTTCTTGTCGGTAAACTTTAGGATAGAATTAGGAATGAAAAAAAGATTTCCTTCCATTCTATGCTTATATTTTCATCTTAATTAACCGAAAGATATTTTCGTTAGTCCAAGAGGAGTAAACCTTGTTGTACATTCTCTTGGGAGAGTACTCCCAGTACAAATTTTTGGCATAAGACCTCATAAAAAAGTAGCTACTGTCCGTTAAATTTGTTACATCTGCCGGAGCACGGTAGAAAGTATCATTCCATTGCAAAACCACATCTCTAGCTTACCTTTCAAAAAAAAAAAAAGCCTCTCTACCTTCACTCTGTGCCCTGAAGCAGGGAGAAATGAACAGAAAAAGGGTAAATAAGTGCCGCCGTTAACTCATGATCGAATTGGTCTGATCATCTTCATATCTTGTCATCTGTACCCTTTGTGTGTTCCTTCTCCATCATTCCAACGTGCCTGAGAACACACCAAGGTTCAAGGTTTCCATGAGGGGACGTAGACTGAATGAAACTGTATTTTAGAAGAAAGAAAAGTGTTTCGTAAGAAGTGCTGTAAGAATCTTGTCAAAAGAAGTGCTGTAAGAAGCGGATAAAAAAACTGAGATGTTTATGCATGTCTTAATCTGTGGCATTCTCATCGTCTGACCGAACATGAGGCACGGCGAGCAACGTACGCACGTGTTCTCTCTCTCTCTATCTCCTCGAGTGTACGTAGTCAGGGCCGTCCCTGGGGGCGTGCGGGCAGAGCGACCGCACAGGGCCTCCAGCTATGGTAGGCCTCTATTTTTCAAACTTTACATAACCCATATAGCTAATCAGGTTTTGTATCACTGGATCTTCATCTTAGCGCCTACTAGCAAGCTTAAAAATGATTTTAGCCGGCCGCACCACATCGTTTTGTCTACAGACTCCTGCAATTCCAAACTTGTTCGTCTCCTAATTCTGAAGGCCGAGTATAGAGTGATGGCAATGTCGAGGCATTGAGGCAAGGCCCTGAAAGCTGAAAGTAACGCTAATCATCATAGTTCTTTTTTTATTCATTCACAGCAGATTGCGAGTAGCAGAACGATCTCTAAAATTTTGTTCTTTTCACCAAGATGCTTACTCGTATAGTGGAATAGTGTTGTGTCTTCTGCCCTCTAGAAAATTTATATCAGCTTGGCAAAAGTATAAGAAAAAAAGAAAGCACTGAAGATTTAATCCAATCGTACAAAAAAGTGGATTTGGTTCAATGTTTTCTAAGCTTATAGGCCTTGTTGTTTAGTTTCGTACTGGGACTCGGATTTTTCCGGGACGGCCCTGACGTAGTGCAGTGCAACAACTGATAAAAACTGAAGAGGAGACGAGCCTGGCATGAAGGATGAGAGCCGCTCAGGCTAGCCAAGGAGACTGCCTGCGATCGACAACCACACGCAGCAGAAGCAGATGGTTCGAGGCCACAGGCAAGTCATCCTTGGCTACCAGAGCAGTGCTCTCATCGCCATGCGAGGCCGGCCCCTCCTCTCCTGCTCTGCTCTGCAGCTTCACTCTCACCCCCTTGAGTTCTCTCTCACACTACTACTCTGACCTAAAACTTTCCCGATCGGGGATGGTCGATGATGGTTTCTGCGCCACCTCGCCGCCTCCATTTATAGCAGCAGTCTCGGCGGCGGATAAAGTTGACGCCGATGTGAACCGGCAAAGAATGGGCCAGGTGAAAGCGCGGCCCATGCCGCCGCGATCTTTCCGAAAATGCGCAGGATCGGAATATGGTTCTTCCCCATCCCGCCATCCGTAACCGGTGATGATTTTGTGCGGTGGGCCGGTGGCGGTGCGGCGGCCGGTGCCCATGCTCAAGTCGCCGCGCGCCCACACGCACCCCATGCTCAGCCCCGATATGATGCGGCCGACATGACCACGCGCAAATCACAAGGAGATCCCTGCTCTGCCTCGTCGTAAAAGTAGTGAACAGCCTAATCTAATGCTGGGAGAATTCGATCGGTTGGACTGCAGAGTAATTTTGCAAACATTTCCATCCCTCATGACGTGAAAAATGTATCCCTACGCGGCTATTGCTTCAAATTACTTACAGTAACGCCGATTGTTCTGCGGATCGGCAAACAGCTTGTGATGGGGTTTTCCATTTTGATTGCCGTTTACATTTTTGTGTGTGTGTGTAAATGCCGTTTACAATTCTGGATTACATACAATGCTAGGTGGACGTCACCAGTGACCTCAACTGCTCCAACTTTAAAATTAAATAAATAAATCAAGCCCACGATAACTTGTCGCTCGAGGTTGCAGATTTCGGCCAACCAATGGAATCTTTCCCTCAACTATTCATATCTGTGTGTGCCCTTTTTAAACCTATCCTTTTCTCTGGTTTTCCTTACTCCATCTACAACCGGTGTTTTTTTAACAATCTGGAGGGGTTTGCACCCATACAACATTTATTGGCAAATAAAAAGAAAGGAAACTAGAAAGTGCAGCAAAATAATTGCTCTTAGCCGAGCTAAGCAAGACTTGCAATCCATTGATCGATGCTAGGGGAATAGCTCCTTTTTGCTTTTAAGAGAAGTAGCTACATTTCAAAAAAAAAAAAAAAAAAAAAAAAAAAAAAAAAACTAGACCAAGTAGGGGTGACACCCCCTCCCATTTTCCATTAAGCAGAGAAGTAGCATCATTTCATCTTTGAAATCCTGGAGAGCTGTTTGCAAGGAGGGATTCACATTTCTAAAGATCAATCATTCCTTGTTGGAAGGGATCAAGGCCTAGGTTTATCTGAATGTTAATTGATCCCCAACACTGCATAGCAAAAGGACATTCAAGGAAGAGATGGCCCAGAGACTCCTCCACAACAGCATTACATAACACACAAGTGAAGTTCTACAGCTGCATGTTTTTTCTTCTTGAAGTTCTCTTGTGTTTATTCTATCTTTGAGGAGCAACTAGAAGAAAACTTTATGTTTACTTTGACAAGAGAATGCCCAGAGCCACTTGAACACTGGATGAATGTTTTGATGACCATTGAGATGCTTGAATGTTTTTTTTCACTGAAAATTTTGCAGAGTTCCATATGTAGGTCCATCTATTTGATTCTGCATTAAAACTTTCTTGTTCAAACAATTCCTGTAATAACTATAAGTGTGCTGGTGAGAAAAAGGCAAGTGAAAAAATTGTGAAGTGGAACTTGAGCATGTCCATCAGCCACAATTAACTGCTTATTGTTTTCAGATGAGAATAGTTCTAGGAATTTTTGGCTTAAGATTTCATCTCCCCATAAGTCCTCCCATAAAAGGCACGATGATCCATTTCCAGCATTATTAACTCTTGCCATCCCCATGAACTTGTTTAGCAGTTTGACTATATCTCTCCACCAAAATGAGTCCCTTTTTCTATGCTCCAAGTATAGTTTACTAGAACTCTAATATTTTTTCCCAAACTAAAGATACCCAAGGTATATCTTCTTTGTTAAAGAATTTGTGCAAGTGCTTGATTAGTAGGGCCTCATACTGTGTCTTGATGTCCAGAACTCCCAACCCCCCTCCTTTTCCTTACAACTAGTGTTTTCAGTCTCTGGATATAGGTATTTAGTGGCAAAGCTCTCTAACAGCTAATAGCTAGCCCTAACTACTACACAAAAAGATTTTCCCCCATTTTGCCCTCCTTATGCGAAGTGATGAAGCTTTTGATGCCTCTGCAACAACATCTTGAACGCGCTTCAATTCCACCTAACTCCTATTTTAACCAACCTCAATTTGATGCCTTCGACCATTACCTAAAGAAGGTGGCAAGGGTTAAGATCCACGATGTTTTTATTTACTTATTACATTTGTTATTTTGTTATTTTTAGGTAAAAAAGAAATAAGAGCGGATAGGTTAGTTTAATATTAGGGTCAACGGTGAAGGTGAAGGGATATTAAGATTTTGTTGGATTTATTATGGGATTGACCCATTTATATATTCAATAAATCAAATAAACTCTATGGTGTGTAATTTGTTGAGTGAACCGTTTTGTACGGTACGAGATTTTGCCTGAACGATTGAGGTATGTCCACTAACGTCACCACCGACCGGGTCGGGCTAGGCCATGGACGTGACGTGGCGAGGTAGGCGAATGGATGAACTTTTCATCTTTGTCAATCATGGTGATTAAATATGGGAGTTACTTCCATTATTTTAATTGACAAAAATGAATTGATTTCTCCATTAAAGCAAGTGGCGTGAGGCTCATGGCCTTTTGGTCTCCATGGCGTGAGGCTGAGACCTTTGGCCTTCATGCCGTGAGGCATATTGCCTCTTGACTTGCACACCGTCTATTATATATTGTGTACTCTTTCGTTAGTCATGGAAGTGAAGAACAATCTCAAGAACTCAGAAACACAGTTCAGCCGCAAAGTAGGAATTCCCATCTCGTTCCTCTGCGCGCACAGAGAGCGAGAGGGCAGGTGCCTCCGAAGCCCTTGCTGTTCGTGATCCTTGCACGAGGAGGACGGCAATTAGGTTTTTGGGGAGCGTCTACGCGACTGCCCAACTCCCCTACGCCGCCGTTCGTCATCATCACCGTCTCGTGACTGCCGGTCGCCGTCATCTACCTCGAGTTCTTCATCTGGGAAGTTCATCTTCATCTTCTTCCTCATCATGTCGCTGGAAACAGGTCAAGGATCGGGATCATCGGGGTATGAACTTTTCATCTTCTCCCTGTTTTACGTTTTCCTGAATCTGTATGTTTCAATAGTTCGTGTCTGTTGTTTCGTATGATGCTCTGATTATGTTTCATCAGTTCTATCATATCGTATCATGAGATGTTTGATATCTATTCCTGCTAGATATATGTTCTGCATAACTGTTTCTAATTTACAGTTGTTCTATTTCACATGTTACTTGCTCATATGTTTCGTCGGTTCTGCTGCTATGTTACATATGTAGTCCAGTACATGTAGCATGTTTAAATATTCATTTTATATATATGCTTTACATGCTTTTTGTTCATATGTTCATCGTTGGTATGAATATATGTTATGCCTATGGAATTAAAATAACATGAAAATTGCCTAATTGTCCAACAGATTCATGCCCCATGTGAGGAAAATTCGTACGCGCGGAAAGGATTGGCGTCAAAGCCATCTCCGTTCCCTCTGTCCAACAACCGTTTCAACGCGTGCCTCCGCTTTGGCCTCAACGCGTGGAGTCGTGGCCTTCAGATTGGCAATACGTAGTGGGCTGGACGCGTGGGCCTGTCCGTTTCGTGCCGTCACAACACCAAAGCAATGGCCTTTTCATTCACACACACACACACACACAAAACGAAGGCCCAACTCACAGATGCGAACACACAATAGCCCATTCATCCATCCTCTTTCTTCACTAGTTGTTTCGAGCGCTGGTATAAGACATGGGAGAGTTTCTCAAAAAAAAAAAAAAAGGACATGGGAGAAGAACGGTAGTAGACGACGTGATTAAGGAGAAAAATAGGTGCCTTCTATGTCCTTGAAGGCTAAGCTTCAGAAGCATGAAGAATTAGCTATAAGCCTATAACTAGAGTAAGCCTTGTACATACATAAGATAGAGTTGATCATGCTCATTACAACGCAAGATGTTAATGAAGCCTGATCTTTTTGGTACGAAACTCTCCACTCAGACTAAGATTGGCCTGATCTTTTTGGGCAGGATCAAAACCAAGTCAAGAATATATTGATCACTCTTTTTCAGTCATTAAAGATATACAAACTGTATACCAAATTCACAAGATGTTATATTTTTATGATACCACTGAATTCATGTCATTAGAATACAATCAAATCTCTGTTTTGGTCCCTAACTAACAGGAATACCCTCCACGGCTCCACCTACACAAAAGAGCTCACCTATCATGCTATTTTCAAAACTATCTCCACGGGGACGGACTTTGATCCATTGACAATTACTCAGCTGACTTCTTGTGAATGGAAATATGTAAACAAAATAGAGCTAATGGTGATTAGTAACGGATTGATAACAATGGAGAAGGAGCATATATACATAGCCCTTGTTAGCCTTGGCAATAGTCAACAGTAACCAACAGTGGCAGCAAATCTAAACACGGTGCGGTTAGTTTAAGAGATATTTTACCATGCTTGGAAATAATACGAGCCCTCCGTTTTCTTAAATCTGACGGTCTAAAAATAGGTGGAACCACATGATAGGAACTCCGGAACCGTGGACACGGATCTAGTTTTGAAGAGTACGAGAGTCTTTTGACATATAAGGAGCAGCTTCTCTGAATGAGCTTCTTCGAATCATAGAGTTGCTACGCCGCTGGCGACACGTCCGATCACCACAACGAACCCGCCGATATGGTCGCAGCTGCAGGAGCCGGCTGCGGCCACCGTCGTCACAGTCACCCCGGCTCACCGTCTGATCAATGGATCAATCGATGGAGCCGCATGTTTCTTTTTTGTTCTGGTACCGGTGCTAGTGGTGTCAATTCTGCTATTCTTGGTGTGTAGTTGGTTAGGTGGATTAGATCATGACCGATGGGGTCACGATTCCTGGGATTTTTGCCATATTGTTCGACAGATCATGCATGGAATGTAGAATTGGGAATTTGGGATCCGAAATTGATGGAGGTGAGAATCACTGCAATGTACTAAACTACCCTTAGAGAGAATTAAGGGGAGGAACCGGTTAAAAATAGATTAGAGAGAGATTAACGCAAGGAACCACCGGTTTCTCCCAAGCACAGTAAAAATTCTCTTAGTTTAAAAGGTAAAAATTATAATAACTCTCTGAACATGCATGTTTCAGTTCAAAAACTCCTTGCCAACAGAAAAAAGAAACAGTCCTATCATAGTGGTAATTAAGGACTAAATAAAATATAAAAGCTAAAGTATGTCATAATGAATAGCCATATACATTAGTCGATACAGAAGCTGAGATATTAATATATTCACTTTCCGCGGCTAGCTCTGATTGCCTGGGAGTTATGGAAAGAACGCAACGCCTGTTGCTTCCGCGAGACGGCGACGCAGCTCAACGCGATCAAAGATAACATCAAGCGCCAAGCGGAGCTGTGGATCTTGGCGGGAGCCAAGAACTTGGGGTGTCTAGTGCAACGAGTAGTAGGTTAAGCAATGGGAGCAGCGGGGGAGAGCGTATTAAACATGTAAAACACCCCGCTTGTATTGTTTCAAACTCTTCTCTTAATGAAAATACACGCAAATCTTTTGCGTGATTGAGAAAAACATTAATATATTCACTTTTCTAAAAAAAAATCTATCATATAAACCAGACATACAAATAAAATACAGTACCACAAGATAGATACTGGCCTCAGGACTCTAAGCTGAGTAAGGTTCCTGTGTACACACTAACTGCACTATTGAGACCCGTCTCGGCAACGCTCGACAACTTGTTGGTTTTTGGTCATAAATCTCCAACTTATCTAACTCTTCGATATGTAGGACTATCCTCCCATCGTCCAATACAATCAAGGGAGTAAAGGGCAGGCTGCATTCGTACTCTTCGATCTGAACGCTGTATTGCCTGACCCAGAGGCCCTTGTCAGAGTCCAACAGATACCAAAGGTCCATACAGGGAGACGAGAGATGAACAATAACCGGTGAGCCATTTAGGTTGACTAATGAAAGCTGCTCAGCAACAACCAGTCCATTGTAGTTTCCACTGACGATGGTAAGGCTTTGGGGTCCCCTCATATTTGGTTGTCTCCACCTCTCTGTCTCAAGATCAAATGACGCTATCCAATCTTGCTTCTCAAAACCACCAGCAACAGCAGCAGCAGATGCGTAGTTCTTGCTTAGAAAGTAAACAACGCCATCGATGACCACGCTGGCCTTGGCACACCAATCAATCTCCATACAGTTTGGAGGATCCTGAACCATCCTCCACTGCGCATGAGCATGACCATGAGCAACGCTGCTACTTCTCCTGCCTACAATGGTGCAAATCTCATAGAGAACACGAGGGTTGCCATTGAGCGAATACGAAACCTTCCGAAGCACCTTGTATTCTCTCGTGCCGGCAACCTGCCCGAACGGGCACAACCTGTCGCTGTAGCCGTATGCCGGATCCTCTCCGGGCACGTGGTGCACGGCTCCGGTGGCCGGGTTCACCAGCCGGCAGCTGCCGTCCCCGGTCTTCTTGACGCAGGCGAGGTTGAGCGACATGCTCACGATGTGGCCGTCCACGCGCAGCTGCTTGACGACGTGGCCGGACAGGTCCATGACGCTGATGACGCCCTGGTACTTCCACGGTTTCGTCCAGTCACGGACACCGTCGTCTTCGGAAGGGGAAGGACTGTGGTTGTAGCCGACGAGGATGAGTGGCTCAGGGTAGCGCGCTGCATGGGCGGCGGCAAACGCCGGGTCGGAGAGCAGGGCGCGCCATGGCCGGCACACCAGGCGGAGGCGGCAGAGCTCCTTGGCCGCGAGGCGGAGCAGGATGTCGTACAGGACTACAGGGCGTCCAGGGGCAGAGCACCGATGCTGGTGGCGGCGCGGACGGGCTCGACGCGCCTGCCCTGCCCATTCGACGACGACGCCATCGCTGAGGCCTGGAGCCAAGGTAAATCTTCAGCGAGGAGGAACGCATCGATTTGATTGCGACAGTTCAGCAACGGAGATGTAGTGTTGCAGATAGCAGATTGATTAAGTAGATGGTCTCTGCTTGCCACTTACCAGGGGATCGTGATGGATTGGGCGGCGCCAGAGCTCGCTTGCCGGCAGCACAAGAGATTGAGGACAGCTCGCCCGGTGGGGTTAGATCGGCCGGCATGAGGAGCCCGCGGTGTGGGCAAACAGGGAAGCCGAGCTTCGGGACATGGCGACGCGCGGCCGCTCGTCGGGAGATGAGATGAGCTTCTTGGTCGAGGGAAGCAGCAGTGGCGCTCGAGTCAACGACTCAACGGCGCGGCGGTGGGTTAGGATTAGGAAGAAGAAAGTGAACTGCCTCAGTCTAAGCACTGCAATGCTGTGTCTTCTGGTCGGAGCACTTCCCTGATTAAAGTCAAGGTCAAGCACAATTGCATAGTTAATCTAGATATTGTTTGGAATAAGGGTGGAAAGAAAATTTGATGTCACTATGCTGCAAACTGGATTCTTGCTTCTCTTTTATATGATAGTATATAGCAGTGCTCCTGCTGATTATACAAAAAAGAAAAAGTTTGATGTCACTATGGCCTGCTTAAATGGAGGCCGATTGAATCAAATTCACAGCAAGCAAATAATTTTCAGAAAAGAAGTTTCATTGTCAATACTCATATTTTTGTTGGTTAGCCTCCGGGCTGGAAGATCCAATCAATATCCCGCTAGTTTATTTTTATTTTTATTTTAAATTTAATTTTTTTTAACACTGCAGTATATCACGCGCGCCTGGCGCAACAAAGCACGCCTATTTGTGTAGACAGAGGTTTGGCGCTTCAAGGTGAGACCCGATGCATGCATGTTTGTGAAATAAACTACGAATATGCTCACTTCTGTAGTTGGCAATGGGTATTTCAAAACCGAGTATCTGAATGGTTTTTACCCGCTAGTATGATGAATATGAGAAGATTTCTTTCCCATGGACTAGTGGAAGAAATCTCTACCTAATAATAAATTATGTCTCCAAAAAATTATTTTTTAGTGACATATTCACCGATGCATAAAATTTGAAGGAAAAGAGGTTGTATTGTTCACATCGGGGTAATGGTTTAACCTCTTGTCCCTCCCCTAACCAGAAGTTTTGGCTATTGCTCCGCTGCCATGCACCATGCTTAGGCCATCTCTACCTCTAGGAGCCTTATCCTCGATGCTCTTCATCTTCGTGATCGCATCTCTACCATAACCAATGCAACATCTGGGAATTAGGTCAAGCCAATTGTCCTCATATTATTGATGTTACGGAGACAAGACATACTTGATCTCGTGCCTAGAGAGCTTCGGCCAAGTTGGGTACATTATGGCCAGGGACACATCAACGTTCTAGAGCCATATTGTTGGCCTCCTCTTAGTTCATTTCTAATGCACCTCCCTCATAGTGGACAACTTACCTCTTGACTACTCTGACTCAGCCACAATCTGCACCTACCTAGGGGTGTGTAACAGCCCAAAAATTCAAATCCTAAAATCACTCAATTCAAAATCTATTTTCAAAACACTTTCAAAATTATAAAACAATTAGAGCTCATTCTTTTATATTTTTCCTTCTTATCCTCAGTACACCATAATAGCACGTACACCATCACACTCCAGCAAATAAAAACATGCACGAGTCAACCAGCATATCACCTCATCGTCCTCATTGTCTCTCTCCTCACACAAACATCCACTGCCTCCGACATTCAACACAGCATCAAGACTAAACAAATCCCACCATCGACCGTCCGAGTACGTCGCCGGCCGTCCTTGCACCATGGCAGCCAGCATCCTCCACACAACCCTACCGTATACCTCCAACTTCAGTCATAAATGCAAGCAGCCGAGCAGCTGCTGGACGTCGACCACGGCCATGCCGAGCTGCTGCCTCAGGGTGAGCGGTGTCGTCAACGCGGCCGTCGCCTCAGCGCCAACGCCACCCGTTGCTCGCGTCGTTCCAAGCTGCCGGAGCACGCCGCACTGCACCACGCACGTCGCGAGACACCGGCGTCAGCAACACCATGCCGCTCCGGACGTCCTTGTTGTACGCACTCTACTGCAGCCATGCCACCGGAGCGTTGAAACGCCCGGGGTCCGGCCAAGCACGCCAGCCCCAGCTGCCTATAAAAGGAGGCCTCGCCGCGATGCTCTCCTCAGCCAAAGCTCGACCATTCGCCCAAGCTCTACGCTACTTGTAGCTCGCTCACTCTGCTTCCTAGCTAGCCAACATACTGCCCTCGTCGACCTCCTCGCTCAAGCAGCCAGCAGCCGAGATGGTTAGCCTACGGGAACCCTCTCATCCTCCTCTCCATCCCTACGCTCTCACATTCAAAGATGGTGGCCGAAATGGCCGTCAGGCGGAGCTCCAGGAGCTAGCCATGGCGGATGTGCATGAAGAGCACGACGACTCTACTTCCCTCCCTCTGCTATTTTATCTAGTTTTGCACCAGGCACTAGCAAGTCACGGGCAACCAGACAACAGACCATATATATCTCTCCATCTCTCCATGGGCCCACACACATGCACACATATATACTCACACATACACACACGTACAACACCACCAGAAGCCAAGTATTGCTGCTCCATCGCTCTCACGTGAAACGTGATTAGCACCTAAGCTTCCTGCACTAATGCCTCTCCATTTCCCGAAATTATTTATCAAGCCAATATTAAAGACACAATATCTCATCCATCCGAACCCCAATTCCTTTGATTCTTCTTCCTAAATTCCTATATTTCCAAACTCCATCCATCCTTACTTATTTTCTAATTTTAGGAGCTCTCTTTGTATTATTTTATGATTGTTCTTGTTATGTGCTTTGTCGCTCGATTAGATGACGGTCTGAACGCCGAGGAACCCGAAGGCCAGTACCGCGAGCAGGAGTTTGAAGACCAGTACCGCGAGCCGGAGGCCGGTGACCGTGAGTGCGACGCCGAGTTTCCCGAAGGAGCAGAAGAAGGCAAGTCCAACCTATTCCCTTTGATCATATTGATCCTATGTTTTTAAACACAACCCGTAGAAGCCTTTTACAAACTATTGCATGAAAATTATTTTAGCGACATAGTTAAAACCCAGTTGGATAGCCATCCTTGGATTGTTATGACTTGATGATTGCCTTGATTAAAACCTAAGGACTATTGTTAAATCGCAACGAGATATCGTTAGCTAGTATGCTTAGGACTTGTTACTTGTCATGATACTCACATTACTATGTTTTCTAAATACAATGATTTGCAAAACCGTGTGAGTGGTGAGAATGAGTTGTGTGGGATTGTGAAAGGGATAATGAACAAACTAGAGTTGGTGATTACCCTAGAGATGGGGCGGATCGGTGTTCCTTTTGTGGGATGCCGCGGTGTTGGGGCTTGTACCTTTTGTGGTTGAGCATGAAGATATCCGCCTTGTCTTGATTAAGGACTGAGTTGATGTTTCATCTTGCCTAACTCATTTATCGTACAACCACTCGACCTTGTGTGTGGCAAGGCTTAGTCTAAATCCCCCTAGTTGGTATGGCAATCACCTGGAGGCAGGTGTGCAACGGGACACTAGGAGATCCATGTAAAATTTGATGCAATATATATACAATGAGCCTTATGAGATATTGAAAGTGAGAACCTTGACTTAGTGTTCCCGTGGTGAGCGCTAGTATTTATACCCCATTCCGTAGGGTAGGATTGGATTTGCTGAGTACTTTGTACTCACCCTTGCCTTGTTGAAACAGAGGAAGACCCGGACTTCAACCCGGACGCCGCGTACGAGTAAGGTCGTGTAAAATCGCACCCAACTAGCCTTGTGGCATTGGGATTCACCGATGTCTAGCGACGAAGCTTGTTTCGGGTCCTTTGGACCTTGGTCATGTGCTACCGTATTATTATTATTTCTTTTCTTCATTGCCCCGTTTGGCAAGACTATTGCGCCGAGACTATTCGATGTAATAAATGTGTTACTAGCCTCCCGGGACTAGTATTTGTATCACATTTGAGTTCTCGGATAACCGAGGGCGCTTCGGGTGGTATCGGAGCCGTAGTTGGCCGTAGGACGCGACCTTAGACTTCGGACCCGTATTTTAAAATAAAGCTATTTTCGAAAAATATTCTTATACTCTCCATTCCATTATAAAAATATTTACCTTCTTCCCTAATTTCTCTCGATGGGCGAAGAAACTGTTTGGAAGACCTCCTACTGCTTGAATGAGCAAGGATTTCCCATCATCCTGTATGGTGCCATGATGAGGCTTGGAATCATGCAACGCCCGGAGTATGTCGGCAGGGAGTTTGAAGAGTATGGCACCGAAAGGTGCGAAGTGATCGTCCATGTTGGGAAGAGCCGGGACTACCCTGAGAAGGAGCCATGGAAAGTTTCCACGACTGGTTTTCGGTTTAGGGACACCTACCAGTCTGTGGCTCGCAAGGCTTTAAGGATGTTGTGCCAGATATATGAGAAGGAAGTTGCTCGCACTCCCATGAGGTTTTTCCCACCCATGGTAAGGAACCGCCCAGTTTGGTTGGCCCGGATGAGGACCCTTGAAGGTCATGGTCAGCGAGAGGATGACCCCACGGTGGTATTCATGTCCGCCTACCTGCTCTCTTTGGATGACCACTACAACAAGCAAGCTTCCAAGTCTAGGAAGACCATCCGTCGTGCAGAAGAAGCCGAGACCATGGTTCGCCGACTCCAAGTTCAACTAGCAGAAGCCCGAGCCCAAGCTGCCGATGCGGAGAAGCGTGAAGCGGAAGCTGTGGAGGATTTGAAGCATGCTAGAGACCTCCATACCCGGCGCTTGAATGATGCCTATCTCGGTCACTCGGAACAAGAGGAGGGCCCTTATGCTCGAGGCCGGAGAGAACTCGAGAGAAGAATGTCGTCCTTCCCTGCCTGAACCGGGGAAGAGGAAGGCACCCGAGGCCCCACCAAGACCACCACCCACCGAGGCCTCTCATGGATCTCGCGAGTTGTGTCCTCGGAGCCGTCTGAAGAAGAAGAAGAAGAAGTCCTCCCCTTGACTCAACCATCACCAGAGATGGGGGATGAGTGCCCATTACTCATCCCATTGCTTGAAGCCCAGCTAGCCGAAGAGTGATTAGCACCCCACCACAAGGGAATGAAGTCGTCCGGTCCGAAGTGTTGGAAGTCTAGTAGTACCCAGTTCCTCCTCTTGCCTTGGGGAAGTGAAGTTCACTTCACTTTTTACCCCAAAGGAGATGTACCCATAGCTTAGTGGCGTATTTTCCTTCCCCCTATTGTTGTAACCCTCCCCTAGTTTTCAAAATAACTTGTGGTTGTGCTTAATGGTGTGCCTTGTGTATTGTTCCCTAACGGGATAGCAAGTCTTCAAACTTGCACCTTTTTAAAAAAAGTATAACGCCTTAATAAACAAAACTTCACTTAAGAAACCTACCCTCATCTAATGCTTATCTCTTACCTTATCCAACAGATGGCACCTAGGCCAGCAGCTACTCGTTCCCGGAGACAACCAAGTGTTCCAGCAGCCAGCAGGCAGCCAAGTGTCCCAGCAGCTAGCAGACAGCCAAGTGTCCCTGCAGCTAGTGGGTCAAGCCACAACCAAGGAAGGAGCCATGTTAATACAAATCCTGAAGATGTTCATGAGGAAGAAGTGAGTCAGCCTGGAAGTGGGGGAGACAACTTGCCTCCTCCTCCACCAATTGACTTAACACAAGTCATGGCAGCCCAAACTCGCCTTTTGGAAGCACTGGCCCAAGGCATGAATCACCAAAGGAATAACCATGGTGGTAGGGCTCCAGACAAGATGACAGAATTCATGAGGCTCAAACCACCCACCTTTGCTGGATCTGATAAACCCATCGAAGCAGATGATTGGCTTAGGGTCATTGAGAGGAAGTTGGACACAATCCACTGTTATGGTGGGGATAGAGTTCTGTTAGCAACTCATCAGCTAACAGGAACCGCCCTTTCTTGGTGGGAAGCCTATAGTGGAAATGTGGTCAATGTGAACACCATCACATGGGAGGAGTTTGTGACAGAATTCCGCCGGTATCACATTCCGGAGGGAATTATGAAGCTCAAGGCAGATGAGTTCCGTAACTTGAAGCAAGGCAACATGACCCTGAATGAGTACATTTTTCAGTTCACAGAGTTATCCCGCTATGCACCAGAAGAAATCAACACTGATGCAAAGAAACAGATGAAGTTCAAGGAAGGATTAAGCTATGACCTGAGGACCATCATGACCCCACATGTCTATCCTGATTTCAACACCCTGATGAACATGACCATCTTAACTGATGTGGCTAGAACTGAGGAAAAGAAGGATAACAAGCGCAAATTCCTTGAGCGTAAGGCTCATCAACCAGGAAGGTCCCAAAGGCCAAGAAGCTCCAACTTTCGAGGCCGAATACTCAGGTCCCAATGCAGTATAGATCTCAGGGAACTACATCATACCAGTCCAAGCCACCATACCAGCCCAAACCAAGCTACCAGAGTCAAAGCATGGGCAAAACACAGCAGATTAGCACTGGACAAGTCACCAACAATAGCAAAGCTTGCTTCAACTGCCATGAGACAGGGCACTACGTTGCCAATTGCCCCTACAAGAACAACCCAAGAGTGTCCACCCAAATCCCACACCGTTAATGGACCAAGGCCTACCGTGTCCGGAGTCAATCGTGGTTTCCTCGCAACAACAACACCAACACCAACAACAATCGAGATGATGAGGCAACCCCAACAGTCTTATGGTCGAGCCCGTGTCAATCACATTCATGCTCGGATGCTCGGACCGCTTCGAGTGGTACTTGGTGAGTTCTTAGTCAATTCGCACTTGCAACAAGTATTATTTGATTCTCGGAGCATCACATTCATTCATATCATCAAGTTTTGTTGAAGAGCATAAAATACCAACAGTACTACTAAAGTTACCACTAATAACCCGATGTAAGGTCCTAGATGGCTAGAGGGGGGGGGGGGTGAATAGCCTATAAAAATTTCTACAAACTCACTAAGCAAACTTCGTTAGATACACAAACGGCGGAAAGCAAGTTATGCTTAGCCTACTAGATGTTGCAAGCCTCCTATCCAAGCAATTCTAGTAGGTGATCACTAGTACACACAAAAGCTACCACTAGTGATCAAGAGTTCTACCCACGGGATTTAGTCTACACAAGAAGTGGTTCCCGACCGACCACACAAGCAATTCTACCCACGGGATTTAGTCTACACAAGATGTGGTTCCCGACCGACCACGCAAGCAATTCTACTTTGCAAGAATGTAATCAAAGTAATACAAGAGAGGGTAGGAGCTTGTTATACCGACGTGTCGAGTCGAGGTTGCCAATCACCAAGGAGATGAACAATCAATCACAATCGGCAACACACAAAGGATGATGACCAATCACCGGGAGACAAGATGAACACAATGATTTATCCTCGGATGTTCACTTGGGCACCGCCAAGCTACGTCACCCGTTGTGTCGACCAACACCTAGATGGTTCCTTGGTGTGACCCTCAAGTCACTAGCCCCTCAAGGCTCGCCCCGCAAGGCACCGCAAGACACCACTCTCAAGCGAGGTACTCAACGACACACGCAATCCACTAGGATGCTCTTCGTGATCCCCACGAGGTGAGCTCAAACCTCTCACAATCAACTCGGAGGTGGCCAAGAACAATCACCTTCTCTTGCCAACGCCTCCAACAATCTCCAAGCCGGCTAGGAGCGGTACTCTCCAAGAGTAACAAGAAATCCACCGGCTAAACCACCCACAAGTGCCACTAGATGCCCTCAAGCAATGCAATGCACTAGGTGATCTCTCAATCTCACTTTGGATTCACAATCAAGCAAGAGAGACGAGAGGGAGAGTGTTTCTTCACTCAAAGGATGAATGAATGAGTTGGGAGAGCCAATAGAGAGAGCCAAGCCCGGCCACCCATCTATTTATAGCCCAAACTCTTCAAACTAGCCGTTGCCCCCTCGGGGGCGAATTTTCACTGCGCCGGACGCGTCCGCCGCAGGCCGCCGGACGCGTCCGGCGCTCCAGCCCGCGCGCGCGCCCCAGACGACCGTTGGCGCCGCGGCCAACCGCGTGCCGCCACGTCGGCGTCCGGCGTGGCGTCCGACGCTTCGCCACGCGCGTCCGCGCCGCGTCCCGACCCGACCGGCCGAAACTCATAAGTTTCGTCCGCGTCCGCCGGCCGCCGGACGCACGGCCCGGCGTCCGCCGCCTTCAGCTCGCCAGCCAGCACCACGCCAAGACTCAGCATGCGCCGGACGCTGCACAGTGAACATGCCGCGTCCGACGCCCGCGTCCGTCGCGCGTCCGGCGCTCAGCAACGCGGAGCCACCAACCTGAGCCAAGCTAACATGCGCCGGACGCGTCCGGCGCCAAAGCCCTGCGCGTCCGGCGCTACGAAAACTTCGTTTTTTCAGCCCGTCGTGACGCCAACTTCTCCGTCATGCTATCCAACAAGTATACCAACTTGAACAACGGAGATAGCATGATTTCAACCAAATTTTGCATCCGGCGCAATAGAGAATATGCATCCATTTTTCTCGAAAGCGCCGAATCCCGCCTCACAGGCTCGGCGGGAGGAAGAGAGGGACCCAAACCCATCTCTACCCTGCAAACCACAGCGCGCCCAAACGCCACCTTTGTAAATGTGCCAACACCACCAAGTGTACATCTCCATGTGCTTGTGTGTTAGCTTTTCACAATCATTTCCCAAAGGTTAGGTTAGCTCACTAGGCCCTATATGCAATGCACTTCATGAATTCACCTAGTGGCACCCGTGCGTCGAATAGCCGATAAGACTTCCCCTCTTAATAGTGCGGCTATCGATCCTAAACCACTCACACCCTCTATGGTGTCTTGAGTGCAAAACAAAATGGCCCTATCGGTTATACCTTTGCCTTGAGCCCATTTTGTTCCTCCAAATGATATGAACACTTCACACCATCATGTGACCGTCTCGATCCATCGACCTCGACTTCACTTGCCCTTCACCGTGCATCGGTCCATCGGCGCCTAGTCTTGCCCGAGCTTCACCATCGCATGGTCCTTCACTCCGAAGCCTCGACTAGCCCTTCACCTTCAACACCGGTCCATGGAGCCAAGCATCGTCTTGATCTTCATCTTTGATCACATGACATGTGTCATGCTTCATATGCAATAAGCTCATCATGTGGACAACCTTTCTCTAAATCAACCACTTAGATAAACAAGGTTAGTCCTAGGTTTCATCAATTAGCCAAAACCAAACTAGGGACTTTCAATCTCCCCCTTTTTGGTAATTGATGACAACCTCAACAAAGATGATTTTATAATAAAGATTTTGAACTTGTCATACTTGTCCAATCATTAAGCTCACAAGAGGTATTTGGACAACTATAGCAAGTTCGGTTTTGGTAGTATTGCTCCCCCTACATATGTGCATAGAGTTTGGATTTGAAGCTTTGCACATATGCATGGATAAAAGTGTGGGGAGAGTAATTCTACCAAAATGATGCTAAGGTGTAAGAAATGGACCTTTGAAGCGTGATACCAATTGGAGTTGCCTTTTACACCATCCTTAGCACCATATAATAACTAGACATCCATCAAAAACTCAAGAACCCCATGAGATCAACATTATAAGCAAAGTTCTTGAACTACTTGTAAAGCAAGGGGAGTCTAGTTACAACCTATGCATGCTAGTAGATCATTTCATCATACAAGTCCTATACTAGCATTGCGCCACACAAGCAAGGAGACACTACTTGTATAAAACTTTAAACTAGGTGCCATGAGCAAGTCATATGAGAATGCACAAACAAATGCAACAACTTTGTTCATGAGCTTGCTCCCCTTCTTGTGTGCATCAAAATTTTATTTACCCCTTTATCATGTTCAATCATCTTTTTCTCTCCCCCTTTGTCAACAATTGCCCAAAAATAGGATTAAATTGTGGAGAGAAAATGACTTTGATGGAGTAAGCAAAACTTTAGTCAAATTTGGTTCAATCTAGACCACTTGCCAAAGACATTTAATTCGGTTTGAACCAAAGACAAGCTTCTTCACACCTCATGACAAGGGTTATCTTGCCTATGTTGAATTAAACACTTGTAGCAAATATTCTAGATTCAACACTAGGATTGCAAGCCCACAAACATGTCATATGCCACCACTAGATCAAACAAAGCATAGAAGCAATAGTGGCAACATATATACATCAAACACATTTGATTTATCATGAATGCTCCAAATGCACCTTGTATGTCTACATGTGCTACCACAAGTATAATCCTAAGCATGAATGACATGTCAACCAATGGTACCTTGCTTTGTCGAAGGAGAGGCATGTCAAGTAGTGGTGGGGTGCATTCAACACATGTTTGAGAAGTCAAGAATGTTCAACTCATTCCTTAGCTTGCAAAACCTTCTTTCATCAAGTGGCTTGGTGAGAATGTCGGCAAGTTGATCATCGGTACCCACACTTTCAATGGAAATGTCACCCTTTTGTTGATGATCTCTTATGAAGTGATGCCTTATATCAATGTGCTTTGTTCTTCCATGTTGAACCGGGTTTTGTGTCATCTTGATTGCACTTTCATTATCACAAAACAATGGCACATTCTTGAAGTTGATGCCATAATCCTTCAAAGTTGACTTCATCCAAAGCAATTGTGCACAACAACTCCCCGCACTAACATATTCGGCTTCGGCGGTAGAGATTGCCACACTATTTTGTTTCTTTGAGGACCATGACACAAGTGATCTTCCAAGAAGTTGACATGTACCACTTGTGCTCTTTCTATTGATCTTGCAACCACCATAGTCGGAGTCCGAATATCCAATCAATTCAAACTTTGACCCCTTAGGATACCACAATCCAACATCTCTTGTTTGCTTCAAGTACCTCAATATTCTCTTTGCGGCCGTGAGATGACTCTCTATAGGTGAGGCTTGATATCTAGCACACATGCAAACACTAAACATGACATCCGGCCTTGATGCGGTCCAATCAATGACCGATAATCCTTTTGATTCACCATATTGCCATCATGATCACTATCAAGATTCCCATTGGTGCCCATTGGAGTTGAGATTGGCTTTGCATCTTGCATCCCAAACTTCTTCAACATGTCCCTTATGTATTTCCCTTGACTCACAAATGTCCCATTCTTCAATTGCTTGACTTGAAGACCAAGGAAATAGCTAAGTTCACCAATCATGGACATCTCAAACTCATTTGCCATCATTTCACCAAATTCTTCACAATATGCTTGATTTGTTGATCCAAAGATGATATCATCAACATAGATTTGCACAATGAAGAGATCATTACCAATCTTCTTGGTGAATAGAGTAGTGTCAACCTTGCCCATAATGAACCCTTTGGAGTGAAGAAAAGTCTTCAATCTCTCATACCATGCTCTAGGTGCTTGCTTCAAGCCATACAAAGCTTTCTTCAATTTGTACACATGGTTGGGTCTCTTCTCATCTTCAAAACCGGAGGTTGCTCAACATATACTAGCTCATTGATGATCCCATTGAGAAATGCACTCTTGACATCCATTTGATATAACTTGATATTGTGGGCACATGCATAAGCCAATAGAATCCTTATTGCCTCCAATCTTGCCACGGAGCATATGTCTCATCATAATCAAGACCTTCAACTTGAGTATAGCCTTGTGCAACTAGTCTTGCTTTGTTTCTAATCACAACACCATCTTGATCTTGCTTGTTCTTGAAAACCCATTTGGTTCCAATGATATTGTGATCCTCCGGCCTCTCAACTAACTCCCACACATCATTTCTTGTGAAGTTATTGAGCTCTTCTTGCATTGCCATGATCCAATCGGCATCATCCAAGGCTTCCTCAACTTTCTTTGGCTCTTTGGTTGACACAAATGATGCATACTCACAAATCATAGCCACTCTTGATCTTGTTTGCACACCACTTCTAATATCACCAATAACACTATCAATTGGGTGATCTCTTGCAATATGTTGTGGTTGTATCACTTGCACTTGATTGCTTGAGCTTGATTGATCACTTGACTTATCTTCATTTGATGATCTAGCACCATGATCTTGCACTTGAGCATTGCTAGCTTGCCTCAATGGAGAATTTAGCACTTCATCTTTATCATCTTGTACATCAACCACTTGCTTTGCTCTTATGTCACCAATGTCCATGTTCTTCATAGCTTCAACCAATTGGTTTCCACCAACATCTTCTAGATTCTCATCTTCATCTTGTGACCCATTGGTTTCATCAAATTGCACATCATGGACTTCCTCTCTAATGCCACTTGAGTTGTTCCAAACTCTATAAGCCTTGCTTGTAGTTGAATAACCGAGTAGGAACCCTTCATCACATCTCTTTTCAAACTTCCCCAATCTAGTGCCCTTCCTCAAGATATAGCATTTGCAACCAAACACTCTAAAATAGCCAATGTTGGGCTTTCTTCCATGAAGTAGCTCATATGGGGTCTTCTCAAGCAAAGTATGACAATAGAGCCTATTGATATAGTAGCATGCCGTGTTGATTGCTTCATCCCAAAATGATTGACTAACATTGTACTCATGAAGCATTGATCTAGCCATATCAAGCAATGTTCTATTTTTCCTCTCAACTAGGCCATTTGATTGTGGAGTGTACTTGGCCGAGAATTGATGACCAATGCCATAGTGATCACACAATTCTTCCATTCTTGTATTCTTGAACTCACTCCCATTGTCACTTCTCACTTTCTTGATTCTCATGTCAAACTCATTGTGAACTCTAGTGAGAAAAGTCTTGAAGGTGTCATACACTTCACTCTTGTCACTAAGAAAGAATACCCATGTAAATCTTGTGAAGTCATCCACTATGACAAACCCATACTTGTTGCCACCAATACTTGTGTATGTAGTTGGGCCAAATAGATCCATGTGCAACAACTCAAATGCCTTGCATGTGCTCATTATACTCTTCTTTTGATGTGAGCTTCCTACTTGCTTCCCGGCTTGACATGCACTACACAACTTGTCCTTCTCAAATACAACATCTTTCAAGCCTTCAACAAGATTGTGTTGTGTGAGCTTCTTCAATTGTTTCATGCCAACATGTCCAAGCCTTCTATGCCAAAGCCAACCCAAACTTGATTTTGATATCAAACATGTTGTCAAGGAAGCTTCACTAGTGTTGAAATCAACAAGATAGAGATTCTCATATCTAAAGCCTTTGAACACCAAGTTGGAACTATCAAGAGAAACTACCTCAACATCATTTGCCCCAAAGATACACTTGTAGCCTCGATCACAAATTTGTGCCACCGAGAGAAGATTGAAATCCAAGCTTTCAACTAGCATCACATTGGAGATACTCATGTCATTTGATATTGCAATCTTGCCCAAACCAACAACCTTGCCTTTCTTGTTATTGCCAAAAGTAATTGACTCAATGCCACTATCATTCTTCTCAATTGAATCAAACATTCTTGATGTGCCGGTCATGTGTTGAGAACACCCACTATCAATAATCCAATGCCTTCCTCCGGCTTTATAATTCACCTACAAGCAAATCAATGAAGCTTAGGTACCCATTTTTGCTTGGGTCCTTGTAGGTTAGTGACTAAGCTCTTTGGTACCCAAATAGCCTTCTTCTTTGGGCCAACAATGGGTGTACCAACAAACTTAGCTTGCACACCTTTCACACCCTTGGTAAGCACATAACAAGAATCAAAAGGTATAGCATTGTCAAGTTTCTTGTTTTGTTGCTTCTTGTTGCAATTTTGCTCTAGGTGCCCAACTTGCTTGCATCTATAGCAAAACCGACCATTGCTCTTCACAAAGCTAGGCTTTGGAGTTGCAAAGGCCGACTTGCCCTTCTTGGGGGTATAGCCCAATCCCTCTTTGTTAAGAGAGAACCTTTGGCTACCCAAGCACTTTAGCAAGCGGGCCTCACCACCATAGGCTTTGCCTAAGGCATGAGTGAGCTCATCCACCTCCTTCTTGAGGGTCTCATTCTCTACCATTAGTGTAGCATCACAAGTGAAGCCATCACTAGTAGTGGAGATAGAGTCGGTGGTGGTGGTGGATGATGTGCTACAAGAAGGGTTAGCACTTGTCATGATGATAGGTTGATAAAATGACTCATCAATGATGTCACAAGTAAGACCTATATCACATGATGCAATCACCACTTTCTTTGCTTGTTGCTCAAGTAGAAGTGAGTGAGCTTCTTTAAGCTTAGAATGAGCATCACCAAGCTTCTCATGGTCTACCACTAGATTCTCATGAGTGGTCATAAGCTCACCTAGGGCTTTCTCAAGTATTTCTACCTTCATTGAAAGCTTCTTGCACTCCTTTTCCTTGGCAATAGCTATATCTCTAGTTTCTTGCATCAAGTCATATAATTGATCCTTAGTCGGTTCATCATCATCATCAACATTATCAACATCGTGAGCATATTCCATCTCACTATCATCATCACTATCATCATATTGTACCTTTGTTTCCTTGGCCATGAAGCATGATGGTGATGTAGAGAATAATGAAGACTTCTTGTTGATGGCGATGGAAGCCATATCCTTGTTGCTTGAATCTTCATCTTCATCATCATTGTCACTTTCCCAAGTGACCACAAATGCACCATTCTTGCCCTTCTTGAGTGTCATCTTGGCCTCATGCTTCTTCTTCTCAAACTTGCCCTTGTTGTAGTTCTTCTTCTTCTCATATGGGCATTCGGCTTGTAGATGCTCGGTGCTATCACAATTGAAGCACTTTCTTGGTTGCTCTTGCTTCTTGAAGTTGTTCCTCTTGAAGCCTCTTCTCTTGATGAACATGTGTCCCATCTTCTTCACCACAAGAGCAAGTGCCTCATCATCAATCTCAAAGTCTCCATCTTCCTCATTGGTTTCTTCTTCTTCAAAGATTGGTGCTTTGCCCTTGGAGGATGTGGCTTGGAATGCCACGGTCTTCTTCTTCTTCTCTTCTTCCACCTTCTCATCATCTTGATCAAATTTGTCATATGTCAAGACTTCCCCAAGCAAATCATTTGGCTTCTTGTTTTCAAGCCCATCTCTTTGTAGCATTAGCTTCAACATCTTGAAGCTCTTCGGCAAGCAAATCAAGAACTTGTGACAAAAATCTTCATCTTTTGTCTTGTGCCCCAAACTCTTGAGATCATTTACAATCACTTGCAAGCGATGAAATATTTCAATGATTGTTTCATCCTCCTTCTTCTTGAAGTTCTCGAACTCACTCTTGAGTTCATATAACTTGGCACTTTTCACAACCTTGGTGCCCTCATAGGTCTCACCCAACCTTGTCCACACTTCACTAGCAAGCTCCAAATCTTTGATCCCCTCAAACACCTTTGTATCAATGCCATTGTATAGGGTGTTGAGAGCCATTCTATTGCATGTGATGTTGGCTTTGTCTTCATCGGTAAGATGATCATTATCAAGTATGGCATAATCATGCAATGTAACTTGCAACACTCTCTCTTGTATCGAACCAAGATACATGATCATCTTTCTCTTCCAATGATCAAAAGAACTAACTCCATCAAACATAGGCGGTTTGCCCCCAACATGGTTGAACACAATTTGAGCCATCTTAACACCGTAGGATGTTAAGCCTTGCACTAAAACGGTGACCTCGGCTCCGATACCACTTGTAAGGTCCTAGATGGCTAGAGGGGGTGAATAGCCTATAAAAATTTCTACAAACTCACTAAGCAAACTTCGTTAGATACACAAACGGCGGAAAGCAAGTTATGATTAGCCTACTAGATGTTGCAAGCCTCCTATCCAAGCAATTCTAGTAGGTGATCACTAGTACACACAAAAGCTACCACTAGTGATCAAGAGTTCTACCCACGGGATTTAGTCTACACAAGAAGTGGTTTCCGACCGACCACACAAGCAATTCTACCCACGGGATTTAGTCTACACAAGATGTGGTTCCCGACCGACCACGCAAGCAATTCTACTTTGCAAGAATGTAATCAAAGTAATACAAGAGAGGGTAAGAGCTTGTTATACCGACGTGTCGAGTCGAGGTTGCCAATCACCAAGGAGATGAACAATCAATCACAATCGGCAACACACAAAGGATGATGACCAATCACCGGAGACAAGATGAACACAATGATTTATCCCCGGATGTTCACTTGGGCACCGCCAAGCTACGTCACCCGTTGTGTCGACCAACACCTAGATGGTTCCTTGGTGTGACTCTCAAGTCACTAGCCCCTCAAGGCTCGCCCCGCAAGGCACCGCAAGACACCACTCTCAAGCGAGGTACTCAACGACACACGCAATCCACTAGGATGCTCTTCGTGATCCCCACGAGGTGAGCTCAAACCTCTCACAATCAACTGGAGGTGGCCAAGAACAATCACCTTCTCTTGCCAACGCCTCCAACAATCTCCAAGCCGGCTAGGAGCGGTACTCTCCAAGAGTAACAAGAAATCCACCGGCTAAACCACCCACAAGTGCCACTAGATGCCCTCAAGCAATGCAATGCACTAGGTGATCTCTCAATCTCACTTTGGATTCACAATCAAGCAAGAGAGACGAGAGGGAGAGTGTTTCTTCAGCTCAAAGGATGAATGAATGAGTTGGGAGAGCCAATAGAGAGAGCCAAGCCCGGCCACCCATCTATTTATAGCCCAAACTCTTCAAACTAGCCGTTGCCCCCTCGGGGCGACCACCGCGCCGGACGCGTCCGCCGCGGCCGCCGGACGCGTCCGGCGGTCCGGCTGCGCGCGCCCCAGACGACCGTTGGCGCCGCGGCCAACCGCGTGCCGCCACGTCGGCGTCCAGCGTGGCGTCCGACGCTCGCCAACGCGCGTCCGTCGCCCGCGTCCGACAGACCGGCCGAAACTCAAAAGTTTCTAGTCCGCGTCCGCCGGCCGCCGGACGCACGGCCGGCGTCCGCCGCCTTCGCCCCCGCCCCAAGACCACGCCAAGACTCGGCATGCGCCGGACGCCGCACAAGAACATGCCGCGTCCGACGCCGCGTCCGTCGCGCGTCCGGCGCTCAAAGAACGCGGAGCCACCAACCCGAGCCAAGCTAACATGCGCCGGACGCGTCCGGCGCCAAAGCCCTGCGCGTCCGGCGCTATGAAAACTTCGTTTTTTCAGCCCGTCGTGACGCCAACTTCTCCGTCATGCTAGCCAACAAGTATACCAACTTGAACAACGGAGATAGCATGATTTCAACCAAATTTTGCATCCGGCGCAATAGAGAATATGCATCCATTTTTCTCGAAAGCGCCGAATCCTGCCTCACAGGCTCGGCGGGAGGAAGAGAGGGACCCAAACCCATCTCTACCCTGCAAACCACAGCGCGCCCAAACGCCACCTTTGTAAATGTGCCAACACCACCAAGTGTACATCTCCATGTGCTTGTGTGTTAGCTTTTCACAATCATTTCCCAAAGGTTAGGTTAGCTCACTAGGCCCTATATGCAATGCACTTCATGAATTCACCTAGTGGCACCCGTGCGTCGAATAGCCGATAAGACTTCCCCTCTTAATAGTGCGGCTATCGATCCTAAACCACTCACACCCTCTATGGTGTCTTGAGTGCAAAACAAAATGGCCCTATCGGTTATACCTTTGCCTTGAGCCCATTTTGTTCCTCCAAATGATATGAACACTTCACACCATCATGTGACCGTCTCGATCCATCGACCTCGACTTCACTTGCCCTTCACCGTGCATCGGTCCATCGGCGCCTAGTCTTGCCCGAGCTTCACCATCGCATGGTCCTTCACTCCGAAGCCTCGACTAGCCCTTCACCTTCAACACCGGTCCATGGAGCCAAGCATCGTCTTGATCTTCATCTTTGATCACATGACATGTGTCATGCTTCATATGCAATAAGCTCATCATGTGGACAACCTTTCTCTAAATCAACCACTTAGATAAACAAGGTTAGTCCTAGGTTTCATCAATTAGCCAAAACCAAACTAGGGACTTTCACCCGAACACCTGGGTCTGACCTCAAATGTCATCTAGGTTGTTCAAATGTAAGGATCATTCTAAGTGGGGTAGTTTTTCTAGCAGACCTAGTAGTACTTAAGTCTAAAGGAATAGATGTTATCCTAGGAATGGATTTGGTTAACCCGACACAATGGAGTTATTAGTTGTGCAACCAAAGAAGTATCATTGGTCAACCATGAGGGGATTAAGGTGGAATGCCAAACCCAAGGACCTAAAACCAACCCAATGGTATTCAATTTGGAGGCAAAGACCATAGAAGAAGTGTCAGTAGTGGAAGAATACCCTGATGTATTTCTTGAAGAACTACCTGGGATGCCACCAGATAGGGATATAGAGTTCATCATTGATCTTATCCCTGGGACTGCTCCTATAGCCAAGAGACCATACAGAATTGTCGGTGTTTCGTACCCCGGGGGGTATTACACCAACGAGTAAATTTCTATGCGTGCTCCCTAATCCGGATGGTGATGCAAGATGGACACAATCGTTTATCCTGGTTCAGGCAAAGAGTGCCCTACGTCCAGCAGAGGGGAGAGTTTTGTATTATCTTGCACCGGGGTGCTTGTACAGGGGTGAATACAAGCGAGTCCTGAGACTTAGCGTGCGTGGAAATGTGTTGTGAATGAAGGCGTCCAAAGCCGTCGTTCCGTGCCCTGAACTAAACCCTGGCATCCCCTTTTATAGGCCAAAGGGAGGCTCAGGAGTACAGAGTAGATAAGGCTGTCGTGGCGTGACGTCGAGCTACATGCACCGTGTCAAGTCGTCGAGATCAGACGCTCCGCTTGGTCCGGCTCGAGCACGAGCCTCGTAGCGCGTGGGCATTGATGGCCTGCTGGTTCTTCTCGATCGTGGGCTGAGGTAGTCGAGGTATGGCGCTGTCGTAGTCGAGCACGTGCGCCCGGGAACCCCGCAGTATGGTCGTCGAGGTGGGAAAGACAGAACACTGTGCGTCCCTCGTTCAGGTTGCGCCCGTCTCCATTCCTCGAGTGGTTGGTAGCCGCCTCGAGGGGGCAGTGATCCGAGTGACGGGACGGGACGACGTAGTTGGTGGCACAGAGTGTTGACGACGGCGTCAGGAGGGAATGCCGCTCGCGCCACAGTACTCGACGTGGTGCAATAGTGTTGCCTGGCATGCCTATATCCCGGGTATGGGCAGCGGAATAGGAGAAGTGACCGGCGTTCTTCTCCCCATGCCGCGCACTGTAGCCATGGGGTTAGGCGGAGCAAGCATACTTCCCACTATTACATATACTGCAGCCATGTGCGTGTTTTGGATAGGTAATGTTCGCGGGGCGGACTCGAGCGGCCGCTCGCTCGAGCGTTCTCCGTCCCGCTGAGCGGTCGCTCGCTCGAGCGGTTTACGCCATCGTCTCGAGCAGTCGTACGCTCGAGCGGTTTCCGTATTTCTCGAGCGGGTGAGCGGCCGTTGCTTGAGCCAGCAGGCCTATGAGGCCTTGCGGGCCTGGTAGTGGGTCGGCCCAGTGAGAGGAGGATTGGGGTTTCTCTCGGTTAATTCTCGGGAGATTTGAAGGTAAGACGGGTTGGGTCATTTTCCTCTAACGTACTGATTTAGGACCCCTAATCTAGGTACCCGACAAGAGCCCCGAGCCCTTGTTTGATTGTGAAACTTCAAACAAGGGATCATGAAGTGGAGTTGAAGTACCTAGAATTGGGATTATTGTCGGTATTTCGAGGAGTTATTTCGTCCTTTCTCCGTGGGGGGCGCGCGAGCGTCCCCCGCGGGGGTAGCCCCCGAGGCCCCAGAGGAATGAGGCATTCCTCTGGGGGCTTTGAGATGAACGATTTTGGGCAAGAGTATTATTAATTGGAGTTGTGGCATCTCGAGGCAGAAGATTTCTGTTCAACTGTTCGAGCCCCCGAGTTTTTCCCGCTCCTCCCGTGTCGAGGGAGGTTGTTTGCGTGACTCGAGCTCCCGAGCCCCGAATGGCCGAGCCGGAGTCGTGATCCGGGCCACCGGATCTCTTGGATTGGATCCAAGTGGCGTGAGGTCCGACACTACTCGCGATCGAGCGAGCGCCATACCCTCTCGTGAGCCGATGGCGGGTAGTCCAAGTGAGAGCTCGTCTCCTTTCGAGGGAGACGGCTTCGTGGCCCGGGGCGCTCTCATTGAAGCCGGGCTCTTAGTTTCCGAGGGACCGGTCCCGTTCGAGGGGGTCGGCGGCTCGAGTGCCTCCCGTCGGCGGGATCTCTTAGATACATAGTGCCCCGCCTTGGACACGCCATCCGGGTTCGAGGGGTCGTTCTCGAGCGGAACCTTTCGAGGGTTCCTTCCCATGGGCGCCCTAACTCGGGTGCTCGAGGGCGGCCGTTCGAACCCGTCTCGTGGGTCGCCCTCCGCTCCTCGAGACTTACTTGTGGGACCGAAGTCCCCGGGTTTCTTACCGTGTAAGGGACCGTCCGTCGAGACGTCCCGTCATTGCGCTCATTTGATGCGCGTTTGTCCGTTACAAGCAGCGCGCCTTTTTAGGTGGAAACTGGCGTATCGTGGTGATCGTGGCGACGGTTCCGCTCCACCTTGCGTCGTGTGCGCCTAAAAAGTAGGTGACGGTTTGTCAGGGCATTTAATGCGGTTACCGTTTTTCGTCGAGTCCGCCGGGTGCGCGTGGCCGTTGGATGGCGAAATCTGGGCCGTTGAACGTGGTTCACGTGGATCATCTTGGGCTCTATAAATATGGAGGAGCAGGCTCCTGGTTCTTCTTCCCCGCAACCTTGCCTTCCTCGCCGCCTACGCCAGCAGTTGTGCTCGTCTTAGATCCACCCGCGCCGCCGTCTCCGCAATCGCCGTTGCCGCCACCGCCCGTGACCGCCACGCCATTCTAGCCCGTGACCGCTTCTGTTCTCTGCGCCACCGCTCCCAGCGCCACCGCTGCTTGCGTTGCGCTGCCGCCGTTGCTCTCCCCGTTCCACTCCCGTCACTGTCATGGGGAGGTCATCCAAGAAGACGGGCCAGAGCTCCGGCCAGGGCGCTGGCGGTAAAGGCAAGGGCACGGGCAAGGGCAAGGGCGCCGCCAAGCCTTCTGTGCCGGTGGTGATGGCGGACGCGCTCCCGTGGCCTCGGTCTACGGTGACCGAGGGAATGCTGCTCAATCTGGTGAACGGCGGATTACTTCCGCCTAATCCGACGGAGGGGTTACCGGAGTGGAGGGTGCCGGACGCGATCGACGGGGGGAGGAACTTTGGCGAGAACCAAGTCGGCCTCTTCCGCATGCGCCCGGAGTACAACCTGCTCGGCTTCGTAAGTTTTCTCGAGATCCTCTTTTCGTCGTTTCTTTTACTTGAGCAATTCTTATCGAGGCCTCGCTCTTTTGTCCGTAACATCAACGACCACGCGGAGTCGAGGCCTCCGGTGAAGGAGGACGCGCCCCGACCGCGAGGTAAGACGCTTGAGGGGTGAGCGAGCACATACCGCCGTGGTCTCGAGGAGGGAGGAGAAGGCGCGAAAGCCCTTGCGCTAGAGGAGAAGGAGAAGCGCAAGGCTAGGCGCCGCCGGAACGTGAAATACGCCCGGCGGCGGACCCGACCGACCGGACCCCCTCAGCTCGAGTCGTCCGATGAGGACGAGGAGGAAGATGACGATGACGATGATGACGAGGCGACCGTCGCTGATGACGCCGTTGTCGCTCAAGCCCTGACGCTTGCTCGCTCTCGCGTGCAGGAGCCAACGTTGGCGCCAGGCCTTCTGCGCGACGACTCGTCGCTCGTTCGAGCGAGTCAGCAGGAGGGGTCGTCGAGCCGCGGTGCTCGAGCGCCGTCGTCGGCGGCCCAAGGGGCAACGGGGTGGGGCGTCCCAATACTCCGGCCGCCCGCCGCACTCGCTCGTCGCGCCGGCTCAAGCGGGCGGCGGGAGGAGTCGTCCCGTCCTTCTAGCCATGGCGGGCGGGCGCCGTCTCCGGCGCGGCAGGCGCCGTCTCCGACGCGGCGGGAATCTTCCTCCCGCCACCGTTCCTCTTCAACGGGCGCGCACACCCGGCAGCGGAGGCCGCAAATGTGCGCGCTTCATCTTCTCGCATCCCGGCGAGCGCGCCGGGCTCCCTAGCGACCGCCGGCGGAGCGGATCCCGACTCGCGGGTCCCCGGATCCGGGACGGACGCCGTGCCCGAGCCGCCCAAGGAGTCGGCTAAAACGGAGCGGCCGCCGGTGGTCTCGAAGCCCTCGAGCGGCACAAGCGGCGGGCTCGAGGCCCCCAAGTCCTCGAGTGACTCGAGGGGGCAACCGAGGCTCGGAAGCCCCCGAGCGCTCCGAGCAAGCCAAGTGGCTTGAGCAGCGCTACTCCGACCGCGGTGGTAAGTCTCCCGGTCGACCTACTCCCTAATGCATTGTTTAGTTTGTGTGCGAGTATTTTGTCACAATGATTTTTTGTTTTTCTCTTTCTTCCAGGGACTAAGCGTTCCCTTCACCCTTGCCATCCCTCCCTTCCATGGTGCCTACTAAGAGGCCGAGGACCACGGGAGGGTCGAGCGGTACCCCGTCGATGCCGTGGAGTGACTCTCCCTCCCTCTACTCCCATTTGGTTAGAGCGGGCCAAGGATGCGCTCAAGCGCGGCGCCCGATGGCGCCCGCATCCCGTGTAGGTGCCGGGGTCGTGGCCAAGGCAGCGGAGGAGAAGGACGCCCCACCACCACGGCCTTGACCGCCGTCCCGCTCGAGACCCCGGCATCGTCGGCGCGCCGGGGAGACGCGGCGGCGGCGAGCAAAGGGCAATGGTGTCGAGCCGGCGACGGGGCCGAATCGGAGCGGCAGCCCATCGCGCTCGAGGAGAGTCCGGGCTCGGGCGCCCGCCTTCTCCCGGGGGCTGGCGCCGGCCTCGAGGAGGAGCGCAGGGAGAAGGAGGGGGAGGAGACGCCCGCGGCCCGCCGACCGGCCCGTGGGAGATGTGGAGATGCGGAGGCGGGACCGGTGCCCGAGCTTCGCCGAGCCGGGCCTCAACCCCTCCTCGGGACACGGAGGTCGAGTCCTCGCCGGGGCAACGGGTTGAGGAGGGTGAGGCCCAGGCTGCCGCTCGAGAGGATGCGCTCGAGGAGCACCCTGCTGCCACACCGGAGGGTGAGAAGGCGGAGGAGCCGGTGGCGCAGCAGGTGGGACCGGTGGTGCAGCCTGCCGCCGCTGGCATCGAGGAGATCCAGCCGCAAGTGGAGCAGCGGGCTGAGCAAGAGGAGCAGCAGCTGGAGGTGGGGCAGCAGGCGGAGCCGCCCGCCGCTGTAGGCGGCGATGAGCACCAGGGCGGCGATCAAAGGGAGGAGCGACACGAGGAGCACTGCCTGGCGCCACATCAGGCGCCGCTGCCACAGCCGCGGTTGGGGGAGGTCGTGGTGCCTCACCTTGTGCCCGACTCGACGACGGGCGAGGTGGAGTTCACCGTTATGTCCGAGGCCGACCACCGGGAGGAGGCCCGGGAGGAGGCGGACGGCGGCGGCCATCGTTGACGGCCATATGCGGTCGGTTGGTCTCGGACCCGTTGAGCCCTCCGATGCCTCTATTGAAGAACGGAGGAGGCTTGAGGCGCGGGTGCTCGCCCGGAGGCGTCCTCTTCCTGTGGCCTCGCCGCAACGTCCGACGCCCCCGGCGAGCGGGTGGTGACGGCGGGCGTCGATTTGGAGGCGCGTGAGGAGACTCCACTCCTCGTCGACAAGGAGATGCGGGAGGAATTCCCTTTGTGGGAAAGGCCGCCGCCGGTGCTCCCGACCCTCTCGACCGCGAGGCCCCCGCGATCGTGATGAACGATCGAGGGAGCTCGAGGCGCATATGGAGGCCGAGGAGCGCCGTCGCGGGCTTGAACACGCTACGAAGGCCGCTCGCGCTCGTCTCCGAGGACCCGCCCGGCTTTCTTCGTAAGTACCTTCGAGCACGACCCCCTTTTATTTGTGTTTGACTTATCGCTACTTGTATTTGACTTTTCCTCTCTCGTGGCTTAGACGGCGCAAAGCCGTTCATACGCCAAGTCGGTTCACATCCGCGCTCTCGTGAGAGTGAGGACGAGATCCGGCGGTATGTGCGCTTGGGGGCGGGATGCTTTGAGGCGTAGCCGCACCGGTCCGCACGGCTTCTCCGAGAGGCCAACGCCGCCCGGACGCCGCCAAGGAGGATGCCAAGAAAGCCCACGACGAACTCGCTCGAGTGGCGCAGAGGCCGGGCGCGCAGGGAGGCGTGTGACAAGCTCGCTCGGCCGCGCGCAGAGGCCGAGACCGCTCGCGGAATTATGCGCGGCCGCATGCGGCCTTCGAGCAGCTCAAGCAGGACGCGGCTACCGCGCTGCTGGGCTACAAGGCCAAGCAGCGGGACATGGAGCAGCTCCAGAAGGAGAAGGCCGGCGTCGAGGCCTACGTGAAGGAGTTGCGGTGCAACGGTCACCCGGTGGCTGCCGAAAAGAGGCCCTTGCTAGCGCGCTTGAAGCGGAGAAAGAGCGGGCCGGCGGTCTCCGGACGGAAGCGGTAAATCTCCGCCTAGAGATGACGACGAAGGACCTTGCCATCCGGGGTGCCGGCGGGGCTTATGAGGAGCCTGCGCGTGGAGAAACACGACGTCGAGCGCGTCCTCCGTAGAAAAGAGGGTGAACTTACGCGGGCGCTCGATCGTGAGCAAAGGCTCTCGACCCGCCGCACCGGTGAGTGCTCGAGTCTTTTAGTCCTTTTTTGTGCGTGACTTATACGGGTTGCTCGAGTACCGATTAAGTACTTGATTCTTGTCATCTTTTTCGGGTTTGGAGGCGGACTGGCGGGCGCGCGTGAGGACGCAAGGCCGACCTGTGTGTTGCTTGATGGCGAGGTTTCGTCCAAGGCCCGCATCACCGGCGCCATTGACACCCTCAGCGCCAACTGGGGCTTCGCGCCCGTGGTGGACGTCGAGGGGCCAGACGCCGGCCGTGGATACGCCGACCGAGTCGTCGAGTTCGGCGCTTCTCTGCGGGGCCGTGTCCGAGATGCCCTCGTCTTCGCCGTGCGCGGACGATGGCTATCTTCTACTCGGGGTTCGGCGTCTCGAGGAGGAGGCCGGACCGGGATGGAGGCCGTGGCGAGCGGCTTTGCCTACGTCGAGGGCGAGCAAGAAGGAGGGGTCAACCCCGGATCGAGCAACTTAAGGCCGAGGCCGAAGAACCGGCGCCCGTCTTGGAGGCGATCTCGCGCATGAAGTCCTCCCGCCAGGCGTAGAGTAGATTCCAACCGGCCTACGAGCCGTAATCTGGGCAACAAGGCCTTTGTAAGAAAACAAGTTTTTTGGTTATGGGAGTGGCCCAAGTGGCCTTGAACCGTAATACTCGATGTTTATAATCGTTAATCGTTATGCTCTAGTTTTCTCCTTGCGCTTGATGTTATTTTCCACTTCCCGCCTTTACTTTGTTTTAGCTAAGCGTTGGCGCCGTGCTCGAACCATTTCGAGAGGGATGAGTTAAGGTGCCGTAGCTCGGAAGCGTGGGAAGCCTTGTGCTCGATCGCCCGGCTCGACGACCTCGAGGTAACGCAAATACTTAGCTTTCGAAAAGTTTCGAGGCGAGGAGGGGAAAGATTACGTCGAGCACTGTTTTCGAAAAAACTAGGTGCGTTTTTTCGAGGACTTCGGGGGGTCCCCCCCTGG
The DNA here is from genome assembly GCA_018135685.1 of Themeda triandra. Taxonomy (NCBI): domain Eukaryota; kingdom Viridiplantae; phylum Streptophyta; class Magnoliopsida; order Poales; family Poaceae; genus Themeda; species Themeda triandra. The sequence goes on along the minus strand of JAENPR010000002.1, from coordinate 2,761,267 downwards.
TCTAGCCCCCGAGGGGGGCTTGACTTTGTGGAAACAAAGCCGAGCCCACCTTGCGTATGAACAAAAAGTAAGAAATTGACTTATTTACTCATACGAGCGGTAAAATTTAAGCGAAAATATGTACAAGGCATCGAGGCCTAGGAGAAAAAGCGACGTAGCTGTTCGATGTTCCATGCGTTGGTGAGGGTCGAGCCTTTTCGTCCGCTAACTTGTACGTCCCCGGTTTCAAAGACTTCGACCACGATGAACGGACCTTCCCAAGGAGGAGTGAGCTTGTGGCGCCCCTTGTTATCTTGGCGTCGACGGAGCACGAGATCGCCAACTTTGAAGTCCCTCTTGCGCACATTCTTCTCGTGATACCGCCGTAGCTTCGTTGGTAGCGCGAGTGTAGGAGCGCCGTGTCTCGAGCCTCTTCGCTTGGTCGATGGCGTTTGCTAGCCTTTCCGATTAGTCTCGTTCGTTGTAGGCCTTGAGTCGAGGACCCGTACTCGAGGTCGGTGGGGAGGACGGCCTCGGACCCATAGACCAAGAAGAACGGGGTGAACCCGGTGGCTCGACTCTCGCCGTCCGCAAACTCCACAGGACGAGATGGGAGTTCGGTCACCCACTTGTTGCCGTGTTTGTTCAAGCGTTGGAAAATCCTTGGCTTTAGACCTTGCAAGATCATGCCATTTGCGCGCTCAACTTGGCCGTTAGTTCGAGGGTAGGCGACGCCGACCGCTTCACACGGATGTGGTTCCGATCGCAGAAGTCCAAGAACTTTTTGCCTGTGAACTGGGTGCCATTGTCGGTAATGATGATGTTAGGGACTCCGAAGCGATGGATGATGTCGGTGAAGAACTCGACCGCTCGCTCCGAGCGGATGTTAGTGATGGGCTTGGCCTCGATCCACTTGGTAAACTTATCGATGGCCACGAGCAAGTGGGTGTGGCCTCCGTCGTCTTTTTGAGGGGTCCGACGTATCGAGCCCCCGCACCGCAAATGGCCATGTGAGGGGATCATCCGGAGCGCGTGTCTTTGGAAGATGCGTTTGCTTGGCGTAGAATTGGCATCCTTCACACGCTCGAACAAGCTTGATGGCGTCAACGGTTGCGGTGGGCCAAAAGCCTCGTCGGAAAGCGTTCCCGACAAGGGCTCTAGGCGCGGCGTGGTGACCACAAGCTCCCGAGTGCATGTCTCCGAGTAACTTCCTGCCTTCCTCGATCGAGATGCACCGTTGGAGTACGCCAGTTGGGCTCCGGCGATAGAGCTCTCTGTCGTCTCCGTAAAGGACGTAGGTTTTGGCTCGACGAGCTAGTCGTCTCGCCTCGTTCGATCCTCCGGCGCGCTCCCCTCGAAGGAGATACTCGAGGAACGGTGCACGCCGCCGGTTGGCGGGCTCGTAGCCCGGTCGATCTCCATGACCGTGGCCCCCGTCGAAGGGGGCTCAACGGCTGTCTTGCCCCGGCCCCGAGTCCCACCTTACGGATGGCTCATGGAGGTCTTTCGAGAAGACGTCGGTGGTAGCGGCGCTCGAGATGAAGCGATTTTGGCCGGCTCGTCTCGGCCTCATTGAAGCGCCTTGGGATGTGATTGAGCTCGAGACCATGGAACCGGCTTCCAACTTGCGCACCTCACCGCAAAGATGCGTCCATTTTTCGTCATGGCAGCTCGAGGCTTTCATTACTTGGTCGATGACAAGCCGCGAGTCGCCCGAGCATCGAGGCGTCGGACCCCAAGCTCGATGGCAATGCGCAACCCATTAACGAGCGCCTCATACTCGCCATGTTGTTCGAGGCGGCAAAGTGGATGCGTACTACGTAACGCATGTGTACTCCGAGAGGTGAGATGAAGAGCAAGCCCGCGCCGCTCCCGTCTTCATAAGTGACCCGTCGAAGTACATGGTCCATAGCTCGGCCTCGGATCTCGGACCGAGGGGAGTTGGACGTCGGTCCACTCGGCGACAAAGTCAGCCCGGCACCGAGATTTGATAGCCTTTCGTGGGGCGTACGTGATGGTCTCGCCCATGAGCTCGACCGACCACTTGGCGATTCGACCCACGACTTCCCGGTTCGGATAATTTCCCGAGTGGGAATGATGTTACCACCGTCACCGGGTGGCTAAGAAAGTAGTGCCGAGTTTTCGACGGTGAGTACGATTGCGTAGAGCAGCTTTTGGATATGGGGGTATCGAACCTTGGCGTCCGAGAGCACCTCACTGATGAAATACACCGGCCGCTGGACGGGGAGCGCGTGCCCCTCTTCCTGCCTCTCGGCCACTATGACTGTGCTGACCACCCGAGTGGTTGCGGCAACATAGAGGAGGAGGGATTCGGCGGGTAGACCGTCTCGAGCCGGTCGAGGCGGCACGAGCACGGGAGGAGATGTGAGCATGCTCTTTAATTTCGAGAGGGCCTCCTTCGCCTCGGCGTCCACGTGAAGTGCTCGGATTTTCCGAGGAGCCGGTACGAGGCAAAGCTTTTTCTCCCGGACGCGCAATGAACCGACCGAGTGCGCTAAGCATCCAAAGTGATCTTTTGTACCCCTTTAGGTCTCGAATCGGCCCCATTCTCATGATGGCCGCGACCTTCTCGGGATTGGCCTCGATGCCGCGGCGGGAGACGATATACCCTAACAACATGCCTCGAGGCACGCCGAAGACACACTTCTCGGATTCAACTTGATGTTCTTAGCCCGAGGCATCCAAACGTCAACTTGAGGTCCTCGACAAGGTTTTCTACTTTTCGAGTCTTGACAACGATGTCATCGACGTAGGCCTCGACGGTCTCTCCTATGTGTTTTTCGAAGACATGGAGCATGCAGCGCTGGTATGTTGCCCCGGCGTTTCAAGGCCGAAAGGCATTGTGACATAACAATACATGCCCATGGGGGTGATGAATGAAGTCGCGAGCTGGTCGGACTCCTTCATTTTGATTTGGTGGTAGCCGAGTAGGCGTCGAGGAAAGAAAGTACTTCACAACCCGCAGTGGAATCAACGATTTGATCTATTCGAGGTAAAGGAAATGGGACTTTGGGACATGCTTTATTTAAACTAGTGTAATCTACACACATCCTCATTTTCCCATTCTTTTTCTCTACTAATACGGGATTAGCTAACCACTCGGGATGATGTACCTCCTTGACGAATCCGGCCTTCTCGAGCTTCTCGACCTCTTCGCGGATGATCCTACGCTTCTCCTCGTCGAAGCGGCGCAGCGTTGCTTGACAGTCTTGAACCGGACGGATCTCCAAGGCGTGCTCGGCGACATCCCTCGGTATGCCGTGCATGTCCGAGGACTCCACGCAAACATGTCAGCGTTTGCGCGGAGAAAGTCGACGAGCACTGCTTCCTATTTGCTGTTAAGGGAGGTGCTGATGACCAGCGTCTTTTCCCCCGAGGAGCTTGGATCGAGCGGAATCTTCTTGGTGTCGTCGGCGGGGTCAAAGTTGCCAGCCTGTCGCTTGGGTGTTGGAGGAGAGGCTCCAGCCGCCATGTGATCGAGCATCATGGCTAGGTCTTCAGATGTTCCTAGCACGTTCATCAGTGATTCCCCGTTCTCGACGCACTCCACATCGCAGTGGTAGGCGTGTTCGTACGTGGAACTGACAGTGATGACTCCTTTCGGTCCCGGCATCTTGAGCTTGAGGTAGGCATAGCTGGGGATCGCCATGAACCTTGTGTAGCACGGCCGCCCGGATAGCGTGGTACGTCCCCTCGAAACCGGGTACGTCGAAAGTTAAGACCTCTCGACGAAAGTTCGAGCGTGTCCCAAAGACGACGGGGAGGTCGATGCGGCCGATCGTGAGCGCTTTCTTGCCGGGACCACCCCGTGGAAGCCCCGGCGCTCGGGCGGAGATCAGCTCTAGTGAGGCCGAGCAACGTGAGGGTCTCCATGTAGATGATGTTGAGGCTGCTACCTCCATCCATGAGTACCTTGGTGAAGCGGGCGTTGAGGATGATCGGCGCGACGACGAGAGGGTACGAGCCGGGATTGGTGACATGGTCTGGATGATCATCACGGTCGAACGTGATGGGAGCATCCGACCAGTCGAGGAATCGAGGTGTGGCGGGTTTTATGGCGAAAACCTCCCTGCGCTCGGCCTTCCGCTCTCGGCGTGTCATCTGGGTGGTCGGGCCGCCGTAGATCATGTAGCACTCGGTGATGGGCGGATACCCACCGTCGTCGTCGTCGTTGGCTCGATCCTCGTCACCCTTATCCTTCTTGCCTTCGTCCTTGTCAATGCCAAGCTTCTTGAAGTAACCTCGAAGCATACGGCGGTCTTCGAGGTTATGCTTGACCGGCTCCTTGTGGTAGGGCACGGCCGCTTCAAGATCTTGTCGAAAACGCCCCCATCCGGAGGGTCTAGGCTTTTTGCGCTCGGCCGGCAACCTCGTCTTCCACGACCGCGCGCTTGCCTTGCCGATTGCCTTTCTTCTTCTTCCCGCTCTTCTTCTCGGTCCTTGCTCGAGCCCTCACCACCTCCCCGGGGACGGCGCGGGCTTGTTCCCGCCCCCACCAAAGAAGGCCCCCACGGCCTCGTCGCCGGCGGCGTAGTCGGCGACGACGTCCATGAGCTCGTTCACCGTCTTTGGGCGGTTGCGCCCGAGCTCGCACGAGCTCTTTGCACGTGGTGCACGAGACAAACGCCAAGATGACGTCGTGGTCCGGGATGTGCGGCGGCTCGGTGCGCAATTTGGAGAAACGTCGAGCAAAATCCCGGAGAGATTCCGTGGCATTTTGTTTGCGATACGGAGATCCCACGAGTTGCGGGTCGGACGTACGTGCCTTTGAAGTTCCCTTCGAAAATCTGGACTAGGTCGGCCCAATCGTGGATCTGATGGGGAGGGAGCTCCTCGAGCCACCGTCGAGCGGTGTCAGAGAGAAACAGTGGGAGTTGGCGTATGATTGCCTTATCCTCTCGAGCCCTCCCACGGCAGCCGGCCGGAAGTCGGCCGCCCGGAGTTCGGCTTGGTCTCCCGTTGTACTTGACCACGCTCGTGGGGGTCGAAACGGGTTTGGCAACGGTGTGTTGCGGGATAGCTCGACCGAAGACTCGAGGGCCCGGAGGCTCGAGAGTCCGCCGATCTTCGTCGCCGTCGTAGCGTCCCCGATGGGCCTTGTAGCCACGGTCCTCGGCACCCGCAGCCTTGCGTCGTCGGTTGTCGTTGATGTCATGACGCGCATCTTGAAGCGCGCGGTTGTCGAGGATGCGTTCTCGAGCGGTGCTCTACCACCTCGAGGGGGTGCCTCCGGTGGACGGAACCCTCCCGCTCGTGTCGTGGTTGTTCTCGGGGCTACCTCACGCCGTCTCGAGGCCGAGCTCTCGGCCCGCCGGACGGCCGCGACTTGGAGGAGCCCTTGGATCTCATCTCGTATCCGTAATGCATGCGGATTCGAGGGCGCCGGCATGTCCCGCGCGCAAGATAGCTGCCGCAAGTACATTCTGGCTTGCTCGAGGGAAATGGGCTGGCTCGGGTGGCGCTTCTGGCCGCCCGTCGTTGACGATGCGGTTGAAGACGTCTCGCGCCTTTCCTCGAGCGCCAAGAGCTCGAGGAGGGGGCGGATGGTTCGCTCAAGCGCGCGCTTGAGCGGTTCCGCATTTGCGCGCTCCTCATTCATCTTGGCCTCGATTTCCCGAGCCGAGCCCATTGTGCCGCTTGAGCGTCGTCTTCAGCCGCCGGTTATCTTGGGCTTGTGGTGGCGGTCCGCGTGGCTCAATCACTGCGGGGCCGCGGCCGCCGACGTCCCGACCGCCGGGGTCACGTCCCGCCCGGTTGGCAGGGACGGCCACGGCGGCGCCATCTCTGGTCTCCTCATCCGACGGAACGTTGTCGTTGAGATGAAAACACTCGCGAGCCGGGTCATAGCACCCTGAGTCCGAGTCATCGGAGTCTGGGTTAGCGCTGGACGGCGTCCAGGGCCTCCCCGTGCTCTCCTCCTCGATCCTGCGGCGCATATCCCCGACCGCGGTGTGGCGTTGTGAGCCGTGTGCTGTCAAACCCGCGGGTCTACCGACGCCGGCCATACGATCTCCAGTCCATGGTGACACGCAGGAGGGGCCGGGGCTCTCCTCCCGCGGTCCCATGACCGACCGGATCCCGTTGGCATACGTGGTGGCGGCGTTAGTAAACCCAAACGGAGCCCGCGATGAGCTCGGTAGATCCCGTGCGGCGGAAAGTTGGGCGACGTCGGCCGTGCGCGCGCTCGAGGCGCTACGCCGGGCTCTCTTGACGAGCGCATGGCGAACGTGAAGCTAGGGTCCACGTCAAGGACTCCCTGTCCATGTGGCACCTCCCGCCGCACACTTGGCACCTCGGGCCGGGTGCGTTGTGGCATCCGGGCCGGAGGGCACACGAGCGGGGTGCTCAAGGCTCGTGCTTGCCGGCCGTGATGGCGATGCCGGTGGCGTCGGCGACGTGGTGGCGAGCCATGGTGGCGCGGTCGGCACGCGGCCCCACCAGCGTGCGGGGGTGACGAGCGTCCCCCTCCTGGTTCACCGATCGATAGTAGAGTCATGTCGTGGCCTGGGCCGAGCGACATGAACTCTAGACTTCCAAACCAGATCACCGTGGCGAACGGAAACGAAGGAGTGGGTGATGCCATCCGGAAAATGGCGGGAATCGGGTGAAAACACGCGAGCCCCTACCTGGCGCGCCAACTGTCGGTGTTTCGTACCCCGGGGTATTACACCAACGAGTAAATTTCTATGCGTGCTCCCTAATCCGGATGGTGATGCAAGATGGACACAATCGTTTATCCCGGTTCGTGCAAAGAGTGCCCTACGTCCAGCAGAGGGGAGAGTTTTGTATTATCTTGCACCGGGGTGCTTGTACGGGTGAATACAAGCGAGTCCCGAGACTTAGCGTGCGTGGAAATGTGTTGTGAATGAAGGCGTCCAAAGCCGCGTGCCGTTCGTGCCCGAACTAAACCCCGGCATCCCCTTTTATAGGCCAAAGGGAGGCTCGGGAGTACGAGTAGATAAGGCCGTCGTGGCGTGACGTCGAGCTACATGCACCGTGTCAAGTCGTCGAGATCAGACGCTCCGCTTGGTCCGGCTCGAGCCCGTAGCGGCGTGGGCATTGATGGCCCGCCGGTTCTTCTCGATCGTGGGCCGAGGTAGTCGAGGTATGGCGCGTCGTCGTAGTCGAGCACGTGCGCCCGGAACCCCGCAGATGGTCGTCGAGGTGGGAAAGACGGAACACCGTGCGTCCCTCGTTCGGGTTGCGCCCGTCTCCATTCCTCGAGTGGTTGGTAGCCGCCTCGAGGGGGCGGTGATCCGAGTGACGGACGGACGACGTAGTTGGTGGCACGAGTGTTGACGACGGCGTCGGGAGGGAATGCCGCTCGCGCCACGCACTCGACGTGGTGCAATAGTGTTGCCTGGCATGCCTATATCCCGGGTATGGGCAGCGGAATAGGAGAAGTGACCGGCGTTCTTCTCCCCATGCCGCGCACTGTAGCCATGGGGTTAGGCGGAGCAAGCATACTTCCCACTATTACATATACTGCAGCCATGTGCGTGTTTTGGATAGGTAATGTTCGCGGGCGGACTCGAGCGGCTGCTCGCTCGAGCGTTCTCCGTCCCGCTCGAGCGGTCGCTCGCTCGAGCGGTTTACGCCATCGTCTCGAGCAGTCGTACGCTCGAGCGGTTTCCGTATTTCTCGAGCGGGTGAGCGGCCGTTGCTTGAGCCAGCAGGCCTATGAGGCCTTGCGGGCCTGGTAGTGGGTCAGCCCAGTGAGAGGAGGATTGGGGTTTCTCTGGTTAATTCTCGGGAGATTTGAAGGTAAGACGGGTTGGGTCATTTTCCTCTAACGTACCTGATTTAGGACCCCCTAATCTAGGTACCCGACAAGAATGGCCCCAGCAGAGTTAGCAGAATTGAAGGAACAAATAAGAGAGTTGCAGCAGAAAGGTTACATCAGACCTAGTTCTTCACCATGGGGAGCCCCAGTCTTGTTTGTGAGAAAGAAAGATGGAAGTATGAGGATGTGTGTGGATTATAGATCCCTAAATGAAGTTACCATCAAGAATAAGTATCATTTGCCTAGGATAGATGACCTCTTTGATCGCCTTAAAGGAGCCAAGTATTTCTCCAAGATTGATTTGAGATCGGTTATCACCAGCAAGATCAAGAATAGTGATGTCCCAAAGACAAACCTTTGTAACCAGATATGGACAATATGAGTTCACAAAGTGATGTCATTTGGATTGACCAATGCCCTCGCTTATTTCATGAACCTCATGAATAAGGTGTTCATGGAGGAGTTAGATAAGTTTGTTGTGGTCTTCATTGATGACATACTTATCTACTCTAAGAGTGCTGAAGAACATGGACAACACTTGAGAGTGGTATTGGAAAAGCTAAGAGCACATAAGTTGTATGCCAAGTTTAGCATGTGTGAATTTTGGCTTGAGAAAGTTGCATTCTTAGGCCATATCCTAACAGCTGATGGAGTTGCTGTAGATCCTAAAAAGGTAGAAGCTGTCTCTCATTGGCAACAACCCACCAATGTGAGTGAGATTAGGAGTTTTCTTGGGTTAGCTGGATATTATCGGAGGTTTATAGAAGGATTTTCCAAGATAGCTAGACCTATGACAAACTTTTGAGGAAGGATAAGAAATTCACTTGGACAATCATGTGAGAAGAGTTTCCAAGAATTGAAGAAGAGACTCGACAATAGCACCGGTGTTAACACTACCGTAGACATTCACCAAGATTTCACCATATATTGTGATGCCTCAAGACAAGGTTTAGGATGTGTTCTAATGCAAGGAGGAAAGGTGGTTGCTTATGCATCTCGCCAACTTAAACCTCATGAGAAGAACTATCCTACCCACGATCTAGAGTTAGCAAACAGTAGTGCATGCTCTCAAGATTTGGAGGCACTATCTTATTGGGAATAAGTGTGACATATACACTGATCACAAGAGTTTGAAGTATATTTTCACTCAATCAGAATTGAACCTAAGGCAAAGAAGATGGTTGGAGTTAATCAAGGACTACAACCTAGAGATTCTTTATCACCCAGGCAAGGCCAATGTTGTGGTAGATGCATTGAGCAGAAAGTCATATGGTCAACAATTAGTGCCTAAGAACACCCACTTACAAGAAGAGATAGCACAGTTGAACATGCATATAGTACGCCAACCTCAGAATGGTAGTTTCAATGTACAACCAACTCTAGAGGAAGAAATCAGGGAGGCACAACATAAGGATAAAGATCTCATGAAGATTCGTAAGCACACTGGAGAAAATAAAGCCCCATACTTTAGAGTGGATGACAAAGGAACCTTGTGGTATAAAGATAGGATTTGTGTGCCCAAAGAAGGAAAGTTTCAAGAGTTAATCCTTGATGAAGCTCATAACTCAGCCTACTCTATTCACCCTGGAGCCACTAAGATGTACATGGACCTAAAAGAAAAGTATTGGTGGAATGGCATGAAAGCTGATGTGGCACGATTTGTGGCACATTGTGATATCTCGCAGAGTTAAAGCAGAGCATCGAGACCAAATAGGTTTACTCCGACCACTACCTATCCCTGTTTGGAAATGGGATGAGATAGGCATGGATTTTGTCAATGGATTACCCAAAACTCGTAAAGGGAATGATTCCATATGGGTAATAGTAGACCGCCTCACCAAGGTTGCCCACTTCCTACCAAGACGTACACTGCTATGGTGGAGACAAGCTAGGACTCTTATATGTGGAAAACATAGTCAAGTTGCATGGTGTTCCAAGCAGATTGTATCCTGATGCAGGTACCCAGCTTCACCTCTAAGTTTTGGAAAAGATTGCATGAAGCCATGGGAACCAAGCTAGATTTCAGCTCGCTTACCACCCTCAAACAATGGGATGGACAGATCGAGAGAATAAATCAGATCATGGAAGATATGTTGAGAGCATGTGTCCTTACCTATGGTAAAGATTGGGAGCGAAGTCTACCTTATGCATAGTTCTCCTATAACAATAGTTACCAAGCCAGTCTGGGTATGTCACCTTTTGAAGCCCTATATGGAAGGAAGTGCAGGACTCCATTAATGTGGTCTGAAGTAGGAGAAAGATCCCTAGTTGGACCTTCTTTCATAAAGGAAGAAGAAGATCGTGTGGCTGAAATTAGGGAGAAATTGAAAGAAGCACAATCTCGCCAGAAGAGCTACTCGAGATAAAAGAAGAAGGGACTTAACTTTTGCAGTTGGAGATTTTGTGTATCTCAAGGTTTCTCCTATTCGAGGGACTCGGAGATTTCAGGTCGTGAGGCAAGCTAGCACCTCGGTATATTGGACCATACCAAGTACTTCGAGAATTGAGCTGTAGCATACCGTATTCAGCTACCCGAGGAAATGTCAGACATACACAATGTGTTCCATGTGTCCCAATTAAAGAAATGTCTTAGAGTACCTGAAGAACAAATTTCACCAGATACTGTTGATTTGCAAGATGATCCGAGATATCAAGAGGTTCCAATAAAAATCCTAGATACAGTCACCAAGCTGCACCAGACAACAACGGTCCGAATTTGTCGTGTTCGTGGAGCAGGCACAGCGAAGCAGAGGCTACTTGGGAAAGAGAGGATGCATTGAGAAAAGAATTCCCTCATCCGTTTAGGAACCAGTCGAATCTCGGGACGAGATTCATTCTAAGTGGGGTAGGTTTGTAACAGCCCAAAAATTCAAATCCTAAAATCACTCGAATTCAAAATCTATTTTCAAAACACTTTCAAAATTATAAAACAATTAGAGCTCATTCTTTTATATTTTTCCTTCTTATCCTCAGTACACCATAATAGCACGTACACCATCACACTCCAAAGAAATAAAAACATGCACGAGTCAACCAGCATATCACCTCATCGTCCTCATTGTCTCTCTCCTCACACAAACATCCACTGCCTCCGACATTCAACACAGCATCAAGACTAAACAAATCCCACCATCGACCGTCCGAGTACGTCGCCGGCCGTCCTTGCACCTTGGCAGCCAGCATCCTCCACACAACCCTACCGTATACCTCCAACTTCAGTCATAAATGCAAGCAGCCGAGCAGCTGCTGGACGTCGACCACGGCCATGCCGAGCTGCTGCCTCAGGGTGAGCGGTGTCGTCAACGCGGCCGTCGCCTCAGCGCCAACGCCACCCGTTGCTCGCGTCGTTCCAAGCTGCCGGAGCACGCCGCACTGCACCACGCACGTCGCGAGACACCGGCGTCAGCAACACCATGCCGCTCCGGACGTCCTTGTTGTACGCACTCTACTGCAGCCATGCCACCGGAGCGTTGAAACGCCCGGGGTCCGGCCAAGCACGCCAGCCCCAGCTGCCTATAAAAGGAGGCCTCGCCGCGATGCTCTCCCTCAGCCAAAGCTCGACCATTCGCCCAAGCTCTACGCTACTTGTAGCTCGCTCACTCTGCTTCCTAGCTAGCCAACATACTGCCCTCGTCGACCTCCTCGCTCAAGCAGCCAGCAGCCGAGATGGTTAGCCTACGGGAACCCTCTCATCCTCCTCTCCATCCCTACGCTCTCACATTCAAAGATGGTGGCCGAAATGGCCGTCAGGCGGAGCTCCAGGAGCTAGCCATGGCGGATGTGCATGAAGAGCACGACGACTCTACTTCCCTCCCTCTGCTATTTTATCTAGCTTTGCACCAGGCACTAGCAAGTCACGGGCAACCAGACAACAGACCATATATATCTCTCCATCTCTCCATGGGCCCACACACATGCACACATATATACTCACACATACACACACGTACAACACCACCAGAAGCCAAGTATTGCTGCTCCATCGCTCTCACGTGAAACGTGATTAGCACCTAAGCTTCCTGCACTAATGCCTCTCCATTTCCCGAAATTATTTATCAAGCCAATATTAAAGACACAATATCTCATCCATCCGAACCCCAATTCCTTTGATTCTTCTTCCTAAATTCCTATATTTCCAAACTCCATCCATCCTTACTTATTTTCTAATTTTAGGAGCTCTCTTTGTATTATTTTATGATTGTTCTTGTTATGTGCTTTGTCGCTCGATTAGATGACGGTCTGAACGCCGAGGAACCCGAAGGCCAGTACCGCGAGCAGGAGTTTGAAGACCAGTACCGCGAGCCGGAGGCCGGTGACCGTGAGTGCGACGCCGAGTTTCCCGAAGGAGCAGAAGAAGGCAAGTCCAACCTATTCCCTTTGATCATATTGATCCTATGTTTTTAAACACAACCCGTAGAAGCCTTTTACAAACTATTGCATGAAAATTATTTTAGCGACATAGTTAAAACCCAGTTGGATAGCCATCCTTGGATTGTTATGACTTGATGATTGCCTTGATTAAAACCTAAGGACTATTGTTAAATCGCAACGAGATATCGTTAGCTAGTATGCTTAGGACTTGTTACTTGTCATGATACTCACATTACTATGTTTTCTAAATACAATGATTTGCAAAACCGTGTGAGTGGTGAGAATGAGTTGTGTGGGATTGTGAAAGGGATAATGAAAAACTAGAGTTGGTGATTACCCTAGAGATGGGGCGGATCGGTGTTCCTTTTGTGGGATGCCGCGGTGTTGGGGCTTGTACCTTTTGTGGTTGAGCATGAAGATATCCGCCTTGTCTCGATTAAGGACTGAGTTGATGTTTCATCTTGCCTAACTCATTTATCGTACAACCACTCGACCTTGTGTGTGGCAAGGCTTAGTCTAAATCCCCCTAGTTGGTATGGCAATCACCTGGAGGCAGGTATGCAACGGGACACTAGGAGATCCATGTAAAATTTGATGCAATATATATACAATGAGCCTTATGAGATATTGAAAGTGAGAACCTTGACTTAGTGTTCCCGTGGTGAGCACCAGTATTTAGCTATGGAGGGTAATGGCTTTGATGGATCTGTGCTTGCACGACGGTGTCAAGCTACGGTATCCTACTTGTGGTGAAAGTGTACAACCTCTGCAGAGTGTAAAACCTATCTGGATAGTCTGTGTCCGCGGTCTCGGACGAGTTATGGTTTGGTTACAACAACTAGTTGGGTTGGGATGAGTGGAAACATGAGAGTAGGTGATTTTGGAAAATAATGTGTTGTGGGAACAATGGGTTCAACAACACCTAAAACTTGAGAAACCCCCTTTTGAAATACTCTTACATATATGGAAATATACCTTTGCGAAAATGGTTTATAAAATAAAACCTTGCATGTGTCAAAATATAGCTTTACGCAAATAAAACCAAGCCTTATCCTTGATATATCCAATTGCATGTATTTATACCCCATTCCGTAGGGTAGGGTTGGATTTGCTGAGTACTTTGTACTCACCCTTGCCTTGTTGAAACAGAGGAAGACCCGGACTTCAACCCGGACGCCGCGTACGAGTAAGGTCGTGTCTGCACCCAACTAGCCTCGTGGCATTGGGATTCACCGATGTCTAGCGACGAAGCTTGTTTCTGGGTCCTTTGGACCTTGGTCATGTGCTACTGTATTATTATTATTTCTTTTCTTCATTGCCCCCGTTTGGCAAGACTATTGCGCTGAGACTATTCTGATGTAATAAATGTGTTACTAGCATCCTGGGACTAGTATTTGTATCACATTTGAGTTCTCGGATAACCGAGGGCGCTTCAGGGTGGAGCCCTATTGATTACATAGGTCTCAAGTATCCTCACAAAGGCGTAAATTAACAACCTAGCAGGGGTTGGGCTAGGACGAATAGTTAGAGGAAGTAACAACCTAGCAGGGGTTGGGCTGGGACGAATAGTTAGAGGAAGGAACGACCTAGGAGTGCCTGATCAAGCTTCATGAACAAGGAACATGGAGATGTAAATGGAAATAAACATGCTTACGTAATCTTATCTAGTTAGATCTCTTCTAACAGACTAGGAAACTAATCTTTGTGTAATCAAGAAAGTCAATCTTAACCCCGACCAACATCGAGAACCACACGCACAAACACACACCAATGCCTCTGCAGACCCTTGCATTCAGCACACAAGTAACAAAACTATCTCATAAATTGGATAGGGCATATTCGCAAAAAATGGATGTAGGGCACACCTTGTGTCTAATCAAGTATAATATAAATCTGTGTCTTGTGTGGAACAACTCTAATCTACTATACGTGGTTCACTAGATTACTCGTCTAAGGTTGAAAACGCCGACAAGCCTCCTTGAGGCCAAATGGGAGTATGCCCCTAGTTTTAAAATGTGCTTCATTGAATGAACACTAACTTCTACCATTTGTATGCTTATAATAGCATCAAGTGTAGTCTTTTTCTTGTCAAGCATCGTCACTGCTTGCATTCCCTGGCTAAGTTCCCCTTTGGCCTCCTCTCGTTGCTACACTTCCTGATTGCTTATACTCACAAGTTGTAGCTCTTGCGATAGCGATAGGCAACTTCGGATCGACACACATGTTGCAGTAGTGCCTAAATAATGCCAAGAAAGGTCTCACGCCCACAAATGTCTGACAAAGGTAGGCAAAGACTAAGGAGTAGTTGGGGTGAGATGGATGAGATGCACACTATAAATCGGAGAATGCGAGAGGACCAAGCTCACCATAAGGAAAAGGAAGAACTCGGAGAATGTGGGTACCAAGTCCACCATGAGGAAGAGGATAATGTGACGATGGTCAAAAGCGTCAAAAATTGGATGCGGAAAAATCCCTTTTACAAAGGTTTTTTTCAGTGTGAATTGTATTTGGAAATGATAACCACAAATAAAAAACGATAATGGCATGAAAAGATAAGGAAGAGAAAACCATACTAGTTTATAAGTAATTTTTTATAAGTTTTTTTTTGTGTGTTATCTACCCAACACAACCATAGACAAAAGTTTACGAGGATTATGCACGACCCAATCTAGCAAAAGCATTTGACCATATTCTCCTTCCGACCAATCCCTCAACTATACCTGATCTCTCTTTATTCCGTGCAGTGGCTTAAATTGTCTTACGACATATTATGACTCCTACTACTGGTAGAGTTTTGAACGACTCTGATTCTACCTAGCTTCCTTGTATTCTAGTGAGAAACTGTTTTTTTCTCTTTTTTTAAAAAAAAATGAACTAGAAGCCGGAAATTAAACTTCATAATATGCGACGGTGGTAGGTTGCCTGCCTCATGTTTTGACGTGCGGCTACCGGCCACGCACGGCGACCACCCGACACCCGTGGCAACATTTTCTTCTCCAAAACTGGAGTCTTCCGTGCGCACATACATGGCGGTCAGTTGGCACATCGCCACGACGCCACTGCACCTACCTCAGTATACTGTAGCGTGTGACCACGGTACACAGACTAGAGAATCAGCGGGTGGGCGTAGATGTGTCCCGGACTCCCGGCTCTCTCTGCTCGGCTGCTCGTGGACCGGTGGACGGCCACGCACGCCGCGCCGCCGGTTCGTCGCCCCTTGTCGCATCTCTCGATCTCGTCGCTACTGCCGACTGGTAAGACTACTACTAGTTCCGTAGCCAAACAGCTAGCACGGCAGATTGCCTTCGATGTATATTTTTGCCCAATTGGGCAAGCAAAAAGGTTGCGAGGTCGTTCGCGTTCACGCTACACACATCGCCATACTATATATCGGCGCATCAGTGCATTACTACTCAACTTGTGTATACTTTGAAGCGTGTTGCGTGGCGATCAGTCCATCGAGCACGAGCAGGAGCTGCTCGATCATTTCTCCCTGACATCACGGGTCCACCTTTGGCTTAGCGCGCTTTCTACGTAACGTCTCGCTCCCCATTTTTTTAGTGCCCCGCGCCAATCACGCGGCGATACGCCGATACGCAAACGCGCGCGCGCGCACTGCTGCCGGTCAGAGCTCAGAGGTCAGCTCAGCAAGCAAGCGCCCCAAGTGCTCAGCCTCCTGACCTCGCGCGGCCGATCGCCTACTCTACTACCAGCCACTACCGGGTACCGGCCGGCCGCGGCGCGCCCATGCCGGCCACCGGCGCGTCGGCGCCCGTCGCGGCGCCTGCTGGGGCTCGGCGCCCGCTCCTCCTCTTCCGCTGCAACACGCCGCGCCCGCAGCCGCAGGTACCGACGACGACGCGGTGGCGGTGCCGCGCGTCCGCAGCTGCGCACGGAGCGCCGACGCCGCCGCCGAGCTCGAACGCCGCGGCGAGGAGCAGGCGACGAGGGGTCAGGGAGTACGTGGAAACGGCGCGGGAGATGGCGCGGCGAAAGGACGGCGGCCCGCCGCGGTGGTTCTCGCCGCTCGAGTGCGGGAGCGGCGGCCGCATCCCCGGCGCGCCCACGCTGCTCTACCTGCCCGGTATGGCCATTTCGTTTCCTTGGTAACAAAAAAGTACAGTCTCGTTCAGCCATTGCCATGTGGCCATGTGCGGTCTACAAATGCGCTAGCTAGCTGTTTGAATATTCTCTTGCAACTGGACTCTGACAAAGCACAGCTGATAGTAAGTTTAACCTGAACCATAATCCCATGTGGAGCTATTGCCGTATAAACATCCTTTTCAGTCTCTATACTTAACCACCTACCATTCAAACCTTGTGTGTCAGTGTCACTGTCATTTGCGTTCCATAGGCAGCAGTGCAGGATACTACGTTTTGAAGACTTGGTGGCCATACAATAGTTCAGACCATCAGTAATACTATACTTAAAGTTTTTTTTAAACGAGAGTAATAATATTAATAGTACCTGCGCGCATCAGAGCACAGCATCACTAAAATAGAAGCAACTTGCTCATCTGCAGATCAGGCCGATAACATAAACAAAGAGAGCGGGTTTGACAATTGACACAACCATATAGGAGTCTACTGGACCCATGTGTTGCTTCCTCACTTCCTTTTGTTACAATTTTCTTAGAAAGGTTGCTTTCTCACCACTCGCTTGCATTGAAAAATGGCTATTTTTGAACAGTTTACTGTGTACTAGTTTGTGTCTGATGGAAGTTGTCTAGTGTAGTAGTTGTAGCAGCATGGACAGAGACATCATCCTTCCTTCAGATGGATAGACAATAGGACAGGTGCATCTGTGCTATGCTGTGTTTGACTGTTAGATGGCCGGCACAACAGATATGTGGGAACTTCGTTTTTATTTTCCTTTTTGCTAGATTGGGAGTTCAGACAGTGCTGAAAATACAATCTCGTCATGTTTTTTTAATTTTGCTATCTCAGAAAAACTGTGCTGACCTATGATGGTTTAGAACATATAAGCAATTGTCATCTTTCGTTATTTTGGTTTCTTGAGAAATTTTATCTGATTTTCATTCTCTTATCTTTGCAGGAATTGATGGAACTGGTTTAGGACTTGTACGCCACCATGAGAGATTGGCAGAGTAAGAACTAATTCTACATGTCCTTTTGTTTTCTTACTTCGATGGGACTGATGATTGTTCCTTCTAAAGGATGTTTGAGTTGTGGTGCTTGCACATACCAGTGGAAGATCGAACGTCCTTTGAAGGTACGTCCTTTTCAAATGGATTTTTCAGAATGAAGGAAACAGCGACATGCCTTTTTCTGGTTGTTACACTGACAAAGCCACGGGAACTATATGATGAAGTACAGGACTGGTTGAGTATGTGGAGAGGACAGTAAAATCAGAGAGCTCAAGAGCACCAGACAGACCAGTCTATCTTGTTGGAGAATCAGTAGGAGCGTGCATCGCTCTAGCCATGGCTGCGCGAAACCCAGACATAGACCTGGTATTGATCCTAGTCAACCCAGGTCAGGCTGAAATTGACTATGGTTTTTGTGTTTCTCTGATCTTTCCAATGATATGACTTTCTTTTCTAACTCATGGAGTTTGCCTCATCTTGCAGGAACATCATTCCATAGGTCACAGCTGCAAACTCTCTCAACCTTCTTGGATTTGGTCCCTGAACCCTTCCATCTGACAACTCCACAGCTGCTAAATTTTCTGACAGGTTTTTATTTACGTCTGTACAGTGATTTTTTTAGGTATCGTACACTAAAAATATTTTTAGGGTACAGTGAGAGACAGGCATGATCTGTTTCTTCAATGTGTAAAAGATACATTTGTCACTTGTTGTCAGATATGCTTCTTATAGTTCCTCACTCTTCACATAGCACAATGTCTAGGGGTAGTTGAAAAATATCATCAAAAGCATAATCATTTGATTTGTATCTGCTGAGTTTTTATCATAGTTAAATATACTTTTAGGGAACTTCATGAAGATGCCATCAACCTTTGTTGGACGTGGCTTCTCTCTACAAGAAGCTGGTCAGACATTATCAGAGATCACATCCAATTTGTTGGATTCCCTTATGGTGAGTTCAAAAGACTAAGAGTGGAAACATGTGAAGCTTGCTTTGTTGGACATATAGCAATTCAGTTTCTTTCTACGCGATGATCTTAATTCTTTTTCGTTATGTTTTTTCCTTACAGATTTTGGTTGATATTCTGACAAAGGAATCTATCGTTAATAAGTTGAAAATGCTGAAGACAGCATCATCATTTATCAATTCCCGTTTACATGCAGTCAAGGCCCAGACTTTGGTGCTAGCCAGGTAAGCCTTATAGAAACCAACACAGAAATGGAGAAGCATTCTTCCATATATCATATATGCCCTCACTCTTAATAAAAGGTTAAGCAGAACAGTCTGAAACATGCTTTACATGAAAAATAATAACTTTGAAAATATTTTACTACTTCAAAGTTCAAATTGGATCTGAATTTGATTTTATTTTGCCAGTGGAAATGATGAATTGCTACCAAGCAGCCAAGAGGCTGAGAGACTCCGTGGTGCTCTAGAGAAATGCAGAACACGTCTTTTCAGAGATAATGGCCACAAAATCTTACTGGTGTGGTAGCTAATGCTTTTTCTCTCTTCTACATGACTAGTCGTTGCTATATTCCAAAATATCATAAAATTGAGTTCCACACTAGTTTGCCTTTGCCAAGTTTTTCCTTTCATTTGTGTTCCTGTGGGTGTTTGCAAGCATTTCTAAGCTTTGATCAACAATTTCACAATTCCTAAAAGGAAGCCGATTTCGATCTCGCAACAACCATCAAAGGAGCTGGGTACTACCGCCGCACCAAGAAGACAGACTTCGTTTCAGACTACCTACCCCCTACTCCAGATGAGTTCCAACAAGCTATCAATCACGAAAGGTACCAATGTACCATTACAAGAAACGGTACAGGAATCCTATGAAATTGCCTCCGAACAGTCCCTGAAAAGTTACTGAACTGAACTTGTAAAACCTTTCAGGATCCTAAAGCTTGTCACTGACCCGGTGATGCTATCAACACTGTCTGATGGGAAGATAGTGAGGGGCCTGGCAGGGCTGCCAAGGGAGGGTCCTGCCGTGCTGATTGGGTACCACATGCTCATGGGGTTTGAGCTTGGACCTATGGTCACAGAGATCCTGAGCAGCACCGGTGTCCACATCCGAGGCTTGGCTCACCCCTTCATGTTCGACAAGAGCACCGAGCAGCTGATGCCTGACTCGGCACACTTTGACCTGCACCGGATCATGGGGGCGGTGCCGGTCACGGGTGCCAATTTCTACAAGCTCCTTGCAGACAAGGAGTTTGTGCTGCTATATCCAGGAGGTGCACGGGAAGCGCTTCATAGAAAGGTGGTGGTTTGACAATATGTGATTTTGTTTCTTCTATATCTATGTTAAATGTCTGAAGGCTGTCTGGTTTTCAGGGAGAGGAGTACAAGTTGTTTTGGCCGGAGCAGCCTGAGTTCGTGAGAATGGCATCCAGGTTTGGAGCAACGATCATACCATTTGGAGTAGTGGGAGAAGATGATATATGCGACGTAAGTGCCACAGCACCTTGCAATACGGTATCTGAGTTGAATAACATTGCTTGGATCATGGTCAGTTACTCAGTTTGCCATCTCAGTTGTTGTTAGACTACAACGATCTTCAGAAGGTTCCCTTCTATGATATGCTCGACAACGCATTAAACCGCGATGGACTGAAGCTAAGGTATGCTGCCCCGCCGCCCCCCCCCCCCCAAGGTTAAATTCAATGTCCTCAATTCCTCATTCTAAGCTGTGGTTTCATAGGACTGATTCCATGGGAGACGTAAAAGACCAAAGAATGCACCCCCTAGTGCTTGCGCCCAAGGTACCAGGGCGGTTTTACTTCGTCTTTGGAAAGCCTATTGAAACAAGAGGTACAAATTCAGAAACATTTCATTATATCCCCTCGATCTGTGTTCTTCAGGCACTCTCTCAATGTCAACCTTTAACACGGTTACTCACTACGTTGGACACCGATGAATGCACATGCATTTGAGCATTTCTCGAACTTAAAATAGGTCAAAAATCCTCATTTAATTTGCTTGCTTAGGGAGAGAGAAAGAACTACGAGACAAAGAGGAGGCGCAGCGTCTCTATTTGCAAGTCAAATCTGAGGTGGAGAGCTGTATCTACTATCTGAAAGAGAAAAGAGAGAAAGACCCTTACAGGAGTATACTGCCAGGCTTCTCTACCAAGCAGTTCATGGTCCCAATGCAGAAATACCCACATTTGAACCATGAATATTCACTTCGAGAATACCAATTGTTTATATTATTCCTTTTTTTTCTTGTCAACATAGTTTCTTGTTACCATTATCCTCAAAAGAATTATGTTGACTGGTTTTAGCGTAGCCCATTCAAAGCACATAGAGGTCAATAGAATTCATGTCATAGCTCATAACTGTAAATTTGTAAGTACAGCAACAGAAGTATTTATTTTTTGGCTCATACCATTGCAAAAAGGGCATGGGCTCAAGTCAAGAGGAAAAATGAAGAATAATCCGTGTCTGTTTGGATCCTAGGAGATTCCAGCTTGGTATCCAAACAGCCCACGACCAGCTTCCACAATCTCACAGGTGGATAACCAAGCCTCTACCAGCTTGTGGAAGCTGGTGTGGATCCAAACACTACCTTATATATACATAAAAATGTAGATGAAATAAAGAATTTCATTGGAAGGTTAGTCTGTACATCAATGGCAATAAGTTAGTGACGAAATGGTATGTACAAATTTGTCTGCAGCTTCACGAGTGTGCAAGGAGTTCTTAGTTGCTTATGTCAAAATACTTGGGATTTGCTGGGAAGTCATGCTCAACACGCAGCTACAAGGTTTAAAAAATAAAGAATCAGTTAGCCGTGTATCCAAGCAAGAAACCAAATGGACTCAGTTTAAATGACATCGTGTGCTAAGCTTTGTGAAACATATTTAAAGTTGCCAAAGTGATACATCAGTAATTAATGCAAATATATTAGAATGACAGAATCAGCAACAACATAATATCTTAATTTTTGCAACCCGCAGTCGGTAGTTTTGTGGGTCCTAGAATACATTTTATGTTACAGGTTCAGATAATCCAATCTCACTAGCTCATAAACAATTACTTACCTCTGTTACAAATTATAGTTCACTGTATCTTTTTCTTTAAGTCAAATAATAAATCTAGCTTTGACCAACTTTTTACTAAAAAAATGTGTAAAACTTTAAATAAATACACTATAAAAACATATTTTGTGTAAAATTTAGTGAAACCCATTTTATGTTGTAGATGTTGGTGCATTGTTCTATTAGCTTTGTCAAAGTTAGAAAATTTTGACTTAAGATGAAGCTAAAGTGAAAGTATAATTTGTAATGGAGCTTAAATTAAAGTTGTGCTACAAGGGTGAAATAGACAGCCTAGACATATCTTAATTGCCACATACCTCGCCTTCGTCAGAGTCTGAGTGCCTTTGAGGGAAAACAACTCTAATATCGTTGTAAAGATAATATCTTCTCTCTTCCTCAGTCCTACTCCGAGTGTGCGGTTCTGATGACAGATCCAATTTGCAATGCTGCCTTGATTTTGATGAGTTCTTGGAGAAAGGGCTCAAAAAACGTAAATGCAAAGCATACCGCAGAACCCCTCCAGCTGGAATGTCATTGACCTTGGGAGATCTGCTGAATGATTTCTTTCCACTTTGACATGAGTCTATTTGACAGCAGCAACCCTCAGCATTAGCATCACTTTCTGAATTCCCCGAAGTAGCATATTCATTTGGTTCTCTAACATCACATTCCATGGAGAAACATTCCATATCTGCAGAGCCTTCCTTTTCTGACCCATGCCCATTGTCTGAACCTGCAAAGTTAAAACAACTTCTAATTAACTTGAACTTCGCAATTTGGATTTATCTACCAATGGTATTGGTTTTATTACATTCAGAATATAGAGCACCGCACTCTCTAAGTTCACTTCCACACTGGACTGACTCGACCTTTACATCACTGGTCTTGCTTCCTTCTCTGGTCGGATAAGAGGGAGAAGCAGAGGATAGAGTGATCTTTTGCCTCATGAAAGTCTGTCCCATTTTACAATATCAGAATATGGATTTAAGAAAAAAAAGTAAAGAGATAAAACTAAACAATTGTGACTGCTTAAGGAAAGCACAAAACATCCATTTCATAAGAGAAGGAAGACATAATTCATGCAGCTGAAGATACTTGCAAGATGGTACCAGATGATTAAGGATGAGTTTGGTAAGTTTGCTAGATTCACGCGCCTTACCTTGCCAAGAGCGGAGAGCCGATTTGGCTCGCTCAGCCTGGCATGGAAAAAGCTTGACAGTGCTGGCCCCGAGACAAATGGCAAGAGAACCAAACACTGCTGGCCTGTTAGATTCCTGGCCCAGCTAGGCAAGGCGAGCTGTGGCAAGGCTTCTTGTGATACGTCACAATTTACCCACCTAGTATACCATATACTACTATAAGTTGAAGTAGCAATACTTTCACTATAGAGCAGAAAATAATTTTCTGGCTTAGTAATTATTGAATGGGCCACGCGCCCATGCTCCCCTCCCCCCACCCCCAAACAAAAAAAGACCGCCCACCCAAAACAAAAGGTAAACAAAAAATACTTTCTATAATCACATTTGCATAAAATGGCGGAGATGGGATGCCCAAACGTTTTTTTGGGGTTGTCTATCTACCTAAAATATAAGTTCATGAATGCATTGAACCACATATGTGTCTCAATGAGTATACGGAGCCAGAATTATTAATTGAATCTCAACATATATCTAAGAAATTTTAAAAGTAAGCATGCCATTTGAATAATTAACAAAACCGACAATCACAAGTTCACAACAGAGTATGCCAATGCAAAAAATAAATACCATCATACTATTACTGTACGAAAGTAAGAAAAATATGAAAAGACAATGAGCAAAAAACTGCAGTTAATATCAAGTCCAAATACATTTTAAAGGAAATAACATAATATTGATTTATCATACCTTGGTTCCAGCAGGCATGTCACTCAAATCATAGGTACAGAAGAAGGTGTGAAGTGGTGTCTTCTCTGGGTTACTGACTACCTGCCGAGAGTAGAGTTTTGCTTGAAGTGAAATAGGTAAATCAATAGAAATGTGACAAACTAATAGAACTTTTCAAAGGACTGTCAAATCAAAAGCAATTTGAAGGTAGTAAGGTGCACTAGGTAAAGTAAGCTCCAAACGTCGGTGCTAAAGTAGCATGATGAGCGCCATGTCCTATCAAATTTTATAATATGGAATTGAACTTCAAATCATATAGTAAGAGTCCTATTTTCCCAGAAGCAGAAAGGTTCTGCAATTTCCTCCTACATTGAGTCACCAGGTTACACAATGTTTCATCTGATACACAGGAGAATGCAGACTTGAAGCTCAAAGTGTGATGTGCTATCATGTTAATAGATCAAAGCAAATTCTACTTCATATTTCATGCATAAACACACACACACACAGTGCACTCATTTCCCATGACAAACTGTAGCAACTCAAAGTAAAATGTGCACATACTAGTAAGAATAGGCAGTTAAACTCGCAGAAAACTTCCCATCACAATAGGTTCAAAACTGGAATAAATCATAGAACTTTCTATTATAATCATCGTTAACTGACTAAATATAAAAGATGGACAGGCACCGTACACCCTGATCAAACTTTATTATAAGGTCAGGCAATTCAGTACCAGTTGTATGCGGCCTTTCACAGGGATGCGTAACCGACTATTTGTTGACCGTGAATCACTGTTACTGAGGCTTCTTTTGAGTTTTGGGCCTTTGCTATTGTTTGTAGGCAACCTCCCCGCAAGATCAATCGACGAGTAGTACAACAGGGAGCTATCTTCATCAATGCTGGTCACTGTAAATGGAAGCTTCCGAGTTGTGGGAGAAAAGCTACCGCCAGTCACATTAAGAATAGCCAGAAAACCATCAATACTCTGTATTATGAGAGGATGGCATTAAGACCAAAAACATGCCTTATCCTCTACAAAAGTAATTAGGAGCAACAGAAAAAAATAGCGAACCTGATTGTCCTTTCCACATAAATAACGACCAGATAAGAGAGATTCCTCAAAAGAGCCAACCAATGACCTCCTTACAGGGAGGAGGTTCAAACTATTTCCAATGTGTGCAGATGCAGGGGCAGATTCTGGGCCCAAGCATTGGTATCTCCCATGAAAACTCTTAGGTGCCATTTTATCAAAACCATCATGCAAAATACTGGTTTCTTCTGGCATATCCCTCATCCTTGCTGTACCAACATATTCTGAATAATCGTCAAAATTTGATCTTCCCATTTCCTTCAAGCCAAGGAAATCATTCTCAATTTGTCCTGTCAAATCCCTCTGAGCTCTTGCAGCCTTCATTCTATGCATCCATTTTGGACAAAGTGGAGAAAGCGTGAGTGGAGGAGAATGTGATAATCTTGCAGGAGGTGTAGACACCTTTGCAAGATTCATAATCCTTTCACCTCCTGGTTGATCTGAGCATGAAAATAATTCCCTACCCCCAAGCAGAGGACCATCAGTGAAAGTATTAGAACTAAACTTACAGAACCTCTGCCCTGTACTCCAATCAGAGTTTCTCAATGCTGGCCTAGTAGATGGCTGAAAGGAATAAAGAGCTCCAGTGTTAGCCTTTTTACTGTCATGGAAGCCAGAATAAGAGAGCTGTCTAACACAATGAGGGTGCTGATTTTTTTCATCACCGGAACCAATGTTCAGCGCATCACCATGGAACTGTCCAGAAGGAAGCACATTAGTTAATGGTGACAGCACCCTTTTCCTTGCCTGAACTTCGTGATGTTCAACTGATGAATCACAATTACCAATGACTAAAGATGAATGCATTTTGTGAGCTACCATTATATCAGGGCCACCGGTGGAATCAGCAGTTCCAGAATCAAACCCAACGACCCTCATTGCAGGCATCTGTACAGGAGATCTCATTTTAGTGCATGATCTATAAATTGGATCTCTCGGTTCAGGATTTAGGCCTTGGTAACCCGCAGGATCATCAACAGCATGTCTGGTTCTGATATGACTATTTAATCCATTCGAAGCACCCGATGCAAATTTTCTCTTGACATCGCTGATGGATGGGTCTTGAAACCAACTTCTGCTTGAGCTTCCCACACTATGTTTACCCGAATCGCAGGGACCACCGACACTGAAACTAGAACCGGCTACAGGTGTACTCACTACAGTAGGCTCTTCCTCCTTAACCACATGAATTTGAGGCAGACCCATCCCAAAATCGTTTACTTCAGCAAACTGAAAAATGAACGCGCTTTTACTACCAAGAGGTGTTTATTCAGATGCTACTGAGAAACGAACATGCTCTTACCAACAAGAGAAAGTTCCATCACTAATAATGAATCTCACACTATCAACACGAGAGGGTCATACCTGAGAACCACATTGAGATTTGTGACACAAGCCCATCAATGTTGCCTAGTGAGGATGTCCCACCACCAATCATGCTCTTATAGATACAGTTCCAGGTAAAGCACAATTCAGAGCCTGAACAAGCAACAAGAAACCTGGTATGAACCTCACCAAGAGATCAGATTACAATCCTGCAGATACAATACAATCAAATGCTGTCACGATCAGGGGCGGATCGTGCAAAGGACATAGATGTCTACATTGCCCCCAAAGAAATCAAATTTGTTAGGCATAATACTACATGTATGATACACTTGCAATTAGATCAGATCCGAAGACAAATTGCATAAGGTAGGGGACGAAGAGGTACCTGATGTGCGCTCGTCGCCGGCGAAGGCCCTGAAAAACACCTGGCTAAGGGCCCGACGACGAACTGCGCGTGGGGGGCGGCGGCGGCCGCCCACTCTCCGCCACGAGAGAGATCGCGCGCGAGAGAGAAGAGAGCACACGCGTGGGGAACGGGGAAGAACCGAGAGAGAGAGAGAAAGATTGCGTAGGGTGGCCGACGCGAGAACAAGATGCACGATCGTAGGAGCTTGCTTGACAGGTTAAGGCGAATAGGAAACAGACAATGGAAAAAACATGTCTCGCTTTTAGAAAAAGTTGGATACCTATAAAATGCTGAATCAGCAAAATATAAAAATTGGCCTGATCAGGAAATATCAGGTCAATAATTTTGCTAAAAGTGTAAATTGGGTAACCAAAAAAATATTACTCCTTTCATCCCATATATTACACATATTTAAAATTTATTTTAAAATACAAGATATAAAATTAGGTTGAACGAAATACCTAACGCACAAAATAGCCCATGTACTTGAGCTACTCCGTACAATCTAGAAAGCACTTAAGAGGTACACCGAACCTAGACATACACGGAGGGATGATAACACCATTTAACACAAGAGATTCATGAAACAAAAGTAATAATGTTTGTATACTTTTTAGTCATATATCTCCGTATAAGCGAGCGAGAGTCCATGCTTTAATTACGAGGAACATAATCTGATTTTAATAAATTAGAAAGTTTTAAACGAGGGGTACGTGCGTCAGAATGGCTAGAATGCGTAAGAAACAAATGTACTATTTCAATAAAGGAGTGACGATGATAAAAGCAACAGAATTTGAACCATTCATGGCCGAGGATCATCGTCATCAAGGACTCCATCAAAGTTCAAAAGGCAAAATTCCATAGGAGAAGCAAGGGTTTTGAGGCCGGCATTCCGTATTCGACGAAGAACAAAAAGAAGCTGCGTATAGGAATAGGAAAGCCTAAAGAGATGCTCGTGCATTGTCAAAAAAAAAAAAAAAAAAAAAAAAGAGAGAGATGCTCGTGGGCGCGTGGCCACCGACCACGCACATGGCGGCCAAGACCGTCACGTTGCGTGCCTTGAAAGCTGCGCCATGCCGATGCCGTGCCGTGCCCCCTGCCGCGGAGAGAATTCACGGCACCACCGACGCGACGCGACGTCCGGCGGCACGGCACGGACCTGGAATCTGACCATTTCGTTCGATCGTTCGTATCGCGCACAAGAGAAGACCAATCTCTGTGTGCTGGTGAAATAGGAAAACTTGCACGTTGTAGCAACAGACATGGCGTCGCAGAGCATTTTCGTGGGGTCCTCTAATACCTGTACCAAACCGCTGACTGGCCCACCCAGCGACCTCTTGCCGCCGCTGCTGCTCATAAAGTCATATAATCGAGAGGCGTCTGGTCAAGGTGCATGGTCGCAGGCCCGTCCTCTTCTGTGAAGGTGACAGGGGTACGGGTGGGCGTTGCCGTTGATTACTTTGCGCTCGTACGGCTGCTCCATGACTCGTTGGGCCGTGCTCGATCATGTCACGGTTTGTTCAAAGCCACGTAGCCGAAGAATCCTGCGACTGCGATTTTACCAACCCAGAGTCGCACCCTAGTCGACGAACGAATTGGTAGAACGGCACCTCATGGAACAGGGTCGATTCGACAACTTTGCAAGTTTGGCGGATGTCCAATGTGGATGTTCTGCACTTCATTGCTGCACGCCCGTGGACTCCCAGGCTATTATGCTTTGACAGCTAAGGGTCATTCCACATTTCTACTGCTCTAGATGAGTGCAGCATAGTCCCTCCATTCCAAATTAAATGTCATTCTTGCTTTCCAAAAATAATTATCGATAATTATATATTAAATATATTAATATTTATACTAATTAATTTATATCATTAGTAAGATCTTCAAATCTAGTTTTTAACAAAATTATTTAGAGATATAAATATTATATATTTTTTCTACAAATTGAATGAAACTTGTGACACAAACACAAAAAACGATACTTATTTTGGGATGGAAGGAGTACATCCGTAAAAGCCGAGGGTCAATTTATTTGAATCCCAAATGGTTCATGAGGTCAAAAAGGGAAAAACATAGGAGTAACTAACAAAACTTTGCTATTAGCCGAGTCATGGAGAAGAAATGTGGAACAGATGATAAAAACTTTGCCAAACCCAGGCCTATGTAGAGCCAATGCGACAACACAGCCCCTGGGGTGGTGAAACAAATGATAATTACATAAGCACAGCAGATGGCACTCTGAACTCACTCCAAGGCAAACGAGTTCAAGGGACAACAACAAATCTTGTGTCAATCAATCAATCGGTGAGAAAAATGGGGATTTATTTCCGCAAACCCATTATTTGCACATACTACATCTTAACCAAAGGGTACACGAAACACCAACTACTTTCACAATACTGGCCAGAGTTCACATGGTAATATGCACAACATTCTTCCAGGAAGAGGGCTCAGCAAGCCACCTGATAATGATACCTTCACACTGAATACTCTGCACATGAAAGACAATAGAGAATACGGTCATTCCAACATAGTAGCACAGTGTTGTTGATTACCATGTACCAAGCAGGTGTATACAACTAGTTTTTTTGTTCAAGTAGAAAGACATGCTTGATGCATTTGAGCATTTCTTATATGTTGGGTTCCTGTGATTTATATGTTTGTAGAATCCAAGGGAATTGATGAACTACACGGAGAAAAATTTGCAAAGCTATGTTCCAAATATGAAAATACAGTTATGATTCTCTTTTGTCATGATCAGCAAGAACTTACAGTTGTTGGTAGAAGCTCATACAATCCAACTTGAATCATTCATATTGCTTGCTTCCCTCACATAGGAATGTGAGATTTGTATCTATTTTGCATATAAAGGGATTATTCAACTCCTTCTTACTTTCTATTTTATTATTATATCAATGAACATAGAATAACACCTTCTTATCTTCATCTTTGGGACCTTCTTTGCGTGCAGACCTTCACCTTTGGGACCTTCTTATTACACAAAGACAAACCTTTACTTCACAAATGGGTGTAGTCATTGTAGTCGATGTACTTGAAGTAGTCATAGCCAAAGGTTGCCCTGAATCCTTCAAGTCTTCTCTCATAAGCATCGAGCAAAATACTTCACCCTTTGTAGTGTTAGGTCAAGTATGCTCCCCTAACTCCTCTTGGCTGGCGCTTGTGACCAAATTGTTGACTTAGTCAAACTAGCCACCGTAGCATAAGTAGATGTCTAGACCGATGTTGTCAGTGAACCCCTCAAGCCAAAGGTGGTCGAGGAAGGCGAAGTAGACCTAAATGCCGAACAAGTTGATCAATGCATGCCATTGTAAATGTTGATGCCAAAGGTGTCGATAACTGCTCTCAAGCCATAGTGGCCAAAGATGGTAATGAAGCCCATTTTGCCAATATGTTGGTGAAGATTGGGTCATCGTAGTCACCGAAGATTATTTTGGTGAAGCCCCTCATGACGAAGTGTTGGCATTGGCGAGTTGTTTTGAATGCTGAAGAAGTTGGTGAAGCCCCTCGTGCCGAAGGTGTTGATGAAAGACATTGTTGAACTTACCAACAAAGCCTGTCATGCCAAAGTTTTGGCGGAGGCAAGTTATTATAATCCCTAAAGATTTTGACAAAGATACATTATTGATATTTATGTTGGAGATGTCAAAGAAGCCCCTCTAGTTGTTGGCATTGAAGGTTAGTTATTGGCTCACTGCAGCCACTGAAGATGACGGTGAGGCCCCTCGTGTGGAAGTGTTGGCATGGGTGAGTCATTTTAGTCACTGAAGTGTTTGTGAATACCATCCTACTGAATTATTTGCCAAGATGCCAAGAGCGATATTGTGGGAGCCCATAAGGTATATGGGTTAGGTTCTCCCTTTAGAAGTGCCCATAAGGTGTCACTGAGTTCCAACCCTAGCAAGGGTCACTTGTAAACAAACAATTCCTATATAAGTGCCTAATGTCATTAGGGCAAGGGGCCTCTCCTATCACTCATTTTCACTTATTCAAAACTGTGGTGTGTCCTCTCTCCGCCATCGAGCTCTCTTCTCCCCCTCTCCCTCATCTAGGAATAGGCAATATGAAGTTATTATAGTATATTAGCATCAAAAGACCTATGGAATTGTGAAGCAAGTGTACATATTCCTAATTGCGTCATAAGGTTAGGGTAGCTAAAATGTGTTGACCTTAGACACAAAAGTAATTAGTATAGATAGGGGTTTGGTGGACGACAACTTATCTCTAAATATAGTAATGCCAGTTTATATATAATGAGAGTCTCTATAATTAAGAACAACTAAACCAATTGATAGTTCATTCCCACACCAATTCACACATATATTAGATAGAAAACATAAAGTATATTATGCTGGAATCTGCACCATCACGAAACAAACGGAAGATTCATAACCCAATCAACAATTCAGTTTCACGGATATATATAATTATGCCAATTCATACATATCTATAAAGAAAAATTACCTAGGATCACAACCCTCGGGGAGAGGCTCTTCGACGAGGTTCTCGATAGCGATCGGGTTATGCTTGGCTAGAAATTCATGTTGGGTTGCCCAGGCACTAATTCTTCCAGTCCGATGGGATGATTTGATTTGTTATCTTCACTAACCATCATCGTAGCAATCATCTCCTTCTCCCCTCCGCCCACCAACCTCTTTTTCCTTTGATTAGGTTTTTTGCTAGGTTTTGCTACGAAAACGAGAAAGGACTCCGTAGAAGGGGTACGAGAGATAACTTGTCAAATAAAAAGAGCATTGAAAGCCCTAATCTGTTTTTGGATAATTTATGAAATCTAAGTGTTTGTCATTAAGATTTGATATGAACTAGGCTGGTACACACCAAGTGGCCAAACAGATGACCAAGTGTTCCACATTTGAAAAAGAAGAAAGATCAAAATAGGCTAAGACAAAGTAAAACCTACAGGGCCATTTTATTTTGGCACTCAAGATAACATAGAGGTTGTGAGTGCATTTAGGATCGATAGAGAGAAAACTCACGGTAATTGTGGTTATCAAGTTTCACTAGGTGAAGTTGATCATGCATATGCATTGGGTCCTGGTGTGCTAACATTTAACTTTGAAAAATGCTTTGTAAAATGCTAATACACATGCACATGAGTTTTACACTTGTGGTTAGCAAGTTGGAAGCAAGGGTGAAGAGAAAGGATTAATAGGAGGTCACTAGGGTGGACTGGACACTATCCCCGGGCTGATTGGACTTGTTTGGTGCCTTAGCTTTGCCTGCGGGGCATAATCGATTGGACGGACGCTGGTGAAATACTGTTCCCGTGTCCGGTCAACGTTGATGTGGCACTTTCACGAGCGAGCAAGATTGAACGACCAAACTCGGTCACTAACAAGCGAACACGTATGGTCACAGATTTCCTTCTCTTGAACTCTCTGTGTTGCGACTAGACACTGGCGAGGATGATGGAGCGGATGCGATGGTGCCAAGTCCGATCAAGGTAGTGTAACACATGTGCGAGAGACATGGTAGGGACCAGGGCATGTCCGGTCACCCTAGATCGGACACATCCGATCATGGTCTGAGGCGCTTGGATGCTCTCTACATGGTGACCGGATGCCACAGCTTGGTGAGTCCAATCTGTGTAGTAATGTGTCTGATGCAACATTAACCCATGCGCGTATTATGATAGCTATCTAGATCTGATGGCTGACGTTGAACGTGAGAGAACATGTGGATGGCCGATAGTGACAGAAC
This sequence comes from Themeda triandra, assembly GCA_018135685.1. Lineage (NCBI taxonomy): Eukaryota > Viridiplantae > Streptophyta > Magnoliopsida > Poales > Poaceae > Themeda > Themeda triandra. The sequence continues at coordinate 2,729,528 of JAENPR010000002.1, read as the reverse complement.
GCTATGCTCACATCATTGAGTTACCTCACTTGTGGTTAGGTTCTTGCGATGTCCAACTATTGGTTTGTCAAACATCTATTAGCCACCGAACCACCAAGTGTTGGTTGACACAATGGGGACTAGCGTGCCGGCAAGCATGTGGACCTGTGTCATCTTGTCTTGGATTCATTGGTATCCATTATGATTGATATTGCGCTTTCCACGGCCGGTAATCTCTATCACTTGACCAATGGACCCAATTTTCCTCGCTCGTCTATAGGCCGGCTAACCCCACAAGCTATGGTGTTCGCTTGGAGACTCTTCTGGCCATCGACAACACAACACTTGTAAAATCATGGTCAAATGGTGAAAGAAGAAATATTGCGATAATAATAACTAGGAAATAAGAGAAGCAAATCATCTCCAACTCGGTATATCAAAGAACACAAATATTCCTTTCATACTAACATATCCGGTAGCAATAACAAGCAAGACGATGACTTAGTCAACACATATGGCAAAGAAAGTATAGAATCAATGGACAACAAGATTTATGTCGCAACTAGTTTTAGAAACAAAACCAAATAAACGTCACATTTTATACTTTTAAAATTATCATCACCCGAGAAAATTTTAAGAGAAAAATATAAAACCATTTATTTTATTTAGTGTTTTCTATTCACAATCAAAAATAGAAATTTTGGAGTGTGACAAACTACCCTCTTAACAAGAATCGCGTCCCAAGAATTGTTAAAGCTATAGTCATCATCCAAGTTCATAACGACAAAGCAATCAATCTAGCTAAAGCACACCAACATGATAGGGTCCTTCTAGCACACTGTTGACACCGAACGAAGTCCGGATCACACATCACAATCAGTAGGGCCTAAAGAGGTTGACTATAACCTGCAACACAGTAAGAACACAACATGATCGTCCGAATCGAATAGGGCCGATGTAGAACTCTTTCTTGGCTGAAAAGGCTCCCGAGCCACTTGCAAAAAGATCCGTCAGGGAGGAGCACATGAAGGATCTCCTAGGACTATCAGTCGCCTAGAATGCCAACTAATCTCGCCGAGAGACTTGCCGAACAACAGGACGGGTCGAGAGAGAGCTAAAAGGGAAAAGAAGTTGAAAGATTGGGTTTTTTATTGATCGGATAGATGGGAACTCAATTGGACATAATCTTCTCATATTTATAAAGAGGTGGTCTTATCTAAGTAGGAAACATCTCCTGGTTTCTCACGTCAAGAATATCGTTTCGAACTTGTTGGCCAAGTTGGGTAAGCTAGGTAGGCAAGCCTTCGCGGTCCATCTAAGCTCCTAGGCATGTGTTTAGTTGGGGGGAAGGAGCGCTTAGCCGACTCTAGAAGTGGTGCTGGAGTCACTTAAGCCCACTTTTGGAGTTGGCTAAGCGGACTACCTGCGGCTTGCCATCTTTTCTGGGTGTTCTGTTCCTTGTTCTATTGCGTCTTTTGACCTCAAACATGTCCAGTGCATTTATAACTTGATGGTGATACCAAAAACCACCTTGGAACATTTTGATGTCAACACACACATGACAAAACTTAGCAATGTACTATCGTAAAAGCGCTCAGGGTGAACTCCTATTTTTTTTTTTAAAAAAAAAAAGAGGTAAACTATCTTGAATCTTTTGTCTTGTTTAGTGTGATGATTTTTCTTCTTGTTGATGTAGCGACCTCATCACCTGAAATTCTTGTCGTAGATTCTTCATCTTCTCCATTGATCTTGAAGACAATCGCGCACAAGCGAAGACAGAAGAGTTGCACGATGTAGGGACAGACTTGGCGTCGCAGAGCATTTCGTCGGACCTCTGATTGGTAGAGTTGAACCGCACACGGAGTCCCAGACCGAGGGACAACGGCCATTCTACAACCTTACAAGTTTGGCGGTCCTCTAATGTTGATGTTCTGCATGCCCGTGGACTCACAGGTTATGCTTTGACAGCTGCCAGTCTAAAAGGGTCATTCAACTCATGGATGTCTGTATACTGTACGGTAGTGCATCATACATCTGTACAGGCTGAGCATAAATTTATTTAAACCTCAAATGGTTCACGAGGTCAAATAGGAGAAAAACATAACTGACAAAACTTTGTTGTTAGCCAAGTCATGGAGAAAACTGTGGAACATATGATAAAAACTTTACCAAACCCAGGCCTGTGTAGAGCCAATGCGACAACACAGCCCCTGGGATGGTGAAACAGATGCTAATTACATAAGCACAGAAAACCAGGGTATAATTACATAAGCTGCAGAAAACAGATGGCACTCTGAACTCGCTTCAAGGCAAACAAGTTCAAGGGCGCAACAACAAATTTCGCGACAATCAATCAATCGGTGAGAAAAATGGGGATTTTATTTCCGCAAACCCATTATTTGCAAATACTACATCTTAACCGAAGGGCACGCGAAACACCAAGTCAACAACTACTTCCGCGATACTGGACAGAGTTCACAAGCTAATATGTACATCATTCTTCCAGGAAGAGGGCTCAGCAAGCCGCTTGATAATGATAATAATCCACCTTCACACTGAATACTCTGCACATGAAAGGTAATAGAGAATAAGGTCAGTCCAACATTGCAGCACTGTACTGTTGATTAGCAAGCACCAAGCAGGTGTCTACAGCTAGTTTTTTTTCCCCCTCAAGCAGAAAGACATGCTTGGTGCATTTGAGCATTTCTTATAAGTTGGGTTCCCTGTGATTTATATGTTTGTAGAATCCAAGGGAATTGATAAACTAAATGGACAAAAAATTGCAAAGTTATGTTCCAAATATGAAAATACAGTTATGAATATCTTCTGTCATGACAAATGTGAACTTACAGCTGCTGTCAGTGAATCATTCGAATTGCTTGCTTCCCACACATAGGAATGTCAGCTTTGTATCTATTTTGCATTATTTTTTCTTACAACAGGATTACTCAACTTTGTCTGTCTTTCTATATTTTTGATCGAATCGGCAGGGGAGCCCCCTACTCTTACTTTCTATATTATTATTACGATCAATGAACATAGAACAACAGCTTCCTGTGGAGGCTGCAGGTGCACCAATGTTAAAAAACTGTGAAGTTACAACATCACAGGTAGTGAAAACTCACCCTATGTTTTGCTAACCGATTCGGCAGCTTCTGACAACGGCTGACGATCTTCCAAGAATGTTTGTGCTGAAGGAAGAGAAGAAAGGCTCATTCTAGCAGCTCCCTTGTCTTGCTGATCTTCTGTCTCTTTACCGTCTGAAATACCTGATGTTCTCCCCCTAGAAGGTATAGAAAAACTACGGGCTATAGATCCAGGCGGTGGAGTTGGTAAAGGTGAAGCAGTACTTGGCAGCGTTTGTCTTGCCCTAAAATGATCTTGAACTTTGGGTGCCATAGATGCAGGATTTGGTACCAAAGGGGCAGAGTGGGCAACTAAGCTGGGAAATGTTGTATTTTTTGATGCATTAACAGGTGGTCGAGGAAGCTCATGAAGTTCCTTGATCTTCGGTGAGGAAATGGGTGGTGGCGAGTTGCCGGGGGATAATCTCATGTGCACTGGCTGATGTGCAGAGCTATGCCTGGGCGCTGCAGAAATTACATCAATGTTCTCCGTTGACCGTGGTCTGGAAGCTATTGGGCCAGAAAATGACCCTCTTTTCACTTTTTTGTTATCAGAAATCTTCAAATCATAATAGCCAGGTAAAGCCAGATCACCCACTGGGAGAACTTTCCTTGTTTCTGCTGTATTGGTGTTGCTCTCTTTCAGTACAGACTGTACATTAGACAATCTTGTAGGACTAGGTAGTTTATTGTCTGCAGATGGGTTGAGTGGAGATGAATGGAAGGCACCTTTGCTCTCAAGAGGTCCAGAAGTAGGATTTCCTGATGCTATCTGAGAAGTAGCTCGAACGTCATTTGGAGTAGGCAAAACATAAGTATTTAACTTCCTTGTCGCAGAACGCCGCAAATCTTTTATCCTCTCTTCTGTATTGAGCTTTTTCTCAGGAAAGAGCGGAGCTGACTGACTTACGATTCTTTGTCTTTCATGTGGAACAGAAGAATACTCTTCTTTGCTTCTGTTAAAAAATTCCTGCAGAAATCATAAAGTCGGATAAGAAGAAGTCAATGGTAAAAGAAAAAAAGTTAAAATACATACTTGAGTCAGCTTCATTTTAAACCTTCCCGTTTAGCATTATCCACTAGCTAAGGATGATTGGCTAATAAATAACTAAGTCTAATGCTGTGCTGACGACATTTGTCATAAACATATACATCATAAAATGATAAGATATAACAGTGCTACACTAGAACTGAGGATCATGTTGGCAGGGTCATTGTTGGCATCGCACATCAAGCAGTGTTCCGGAATATCGGTCAGTAAGATATTTGACCACAATTTAATAACAAGCTATGTTAGTACCTCTGTATGATTCCTAGAAGCATTGTCAGATTCCTCAGCTTCCTTATTTTCTCCATAATCAAAAGACAGCTCTCCATCATGACTGTCATTGTAATCATCGTCATTCTCATCCTCAACAAGGTAATCCTCTTCCTCAAGTGCGCTGAACTGATGATCAATGTGTTGTTGCTCAGCAGCGAGCCTAACATGTGGCTCTACAGCCTCAAGGGACTTGACCCCCTTTCTGAACAAATTTAGCTGGTTCACATGATACAATTATGTTTCACCAAATTAGTTTCCAGACAGGTTGCCATGAAGAAGGAAAGGAGAGAATTTATAAGTGACCAGATGTGCACCTGTGCAGCATGATGGCGAGCAGCTTGTGTGAAAAGACTTCGGAACTGTCCTTGCTTCAACGACTTCAACCGGAATAGAAAAAGAGTTGCTTCCTCTTGATAATCTTCCTGAGCTTGTTTCAATTGCTCTGATGCTCCATTATCACCTTTAGCATTCTTAGACCTTCCCTTTTCTTTCTGCGCATTTAGCATGAATTCGTACAGTTCTCTGAAAGAAGTATTGAAACTTCAAAATTCACGTCAACAAAACAAAGAAAAGGGTGAATTCTGTACAAATAACATACCTTTTATCATCACATTGGCGCTTCATTTCCTGCAACGGCAAATACTCTACTAATCACACATAGTTGTTTGATGGGCATATAACTAAAGCTCTTAAAAGAATGAATACTTTTAACTCAAGAAACAAAGTCATCAACCAGCAGCATACAGAAATAAACTGGATGCAAATAAGAAATTTGATGATTGTGCCTATCAGGCAAGGCCATGTTTGCTTGGCATGCCTTTTGATAAACCTAGGTACTGTAAGTATAATGGAAATGTGTGAGCCTATTTGTAAATATAAATCAGTATTACATTTTTCAAGGATTATCGTATAGTCCAGGGACCACGGTACAGATATGAGCATTTGACCACATATAGCACATATCAATACATGGTTTCGACGCCCAGACTACTAACTTTTTCCATTCTTGAATAAACAGGGAGTTCATTTCTACTATATGCTTAGAAGGCCACAGGCAGGATGAAAAGGTGCTGAAAATAGCAAGCTTGATAAAGTGCATAGACCCAAACAATAAGAAAAAAAAAACTATATAAGCCTGCACATAACGCCTGGAGGCACCAGCATGAGAGATTGTACCTCCACAGTTTGAAGCTCATTAAGAAGCGACAGCGATGGAGTGGTGATGGTATTAAGAACATGAACACGCTACGAGAAAGGTAGTTGTATGAATCAGCAGCAGAAGATTATAGTATATCAATTAGCAAGATAAACAAATAAGCAATTAGAAACTTACATAACTATCTACAAGTTTCCGAAGTTCAAATTGTGATTTCCCAAGCATCAGCAAAACTTTATCTGGGAGATAAGTTATATGTAAGAAATAAACAGAAAATTGAGCAGCAATTAAAAGTTACAAGGCATGTTCAGAAAACATTAGGAGAGGACATATTTCACATGTGTGATATCTCTCTGTCTTTTTTTCCCTTAATGAGACAGTCCACTAACCAGAAATGAAGATGTGTAGTGCCCAAAAAAAAAATGTTAACTCACTCTCGTCCTCCTTGAACAGCCTAACTGCAGCTACTTGAGGTTATTTAAATTAGGTTTTGTAGCATGGCCTTTTTTTCCCTTTTTGTGACAAACAATCACAAGAGGATTAACAGGTATCATCCAAACACAAATGCCTTTTTCTAGAGTAATTGCACCACTTTACAAAAGGACTGGAAATCTATACAAGACACTCCAAAACTTATATAGGAGACTCCATACAGTTATTGGTATAAAATTTTCTGAATATCAAGTTAATAGCTTTGAAACCCTCAGGATAATGAGTTAATGACAATAATCTATCAATATCAGAATAAGCATTATGATGCACATGCATTGCCATCAGTTACCAAAACAAGCATGTTCACAAAGGAAAAAGAAGAGATGAAATAATTACCATTTATTCCATCCTTATTTGGCGTAACTCTTTTAAGCAAACAAGTTCCCATTTCTTGAAGTGCTTCCGAGAATTCTGCATATAACGTCATCTATAAGTAAATATTTCACAAATACAAATGAACTGAGGTTACACAATGCCGGCTAGGAGAACTTGAGGTGTTTAAGATTTGCATTCCCTGCTTGATTAAGTAAATCATTAGGAGAAATAGGTTCTAAATATGTTCAGCATGATCTTTAGAGAGACAATGGCTATTTATATTAAAAAACAATGTGCAAACCTAAGTAATAAACATAAAAGAAAGCATAGCGAATAACTAATATTTCCATGAAATGCCTTTGGACATATATAAGATAATATGAACTTAATAAGGGTCTCAATGGGGAGGAGGGGAGAATTTAGACAAGAAAATTACCATATGCACTATTTGCAATTGCTGCAGCAACAGAAAGCAAGTTATCATAACAGCTCCTCATGTCTGCCATATCCTGTCAAAGAAGGCAACAATTCAGAACAAAAGTAGAAGGAAGCCTCTGTTTTCAAGTCGTCGCCTAGTCGTCGCGCTGCCCCATCGCCTTGCAAAATGGGCGCCTAGGCGGGCAAGGCGGGCGCCTAGGCA